>CM074718.1:243053642-243765308 GCA_037306005.1 Rhinophrynus dorsalis | reverse complement strand
CAAGACCTGTATGATATGTTTCAGAATATTTCTTCTCCGTGCATGGTATTTGTGAGCAAAAAGAGAATGCACCTTGGGTGCAAGAACACAGTCCCAGTGAGCTTTTTGCATAGCCTTGCAAGCTCATGAGCCTAGTTGAGCATCTCTAACTTCAATTTCTATGCAAATTGTTCTTAGGGATAGTCACGCTAAAGGTAATAGGGGAATCCAGACATGGATCTCTTGCTCACAAGTAACTAGAGCAGTGTTTCTCAACCGGTGTGCCGCGGCACTTTGGTGTGCCGCGGACACCCTCTAGGGGTGCCGCGGAATGTATAGCGTTTAGGGCTGTGGGCCGTTTAGGGCTGCGGGCCGTGATGACATACAGACAGAGAAGAGGAAGAGGGTAGAGGCGCCGGAAGAGAAGCGCTTGCAGCCAGACAGTAATGATCAGTCTGCTGCCAGCAAGCGCTTCTCTTCCGGTGCCTCTGCCCTCTTCCTCTTCTCTGTCTGTATGTCATCACGGCCCGCAGGGGTGCGTGATGATGCGGGCGGGCAGGAGGGAACTCAGAGACAGCCAGCCACAGGGGACCGGCAGCAAGAGGAGTGCAGCAGTGACAAGGAGAACGACAGTCTAGAGGAAGAGAGGTACAAAGGGGAGAAAGAGAGGTGCAAGGGGGGAGAAAGAAGTACAAAGGAGGAGAAAGAGACACATGGGGGAGAAAATACATGGGGGAGAAAGATGCACAAGGGGGAGAAAGTACATGGTGTAGAAAGAGAGGCACAAGTGGGAGAAAGAAGTACAAGGGGGAGAAAGAAGTACATGGGGGAGAAAGAGAGGCACAAGTGGGAGAAGTACATGGGGGAGAAAGAGAGGCACAAGGGAGAGAAAGAGAGGCACAAGGGGGAGAAAGAAGTACATGGGGGAAGAAAGAAGTACATGGGGGAAGAAAGACGTACATGGGGGAGAAAGAGAGGCACAAGGGGGAGAAAGAGAGGCACAAGGGGGAGAAAGGAGTACATGGGGGAGAAAGAGGCACAAGGGGGAGAAAGAGGCACAAGGGGGAGAAAGGAGTACATGGGGGAGAAAGAGAGGCACAAGGGGGAGAAAGAAGTACATGGGGGAGAAAGAGAGGCACAAGGGGGAGAAAGAGAGGCACAAGGGGGAGAAAGGAGTACATGGGGGAGAAAGAGAGGCACAAGGGGGAGAAAGAAGTACATGGGGGAGAAAGAGAGGCACAAGGGGGAGAAAGAGAGGCACAAGGGGGAGAAAGGAGTACATGGGGGAGAAAGAGAGGCACAAGGGGAGAGAAAGAAGTACAAGGGGGGAGAAATAGAGGTGCATAGACCCCATAGTAAAATAATAACAATGACGCATGTTAAATGTGTAAAGTTTTTTATTCTGCTGTTTGTTTTTAACACTCAGTTTGTTCATTAAATCATTTTAAATAATGAAAAATTAGCATATTGGGTTTTTTATCCGATTAATCGAAAAAATAATCGGCCAACTAATCGATTATCAAAATAATCGTTAGTTGCAGCCCTAATAGCGTTAACTACACCTCACTATTGCAGATGTAGTTAGGGTGCAGCATTTTATGTTGAAGCACCGCCGATGCTTTGAATCAACGGTGCGTCCATCGAGGCAAGTGTGTAGGGTAGAAACCGGCAAGGAAGACAGCCCATTGCTGGAGGCGCATCCTGATTGGGCTGTTGGATGGAGACGGGACAGCTGTGATTGCTTATAACATTCCCGCCTCTTTTTTTGTACTGGTGGCAAGTCCCTGTCGTCAGAGACAGAGTGACACACACAGCATCGGGGGACAGTGTGGTTTCTGCTCAACAGCTGCAGCTACAAGAAGACCACAGACAGCAAGCATCTTGCTTTAAACTGGTAGGGTGAATAGTTTTACATTTTAATACTCCTCTCTTCTTTTAGTTGCCCTTTGTCTCCCTCTCACTCAAATGGCCAATTAACGATATTAACTGTGCCCCACTGTTGCCCTTAAAAAACATATTAGTAGCCCAGTTCCCCTATAATGCCCAAGAGGTGTACATTGAGGCATCAGATGAGCCCATCCAGTGCACACATTTACTCTCCCACCTTACCATTTTCTGGAGGGCCAGAGGACACCAGAGTGGCTCATCTGATGCCCCAGTGTACACCTCTGGGATATCAGTTACAGATGGAGTCAGTGGGTTACCAATGTGCCACTCATGGACATCAGTGGGGCACAGTCTGTCTCATATAGTGCCCTTCATCATGAACCACATGGACTTATGAAATGTAGTATTAAAAAAAAAGAATCAATAAAAAAGTAACAATGAACTGGTCATTACTGCTCCTGCTCTCTGTCTCACTCGCTCTGATACTAGAAAAACTGGAAAAAATCTAATCTAGGGCAAACCAACTGCAGCACTGGGGGCAAATACAAATTCCCAAACTTGCAGTTAATTTAACTGGGCTTTTAACCCCTTGAATGCTAAGATGTCTCCAAAGCATTGGAGACCTGTTTAGCATTCAAGTGTTAAAAACCCCAATTTAAATCAATAGGAGTTTTTTGTTATACTTATCCCCAATATATAACTAATATTTGCTATGCTCCATTATGTTATTCTGAATTTGGGAGGTAAAAGTAACTACTCTTATACATATCTTCTTCATTACACACTCTTATACAACTTTTGAGAAGTTAGGGGTGCCCCGGGAATTCCGAACAGTGTGTAGGGGTGCCTTGAATGAAAAAAGGTTGAGAACCACTGAACTAGAGGGATCAGCTTTACTTCGCCAAGAAGGCTGAAATGTACATCTGGGGTTAGCAGCTTCCTTTGCTCAGAAAAGAGTTGTCTGGCATTTTGTGGCTGGACTATCATTTTGGCAGTACCTGTATGATATGCTTTAGAATAATTCTATTCTATGTATGGCATTTTGGACCTAAAAGATATTGCATCCTGGGCGCGAGGACACAGTCCCAGGGAACTTTTGCATACCTTTGCAAGCTCGGGAGCCTAGTTGAGCATCTCTGACTTCTTCTACCTATATGCAAATTGCTCTTAGGGTTAGTCACCCTAAGAGTAATGGGAGAATCCAGACATGGACCCCTTGCTCACAAGCACATAGAGTGTTCAGCTGTAGCTCACTGATGAGGCCTGATAAGGCTGAAATGTACATCTGGAATTAGCTGCTTTCCTTACTCAGAAAAGAGTTGTCTAGCATTTTGTGGCTGCACTGTCATTGTGGTAGTACCTGTATAATATGCTCTACAATAATTTTTCTCTGTGTATGGCATTTGTAGGCTAAAAGTGATTGCATCCTGGACACAAGTATGCAATCCCAGGGAGCTTTTTGCAAGCTCATGAGCCTAATTGAGCATTTTTGCCTTCTTCTATTATTATGCAGATTGCTCTTAGGTTTAGTCACCATAAGGGTAATGGTGGAATCCAGATGTGGACCCCTTGCTCACAAGTGTGTAGTGGGATCAGCTGCACCTCACCAATCAGGCTGGGAAGGAAGTTTGGGGTCAGCTGCTTCTCTTGTTCAGAGATGAATCGTCTGGTATTTTGGCAGGGTCTTGTATGATATGCTTCAGAATATTTCTTCTCTGTGTATGGTATTTATGAGGTATAAGAGATTGCAACCTGGGTGCAAGGACACAGTCTTGGTAAACTTTTGCATGCACTTGCAAGCTCATGAGCCTAGTTGAGCATCTCTGATTTCTTCTATTTCCATGCAAATTGCTCTTAAGGTAAGTCACCCTAATGGTAATGGGGGAATCCAGACATGGACTCCTTGCTCATGAGCAGTTAGAGAGATCAGCTGAACCTCACTAACAAGGCTGAAACTTACATCTGGGATTAACTGCTTCCCTTGCTGAAAGAAGAGTTGTCTGGCATTCTGTGGCTAGGCTATTGTTTTGGCAGTGCTTGTATGATATGCTTTAGAATAATTCTTTTTCTGTGTATGGCATTTGTGAGCTAAAACAGATTGCATCCTGGGAGCGAGGACACAGTCCAATGGAGCCTTTGCAAGCTCGTGAGCCTAGCTGAGCATCCCTGACTTCTATTTTTATGCAAATTGCTCTTAGGGTTAGTCACCCTAAGAGTAATGGGGGAATCCAGACATGGACCCCTTGCTCACAAGTACATAGAGTGATCAGCTGTAACTCACTGATGAGGCCTGACAAGGCTGAAATATACATCAGGAGCTAGCTGCTTTCCTTACTCAGAGAAGACTTTTTTGTGGCTACACTGTCATTGTGATAGTACCTGTATGATATGCTCTACAATAATTCTTCTCTGTGTATGGCGTTTGTGGGCTAAAAGATTGCATCCTGGACACAAGAACACAATCCCAGGGAGTTTTTGCAAGCTCATGAGCCTAATTGTGCATTTTTCCCTTCTTTTGTTATTATGCAGATTGCTCTTAGGTTTAGTCACCATAAGAGTAATGGGGGAATCCAGATGTGGACCCCTTGCTCACAAGTGCCTAGTAGGATCAGCTGTACCTCACCAATCAGGCTGGGAAGTAAGTTTGAGGTCAGCTGCTTCTCTTGTTCAGAGAAGAATTGTCTGGTATTTTGTGGTTGTACTGTCATTTTGGCAGGTCTTGTATGATATGCTTCAGAATATTTCTTCTCTGTGTATGGCATTTATGAGGTAAAAGAGGTTGCAGCCTGGGTACGTGGACACAGTCCTAGTGAACTTTTTCATACCTTTGCAAGCTCACGAGCTTAGTTGAGTATCTCTGACTTCTTCTATTTCTATACAAATTGCTCTTAGGGTTAGTCACCCTAATGGTAATGGGGGAATCCAACATGGACCCCTTGCTCATGAGTGGAGTGATTAGATGGATCAGCTTTACCTCATTGTTGAGGCTGGCAAGACTGAAATGTAAATCTGGGGTTAGCTGCTTCACTTGTTTAGAGAAGAGTTGTCTGATGTTTTGTGGGTTGACTGTCATTTTGATAGGACCTGTATGATATGCTTCTGAATATTTCTTCTCTGTGTGTTGCATTTCTGAGCTAAAAGAGTCCCAGTGAACTTTTGCATACCCTTTAAGCTCATGAGCCTAGTTGAGCATCTCTGATTTCTTCTATTTCTATGCAAATTGCTTTTAGGGTTAGTCACTGTAAGGGTAATGGGGGAAATCAGATGTGGACCCCTTGCTCACAAGTGCATAGAGGGATCAGCCGCACTTCACCAATGAGTCTGAAAAGTATGTTTGGGGTTAGCTGCTTCCTTTAGTCATAAAGGAATTGTCTGACATATTGGGTTTGGGCTGTCATTTTGGCAGGACCTGTATGATATGATTCAGACTATTTATTCTGTGCATATGGCATTTATGAGGTAAAAGAGATTGCAACCTGGGTGCAAGGACACAGTCTCGGTAAACTTTTGCATACACTTGCAAGCTCATGAGCCTAGTTGAGTATCTCTGATTTCTTCTATTTCCATGCAAATTGCTCTTAAGGTAAGTCACCCTAATGGTAATGGGGGACTCCAGACATGGACCCCTTGCTCATGAGCAGTTAGAGGGATCAGCTGAACATCACTGACAAGGCTGAAACTTGCATCTGGGATTGACTGCTTTCCTTGCTCAGAGAAGAATTGTCTGGCATTCTGTGGCTGGACTATTGTTTTGGCAGTACCTCTATGAAATGCTTTAGAATAATTCTTTTCTGTGCATGGCATTTGTGAGCTAAAACAGACTGCATCCTGGGAGCGAGGACACAGTCCAATGGAGCCTTTGCATGCTCGTGAGCCTAGTTGAGCATCTCTGACTTCTATTTTTAGGCAAATTGCTCTTAGGGTTAGTCACTGTAAGGGTAATGGGGGAATCCAGATGTGGACCCCTTGCTCATAATTATCTAAAGAGATCAGCTGCAACTTACTAATCAGGCTGAAAAGTAAGTTTGGGGTAGCTGCTTCCCTTGTTCAGAGAAGAATTGTCTGGCATTTTGTGGTTGGACTGTCATTTAGTCAGGACCTGCATGATATGCTTCAGAATATTTCTTCTCTGTGCATAGCATTTGTGAGCAAAAAAAGAATGCACCTTGGGCGCAAGGACACAGTCTCAGTGTGCTTTTTTTTTTTTTTTTTTTTTTACAAACCCTTGCAAGCTTATGAGCCTAGTTGAGCATCTCTGACTTCTATTTCTATGCAAATTGTTCTTAGGGATAGTCGCTCTAACGGTAATAGGGGAATCCAGACATGGATCCCTTGCTCCCAAGTAACTCGAAAGATCAGCTGTACCTCTCCGACAAGTCTGAAATGTACATCTGGGGTTAGCTGCTTTCCTTGTTCAGAGAAGAGCTGTCTGATGTTTTGTGGGTTGACTGTCATTTTGACAGGACCTGTATGATATGCTTCCAAATATTTCTTCTCTGTGTGTGTTGCATTTCTGAGCTAAAAGAGTCCCAGTGAATTTTTGCATACCCTTTACGCTCATGAGCCTAGTTGAGCATCTCTGATTTCTTCTATTTCTATGCAAATTGCTTTTAGGGTTAGTCACTGTATGGGTAATGGGGGAAATCAGATGTGGACCCCTTGCTCACAAGTGCATAGAGGGATCAGCTGCACTTCATCAATGATGCTGAAAAAGTATGTTTGGGGTTAGCTGCTTCCTTTAGTTATAGAAGAATTGTCTGGCATATTGGGTTTGGGCTGTCATTTTGGCAGGACCAGTATGATATGCTTCAGAATATTTATTCTCTGTGTATGGCATTTATGAGATAAAAGAGACTGCAATCTGGGTGCAAGGACACAGTCTTGGTAACCTTTTACATACACTTGCAAGCTCATGAGCCTAGTTGAGCATCTCTGATTTCTTCTATTTCCATGCAAATTGCTCTTAAGGTAAGTCACCCTAATGGTAATGGGGGAATCCAGACATGGACCCCTTGCTCATGAGCAGTTAGAGGGATTAGCTGAATCTCATTGACAAGGCTGAAACTTACATCGGGGATTAACTGCTTCTCTTCCTCAGTGAAGAGTTGTCTGGCATTCTGTGGCTGGACTATTGTTTTGGCAGTACTTGTATGACATGCTTTAGAATAATTATTTTCTGTGCATGGCATTTGTGAGCTAAAACAGATTGCATCCTGGGAGCGAGGACACAGTCCAACGGAGCCTTTGTATACCTTTGCGAGCTTGTGAGCCTAGTTGAGCATCTTTGACTTCTATTTTTATGCAAATTGCTCTTAGGGTTAGCCACCGTAAGGGTAATGGGGGAATCCAGATGTGGACCCCTTGCTCATAATTGCCTAGAGAGATCAGCTGCATCTTACCAATCAGGCTGAAAAGTAAGTTTGGGGTAGCTGCTTCCCTTGTTCAGAGAAGAATTGTCTGGCATTTTGTGGCTGGACTGTCATTTAGTCAGGACCTGCATGATATGCTTCAGAATACTTCTTCTCTGTGCATAGCATTTGTGAGCAAAAAAAAAGAATGCACCTTGGGCGCAAGGACACAGTCTCAGTGTGCTCTTTTTTTTTTTTTTTGCAAACCCTGGCAAGCTCATGAGCCTAGTTAAGCATCTCTGACTTCTATTTCTATGCAAATTGTTCTTAGGGATAGTTGCTCTAAGGGTAATAGGGGAATCTAGACTTGGATCCCTTGCTCCCAAGTAACTTGAAAGATCAGCTGTACCTCTCTGACAAGTCTGAAATGTACATCTGGGGTTAGCTGTTTCCCTTGTTCAGAGAAGAGTTGTGGCTGGGTTGGCATTTTGGCAGGAACTGTGTGATATGCTTCAGAATACTTCTTCTCTGTGTATGGCATTTGTGAGCTAACAGAGAACGCACCCTGGGCAGGAGTCCCAGTGAGCTTTTTGCATACCCTTGCAAGATCATGAGCCTAGCTGAGCATCTATGACTTCTTCTATTTCTATGCAAATTGCTCTTAGGGATAGTCATCCTAAGGGTAATAGGGGAATCCATACATGGACCCCTTGCTCACAAGTGTATAGAGGGATCAGCTGCACCTCACCGATAAGACATAAGAAGGCGGAAATGTATGTTTGGGTTTAGTTGCTTCCATTGTTCAGAGAAGAATTGTCTGGCATTTTGTGGCTGGGCTGTCATTTTGGCAGGACCTGTATGATATGCTTCAGAATATTTCTTCTCTGTGTATGGCATTTGTGAGTTAAAAAGACTGCACCCTGGGCGTGAAGACACAGTCCCAGTGAGCTTTTTGCATACCCTTGCAAGCTCATGAGCCTAGTTGAGCATCTCCCAGGCTACTTCCAGGTTGCTACCAGCAAGTACAGGTTAAGAAGTGAGCATTTGGAAAAACTGCTTCGCTATGCTGTTTGAAAAGGGGGTAGCACAGAAGTGCTGATTTCCAATACTAAATATAGAAAATATTTTCATGTCTTACATTGCTGTAGGACTCAGCCTTATAACAATTTATTTCAATGATTACCTTGCCATAGAACTCAGCATGTTTATATGTTATCAAGGCTTGCCTTGCTGTAGGCTCTAGCCTTCTAACAATGCATTACATTACTTGCAAGACCATAACCACCTGCCCCATCAACAGCTGAAAATGGAGGAACCTGCCAGTCTGCCAATATATTTTGAGGATTTTATTTTGCTGCAGGACTCAAGGCTTACCTTGCTATAGGCCCCACAATACCATACAGTTCTTGCAAGTGCATAGCATCCTCCCCTTTGAGGTCCTAGCAAGTCACTAGCAATATTTTTATGATGTTGCTGTAGGACTCTGCTTGTTAACAATTTTTACTTTCAGCTCTGGATTTCTCAGATTTAGTACTCAGTAGTTTTCACTGGAATCTGATTGGTGGCAGCCAAAAGTATACATTTTAATTTATTTTCTATCCAAAAGAGAAACATTGTGGGGGTTTCGAGGAAATACCAGCTAAAAGAAATTAGGATTGTTTGCCCATCCCCGCCTTAGGTGTATCCTTTTAAATGATCGTGTGGCTACACACCGCATTAAATGTCGCATGGATTAAAAGGGCTACATGAGAATCTCGCCCTGCATATAAGAGCGAGATTCTCATGTCCCCTCCTTAAAAGGAGCATACCTGGGAGAGAAGGCTGCATGAAGGGATTTGAGTGACCGATCATTATTATTCCAGGAGTGCTAAAGTTGTACCTAGTGAGCAGGGCCGGCGCTACCATTAAGGCAGGACAGGCAGCTGCCTTAGGGCGCCTCAACTGAGGGGTGCCGAAAAGGGGTAAGCTGGGATTTTTTTTTTTTTTTTTTTAAATATAATATATATAGGTGCAATAACTCGATGCTAGTTCCTGCAAATGTGCTGCAGATACAGCATGTTGCTATCTCACAGAAGGGTGCCACTAGCGTATACGGGGGATTCAGGGTGCCCAGCGGGTCACGGGCTCAGAGTCACAATTGCTAGTGTATGAATGAAATAGTGAATATTCCTCCTGTCACCTGCTGCCTCATCTCTGTAGCCTACTCTTGCCGCTTCAGCCGCTGTTAGTCTGTAATATTGCCTCTCTGTCAGTCAGTGTGATTCGTGACAGCTCATGGAGGAAGCTTTGCTTAACAGCTCTGTAGTCTTTCATAGTGTGAGTGTTTGTTAGACTATCTATGTGTGCGTCGCTGACTATTTTGGTGTGTGTTTGTTCTATATCGCTGTGTGTGTGGCAGTCTCTCTCGGGTTGTGTGTGTGTTTCTATAGGTGTCATTCAGCAGCAGTGCAGCCTCTGCAGTTACTCCAGAGACTCAGAAATAATAACTGACAATAACCCAAAACAGGAGAAGGAGGGAGTGGTGAAACACATGAATTTAACCCCTTTGACATCAGATAAACGCAAAGCGTTGCTTACCACACATATTTACACACAGACTCAGTAACGGTGGTAGTCACATAAACCACTTTGTTGCAGTTTCAGTGTGTAGGGGCTTACAAAGGCATGTGCAGTGGTAAGTAATATATTCTGACAAGTATAATGATTAATTCCTGCACGTAGCACTGCACGATGTTCTGCAGTGTTATATGCATACACACATATGGGATCTGGTGTCTGCAGCAGTTTGCCCAGATATGTCACTATCAACATACATCTCAGTGCTCAGGGCATAGTAGTTATTCGGGAATCGCTGCAGTGATTAGATGGAATTGGTTAACAACCTGTAGCTTTCAGGTATTTTGGACTATAGCTCCTATCAGTTATGACTTAATTAGGCTGATTGCATTGTAGTCCAAGAATAGCTAGAAAGTTACAGGTTGTCTACCACTGTTATTTGGCATACAGACAGTGAGGGTGATATACTGACAATAACTGGATTCATTCTGGGGCAAACCACCTACACCATGGAGGACAAATACACACTTTCAAAATTCTCATTGTTTTAAATGGAGGGTCTCAACTCCTTGAGTGCTAGAGAGGTCTCCAATGCATTTATTCTCAATATGTTGTAGATCTCTTTAGAATTCAAGGGGTTAAATGTACCATTCAAATAAATGTCAAAGTTTATGTGTTCCGTATTATGCAGTTGGTTTCCCCAGAATCAGCCTCATTGGGAAGGGACATTGTGGAAGGGGCATTGTGGAGATGAAGGGGACATTGTGGAAGTGGCATTGTGGAGATGAAGGGGCAATGTGGAGATGAAGGGGCATTATGGAAGGGGCAATGTGGAGATGAAGGAGCATTGTGGAGATGAAGGGAACATTGTGGAAGGGGCAATGTGGAGGTGGCGAGAGTGTGGAGGTGAATATGTGGGCGGGGGCAGGGGATTGTGGCAAGGTCAGGGGGGGCAGGTAGATTGTGCCCAGGTCGGAGGGGGGGCATCAAAATGCACTTTCGCCTGTGTATACAAAAATCCTTGCACCGGCCCTGCTAGTGAGACACTGGGGGCATATTCAATAAAAGGTCTAATTGTGCAGTTTTACATGTAGGCGACCAACGGACTGCCTTTGATTTCTTGGTACATAATAAAAATTTTTTGTGTGGCATTCAAAGGGTTATGCTACATATCAAACAAAGGAGTCAAAATCCTAGATATATTTGTTGATATGTAGCTTACACCTTTGAATGCCACAAAAAAAATGAAATTATGTACCAGGAAATCAAAGGCAGTCCATTGGTTGCCTACAAGTCCCTTTGTAGTGAAGGGTCATGATGTCAGCACCCAAAAAGGTAGCTGGACTACTGTAAAGCTGCACGAATAGACCTTTTAATGGATATGCCCCCACTGTCTCACGAGGTACAACTTTAGCACTCTTGGAATAATGATCAGTCACTCAACTCCCTTCATGCAGCCTTCTCTCCCAGGTATGCGCCTTTTAATGAGGCGACATAAGAATCTCGCGCTTATATGCAGTGTGAGATTCTCATGTCACCCTTTTAATCCATGAGACATAAAGTTGGGTGTCCCATGAAAGCCATTCAGGCCTATTGTTTGTCATGAGGAGATGTGATCTAGATGTTCTGCAGTGAGATGGATACCGCTCTAGCATTCAATGAGGTTCAAAGTCCCATTTAACCCTCTGAGAGGTATCCAACATATTTCAAAGGAAAGCAATGGATACCTCTCTTGAACTCAAAGGGTTAAGTTGACAGAACATTTTATTTGCTCTCTAAGATGCAATTTAATTGCTTCAGAACTGCTCTACTTTACCTTATTGCCATATTGCTCAGGTTTTTATGTATCTTTTTTGGGCCACATGTTTCTGTGGACTTTACTATACCATAAAGCTCAAGAGACAAGTATAACACAGGAATAAGCATACTAAACTGCAAATAGATACAATCAGTAATATTTCAAACAGCCAAAGGTTCTACCATCATTTTGTTGATTCTTCTCAAAGACACGCCACCTATCCAGTTTGAAGGAGCACTGCAGGGTGTATCATGAATTGAAAAACAGTGGTGGAGATGCATAAAACTGGTGTTAAAGTGTCTGTAAAAGTGTCTAAAAGCGACATAAGGATATGTATAAACATATAGCCACATTTCCTCTAAGTGCTAACGCCAGTTAGTTGACTTTTTTTAGAATGGAGTACAAATGGTCTTGCCAAATAACAACTGTGTCCCAATATGAGGGATGTATAAAAAAGCCTTCTTAGTGTATACTTAAGAATTGTCGCTAAAATTCACAATGCCTGGTCATATTTATAAAGACGTAAAGTCACGTTTATAAATCTATCTATCTGAAAAAATTCTTAGAAAATTTGCACCTGCTAATATATTTTCATACACATAGCGGTATTGTATACTTTCAATAAGAACAGGTTATATCTGGCTTTAATCACTAAAACTGCCTTTATTTTTGGCACAATTAGCGAATTTCTTTATAAATACATTGGGACACAATTCTTATTTGGCCAAGACCATTTCTACTTCACTTTTCAAGACGTCAACTAACTGGAGTTAGCACTTAGCAAAATGTCGCTAGATGTTTATACATATACTTACATCGCTTTGAGACACTTATACAGAAAATTTCTTTATAACCCCAGCTTTATAGATCTCCCCCTATGTATTTATCAAGAAATTCGCTAATTGCGCCAACAATAAATGCAGTTTTAGTGATTAAATCTTAACTCCAGGTATAACCTGTTCTTAATGGAAGTATATAATGACAGCTGTGTGCACGAAAATATATTCACAGGTGCGAACATTCTCAGAAAATTCTCAGATAGACATATTTATAAATAGACATCTTTATAAATATGACCAGGCGTTGTGAATTTTAATGACGCTAAGAAGGATTTTATACATCCCCCACAGTGTCCCCCAGAACTGAGAGCATTTTTTTTACCCAACATGTGTTTTTCATGATAAAAAATAATATCCTGTAAACAGCCAGCCAAACAGCACACCCAAATGGATTTGGCAGCTTGCAGAGAATCCAACTTTCATCCAAAAGTATTTCCATAAAATGCTGCCACAGCACCCTGTCCAATGTGATTTATTTATTCTTTGCAGCAAACAAGGGTAAAGGTCAACATTTCAGGCTCACCTGGCCTTTCCTCATGTTCTCTTTTGGTTTGAAAAAAGGTCAGATGAGCGTGAAATATTGACCTTTGCTCTTGTTTGCTCCAAAGAAACAAAACAAATCAATTGGCAGCGTATTGTGGCTACATCATATATCTATGAACAGAGAGAAAGAGGAGATGCATTCATATCCATGGAATATTGACTGGCTGCAGTAAAGTACATAGGGAGTAAAGAAAGAACTTACTGAACATGAAGGAAAAGTGGCTTTTTCATACCAATGTGTGTTGGTCGCTGTATATCACTGATGGGCAAACATATTTACTTTAAGGGTTGCATATGTGTTTGTCCAGTCCCCCAAAAGTGCCTCACATTATAGTTTAAAATTGTAAACAGAGGTTGGAGAAAAGCAGATTAACCTCTTGGATGCTAGAGATTTTTCCAGTGCATTGCTTTGCAATGTGTTGAAGACCTCCCAAGCACCCAGGGGATGTGAATGGATGTAGAGTATGAGGCAGAAGAAAGAGTATGTGACCTGTTTTGTGATATGAATAGAGAGTGTGTGATATGCTACAGAGAACTTATCTCCACTTCTTAATGTAACAAAGAACAGACAGGAAGCCGCAGGAGAAGCCTCTGAGGGCCACATGTGGAACCAGGGACAGAAGTTGAGCACCACTTCAGTATATACTGAGGTTGATGTTCTAAGAACTGGAGAGAGTTTAGAGAAAAACCAAATTCGCCATAGGGAAAAATATAAATGCTGAGCATTATTGCTGCAGAGCAATGTGATACACTTATTTACAGAGTACACATTACTATCTCCTAAATTGACAACAGGTTAAGAAAGAGAGTCAAAGGGTCTCAAAGAGGGAATGGCACTTCCAAAGAGGGACATTTGGGAGGTATGCAGCTATCCTCTTGCTTTTGCCTATTCATGCCTCCCTCATACCTCCCAAGTGTCCCTCTTTAGCAGGGACAATCCCTCTTTGAGACCTAAATCCCTCTGTCCCTCTATCCTTTAGTGTGTGTGTATATAAGCGGATCACATTGATACATAGCAATACAACCCACATTAATGTTTGTTTATATTTTAGTATATGTGTTTATAAATTAGTCTGTGTAAATAAAATACTTTGGTCTTGCTCTAAATCATTTATTCAGATACACAAAGAGGTGTCAATAGGCCATGAAATAACCTATAAATTCTCAGTAATACCCCACCCACCAGCCATGCCATGAGCAACACCACCTAAAACTAAAGTGTCCCTCTTTGGACATTTGAAATGTTGGGAGGTATGCTCCCTTTACACACACCCCATTTGCAAGGGACCTTTCTAGCATCCAAAGGGTTAATACACTGTTTCAACCTCTATTTCAAATTCTTAATCATAATCACTCAATGGGAAAAAGAGCCTGGGACAGAGGCAAGGACAAAATAGCCCACTTAAGGTCAATATTAACCTACACCAGATTAATAACAAATATTATGATTATGGTTGCCTCTTACTGCCCTAAAGAGTATATTTTGGCATTTTTTATCTTCTTGAACCTTCACCCTAAACAATAACAACTCATAAGAAAAAAATAAAATACAAAAAGCAAAGAAAATGTTGTCTCATTTACAATTCTTGCCCTATGTGGATTACTTTCTGCAATTCAATGCACATTAATATTCACACATTCTAGAGCCTGCCTGTTCTGCAGGATTTTGAATGCACCACTACCAACAGCATCTTCTGTTTTTTCCCAGCCACATTAACTATAGGGAAAATACATAAGGTCTGTCAGTCCCCTCAGAAACAAATTAACGAGGATTTTCTATATCTACTGAAAACTAAACATAAGGAAATAATGTAAACAAACATCATACCCAAATTCCTATTATTCTTACTGCATAGGTCAGGGATCAAACCTAGTGTCTGGTTATATCAAAGAAAAATAATCACCTTGAGACAAGACATTTTTGAAACATTGCTTCTACTCTCATTGTAATAGAGATAGATCTGTTGGTTACTGTACTAGCTGTAGAATATGTTCAGACAACAGGTTCTAGTCCTGGCAAAGTCAACTCAGCCTTTTGCCCTTCTGAGAGAGAGACAAGCAGAACACCCAGGATGTATTTAAAAATGTGACACAATCTCAGTTTGCTAAGCTATCTACATCAAAATAATGTCCCTTGCACTAAGGGGAAGACAGTGGGGAAGTTTATGGACAGTCAAGGGTTTTCCATTCTTCTATGCCTTGTTTAATACAATTTATTAAGAAAGGATAGGAAATGGTGTGATTTTATGACATTTACCTGAGCATGCTATGGTATCAAAGTTGCTGGCGAAGATTGTGCACCAGTAAGAACTATAGTGAAAGTGCTCTGTAGTGCACACCTCTGGGACACAGCCAATGGCATTAGAGCTGCGCTGGTTCTAATCGTATTTAAATCTCACTGTGAGGAAAATTTGTTAACATGGTGCAAAGGCTAAAATTTGAGTATATGACAAGTGTATTTCTAGGAATATCATTGAGTTTTTGAGTGTACTTGGCATGCCAATCCTCTGCATCCAGTCACAAGTTACGTCATACTTGGCAGATCATAGGCACAAAACTTGTCCTTTTCTTCTGGTCTAGGTCTGGCATAAATGTTTTGTTCACCTAGATGATCTGCACTGGATAAGTTGTGCACTATGTACTAAGACATCTGGACATAAGCACAGAGTTAGTCACCCTTTAAAAGGATAGTAATGTTTCATAATAAAAGCAGCTCTAATTAATCATCATAGTATTTGGGTCTTGGAGATTATTGTTATTTAAGTTCTATCAGAGTTGTAGTTCAAGAGTAATTGAATGATAAAGTATCCCCCTCCCGCCCCTTTTACTGATATAACACTGCTCACCAAAGAGCAGCAGGGAGTGTCCAGGTAGATTGCAGAGAGGGACAATCTTCAATTAAGATAAGGGAAAAAGCTGAAAAACCTGTCAAGGGGGGCAGGGTTTTCATTGTTCTCACAGTAGAATATTGACCCTTGACGTGAGCTGTCTGGTCTATGGACTGGATTCCACATCTGAGGAGTGGCTTACACTAGGTAAAAAGCATAATTGAGAGGCCACCATGCCATATAACGAGACACATTATTATGCTCCTGCTCATTACAGTTGTTTGTTTTAGGTCTCCCTAAGAAGAAGGGTATCCCAGGCAAAGGCCCTTGCTACCATGTGCGTAGAGGGCGTCAGCTGCACCACACTGACAATGTCCACATAGGATGAAACATATATGTGTGGTTTTGCTGTCTCTCTTATGTGGAGATGATTTGTTTGTAGACAAGACAATTTTTTCTCTGCAATGGCACATGGGAGTAAAAAACATGACTTGTAGAACAACTGAGAGGCTACCATGCCTTAGATCAATACACTTTGTCTTGTTCATGCTTGATGGGTGCTTGTGACATTTGTAGGTCTCCCTAAGAAGGTTATCCCAGGCATTGGCCCTTGCTTTCATATGCCTAGAGAGAGTATGCTGCGCCACACCGACGAGGCCCACATGGGCCAAAATGTATATCTGTGGTTTTGCTGTCTTGTGGTTTTTCACATTGGTTATATGCTCTTTAATTAATAAAGGGGGCAATTTTCGCCCCTATGCTAGGGGGTGTCATGAGGGGTCATGATACCCCTCTTGAGGTCTGAAGTACTTTTGTAATAAAAATTACATATATAATTTAGTAAAAGAAAATCATTGTTAAACATAAAATATTTAATTACATTTTCACCCAAATTACATCTATATTAAAAACAAAAACCTTTTTTATACATATACAGGTTGCCTATTAACCCTGTGAACCCTGTGAACACAGCAAACACATTACTATACCTCTCTGGTGCTCATAGAGTTAATCTTGCAATACAAAACACGAGGACATCTCAAGTATAATAGGAGAAGAAAAATGTTGGGTGAAAATGGTGAAAGAAAATCACGGGAGCACTGCAGTCAAGGGGGAGGGGGAGTTAAAATGTCGGATGTACAAAATTCCTGGAATTAATATGATGAAAGAAAGCACTGAAAGTTGACTTTGGAAGGGGAAGGGTTAATTGTCGACTATGAACAATATTTGTTGGATTAATGTGGTGGAAGAAAGCACTGTAAGTCAACTTTTAGAAGGGGGAGTTAATATGTTGAGGGGGGGCACTCTGTTGGATTTTGTTACGTGGAGAATACATCTAACACTGACCTTGATCTTTCTGTCGTCAAATGTACGCCTATTTCCTTGGACTTTGACATTTTGTGCGGTTTTTTTAGGCGGTAGTCAGAAAAAAGCAGACAGCGTCAGTTTTGTTACTACTCTGAAAAGTGCTTGTTTTACTGTGGTTCTGCAATAGAATACCGACGTAACACGTTTGCAAAATTTGCGCTGCTTGTTTTTCTTGTAACACCGGTTTTAGCACAGGTAATAGAATCGAGCCCCGTGATGGTGCTAAACTGTGGCCTGAACTCCATTTCAGTTGATAACATTATCAATGGTTTTATCTACAAATTTCCCTATAAATTTTAATGGGAATCTGTTAGAGAAAACCAATTGATACTGGAACTGAATCTAGGCCTGTGATAACGGAATGGAATCTAGGCCTATGCCTCATACTAATTAGAGTAGCTTGACTGTGGGGGGCCTTTCCACCAGAGCTGACCAGTTGCTAAATTTACTCTATTGTTTAAACAGCCCTCTCGGGCCTTGTGGTTAATCTGGTTTCCTGTCACTGACCTAAAAACTAAGTACAGACTACTTCTTTAGTATATGGTCTTAGACCAAAACATATCTTTTCAACACTGTACCTTTAAACGTTCCATTTACATTTGTATATCCCCCATTTCCTTTATGGTTTATTTTGTCAGTTGTGAAACTAGAACCATTAAACATGATCTGTATCCTATCATCATTTGTTTATTTGAGCCTCTTAAGACCGGTAATCAAGGTTTCAATGTTTATTTAAATGAGTAAATAATAGAATTACTTAACCCTTTGAGTGCTAGAAAGGTCTCCAACATATTTCTTTGCAATGCATTGGAGACCTCTCTGGCAATCAGTGGGTTAACAATGACCAAAACTGTATATACCAGCCTGTTAAACTTACAAGTTTACCTCAGAATAGCTTTTTTTTTTTTTTTTACCACACACTAAGACTGATGAACTAAGAAAAGGTGGTGCAACTCTGGGGCAAACCATCTGCACCATAGGGAGCAAATAAAAATCTTGATTAATGTGAAGTTTTTTTATTTTAAAGTGGAACTATCACCCAAATTAAAGTTACCCCCACACAATTACGCACATAATGATAAGCATATCCATGCTAGTATTAACCAGATTAAGTCCAGCGTTATTCAGAAATCCAACTCGTTCTGAGATGGTCAGGCAAGGATCAGCGTAGACATCTTGACTTAGAGACATCTGCGTGTCTGCGCTGTCTGTCCCGGTCTCCTCTAGGAGGAGCTGCATTGTGCCTTAAAGGAGCAGTAAACTTTTATTTATGAAAACACATATTTTATAGAGCTTTTTCTGCTGAGTAAAACAAGGTCACTCCTACTGCTGTCAGATGTTTTATTCAAAATTTATAGCAGTTAAAATAATCATGAAGTGAATTTACTGTGTTTACTTCCTGATAGTTCTAACTGACAGGAAGTGACAGGCAGTTTCTATCACATTCTATGGAGAACTGTATGTCTCTGACTTTTCTGACTTTCCTCACCATTAGAATCTAACAGGAAAACTAATTAGAATTTGACGAGTAGAGGGCATTGCTAATGTAAAAAAACATGGGTTTTTAATCGTAATAACTCTGGAAATATAAATCTCTCAGCATTGGGAGTACCCTTATTTTACTCAATAGGAAAATCCCTACATAAAAAAAGTTTACTGTTCCTTTAAGGTACAGGAAGGGACTGACAGTGCAGATGCCTCTACAGCAAGCTGCTTGCCTGACCGTCTCAGAATGAGTTGGATTTCTCAATAATGCTGAACTTATTCCGGATAATACTAGTATGGATATGCTTATTGTTATGTGCATAATTATTTCGGGGTAGCTTTAATTTGGGTGTTAGTTCCGCTTTAACTCCATGAATCTTAGAGATGTCGCCAATGCATTGATTTGCTGCAAAATCACTAATCTTTTGTTCTGCACACGGTCTTATGTGTGTTCTTCTCTTCTGTATCTAAGTATGATTATGGAATGCAGCTAATCATACCCATGCACACAACCGCTAGCAATGGAAATACATGAAGACTACACTAAGGCTTATGTACTAAGAACTGGAGCAATTTTGAAGCACTGTACAGGAGAAAATGAATCCCCATTGATTTCATTGGGGCTTTTAACCCTTTGAATGCTAGAACAGTATCCAACACATTGCTTCTCATCAAGATGGCAACCTCTCTAGCAGCTTACGGGTTAAAAGAATAGTTAAATCAAAAATGCATTTCTGGTTAGCATATGCAAAATATAGTTATTTTATTTTAGAATGTAACCATCTGGGTGTCAGAGAGGTAGCCAACTCATTGCTAAACAATGCATTGGATACCACTCTGACACTCAAAGGGTTAATCTCTTTGTATGTCTACTCCCTATTGTACAGTACTACAGAATAAGTTGGCGCTAAACAAATAAAGGATAATAAAATACCTAAAATCTAATCCCAATCTTGCATTTTAATGTCCTATATATACACAATTTGGTTAACTGTCTATGCTCAGCTACTGATATTACTGTATTGGGATTAGCATCCACGTCTCTTCTACTCACTCAAGGGCATGAGCATCCGGAGGGGGGGGCAAGGGGGTCACTTGCCCCCCACCCTGCACTTGCTTCCTCCATATACACATAGGCGCTGGACAGGCTGGCCTGGGAGTCATATTATGGCTTTGCCCCCCCACACCCCCACCCCCAGAAACATTTCTGCAGGGGGCCCCTTCTTAAAGGCTCCCTTTGGCTGTTTGTATTTTTTTTGGGGGGTTTGTTTATTCATTGTGTTAAACTGTTAAAGGAACTTTAATACCTCCTAATAATAAATTTCAGTTTACCTTTAGCTGGATCGAAAATCCTAATGGCCGATATGAATCAATTCTGTGTGTAGTTTTTCTGACATTAATCTTTAATCAGTACTGGAATTTATGTCCATGGATGCAGACATAGCTCTGTGTTGCAGGACTTCTAGAAACCAAACTCCTCCCATTAAAGGGATAGTAATACTTAAAATGTAAAAAAAAATATGTTGTAGGGTTTATTCCCCTGAGTAAAACAAGGGAACTCCCACTGCTGAAAGGTGTTTCATTCAAAAGTTATTAATTTTCAAAGTTGAATTTTTTAGGTGCAATATCACAGTGGCCTGAAATTGTACTGTGGTGCTGTTGCTACACGATCCTATGTACAGCTCTGGTCAATTGACCATAAATCTCCATAGGATGGTGTAGCAACAGCTCCACTGTACAATTTCAGGCCACTGTGATATTGCACCTAAAAAATTCAACTTTGAAAATTAATAACTTTTGAATGAAACACCTTTCAGCAGTGGGAGTACTCTTGTTTTACTCAGGGGGATAAACCCTACAACATATTTTTTTTACATTTTAAGTATTACTATCCCTTTAAAGGATTTCTAATAAGAATTTAGTGGTAAAAGTTGAGTTCAGGAGCCCTGCAAAAAAAAATGTCTGCCTCCACTGCAAGTATCTCAAGTACCAACTGAGGATTCATTTTGGAGAACTAATCCAAACAGGATTGTTTCATTGTGTCCATTAAGATTTTCTGCCTAGATTAAGGTTTTGTTTTTTTTTTATTAAGAGGTATAAGTGTTATTTTAAAGAGAAAGTAAACCTCCTTTTTGCATTTACTTATTCTTCAATTGCATAAAATGTACAGTTAAATTGCCTATACTTATGCATTTATTTATTTATGCATTTTATTTTTTCCACTTTCATGTCACTTTTATGTCACTGACAGGGAGCTAACTGAAGGGGTTAACAGAGAGCTTTTTGTGTTCTCTGTGAAAGCAGAGAAAGTGCAACAATGTAAACAGGATACAATGTAAAAATCACAGTGAAACAATGTAGAAAAGCATGCCACTACACAGAAACTGCAACACTGTAAAAATATCCCTGTTTTCACAATACTCCACAGGCAAGCTCAATGTAAAAAGAAATTCTGCTTGCTGTCAGAGACGTACAAGTGTCAAAAAATAGGTGCAGACACCAAAAAGATAAATTAAAAGTATAGGCATTTTATTTTACATTTTATCTATTTGCAGGCCATTTAACACAAATATGAAAATTGACTGTCACTTTAAAAAGAGAAAAGCTACTTTTTATTTTACTGGAACTGTGCTCAAAAATTACAAACCGACACAGGAAAAATAATTTTCGTGCATGCTTTTCCTGTCAGTCTCACAGTTAAGTTTGATGAAGGCAGTTCAAAGAAAAAGAGCCACCAAAATGGGGAAGCATCCACAAAAGACTCATAGAACTTAAAGGGATAGTAATACTTGCAAATTACTAATCCCCATATTTTAGCTTTGTTAAAAAGAAACTTATTGCCCCCATTGTCATCTCTCAAACCCTTATGGTTTGAGAGATGATAGCGCTCAAAGTTCCCCCCTTCCCTGACTGAACGCTGAATGCTGACTGCAGGGATATCCGGTATTACTTGCATCAGGCGGCTCTGCAACATTGCCAAGATCGCAATTATAAAAAAGAAATCTTTCACTAAAACGGTCTTCTACGTGTGCTTGCAAACCAAGCACACGTAGAAGACCGTTTCAGTGAAAGAATTATTTTTTATAAATGTGATCTCGGCTCAGCTGCAGAGCCGCCTGATGCATATAAGACTGTTGTACGACAGCTTCCCCTGCAGTAAGCGTTCAGTTAGGGAAGGGGGAGGGAGGGGGAACTTTGAGCGCTATCATCTCTCAAATCATAAGGGTTTGAGAGATGACACTGGGGCAATAGGTTTCTTTTTAACAAAGCTACAATATGGAGATTAGTCATTTGCAAGTATTACTATCCCTTTAAAGGGATACTAATGTGTATATTAAAGTTCTGCTCCAAATCTTCTTTAAGCTTTTTATAACATGTAGCGGTATGTTTAAAGGAGCAGTAAACTTTTTTTATGAAAAAATATATATTGTAGGGATTTTCCTACTGAGTAAAATAAGGGTACTCCCATTGCCGAGAGAGTTATATTTCCAGAGTTATTACAGTTTAAACCCATGTTTTTTTACATTAGCAGTGCCCTCTAGTGGTCAAATTCTAATTAGATTTCCTGTTAGATTCTAATGGAGAGGAAAGTCAGAAAAGTCAGACACATACAGTTCTCCATAGAATGTGATAGAAACTGTCTGTCACTTCCTATCAGTTAGAACTATCAGGAAGTAAACATAGTAAATTCACTTCCTGATTCTTTAAACTGCTATAAATTTTGAATAAAACATCTGACAGCAGTGTGAGCGACCTTGTTTTATTCAGCAGGAAAAGCTCTATAAAATATGTGTTTTCATAAAAATAAGTTTACTGCTCCTTTAAGTACTTACAGCTCTGTAGTTCAAAACATATTGAAGCTGAAAGGATCCCCTCCCTCCCTTTCTGACATCCTCCCCTTACATTTTGCCAGTAGTGGGACTGGACGGATGCAGTGAGGGACAATCTTCAGTCAGTAAGTACAAGGAAATCCCTGCCTTCCTTTCCTTGAAGAAGGAGGGCAGGATTTTCCTTTTGCTTACTGAAGACTGCCCCTCGCCACTCTCCATCCATACCAGACTGAGAGGATCAGTGACGTGGACAGAAGAAGCGGGAGGGGGATCTTTTCAGCTTAAATATCTTTTGAACTACAGAACGGTAAGTACTTAAACATACCACTATGTGTTATAAAAAAACTTAAAGACTCGGAGCAGAACTTTAATATAGACATTACTATCTCTTTAACGGGGATATGCACTAAGGCGTGATAAAGAGGTGATAAAGCGGTGATGACTTCTCCAGTGACTGAGAGGACTGGTGATGTGGACAGAAGGGGTAGGAGGGTGTTCTTTTCATCTTAAATATCTTTTGAACTACAGAACTGTAAGTACTTAAAGGGATAGTATTACTTCAAAATTACTATCCTTCATATTGTAGCCCTTAATAAACTGAGTTAAATGACACCAGCGGCAACTCTCAAACATTTATGGTTTAAGAGATAGCTGCTTTCAAAGTTGCCTCTCCCCTGCTGTCAGCGTTCTGGTGCCAGCAGGAGAATCCGGTCTCTGAATCAAGAGGAGGCTCTTCAGCAGAGCCGATATCTCGTTATGGAAGGAAAAATGATTAATTGAAACAGTCTTCTACATGTGCTTGGTAACCAAGCACATGTGGAAGACTGTTTCAATGAATCATTTTTCCTTCCATAACGAGATATCGGCTCTGTTTAAGAGCCTCCGCCTGTCCCGGGACCGGATTCTCCTGCTGGCAGCAGAACGCTGACAGCAGGGGAGAGGAAACTTTGAAAGCAGCTATCTCTTAAACCATAAATGTTTGAGAGTTGCCGCTGGTGTCATTTAACTCAGTTTATTAAGGGCTACAATATAAGGGATAGTAATTTTGAAGTAATACTATCCCTTTAAGCATACTGCTATGTGTTATGAAAAGCTTAAAAAAGACATGGAGCAGAACTTTACTATAGATATTACTATCCCTTTAAAGGTGATATGCACTAAGACTTGATAAAGAGGTGATAAAGTAGAGATGACTTCTTCAGTGATATCACTTCTCCAATTCCTATGTTATTCTATGGAGCATATGTACTAAGATTTCTCCAGCTTTAGAGATCTTAGTGCATAAGCTCCATAGAATAACATAAAAAATGTAATATCACTGGAGAAGTCATCACAGCTTTATCATCTCTTAACCCCTTACCGCCCGAGGACATACATGTACGTCCCAAGTGGATGTCCCTTGTGGACAGAGGACGTACATGTACGTCCCAGAAATCCGGGTCCCCTCGCAGCTGCATGCCGTTCAGGGACTCCGGATTCTTTTTTAAATAAAATTTTAAAAAATGTTCAGCGGGTGTTTAAAGGATAGTAATGTTTCATAATAAAAGCAACTCTAATTAATCATCATAGTATTTGGACTTTGGAGAGTGTTATTTCAATTCTGTCACAGTTGTAGTTCAAGAGTAATTCAATGACAAAGTGTCCCCCTCCTGCCCCTTTTACTGATGTAACACTGCTCAGCCAGATCAGAAGGGAGGTGCCCAGGTAGATTGCAGAGAGGGACAATCTTCAATTAAGATAAGGGAAAAACCTGAAAAACTTGTCAAGGGGGGCAGGGCTTTCATTGTTCTCATAGGAAGAAGATTGTCCCCTGCTGTTATCTGTCTGTTCTATGGACTGGATTCCACATCTGACAAGAGATGGGTTACACTAGGTAAAAGGGGCGGGAGGGGAAACTTTGCTTGTGAATATCTCTCAAACCATAAAGGTTTGAGAGATAAGACTTATATCGTTCTTCATATTTTTTTAATTCCTACAAAATAAAATAAAGATAAAACAAAGTATTACTATTCCTTTAGGTGCCGGCCGCGTGTGCACGTGGCCGGTCACTAAGGATTTAATCACGCCTTAGAGCATAACCTGAATATGTACAGCTTGGAAGAAAGGAGGGAAAGGGGTGATATGATAGAAACCCTAACCCTTTGAGTGTCTGAGGGCTATCCAATGCATTGCAAAAGCAAACTGTTGGATACCCCCTATACCACTCTATGGGTTATATATATTAAAGCAATAGTAATATATCAAAATAAACAGAGCTCCAATTGATCTTCATAGTTTTTTGTGCATTTAGACTGGTATTTCAACAGAATCCAACTTATAGCTCAGGAGTAATCCTATATAATAATTCGCTAAAACGTGTGTAACGACAAAGTCATGCGCAGTAGAGACTGTGCACGACTGCCCCGAGACCGGCTGGCAGTGGCACTGTGGCCCGTGTAACGGGCTCTTCAACTAGTTGAATTATAAAATATCTCCCTCCCACCCCCTTTAACTATGTAAGACTGCCTCTCTAAGCCGATCCAGATGTCTTCGTCAAAGGGGGCAGGGCTTTCCTTATAATAATAATAATAATAATTAGTACTAATAACTAGTATTTATATAAAGCCTTTCTCCCAGTGGGACTCAAAGTGCTTTCAGCGCACGCTCTTGGAACTAACCGAATCGGCAGCTGAAATAATAGATATTATTACCCAATCAATGGTACTCATTTATCAACCTCAGAAGGATGAAGGGCTGAGTTGACCCTGCTGGATTATAATCCTACAACCTTGAGGTTTGAACAGGTTGAACAGTCAGGGAATTTACCACTGAGCTATCTCACTAGCTCACTTGCACATACAGAATTAAGATTGTCCCTCACTGCAAGCTGTCTGGTCCGATGACTGAATTCCACATCTGAGGGGAGGTGACTTAGAATGGGTAAAAGGGGAGGGACAGGGATCCTTTCTAATTTAAGTGGGGCAGGGCTTACATCGTTCTCATAGGAAGAAGATTGTCCTCTGCTGTTATCTGTCTGGTCTATGGACTGTATTCCACATCTGAGAATAGATGGCTTACACTAGGTAAAAGGGGCAGGAGGCGGAAACTTTGCTTGTGAATATCTCTCAAACCATAAAGGTTTCAGAGATAAGACTTATATCGTTCTTCATGTTTTTTTAATGCCTACAAAATAAAATAAAGATAAAATGAAGTATTACTATCCCTTTAAAGTGAACCTTTCATCCTGAGTTTTATTTTGTTTTACAGAAAAAAACACCTGCCCATAAGTTATACTAGCCATTTTTCCATAAATAAATCATTAAAAAAATTTAAAAATAAGTAAATTTTATGTTTGGTGGCATTTTATGCTAATTCCCTGCACAGTATGCTAATTAGGTATCTTCCAAACTTGATGTTCACTGTGCTATTGGAAACACCCTCCAGTGTGTAGGATCTTTCTATATTTATTCACAGCACAGTGTGTGGTAATATGTGCTAAGCAGAGAAGGTAATTGCCTCACTGTGTCACCAATTAAATTAACCATATAATGCCCAACTGATTAAAAGATTATTTAAATAAATATGATTTATTTTACAAATAGCACAACTATCTTAATTGCTTCACAATTCATTATACTCCCTTCTGGCCATCAAAGGATTAAGGTGACAGGTCCACTTCAAATGGAATTTGCACCTTTATAATCAAAAAACCACCACAACGCGATTACTCTTTGTAGTGCTGTAGAAGAGCATTACTAAAAAATAGCTCCTTGAAGTTAGCAGTAGCTGACAGGCATGTGCATAATCCTTTGAACTTGATAGCGACTCAATCATTGCTGACAGGCAGGTTGTTAAAGTCCTGTTATCATAAATTCCATCAGCTGTTGTGGTGCTTGCTTTGTATGTGTGTTTTATCTGAAAGATCATTGATCCAGATTGTTCAGAAATCTTCCATATATCAATCAGCATAACAAGATGGATAAACCACTAACCACTAAAAACTATAAACCAATAATAAATACTCCCTTACTTTAATTTGGGCAGAAAGAAAATCCTATGACTCAATTTTGCATATTCTGATTCTCCAGGATTAATCCTTAATGCCTTAATGCCTACAAAATAAAATAAAGTTAAAACGAAGTATTACTATCCCTTTAAAGGGGAACTACCACCCGACCAATCATTAGCTTCACTAAGTCCCCATCTGGTGACTAGCTGCTTATGAGCGCTAGTCGCCAAAATAATTACCTTATTTAATAGATTTCTGCTCTCTTCCCCGGCTGACAGGCAGGACGGAGGGAGGACATCTTGCCGTTGTGACGTCCGTGTGCCTGCGCTGTCAGTCCCAGCCGGGTCTACGAGGCGTTGCTAGGATCCACTTGGCTCCAGCTGGGACTGACAGAGCAGGCGCGTGAATGTCACAATGGCAAGATGTCCGCGCTCCATCCTGCCTGTCAGCCGGGGAAGAGAGCAGAAATCTATTAAATAAGGTAATTATTCTGGCTACTAGCGCAACTAAGCAACTAGTCGCCAGATGGGGACTTGGTGAAGCTAAAGATTGTGTTGGGTGGTAGTTCCCCTTTAATTAAAGGGCAATCATATGCTTATACTAAGTCTGCTCCTAAAGTAAGAAGCCCGGGACTGTTATTGTGCAGTCAAGGAAGGGCTACTGTCAGCCATTTGGGTGGGACAGAAAACAGACTCCCTCAGCTGGAATGTAACCTGGAAGAATGTAGCTCTCAGCCACAAAAAATGAAGGTTGCATGCACAGCCTCCATAGATGTTGAGCGTTCAAGCCCAAAGCAGATGTTATATGGGGACTGCACTGTGCAGGACAAACAACTGAATTGCACCGCAATAGTCTTGTAATTCAGTCTCTTCTCTGTGGATCAGGAAGACAGCCCTGATGATCTCTTTTCTGACCTCCATTGTGCCCTCCCATTTGTCCCTGCTTTATTGACAGGTCTGCTCACAAGGAAGTATTTGTGCTGATGGCACACTATCCTGATGAGAGGTGCCCATTATATAACTAGGGTTGTGTAGAACTTTCCTCCACAGGAAGAGATTTGGTATCCACAAGAAGGCCCATTCCACACACTTTTTCTTGCACAATGAAAAGGAACAAATGAGCTTGTGCGTTTATGTGTATTGATGAGTATTCAAGTGCATTGTGTGGTGTGAAGACAGCACAAGAACTTCAGAAAGAGGGTGTGGGAACATTGTAACTCTTTGCAGAAACTCTCTGCGGACCAAAAAGTGGGAACTCACTGCAGGATCTAAGAGTAGGAGCTCTCTGCAGGACTAAAGAGTGACAAATCTCTGCAGGACATAAGAGCGGGAACTCTCTGCAGGGACTATGAGCAGGAACTCTTTGCATGACCTAAGAACAGGAACTCTATGCAGGACCTAAGACTGGGAAGTCTGCAGGACCTAAGAGCGGGAACTCTCTGCATGATCTAAGAGGAGGAGCGCTCTGCATGATCTAAGAGCTGGAACTCTCTGCAGGACCTAAGAGCAGGAATACATAGCTAGAATGTTTCACCCTGAGCTTCACCTTCCAGAGGTAAGTTTTCCTGCATTTCCTTTCTACAATATTTTCTGAGGAAAGTCAAAATATAGGTCTCTTTCTGCCAAAATTCCAACAAAGACAAAATATATACTTCAGCACAACCCTAATTAATACTGGACATCACATCCACAGAGTTAGACATTACTTTTTTGTTGCTGGACTTTGGACCCCAGACTCCTCATACTGATTGGCTTCTGGTCTCTGTATTGGTTTGGCAGTTTGTTTGTTCATCAAACCATCATCTTCCCAGCAGTTCTATTCCATCATTAGCAATTGTTGTATGTAGCCATAACTCTCTGCCTCTCTCACTACAGCTCATGCCATCCGCGTCCAGAGTTTCCTGTATTACTGCTTATCAGCATGTCTTTGTGAGAACTCATACCAAGAAATGTTATTTAAAATGTTTTACCAGGAAGATTATATTGAGAATTATCTAATTTTCAAGTATATCCTGGAGAGCTGACCTGAATTTACCTTCAGTTCTACCTGCTCATTGTATGACCTACTTGAGCAGTCCAATCACTGGCACAACCAGGGTTGGCTGTCTCTCAACAGGGCACACCTTTACACATAGCTGGGAACATTTACAATAGGGTCACCCGTAGATCTTTTTTTGATTAACCTTTAATGTTCAGAAACAGGTCGAATTTATTAACCATTTGACTGCCAGAAGGATACACAATGCATTGCTTTGCAATGTGTTGCCTACCCATCTGTCACTCAAAGGGTTAAATTAAAAAGAATGCACTTACCAGCCAACACAGGCTGGACTAGAGAGGTGCCCAGATTCTCTGCTCCACTCCTCTGATCCTCATATGAAGCTGCCCTGTGCCACTGTATATTTGTTGGTAGCACATTGCTTGGGCTCACTGAGGCCACCTGCCTGTGGATGTATGCTAGTGCAGGAACCATCAGTAAATGAGCTTGACACAAAAGTACAGGAGCCATTGATAATAACTTAAAAGCTGCACAGGAGCAGCTAATGCATTTTTTTTTACCCTGAGAATGTAATGTTTCACCCGGAGACTGTGCCCTAAATCTGGAGTCTCCACCCGGCAAGTTCCCAGGTATGCCCATGTAATTGGCACCCAAAGAGATTACTGTGCACTAAAAGAATAGGGATACGGGTGATTTGAAAGTTTCGGCTGTGCCTCAGATCACCTGTGATTATAGCCTAGGAGTGTTCTTGTAAATATTAGTACCCAGAAGCCTACACTGCACTAAAAACAAGCAGGGTACGATTTATATCCCAGACACCCCTAGGCAAGGCATTCTATTTGCTCTTTGCTCTACTCATGGTCACACCCCCCCAGGGCCGGATTTGCCATAAGGCAATGTAGGCACCTGCCTACAGGCGCACGCCACTGAGGGGCGCCTGCCAGCGGGATACTTGTCAGAGCAAAAAAAAAAAAAAAAAAAAAAAAAAATGGCCACCGCGCTGGCTGCACCAGCGCCCTCGGATTACACCTCCCTGGCAGGAGGTCTGTCCGTTTCCTACCTCACTGGCACAGGAGATCCGTTGTCTGTGCCTCCTCTGATACAGTCAGACTCAGCCCTGTGGTTGCTGAAGCTCCCTCGTCTGCTCTGTAGGAATGCAGAGCGCTGGGAGATGACATCATCTCCCAGCGCTCTACATTCCTGAACAGGAGACCGCGTGGGAGCTTCAGCAACCACAGGGCTGAGTCTGACTGTATCAGAGGAGGCACAGACAACGGATCTTCTGTGCCAGTGAGGTAGGAAACGGACAATGGGAGGGAGGCAGGCAATGTGAGGGCAACATGGAGATGGTGGGGGCAAGTTGGACCCGAAGGGGGGCATTGTGAGGGCAATTTGGAGCTGATGGGGAAGCAACATGGAGATGGTGGGGGGGCAATTTGGAGCTGATGAGGGGGCAATTTGGAGATGGTGGGGACAATGTAGAGCTAATGGAGGGCAATGTGAGGGTAGCATGGAGCTGATGGGGGCAATTTGTAGATAGTGGGGGCAACATGGAGCTGATGGAGGGCAATGTGAGGGTAGCATGGAGCTGATGGGGGGCAATGTGAGGACAATATGGAGATGGTGGGGGAAATGTGGAGCTGCTGGGGGCAAGTTAGAGCTGCTGGGGCAACTTGAGGGCAATAAAGAGATGATGGAGGCAATGTGGACGTGTCCAGTGGAGATGGCCAATGGGGGGGGGGGCGCTTTAGATTTCTGTGCCTACAGGCTCCTGAGATGTAAATCCGGCCCTGCACCCCCCACTCCACACATGATCCTGCCCCCAGTTCCATCCTCTGCTTTCTAGCATAGAAAATACTTTGGGACTATAACAAACAAGGGCAAAAAACAAACAAGCACCTTGGTTGATTCACAATACATAGCAGCTGTCTCTAGTATTCAAGCGGTTATATAATAGCCATACCTGGGAACTTTTGAAACAGGGCTACCCGGAGGGTAACCCTGTCAGTGCCCAGGGGGAGGGAAATTATGCGAATCGCATGATAAAAGGGGCGGGACTTAGTTGCGGGGGGCGGGACAAAAAAAACACAAAAAAACCCTGCAAAATGGATGTAAGATGGCGGGGAGTGGGATGAACCGGGCGGGATGGAGCTCAAATGGGCAGAGTTTCTACTTAAACTCTGCCCACCGGTGATTCACACATTGCCATGGAGACCCGGTAATTCACTTTGAAATCCGGAGTCTCAGGGGTAAAACCGGAGAGTTCCCAGGTATGATAATAGCCTGTAAAGGGGTATATAACTGATGCAGGGACATTCAGATTACTTTGCCCACACCCACAACTCAGAATGTAGATGTGGCCAGCAGAGATGAGGCGCCCCTCAAAGATTGGAGCACTAGGCAGTTTCCTACTCTGCTTATTGGGAAATCTGGTCCTGAAAACAAAGTGTGCTGGGGGTAGACTGTTTTCTCTGACTTGCGTATGCATGTAGATTTGTTCGTAAGAAGCCTCTCTATTTGCTGGTGTTTTATACAGCAATGTATTTTAATCTCCATTACAACTGCCTTGTGTATCTGATAAAATAATAGGCTTCTGTACTTTGCAAACATGAGACTGAATTTCCTCTGGCAACTCCCTTTTGTCTGATGTAACATTGTAATGCCTGAATTGCAAAGTTCACTATACATTCTCCTTATCTTTATTGGCTCAATGCCTGATAAAGTCTGGATGAGCTTAGAGTTGATTGATTGATTGATGAACACTCCCATATTCAGAGGCTCCTAAGCAAGACAATCAGTAACTAATTCCCAAAGCAATTAAAGCAGCCAAACATTTTGATTTTTCATCAAATTGACTAGACTTAGCCATCCATTTACATTGTTTGAACATTTAAAAGGAGTGGTGTGTTTTTAACTAGTTAAGTGAGATAACATATTTAAAGGGAACCATTTATCCTTTACTAAGTTTGGTATCAGGTAGTCTGTACCAAATGGTCTCTGACTGAGGTCAATAGGACGTATGTAGAAACAAGCCCAACCTCATGCAGCAACCAAGCTGAACAGTCTTGGACAATCATTGCTATAATAGAGGAGTGAACATTTTTAACCAAAAAGTGACTTTAAAGGGATAGTAATACTTGCAAATTACTTATCCCCATATTGTAGCTTTGTTAAAAAGAAACTTATTGCCCCCTTATGGTTTGAGAGATGATAGCGCTCAAAGTTCCCTTCTCCCTCCCCCTTCCCTGGCTGAACGCTGACTGCAGGGGAAGGTGTTGTACGACAGTCTTATGTGCATCAGGCGGCTCTGCTGCTGAGCCGAGATCGTGTTTATAAAAAAGAATTCTTTCACTGAAACGGTCTTCTACGTGTGCTTGGTTTGCAAGCACACGTAGAAGACCGTTTTAGTGAAAGATTTCTTTTTTATAAACGCGATCTCGGCAATGCTTCAGAGCCGCCTTATGCAAGTAATACCGGATACCCCTGCAGTCAGCGTTCAGCATTCAGTCAGGGAAGGGGGATGGAGGGGGGAACTTTGAGAGATGACACTGGGGGCAATAAGTTTCTTTTTAACAAAGCTACAATATGGGGATTAGTAATTTGCAAGTATTACTATCCATTTAAGTGACCACACTGTATCACCCATGAAAACACTTCCATACTCTACATTAAATAACCTTAACAGAACACTAACACCTAAAATGATCTGAGTTTGTATACACTTCGTACTCTATGCTAGCATTTGTAAAAAGTCTCTATTGGGTTTTTTGGATGGCCAAAATCTATAGTAATCTGCTCACCCTCTCTGACTATCAGACTGAGTTCTTTCCCAATAAGCATACCTGGGAACTTTTAATTGTTGTCTCCCCAGAGGGAGGGTGTGAAAAACGACACAAATCAAGTAAAAAAAGGGGCAAGACTTGACAAAAGTTTGGGGGGCAGGGCTTAAAGGTGTGACTCAGATGTAATATAAAGCTGGGGGAAGGAGTTCCTCAGGGGGAATAGACCAAGAAGAATACAAACCTGCGACTTAGAACCCAACCCGAGAAGATGGAGTAGTGAGGCTCAAGCCTCGGTATCCAGAAATCACCGTTGGTGGATAAAATCTATCAGCAAGAAGAAGACGACGGAGACCTCAGGGGGAAAGACTGGAAGTGGGCAGAGTTTCAATAGAAACTCCCCACATCCAGAGGACTCAGCCTTTGCCCCAGAGACCCGGTAAAGCAGTGTCAAAACCGGAGTCTCTGGGGGAAATCCTGAGAGTTCCCAGGTATGCCAATAAGTCCCTGGAGTCCTCAGCATTAACTGACTTTGCTGTTTATACTGTGGTGGCAGGAGGTATATATATTATAGATAACCTGGGTGATGGCCTGAGTGCCATGAAAAAGCAGGAATATAGTTAAAAAACAAAACAAAACAGCAGGACTTTCATATAGTGCACAAAGATCCAAAAACTACTGGTAATTTATTGCAGTATCAACATTTTGGTCATCACCAGGACCTTGATAAGCGAGGAGCGAAATGTTGACACTAGAATAAATCAAAGACAGAAGACAATACTGTACTGTTTCACAAAAATTATTTCAATGTGATCCCTGTGTACAGAAAATCATATATTAACATAACATAGTCATTTATCTGTTTAAAAAAATGAGGGTTTTAGTTTGGCCAAAACATGTTTAAGCTTGCTTACCTCGCCAAGGTACCCCATTTTAAGAGAATCCTATCTATTACATATTGCCTTCTCAATGGCTAACAAAACTATCTAATGCCCTAATGTCTGAATTGACCTGTAATTCCTGTCATTGGGTGTCCGCTACAAGTGTCCTCTTTGCCACACTGGGTAGACTGCATGACTACATCTAAGTAAGTCCCATTAATTATTATTGCCTTAAGTTTTATATGCATATTGCTGCTTCTCCCTTCCCCTCTTCCTCTCTTCCTTTTCTTTTTCTGCATCCCCCATTTAACTCGTTTTGTACACTGCAAAATTCCTAATAGTAACAAGGTAAAAAAAAAAAGTACCGGTATGCACTGTGCAGCTGCAAAATGTCTCCGATCAGCTGTTCAGGGGTCCAGATTAAAGACCTTGTTGTATATGGCTCTCAGCCCCAATCCCCAAAGTCGGGCTTTAAAACTGGATACAGTGGGTCTGTGAGGATCTTTGACAGGCAGGACAGGAGACTGAACTGTGAGACTACAGTCTCACAGTTCAGTCTCTTTATTGAAACCAACAGTCTGCAGGGGCTCATAATCATACGTGGGAACTCTCCGGATTTGCCCCGGAGACTACGGTTTTGACACTGCTTTACCGGGACTCCGGGGCAGACGCTGAGTCCTCTGGATGTGGGGAGTTTCTATTAAAACTCTACCCACTCCTGCTGTTTCCCCCGTTGTAACTCCTTCCACAGCCTTATTTTGAGATCTGTCTCACACCTTTAAGACCTCCACCCCCACATGCGTCAAGTCCCGCCCCTTTTTGACGTGATTTGCATCATTATTCTCACCCCCTGCTGCACCAGAGAACTACTTGAAGGTGAGAAGATCTGCCAGTAGGGCTCTATCTACCTGATAGATGCCCATTAATGTGATATCAACCCTTTATTTTGACACCACATTCTGCAAGTGCATGGTATGTAAAGTCAAATTGCCAGTACGTTTTTTTTTTTGCGTAATCTATTTTTTTTTACACTTTTATCTCCTTGATATTGAGCTCCACAATCAGTTTACAGAGAGCTTTCTGTGAGACACTGTAATATGGGTATATACACTGTTCTGCTTTGATCATAAACTGGATAAATTAAAGTATAAAAAATAGGTGAAGATGAAAATAAAATAAAAAATATAGGCAATTTCAATGTACATATTATGCACTTGCACGTCACAATAAAGGGTTACTATCCCCTATACTGTGAAATACCCCCAGTCTTTCTTTCTTATTACAGCAAATATTACAGGCCGTTGAGTCTACTTTGACTTCAAGCACAAGAATTTAATTTGTTGGATTGTTCAAGGTTTGAAGTAGCGTTCCCATGTAGGGAGCTACATCTGCAATGTCATCCTTCTATGGATGTTCACTGATAATTAATTGAGAGAGTTTCATTATTACCTTAAACAAGGATCATAGAGGAGTCCAACATACCATGAACCAATGCATTTTTTACGCCCTTCTGGTCCTTAACTACTTAAGGACCACGGACAATTTTTATTTTTTCTCGATTCTGTTTCAGGGCTCCCCAAATGGCATGCAGCCACGCGGGGAGCCCTGAATTCCATGACGGTCCTGGCACGTCATGGGTCCTTATGGCTTGCCAACCCATGACATGCCAGGACCATCAAGAGTCCTTAAGGGGTTAAAAGGTTAACAAAAGCTTGGGTGGTTTTGTATTTATTATGTAATATTTCAGCCACATCAATTATAAGCCGTTTTTTTCACACACGTAGTGCTTTCTTTTGATACCACACTTATATGGATAACCCACCATTTATTTTATTAAAATTAAAGAGAACGGCAAAAAAAATGTAAAAATAAACCACAATTTTTATTTTTTTCTCTTGTGATCATTTGGGCATAATGGGTTACATTTTTATGGAGACTGCATGAAAGGTACAAAATGGGCAGTTTTAAGTGGGCACTGTTCCCCTGGGTGAAAATCCCCATGTCCCTCTTTCCCACCCTATTTTTCCCACTTTTTTTATTGGTAAGACTTGGTGGTGTGTATAAGTGTATTGACTTGCTCCACAACAATCAAACTCCCATTCATTTTTATTTACACTTTGCAGATTTTTTTTTATAAATATTATGTTTAAAAAAAATATTTGCTCTGTTTGAAATCTATAAAAAAAAAAAAAAAAACCATGTTGCTCTAAGCAGGTCATAAATGGACCTGCATCCAGCCTGCCCCCAGCACTGAAGTGATTAATAACCCCCAACTATTGCATGATTTTATTTGACTATGAGTCTGCTTTCTGCTTCTCTCTCCCTTACTTAAATAGTAAGGAAGAGAGCTGCAGAGAGCAGTCACAAAGTCAATGTGTAAGACACATTGCCTTTGTGAATGAAAATGCCAGTACATGTGAGACAAGCACTGAAACTGAATGCTCCAGTCCTGAAGTGCTCAGTTTCAGCTTCAGCAGAATGATAGCAGCGTGCACCGAGGCGTGCTGCTATAATTTAACCCATGGCGTGCTAGGACCATCATGGGTCCTTATGGAAAGTTCACCCATGACAATCCTGGCACGTCATGGGTTGTTAAGGGGTTAAAGAAGAACAAGGGGTTCTGCAGACAGAACAAATCTTTGTAATGATGGACAACTGAACACAACTGGTGTGGCAGACACAAGGCTGATTTAATAAGAAAGTGGGGCATATCTACAGAGAAACAACTGCACAAACAGAACAAATAAAATTCCAGAGTATTTAAATCAATTTAAATCAATCAGAAGTTTGAGGATTTTTATTTGCGGTGCAGATTGCTCCAACCAGGGCTGGTGCAAGGATTTTTGCCACCCTAGGTAAAACCTAATTTTGCCGCCCCTTGGCTCCACCCCTTGTTCCCTACCCATTTTTGCCCCGCCAATGTATGTGTTTAAGTGTCAGTGTGTTCCCTATATGTGTATGTGTTCCTTGTATGGATATAAGTGTGTCAGTGTGTGTTCCCTATATGTATATAAGTATGTCAGTGTATGTGAGTCTCTGTAAGGATATCAGTGTGTAAGTATGTGTGTGTGCTTCTCTATATGTGTATCAGTGTGACAGAGTGTATGTTCTCTATATGTGACTCTCCCCCCCTTTGACTCTCTCCCCCTCTTGACTGTTGATCCTCCCTTTGACTCTCTCTCTCTCCCCATCTGACTCTTGCTCCCCCTCTTGACTGCTGATCCCCCCTTGACTCTCTCTCTCTCCCCCGTCTGACTCATGATCCCCCTCTTGACTGCTGATCCCCCCTTTGACTCTTTCTCTCCCAGTCTGACTGTTTATCCCCTCTTGACCCCTGTTCCACTTACTGTTTCCGGTGCACGTCTCTCTCTCTCCCAGTGAGTACGTTACGGTGCTTTCCCTTGGCTGGCTATTTTTTTAACCTTTTCAGTGCCAGCGGGGTATACAACGCATTGAAAAGCTATGCGTTGCGTACCCCTCTGGCACTGAAAGGATTAATGTAGGTGTAACGTGACACCTTGTATCATAAGCTGGATACCTCTTTTATAGTTCCCTTCTCCCTCAGAATAACACTCCAATAGTAAACTGACCCTCCTGTTCCCAAACATCAGCCGAGACTTGATGAAGGGAAGAACTCTCTTTTATTGACTCAAACACACAGCTTATATACACTACAGAGACTCTTATCAAGATCTGCACTCTAACAACCATAGACTGAGCTTAGCCATAGTTGCTTCCAATACATTGCTAGTCTTTTGGGTAGAAAGTCTGAAGACATGAGATCCCATATCTCTAACACACCAATATCTCCCATAGTCACCACAGTTCTGTCACATATCTCCCCCTTGTATCCATGTCCGGCATACCCGATTAGACCCAGTCGGGTGTAATTTAGGGATGTCCGGGGTTTTCTGCCTGTGGTTCCATATCCGTTTGTCTGGATAAGCCGTCGGCGTTGTGATTTTGTTTCCCTGGACGATATCGCAGGGAAAAATTGTAGGGCTGGAGGGCTAAGCTCCAGCGTAGAAGTCGCGGATTGTCTCCAGCTACCCGGTTTAGCCAAACCAGCGGGTTATGATCCGTGATTAATGTAAACTGCCTACCGTACAAGTAGGGTTGGAGTTTTTTCAGCGCCCATACCAATGCCAAGCACTCCTTTTCAATGGTGGCGTAGCTGACCTCCCTAGGCAACAGTTTCCGGCTTAGGTAGGCCACCGGGTGTTCGTGTCCGTCGTCTCCCACTTGGCTTAGAACAGCTCCCAGCCCGAACATTGAGGCATCTGTGTGTACAAAGAAACGTTTAGATGAGTCAGGTGCAGCCAATATGGGAGCGGCGCTTAGCACTTGCTTTAGTTGCTCGAAAGCCTTCTCACAGTCTGGGGACCACCGTACTTGTCTGGGGAGGTGTTTCTTGGTTAAGTCGGTTAGTGGTTTGGCGATGGCACTATAGTCGGGTACAAACCTCCGATAGTACCCTGCCGTCCCTAAAAATGCCAGTACTTGAGTCTTGGTTCGGGGTTGGGGCCACTTGGCTATGGCCTGTACCTTGGCGGGCTCGGGTCGTTGTTTCCCTGAACCCACCCGGTGTCCTAAGTACTGCACCTCGGCCATGCCGAGGTTACACTTGTCAGCCCGTAAGGTCAGTCCCGCTTCCCTAATCCGGTCCAACACTGCAGACAAGTGCCCGAGGTGATCTTCCCATGTGCGACTGAATATGGCTATGTCATTCAGATACGCACACGCAAAGTCCTGCAGACCCTCCTGGAGTCGGTCGGCCATCCGCTGAAACGTGGCGGGGGCATTTTTCATCCCAAATGGCATGACCTTAAACTGGTACAAGCCGAATGGGGTGACAAAGGCCGATTTTGGGATGGCCTCCTGGTCCAGGGGGATCTGCCAATACCCCTTGCACAGGTCCAGTGTGGACAGATAGCTCCCTCCCGCGATCTTATCTAAGAGCTCGTCTACCCGGGGCATAGGGTAAGCGTCTGTGGTAGTCCCGTCGTTGAGCTTACGATAATCCACGCAGAAGCGTGTGATGCCGTCTCGTTTCGGCACCAGGACTACCGGTGAAGCCCACGGACTCTGCAACAGTTCTATCACCCCTAAGGCCAACATTTCCCTTAGCTCTGTCTTCAGGTGGTCCCTAACTGCCTCAGGAATACGATAGGGTCTTTGCCGCAGGCTAGGTCATGCTGGGGTATAGCCCGGAAAGCGGCAGCGACTCGACCGCTGAGTTTGCCACTTAACATGGAGGGCCAGTCCTCAGGCTCTAGTCCTTGAATGCCACATTGCCTTTCAAAGTCCTCCAAAAAATCATCAATGTCATCCTCCCCATCCACGAATGCTTTAAATGCTGCATAGGGTAGCTTCCGACGGTTCCCGATTATTGGACCGGTAACGGATGCTGTCCCCCCCACATGCCCCGAGGCCCGGAATTTGAGCGCCTCTGTAGCTTGAGCCATGATTTGAACGACCAATTCTGGTGCCGGATTTGGTCCCAGTAGCGCAATTCGCCATTTTACATCTTTCTGGAACTCGGTCTCCTCCATGCTTGCGGGGGATGAGGTGCTGGCTTGGTCCAATTCCATCAGTTCTGTTATCAAAACGGATTTTGGCTTGTTACTTGCCACTCGTCCCCTTGCTTCCAGCAAGTCTTTTAGAGTGCTACGTTTCAGCTGGTCGTAGCAGTGCTCCATCCACTGCCCGCTTTGTTGCTGAGACCGGGGTCAAGCCAGCGGCTATATCTCCCCCTGGATTCTGGTCTCAGTTTCGGTTGCTGAGACCGGGGTCAAGCCAGCGGCTATATCTCCCCCTGGATGCTAGTCTCAGTTTTGCTGCTGTTTCATCCACTGCTCTCTGCGTTGCTGAGACCGGGGTCAAGCCAGAGGCTATATCTCCCCCTGGATGCTGGTCTCAGTTTCAGTTCCTTGGGATAAGCCGAATCCCGCCGCTTGCCACCAGTTGTAACGTGACGCCTTGTATCATAAGCTGGATACCTCTTTTATAGTTCCCTTCTCCCTCAGAATAACACTCCAATAGTAAACTGACCCTCCTGTTCCCAAACATCAGCCGAGACCTGATGAAGGGAAGAACTCTCTTTTATTGACTCAAACACACAGCTTATATACACTACAGAGACTCTTATCAAGATCTGCACTCTAACAACCATAGACTGAGCTTAGCCATAGTTGCTTCCAATACATTGCTAGTCTTTTGGGTAGAAAGTCTGAAGACATGAGATCCCATATCTCTAACACACCAATATCTCCCATAGTCACCACAGTTCTGTCACAGTAGGTCCAGGACTGAAGGAGCGGAGGGGGAGAGAGAAACAGGTATCGCTGTGCTACATTAAAAAAATAGCCAGCTGTGGGAGGGCACCGAAACGTACGTTTTTTTTTGTTTTTTTTGCTTCCGCAGTAAGTGGTGAGCGTCAGCAGGGGCCGATGCGCCCTCAGAGAATGTGCGCCCTAGGACAGCGCCTACCTCGCCTATAGGTGGCGCCGGCCCTGGCTCCAACCTCAACATATATGTGGTTCTGTGACTATCAGTGAATATGTGTAAGATTACGATAATAGTTACCTGAAAATTTAGCCTAATAACTGTGTCTTAATGCTAGTTTTAATGCAAACTATCAATACATTTGAAAATTATACGAACTTAAAGGGACACTATCACCGAAAAACAACTTTGGTGATCTTAGAAGAGCCTTCAAAATCCTCTATACATTTTGTTATACATTTTTTTTATTTATAAAACTAGATTTTGAGTTATATATATTTGTAGATTATGCTAACTAAGGAATGCCAATTAGATACTTTCTGTCTTATCCCTATATTAACTTCCTCACCACTGGCACTTAAAGGGATAGTAATGTTTCATAATAAAAGCAGCTCTAATTAATCATCATAGTATTTGGACTTTGGAGAGTGTTATTTCAATTCTGTCAGAGTTGTAGTTCAAGAGTAATTCAATGACAAAGTATCCCCCTCCCTCCCTCCCCTTTTACTAATGTAACATTGTTCAGCCAGATCAGAAGGGAGGTGCCCAGGTAGATTGCAGAGAAGGACAATCTTCAATTAAGATAAGGGAGAAACCTGAAAAACTTGTCAAGGGGGGCAGGGCTTTCATTGTTCTCATAGGAAGAAGATTGTCCCCTTCTGTTATCTGTCGGTCTTACAACCAGATTCCACATCTGAGAAGAGATGGCTTACACTAGGTAAAAGGGCGGGGAGGGGAAACTTTGCTTGTGAATATCTCTCAAACCATAAAGGGTTGAGAGATAATACTTATTTCGTTCTTCGTGTTTTTTAAATGCCTACAAAATAAAATAAAGATAAAATAAAGTATTACTATCCCTTTAAAGCTTTCAGTACGGGGAGGAGGGAAATGCATTGCTGAACAGTGAGTGGGGGAGGTAATATAGGGCTAGGACAGGAAGTGTCTACATGGCATGCCTTAAACAGCATAAACTATAAGTCTAAATAACTCGAGAACTAGTTTTCTAAATAAAAAATAGATGATGCAGCATATAGGGGATTTTGAAATTCAAATTCAAAGTTGCTTTTAGGTGATAATGTCCCTGTTACAGAGGAGGAAGTATCTCTGTTACTATACTTCTCTCCACCCACGTCATACCCCCTGGATCCTATGCCCTGTCCTCTTATCAAGACTCTTGCAGCTACTCTTATTCCTGGCCTTACTAATATCTCTAAATCCTAGATTTCTACTGGAACTTTTCATTCCTCATTCAAACATGCAACAGTCAAACATACACTCAAAAATTCTCCCTTGACCCCACTTGTCTTTCAAATTACCTTCCAGTTTCTCTCCTTCCCTTTGCATCAAATATTGTGGAACACCTTGTATTCTCACATTTAATCTCTTACCTCAATTCCAACTCTCTTCTTGACCCATTACAGTCAGGTTTTCTTTCCAACTACTCCATAAAAACAGCCCTGTCTTATGTTGCTAATGACCTACACACAGCAATGAATAAAGGACAATATACAGTTGTAATCAAAATCATTCAACCCCCATTGAAAATCAGGTTTATTGTCAAAATGTTCAGACTTTCAGCTGTTTGCAATGAAAAAATCAAACATAAGCAATTGAAATAGCTCAACACAACGGATGCTTCAAGTGGTTTCCCCAAATTCAACTGATAATGCAACTTATAATGACTTTTCCAGTCTCAAAATTATTCAGCCTCTTCATGGCAACCATCTTTAGTACTTAGTGGAGCACCCTTTTGCTGTTATGACCTGCTGCAAATGAGATGCATAGCCAGACACCAACTTCTGGCAGCGTTCATGAGAAATCTTAGCCCATTCCTCATGAGCAAGGCCTACAGTTGAGAAATATTCTTGGGTTTGAGTGCTGCAACCTCCTTCTTCAAATCCCATGAGAGATTTTCTATGGGGTTCAAGTCAGATGACTGTGATGGCCACTGTAGAATCTTCCAGAACTTCTTTTACAACCAAGCCTTGGTGGAATTTGAGGTATGTGTGATCCTTGCCCTGTTGGAAGGTCCAGTGATGCCCAAGCTTCAGCTTCCTCACAGACAGCATGACGTTTTCTCCTAGGATTTCTGGATACAGCAATGAATCCATCTTGCCTTCCACATGCTGCAGGTTTCCAGTGCCAGAGGATGCAAAGCAGCCCCAGAGCATCACCGAGTCACCACCACGCTTAACTGTAGGCAGAGTGTTCTTTTTAGCGTATGCTTGATTCATCTTCCTCCAGACATACCGCTGATCCATCAGGCCGAAAAGTTCCAGTTTTGTTTCATCTCTTCACAGAACAGAATCCCAAACCTTCTGTGTCTTATTTATATGATTTTGAGCATATTGGAGCCAACTTTTCTTGTGCTTTGGGTCAGTAGTGGTGTATGTCTTGGAGTTCTTGCATGGAAACCTTCTGCGTTAAGTACACGCCACTGTGCTCACTGAAACCTCAGTGCTTGTTGCCACCAAGGCACTTCCTTTACTGAAGCCTTGTACTTGCACTTATGATCCTCCTCCTACTGTCTCTGTATGTTCCCCTTATTTTCACTGCAGCACCATCCCCTCTCTCTGCAGCACCATCATCTTCTTTTCACTGCAACACCAGTCTCTTCTTTTTCACTTCAGCACCCTCTTCAATTCAGTAGACCCCCAGATTTTTTTTTCTGCACCTTCAGCTTTTTCTTTTCACCTCACTACCAGCTCTCTTTTCACTGCAACATCAGCACCTTATTTTCTCTGCACCACCAGTTTTTTCTTTTCTCTGAACCATCAGCCACTTCTTTTTGCTGCACCATCAGCCTCTTCTTTTCACTGCACTATCAGACACTTCTTTTCACTGCAGCACCCCCATCTTTTCACTGCACCATCAGCTTCTTCTTTTCACTGCACCATCAGCCCCTTCTTTTGACTACAACACCCCCTTTTTTCCCTGCACCACCAGCTTTTTCTTTTCCCTGAACCATCAGCCGCTTCTTTTTACTGCACCACCAGTTCTTTCTTTTCAATGCACCATCAGCCCCTTCTTTTCACTGCGCAACCAGCTTTTTCTTTTAACTGCACCATCAGACACTTCTCACTGCAGTACCCCCATATTTTCACTGCACAGTCAGCTTCTTCTTTTCACTGCACCATCAGCTCCTTCATTTGACTACAACACCCCCTCTATTCACTGTACCACCTGCTTTTTCTTTTTTTACTGCACCACCTGCTTTTTCTTTTCACTGCAAAATCAGCCCCTTCTATTCAATGCAACATCAGTTTTTTCTTTAACTGTACCATTAGCACATTCTTTTCACTGCACCACCAGAGCTTTCTTTTCACTGCACTATTAGCCCTTTCTTTTCACTGCACTATCACCACCAGCCTCTCCTTTTCACAACCCATCCTCTGCTTCCCACTGTATCACAAGATATCTTTTTACTAATTAGTAAGGAAAACTTCATTTAAAGAGAGAGGGGAGGGGCATGAAAATCATAATTCCCTTAGGGTGCAAAAACAAACCTGGGCTGGCCCTGCAGTACTGCAAGACTGAAGTCTCGCACTTCAGTTCCCTGTCAGGTCTGATGCAGACAGGCCCTCATAGACCCTCTGTACTGGACTTGAAAACCTAGCAAGAGGTTTATGGAGTCTTCACAGTGTATGTTTGACATCTCTCTAACACTAAATTGGTTAAAATCTCCATTAAATGTTGGGGAAACATGATTTCTTCCCCTTTTGTGGATTGGTAGGGTCTTTTTAGCACTTCAGTGCCAATATTTAACAGGAAGCAGTTAAGTGGAGAATGCCCTATCAGCAGATCTGAAAGAAGACCTTTGAATAAGCCAGAGCAACATTGTGAGCCCTGGCTGTCCAATGGGGGGGGGGGGGCAGAACAGGCATTTGAATAGAGACCCCAGGGCTCCCTCATTGGTCCCACAAGAAGAGACTGAACTGCAAGACTGAAGTCTCAGTTCAGTCTCTTGCCCTGAGCGATGAAGTCCCCATACACTCTCTGCTTTGGGATTGAATGCCACTGAAGACCTATAGAAGTTGTGTGTTGTCAGCAAAGTTTGTGGCTGAGATCCACATACTACCCAGTTGTGCTCCAGTTGATGGTGGTAGTTTTCTGACACCCCCCCCCCCCAACTGAAAGGCCACCAACAACTGTTTTGTGACTGCACAAAACATTCCTGGAATTTTTATCCATAGGAGCAGGGTTAGAAAAATATGATAATTGCCCTGTAACACCTTGCAAGCTAGAAAGGTCTCCAATACATTGAGAAGCGTTGCATTGGAGACTTTAGAATCCAAGGGGTTAAAGGGTTTGGTTATTAGGGCTCTACTGAGATTTTGTATGCAAACATTGTGTGATATCTAACTGTTTACTCTATTAGATATCTATTCGCCCACCTCATATCAAACATACCTAAGAGTCAGACTTACAGGTTGAGACGTATACGGAATACAAATTACAACTTCATAGAAAATTCTAATGCTTTGATAAGTATTTTGATAATACTGTTACTACAGGGCATTTATAGACTGTAGGCCTTTAAAGGAACAATAACACCAAAAATTTAACTGGGTTATTTAACTTGAAATATCGTTTTGTTCCAGCTAGCATCACTAAACCATGTTATGTTATTTTAGATCACTGAAATCTCAAACTTGCTTATTTAATACCTGTGTAGACTATCCATATAGACACCATCTGGTTAATTTTGGATATAAAGTTTAAAATGAGAGACAAGACCTAATGCTGTTAATATATTGAGATAAAAATCCACTGCTCTTGTTTTCAAAAATGTTGTTACCGTATAGGAGCCCATTTGCAGACAGTATAGCACTATCACTTAAGAGATATCTATCAAGATTCTTATGGCAATGGGAACCAGGGACCCCTAGAGAAGGCAGGAGTGTCTGCTCCCTCAGAGCATATGTAAGATTAGATTTTAGGCATTGGAAAAGAGAAGTTTTACAGATGCTAGCATGAACAACAGGGTATTTAAATGTATATAACCCCAGAACATTTTTAGGTGATAGTGTTTCTTTAAATCTTATAAAGAACCTGCTAGAAACCTCATTTTAGGATATGATATGCAATTAAGCTAGTATTATAAATAAAATTAATACAGATACAGATATTATGAAACTGCTAAATAATATGGAAGTTAATGAAGCCATTATTTCAGATATAAAAGATCTAGGAACCTAGAGGATAACCACTTCAACTCAATATTGTGGACAAAAGTACAAACTGGCTAAATAATATTAATCGTAATTCAAGATATGGACATTGCGTACTATTTAAAAATACTGACAACTATAGTTCTTTCTAAAACCCAAAACATTAAAAAAAACAATGTTTGGCAATTTCTTAATTCTACTTGTATTGCAATATAAATGATCATCTGTCCAAGATATATTATTTACATGGATTGCACTAATAGGTTACTCAGAGCATTGCCCACCCCTTCAAGGACAACTGGGGATCATTCTCTGGGAAACTTTGTCCTCTTGAAGAAACCTCCCTACTTATGTGGATTTTACCCCTTCTACACATTGGACTGAATGACACAGAATCTGAATCATTTACTTTACAGGTGTCCACAGTAGAGGGTAAGGGGGGCATCAGTGTGTATGTGGGTGACCCTACTTGATTGGAGGAAGTAGAGGCATAACTAGAACCCTCCGGGCCCTGGTGCAAGAAGTGCCATGGGGCCCCCCCCAAACACATTGGCCCCTGGGCCCTCCACAATTCCCCCCCCCCCAATCTCCACAATGCCCCCTACCTCCGAATCCCTAGTGGTCCAGTGGAGTGGCAGGAGAGACGGGTTGGCACGTTGAGCTCCCGCATGGTCCTCTTCTGTAATGCAGAGCGCTGGGAGATGATGTCTCCAGGTAAAAGGGGCAGGAGGGGAAACTTTGCTTGTGAATATCTCTTAAACCATAAATGTTTGAGAGATAAGACATATCATTTTTCATGTTTTTTTAATGCCTACTAAATAAAATAAAGTTAAAACGAAGTATTACTATCTCTTTAAGTGGAATACTGTGGTAATCGTGGCATGCTTCTGCAGTTATATACTTCAATAAAGATACGTTTTTTTCTAATATAAAGTTTAATTAAAAAAGTAGACAATATTATGATCTAACCTCATGCAATACCCAGCCTTGTTTTAGGGTGTTCCAGAGTTCCATGATTGTTACTGTAATCGTCTAAATAAATTAACCAATTAACTTAAACCTGACACAAAAACATGGAATACATGGCAAACGTGCCAGATATCTCTAGGTAGGAAGAAACACAGACCTATTGAGCTTTAGTGGATGATATAATAAGAAGAATTTGAGCAATTCTGGTGCAAACAAACTGTTCCATAGGGGAAAAATTAATATTAATCCTAAACTATTAATCTCTAAATTGTGACCTTGCCCATGACTTGTGACTGCAGCTATGATACTTTTCTTGCAACTCAAACCTTAGCTCCATCAAACAATACATAAATCAGAGTAATTTGCAAATACTGTATATGTGTATACATTTTTATATATATAGTATACTGTAACATGATTGGAACATTCCAAACTGGTCACTGAGCCTCATAAATTCACTAAAAACGTCTCCAGGAACTAAACAGTCTCATTGTCCCACCAACACTGAAACAAATATTATGCTGATTAACTATGCCCACTACTCACAACATTATGATGTATGAAGTCATTTAGCACCTCAGCACCATTCTTTCTTGGGATGCAGCTCTGTCATTGGTTGTTCCACCATGCACTGACCATCATGCACAGATGAAAAAATGATGCGGCCATGTTATAATGAAATATAAATAGCCATGTACTACAGAATTTAGACTGTTACAATTTAATACACATATCTACATCCAATTCTACAATAACCCTAAATATCATATTAAAGAAGGTTAGTGACAAAGGTTCAATAGTAAAATGTATATTCTGCTGTAATTATAATCACAATTTACTCCAGGCCAGTATCCATAGACCTTACCGCTGCTATCATTATAGCCACAACTTAATTCAATCTGTAGGCCTTAGCACCACCATACAAAATAATTAATAAAAAAGAAAGTGAATTACTTATGTTAATAGTAAAAGGAATATTTTGCATTCATCATAACCACAACTTATTCCAAGCTGGTATCCATAGACCTGACCATCATCATACCAAATAATAATTAATATAAAAAATGCTAATGATAAAGTTTCAATAATACCATTTTTAGTTTTCTACACTGTAACCACACCTTACTTGAAGTTGGTATCCATACACCTTACCTCTATAATATAAAATAAAAATATTTGTATATAAATTGATAACCTTTGTGTGAAGCAATGCATTGTGCACAGCTCTGGCATTCAAAGTTTTATATGCAGTGAATTTATAAGTAGAATCAATCCTGTCTCTATCTTTTGTACACTTCTGTTGTACATATTGCATACAAGCACTATCAATTTATACCGAAGTTATTATTTTATACTAATGATATACAATTTCCCACCTTCGTTTTTGTTTCTCATTTCTTTTTCCGCACACTTATCTTTATGCTACTGAAGCTCTGGTATGTTGAGCTTTTGTATTTTTTTTTTTTACCAGGAAGCATACATTGGGGAAGATGCACTAAGATTTGATAGGACAGTGATAAAGTGGAGATTACATCTCCATTGATATCACTTCTCCAAGTCCTATGTAATTCTATGGAACCAATGCCCTAACACTTTTAACAGATTTTAGTGAATAGTCTCTATAGTATAACATAGGAACAGGAAAAGTGATATCACTGAAGAAGTCATCTCCACTTTATCACCTCTTTATCACACCTTTGTGCAGTGGTGAAACAATAGGGGTTGCACCTGCGACCAGGCCCGTCACTCCAGGGGCCCTGCTACCCCTTTGACCCCCCGCCCGGCACCCGCAAGTAACAAGCTGAGGTCTATGCCTTCTTCAGTACAGACCTCTAGCAGCTGAGCTCCCTCTTTGGCACTATAGTAATGCAGAGCGCTGGGAGATTACATCATCTCCCAGTGATCTGCATTACTGGCGAGGACCGTGCGGGAGCTCCAGCTTCTGAGGTCTGTGCAGAAGCAGGTACAGACCTCTCCTGTCACGCCGCTGGACCACCAGAGAGGTAGCAGATGGATACTGGGGGGTCAATAGCGGTAATATAGAGATGGGGATTCGAATTGTGGGCAATGTGGAGATTGGGGGTAATGTGGGGGCAATGTGGAGATTGGAGGCAATGTGGAGATTGGGGGCAATGTGGAGGCAAAGTGGAGAAGGACAATGGAGGTGGTCGGTGGGGTCATGGCAATTTTTGCACCAGGACCTGGTGGCTTCTAGTTAGTCTCTGTCTTAATACACCTCCCTCACTGAGATCGCCTCTTGTTTTCAAGTATGTCCTGGGTACTCAGCTTATCTAGATGAGTGAAAGGCTGAGTTGATCTTGCAGGGATGAGAACAGATTCTACAGCTGGCGCATTAATCAGCTGAGCTATGTCACCAACACTGAGCTATCTCACCAACAGTGATCTATCTCAACAGCTTTTTTATAATGGCCAAGGTTACCAACCATTTATTGCATGGTACACACCAAACAGTTTATCTGAGGCTGATGGACTTAGAATAACTGCAGACAACATGGTAGGCCCTCACTAACTGGTGCAAACCATTTGCACCATAGGGGACAACTAAATCCAAATGTAAACTGAGCTTTTAACCTGTTGCATGAAAGTTAGGTATCCACACATTCAATGGGTTAAAGGTCCCATTTGAAACAAAAGGAATTTGGGCAATATGTATTTCTTTTGTGCATTTAGTTTGCTCCAGAGTTACTCAAACTCTTCTTAGCTCATCAGCATCAAAACATCTGTAACAACTCATACAAGTTTCATATACATTAAGTGTCTTATTTTACAAGTAAATCCTTCAGTTTTTAGTTTCTTTCCAAAAAGACTTATGTTTAAAATGTGCAAACCTGACTTCCATGGAAGGTAATGGCACACAAGGGATTTTTGCTATAACAGCCACGTTTATGCAAGCTTTCATCCATATCCAGCAAGTAAGAGATAAGGTTAACCAGCACTAAAAAGTAGGAGTATAATATGTAACATAACATGCCAAAAGGGCGTCTTTCCATGTTACTTCTCCAGCTGGCAACTCAACAGAGCTCTTCTACAGTAATGAAAAAACACCTCTGATTTATCATTCAGACCAAAGGTTAAACTAATTCCTCTATATCCTGCACACCATCTGTGACATGAAAACATTATTACCGCCAAAAGCATAATAAAATCACTATTACCGCATACATTTTCTTAAACTTAAAGGGATAGTAATGCTTCACAATAAATGCAGCTCCAATTAATCTTCATATTATTTGAGCCATGGAGAGTGTTATTTCAATAACATCAGAGTTATAGTTCAGAAGTAATTGAATGATGAAGTATCCTCTTCCTTCCCCCTTTACGGATGTTATACTGTAAGATGTAAGATTGTCCAGATGGATCACAGAGAGGGACAATTTTCAGTGAGAATAAGGAAAAAGCTGAAAAACCTGTCGGGGGGGGCAGGGTTTTCATTGTTCTCAAAGTAAGAAGATTGTCTCTTGCTGTGAGCTGTCTGGTCAAGGGACCAGACTCCAGATCTGAGGGGAGATGGCTTACACTAGGTAAAAGGGGCGGGTGGGGAATACTTTATAATTCAATTATTCTTGAACTAGAGTTCTGACAGTATTGAAATAACACTGTCCATGGCCCAAATACTACAAAGATTAATTGGAGCTGCTTTTTTGTGAAACATTTTGTGAAGCATTACTATCCCTTTTACCCTCTGAGTGTGTTGGAATACATTGGATACCTCACTGGTACTCAAAGGGTTAAATAAACACCCACTACCTCTCTGGAACCAAGTGAACATTAGGGCTCTTTAAATACCATTGTGGATACAATATGTATTTCCTGATGTACCTACAGAAAATTAACAGAACTTCCTACACTACCAACTTTTAGCTGGACTATCACATTATATAGATGGTCCTAAAGGGGTTAGTTTGTGCTTACTAGAGATGAACAAAAATCATAAAATGTGCTGTGAAACAGGCGTTTCATTTAGTGTTTCATATACCACACAGACCACTCAGACAGCAAGAAAAATTATTACGTGATATCACGAAAATAAACAGTAAATTATTTTATCTACTGAGACCAATCAAACAGGCTCCTGTCTAGGATGCTCTTTTTTAACAAGGTAGGATAAGCTCTTCAGCAGGTGGCAGGACTACTGGATAACTCTCTTCCTTACCTTCTTGATCTCCCTTGTGCTGTGAGCTGCCACATACAGGAATGTCAAAATCGCTGCAAGGACTTGCCCCTCCCTCAACATCCATTTGAAAATGAAAAAAAGAAAAAAGAAAAAAAGAAAAAAAAAACATGGCCGACACACTCGCTGGCCACAAACCATTACTTTTCCATTACCCTCTTGACCTTGCACATAGAGGTCGCCAAATCAATACTGTACCACATCGCCTCATTATCCGCTCTGCCTCATTCTACATATTCTTAGCAATCAAACTCCCGGATGCTGTAGATTATATAATTGTTCTGTTTATAATAATTTAATGACAGAAGGCAAAACATTTATGAATCCCAGTAAAAATAAAAGTTGAAAATAAATTATTAAAGTTTCACATGTAGAATTCAAGTCATTATACAATGTTCCCGAATATAGGGAAGACAGTGCAAAAAAATTAGTTCATTTAACCCAATAATAGAATTAATAAAGGTCAAGGATGTTGATAAGTTCCCAAAGTACTGGGGGCTTTTTCTCAAAGGACCACGGGCTTGGACCAATCTAATGTGTTACTAGAGCACAGTAAAACCCAACTGTACAGATACTAGTAGGGAGATTAGCAAACTGACAACAAGACCATGGGCTTTAAGCATGAGATTTAGGGCTTTGGCACCCTGAACTGGTATGTAGCAACACCCCTGATAAAGGTGCTGAATCAATTTCCTTGGCATCATATTAAAAAGATATGAGCAATGTTATTTATTTTGCCCGAGCTCCCTGCATTTATGCAAAGCTTGCACATACTGCAGGGTAGATACTGCAGTTCAGGAGACATAGATAATTAACTTTTTGTGTGCTAGAGAGGTATCCAATGCATTGCGTTGCAATGCGTTGGAGACCTCTCTGGCTCTCAAAGCGTTAAGGAGTGTGCTGATGTTATTTTTGTTATTATTATGGCAGAACTTCATTTGTAGCTAATGTATTTATGAAGTTACTATAGAGACTAATATATATTTCCTTTGTGATTTTTAATTTTAGGCATCTGGAGCAGGCAGGATGATACACCAAGTCACACTTCTCTTATACAGTTCATATTTCTTCTGTCCTGTCTGCTTTGCTAAACAACATGACTAAGTAGCCAGTTCCCTTGTTACATTCAGATACGGTGTGGCTTATGTCTGTATGCATTACATTATCCAAGTTTCCTTTTGTGTTAGATATGTAATGTTAGTTAAAGGGATAGTAATACTTCATTTTAACTTTATTTTATTTTGTAGGCATTAAAAAACCATGAAGAATGATATAAGTCTTATCTCTCAAACCTTTATGGTTTAAGAGATATTCACAAACAAAGTATCCCCCCCTCTTCAACCAGATCAGAAGGGAGGTGCCCAGGTAGACTGCAGAGAGGGACAATCTTCAATTAAGATAAGGGAAAAAGCTGAAAAACTTGTCAAGGGGGGAAGGGCTTTCATTGTTTTCATACAAAGAAAATTGTCCCCTTCTGTTATCTGTCTGGTCATACAACTAGATTCACATCTGAGAAGAGATTGCTTACACTAGGAAAAAGGGGCAGGAGGGGGAACTTTGCTTGTGAATATCTCATAAACCATAAAGGTTTGAGAGATAAGACTTATATCATTCTTCATGTTTTTTTAATGCCTACAAAATAAAATAAAGTTAAAACGAAGTGTTATTATCCCTTTAAGTAACCCTATGTAATAGATACAAGTCCTCTATCTGGGTCCTTGTACTTCATGACCTTTTGCAGTTATACTCACAAGTGTATAGGTATATGCTAGCACCTGAGCAAGTAAGGAAAATCAACCCCTGCTCAGATCTCTCTCTCTTTTCCAAGATGCGGCCTCTTCAAAACAACCCAAATGGGGGGCACAGATAAATGGGGTTATGTTCTAAGGAATGATAAAGAGGTGATAAAGCAGAGATGACTTCTTCAGTGATATCATTTCTCCATTTCCTATGTTATTCTACAGAGCCTATGAACTAAGGTCTCAAAAGTTGGAGAAATCTTACTGCATTGACTCCATAGAATAACATAGGACCTGGAGAAGTGATATCACTGGAGAACAGTGGTGGCACTACAATATAAAGGGCTGCTTAGGGCCCCCACTTGGTCAGAGGACCTTGCAGCACATACAAAGTAGTGCTGCCGCATGTAAACAAAATCAGATGGCAATGTCTTATTAGAAATTCCTACGCAGAAATAAAGGGAGGCCCCCATGTGAATTTTCTGCTTATGGTCCCCAAAAACCTAGAGCCAACCCTGCTGGAGAAGTCATCATTGAGTTATCACCTATTTATCACGCCTTAGTGCATCTCCACCATTGTACACCAATAGATAATATCAGTGTCCAAAACCAGCCCACATAATGTACTCACACAGATATTGGTCTGCAGGAGTACACATGCTAGACAGCAAGAAACAGTAAATATGCTCACCACCATTCAGGCTTTGTCTCTGATCCGGAAGAATCAGGAAGAAGAGTCACAGATCTCATTTATGCACGTCTGACTTTTTTCAAACATTAACATTGTTAACCTGAAGAAAGCTGTATTTGGCTAAAATGGTAGAACTTTTTTGTATATAACATGTTTTTTTAAGTAATCTTTCTTTAATTTGCATTGAAAAAAAACCCCAAAAAAACATAAGCAGCCTAAACTGATGATACTAAAATCTTTGGGGGTGACAGGTTCACTTTAAATCAATGGGAAATTTTATTTGCTTTCTATGGCACAGTTGTTACGCTACATAATTGTTGCTTTTTTATGCATAAAGCACTAAGGATCAAGTACATTTAATATGTAAAAATGTTAAATATGCTTGTTTTACATTAAAGCGGAACTATCATGCACACACAAGATTTTGCCAGTTAATTGTTAGTATATTGTTAATCACAGAAATAGAGTAATAAAGTTTCTTAAGTGCTGGCATGATCTGGAATCATAACTTCGTATGAAACTTACTTAAATAGGACAGAGCAGACATCTTGGCGAAGAGGGAACTGTGCATCTGCACTGGCAGTCTCTGTCTGTGACCTACTGTACAATGTAACTCCCCCTTTGGCAAATAACCTATCATTGACAAGACAGGGATGGACAGCGCAGGCTCACAGATCCCCCTTCTCCAAGATGTCTGCGCTTCTGTGCTGTACATCCCTGCCTGTACCAAACTCTACAATGGAACTCTCCCTTTGGCAAATAACCTATCAGCATACCTGGGGGAACTTCCAGTTGAGGGCTACCCGGAGGGGAGTCCTCTGTTCAGCAGGGGGCGACAAAAATGACGCTAATTGCATCAAAAAGGGCCAGGGCTTGACGCGAGTGGTGGAGGCAGGGCTTAAAGGTGTCACACAAAAGGCTGGGGATGGAGGAACAGCGGGAGAAAAAGCAGATGTGGCAGAGTTTCAATAGAAACTCCCCACATCCGGAGGAATCAGCCTCTGCCCCAGAGACCCGGTAAAGCTCTGTCAGAACCAGAGTCTCCAGGGCAAATCCGGAGAGTTCCCAGGTATGCCTATCAGTGACAAGACAGGGCTCACCAAGATGTCTGCTCTGTCCTATTGATGTAAGTTTCATATGAAGTTATGATTCCAGCTCATGCCAACACTTAAGAAATACGTTATATACATGATACTAGAAATTAATTGGTGATAACTTATATGTGCATGGATACTTCCTCTTTAAAGGGATAGTAATACTTAAAATGTAAAAAAAAATATGTTGTAGGGTTTATCCCCCTGAGTAAAACAAGAGTACTCCCACTGCTGAAAGGTGTTTCATTCAAAAGTTATTAATTTTCAAAGTTGAATTTTTTAGGTGCAATATCACAGTGGCCTGAAATTGTACAGTGGCGCTGTTGCTACACCATCCTATGGAGATTTATGGTCAACTGACCAGAGTTGACCATAGGATCGTGTAGCAACAGCGCCACTGTGCAATTTCAGGCCACTGTGATATTGCACCTAAAAAGTTCAACTTTGAAAATTAATAACTTTTGAATAAAACACCTCTCAGCAGTGGGAGTACCCTTGTTTTACTCAGGGGGATAAATCCTACAACATATTTTTTTTTACATTTTAAGTATTACTATCCCTTTAAAGGTAAAGCTGGAACTATCACCAAAAATAAAAACTGTCCCATTGGTTTTAACCTTTAAAACAACATTAACGCTGTGTGTCTTTTTTTTACAAATCCCCTAGTAGCTATTTACCCGTCAACATTGGGCACTCCCGTGTTCTACGGGACACTGTGCCATCTGAGGACTTCCCAGCTGCCCCAGGAAGCGCTTTAACGTTCCCCTTCGTAGCTGTTTTTTTGTGGGTTAACTTTACAGCAAACTCCGTTTACAATGGTATTGAGGTTGCAACCTAAGTAGCACTGTAAACAGAGTTTGCTGTAACATTAGCCCACAAAAAAACAGCTACGAAGGGGAGCATGAGTGAGCTCCCCGGGGCAGCTGGGAAGTCCTCAGACGTCATGCGGGACATACAGGGTCCCATAGAACGCGGAAGTGCCCAATGTTGATGGATAGATATCTCTGCTACTAGGGGATTTGTATAAAAAAGACACACGGTGTTAATGTTGTTTTAAAGGTTAAAACCCATGGGACAATTTTTATTTTTGGCGATAGTTCCGCTTTAAGAAAAACCATGCACACTTTGTAGACCCTTCCAATTAAGTAATTATTTTCCAATAACGTGATTTCGCTCTGCTGCAGAGCCGCCGGCTGGTCCCCGGATCGGGATCTCTTGCTGTCAGCACAGCACTGACGTCAGGAGAAGGGGAGGGAGGGGGATTTTGAATGAGAATCTCTCTCAAACCATAGCAGTTTGATAGATAGGATTTGTGGCATATAGTTTATTTTTTAACCTCTACAAAACTCTAAGCATTTTTATGGGACATTACTGACCCTTTAAGAAAATCATTGATACACAGTACATAACAGGAAACAAAATATTGTAAGATGAGCACAGAGCCCATATTACAGATATGCTCCTCATTTCAATAGCCATCATCAGAAATGCAACAATTAACTGGGTTTGGATCCAGGTAAACGTTTTATAAAATAATCTGATGTACCATATCTGACAATTAACATCTAAATACGTATGAATCCTGTAATCAGCCTCCACCATCATAGCCCAGCTGAGGAAGCCAAATATTTGTCCAGGATACAGTCCATGCCACCAAGCTGAGAAGGCAAATGTCATAAGTAAAGGTCTTATCTTGCACTGTTGGAAAATGAGTCTTTTCAGCCACTTTGCTGTACTTGTGTTCCATGTCCTTGCAAACACTGATATTTTAGGAGTTGTTTCCAGGGTCCAGATGTCAAAATCAGAAAATGTTCTTTGCAAGTCATCTCTTTGATGTTCCACCAAAAAGCCTGCAGCACGAAAGAGGGATTCATCCAGCAGCCAGTGGGAGTAATAAGTCAATTTAAATAACAGTGCAGTTGTCCACATGATATAGACACAGTTCAGTTGTCTACAGTCCATGAGAGTGCAGTGAAAGCCAATGGTCCCAGACACCAAAGCTTTGAGCACTTGCAGGAAAAAAGCAGAGAGACATCCTTTGGTTACCATCCAGATAGACCAGGAGCTATTGCACCCATGAAACTTATTGACTTGGTGTTGAAAGTTTACAAAAGAACAAAGGGGACCTCCCAACAGAGCAGGAAAGAAGAGGAAGTAGGAAAGGAGGACTAAAATATTGTATACTAGCTGCAGACGGAATCCGTTCATCACAGCTCCCATCAGTGGCAGTTTCCCTTTCCCTTCATGAAGATCCAGAGCAAGAGACGTGATCTTCTGAGTTAAAAGCATAAGTGATGCAATCGTGATGGACAACCTAGTGGGGTAAAAAGATTTTTCACTATATGTAAAATTATATCCAGCATGCTCACAATATGCGTATGGTTGTATTGTACATACACAATGAGGATGATGTACTAAGAAGAACTGGAGATGTTCTGGGGAAATCCAACTGTACCATAGGGGGCAAATAAAAATTCCCATTGATTTAAATGGAGATTTGAAATTGCTGTACGCTATAGAGATATCCAACATATTGTAAAGCATTCAAGGATTTAAACGCCTGATTTAAATCAATGGGGATGTGTGATTTGTTTTATTTGTTGCCTATGGTATAGTTAGTTTATTCCAGAATAACTCCAGTTACTTAGTATATCAGCCTCAGTATAACACAAATAGGTAGGAAAGGTTTCATATCAACATATATTAAGTGAGGCACGGATGCTGATGCATTACGAAGAATGAGAGCAATAAAAGTAAACCAATTGCACCATGGGGGGCAAGCAAAAATTCACATTGCTTTAAATGGGATTAATACAACTGACCTCCCCCCCCTGAATGCCTGAGGTTCCCAACACATTCTGTGGCAGGAGGGGGGGGGGGATGAAAAAAGACCCCATTCAAATCAATAGGAATTTGGGGAATTTTTTCATTGCTGCTTGTTTGCTCCAGAATTCCTCCAATTCTTAATGTATCATCATCCTCACGGTCTTTAGATGGAGCCGGGGCAGCATTCAGCAAGATCCCATCCACCAGATGGGTAAGGATGATGGGAGTTGTAGTGCAACCTCATCCCAGTCTTGCTGAGCGTTTCCCCGGCTCCCTCTCCCGTTCTCTGCGTGCAGAACACTCAGAAGTATAATTGATGCGTGGTAGAGAATATGTGATAGGAACGATCTTGTAAATGGTCCACTGATCTCCAGTTAAGCTAAAGAGGTACAATTCTGGTGCAAATTGCACTAAAGGGGAGAAATTAAAATGTCCAGTTAATTAAATGAGGATTTTAACCTCTTAAATGTAAGAGATGTTTCCAACATATTGCTTTACAATGCACTAGAGACCTCTTTAACATTCAAGTTATTAAAAGCCCCGTTAAAATTAATGGGGCTATTGGTGTGGTGCATTTGGTTTACTCAAGAACTGCACCTTGCATGCTGTTTAACCATTTGAATGTCCAAAGGCACCTCTGCAGCGCCCAAAGGTTTCCCAAGCCTTATAACTTAAAAGCTTTTTGGGTTGTTAATTCATGGCACGGTCAATGTACGCTAACCCATGAGATGTCTATCGTGTCATGATGCATTTAGCAGGTTCTATGTACAGACTCTGCACATGTTCCTCAGCAGATGGTAGGGTTAACACATTTCCTTTCTGCCATCCAGGAACACTCCTGAGATGGCTCTGAATTACCTGCTCAGTCAAGGGTTCTAAGAGATCACGTGAACCCCATGCCCATGTACTGATATCAATGAACTTGTGCTTTCTACAGAACATCGCCAAGTTCTAAATACCAAAAGCAGAACTGTCCATTGACAGCTGTGATAGAAAGTGATGTTTGTGCTGTGCTACAGATAAATGGTTTCCACACAGAGATCTAAACACTAGAGAAATAACTAAGCACTACTTCCTGATGCAAAACAGTAGTTGCAGTTCCATTTTCTTCTGCAATAAAGGCTTTGGGCTTGGTGAAAAGTTTCTTGAAGCCCAGCACAGGTATAAATTTTACGTCACAGCAGTTGAGGTTCTCCCTGTAGTGATTGGAACTAAGCACTAAAGTCTTCATTCTGGGGCTGTGTATTTTCCGGGAAGGAAGTTGACCTGTGATACATTTACTATACGGTACTGTCCATGGCAATTTGGGACACATGGGGTCCCTAGCAGATGGACATATCATAATCCAATCTGTGCTATGATCATCAAAAGTGCTTTGCTACTCTTCTCAATAAAATACAGGAGATGTGTATTCATTCTAATTCTAAAAACATATATTTTCTTGAGTTCTGTTTGCTTTTTCTTTTTTTTTTTACCTTATAGTTATGTTTAACTTATAGTTTACCTTATAGTTATGGCTTCTTGTAAGAAGTATTCCTTGTACAGAATCCACAGGTGGCAAGCAGTCTGCCAGGCCATCTGCACTGTGAAGGCCCACCAGTGAACAGTCTGCCAGCTGACTATGTGAAATACCATTATAGAGACCAGGGCCGGGATGAACAGAATTATTGAGTATGGTCCCATTGACTTACATGCTAAAATAAGCCCTCCAACTAGGAGATAAATATATCTGAAATAGGAGAAATAAAGAGATGTTATTATTGTTATATTAATAAAAAATAGATAATAGGAATTAGACATTTAGCCTAAAAAAATAATATGATAAATGCCTGCTGAAAAATAAGAGGCATATTAATCAAATGAGTGATATATGAATTATTAAAGGAAAACATACATTTTAACCTTTTGAGTGCCAGAGGGGTATGCAATGTATTGCAAAGCAATGCACTGCATAACCCACTGGCACTCATAGGGTTAATAAACTGCCAGTTACAATCCCAGTTCTGGAACATTACCAACTTCACCATAAGGTCCAAATAAAAACTCCCAAAATTGCAGTTGATTTAAATGGATTTTAACCCCTTGAATACTAGAGAGGTCTCCAAATCTTTGCTATATTATCCATGGAAGCGCTAGAGCAGTGTTTCTCAATTCCTGTCCTCAGGACCCACTAACAGGCCAGGACTTAGGGATTTCTCTGCTAGAGCACAGGTGTGGTGATCAGAGGCTCATTCACATCAATTAACTCACCTGTGCTCTAACAAGGGAATCATCAAATCCTGGCCTGTTAGTGGGTCCTGAGGACAGGAGTTAAGAACCACTGCGCTAGAGCAACACATTAGATTTAACCCTAACATTCAAGGTATTAAAGGGGAACATTCACATAAAAAAAATTACCATGGGTTTTAATCAATAAAACAAGATTAGCAATGTTTTTTGTTTTAACTTACCTACGAGTGGAAATATGAAGCCTTCAAATAGGGCACTTCCGCATTCTGCAGCACCCTGTATGTTGCAACCTCAGTAGCATTGTAAATGGAGTTTGCTGTAACGTTAGCCCACAGAAATACAGCTACGAAGGGAAGCGTGAACACGCTCCCTGGGGCAGCTGGGAAGTCCTGTGGCATCATGTGGCATATACAGGGTGCTTCAGAACATGGAAGTGCCCGATTTGAAGGCTTCATATCTCTACTCCTAGGTAAGTTAAAAAAAACAGTGCTAATCTTGTTTTATTGATTAAAACCATCATGTGAATGTTCCCCTTTAAAATCAAAAACAGGCCTGTTTTGTATATGTTAACATATTCTTGTCTTTAGATTTTAGTAAATATTTAGGGATTTAAATAAAATTATCCTTTGATAACCTCTGTTCTAAGAATTTTATACCACTTCTTGACTGAATTAAAAAAGATATAGCAAAATGGCAACCATTATAAGTCTCTTATTTTACCCCATATCTTTTATTCTTTGGAGACAATTCCTATAGCATTACCTTTCTTGTTCTTTAGACAGATAAACAACATGGCAGAAAAACAGCACATGCATACCTCCCAACATTTCAAATGGCCAATGAGGGACACTTTTGATTTTGGGGGTGTGGCTGATGGGCAGGACATTACAGATATTCTATTGGTTATTTCATGACCTTTAACACCTGTTTGGTAAATGAATAAATGAATTAGAACAAGACCATAGCATTTTATTTACACAGACTAATTTATAAATACACATACTGAAGTGAATCAATTAATGTGAGTTTTATTATTATGGAGCAATGCAATACACTTATATGCACGCCACATAGTCCGATCTCCTAAAAAGAGGGACACCAGGATGGGAAAGGACAGATGGCTTTGGGTCTGAAAGAGGGATTGTCCCTTCTAAAGAGGGGCACTTGGGAGGTATGTATATGATTAACCCCTTAACGACCGGCGGTCCTGGGACGTTTCCGTCCCATAAGGACTGCTTTGATCCACGCCAACGCGCCGGTACACGTGACCTGTTGCGTGTATCGGCGCGTCACTATGGGGCCTGATAGAGATCACTCCGATCTTGGAGCGGTCAATTTCAGGCCCTATTTTTACTTACAGCGCTCCCGGTAGAGCGCTGTAAGTAAAAAGTACATGACGTACTATGACCGTCATCGGTCCTTAAGTATTTCAAGGCCCGTGACGGTCATAGTACGGCACATGTCGTTAAGGGGTTAAATTAGAGATACTTGAATTGAACAAATTAAATAGAGAGCTCTCGGTTGTAAACGTCAATCAGTATTACTCTCGTCATTGAAAATGTAAAATTGTGTTACTGTACCACAGATATTTGTGCAAATAAAATAAAAAAATAAAACAAAAAATAGGGGATCATTTTGTATATATTATAAGCATTCTGCCTATATGGAATTCTATGGGATACAAAGAATGGTATCAGTATATGGCAGTTGGGTTACACAATAACTGCTGTATTAACCCTTTGAGTGCCAGTTAGAAGCAATGATTGTGTACCCCTTTAGCACTCAAAGGGTTAAATACAGCCCAGATTTTATCAGATTTGTCTTCCTTCTAAATACTTTTTTCTTCCACGATTTCCACCTGCTGTTAACATTGATGCATTAAGATGCATGGAAGCAATTCTGGGGCAAACCAACTGCCCCGTAGGGGACAAGTACAAATCCCTATTGTTTTAAAATGGGGATTTTAACAGCCTGGAAGTTATAGCGGTCTCTAACACATTTCTTTACAATATGTTTGACACTTCCCTAGCAGTCAAATGGTTAAAATTCACATTGAAATCAGTGGGAAATTTGAGTAATTTTAATTTCTCCTGATTGGTGCAGTTGGTTTGCCCCTAAATTGCACCTAGGTGGCAAGGGGAGACTGAACTGCAAGACTGAACTATCACTATCCAGTCTCTTATCCCACACAATGCAGTCTCCATAAAACCACAGTTTTGGGCTTCAAAGCCAGTCACATATGGTCTATGAAGGTTGCATATGCAACCAGCCAAGTATGTGGATGAGAGCTAAATACTTCCATGTTGTTTCCTAGTTGAGGGGGTCACTTTTCTGGTACCCACCACCATCACCACCACCACACAGTTGCAGCCCGGATTTTTTCCAATAAGACTAGACAATAAAACTTTATAACTGCCCATTAAAACCATCACTTCATGTACCTTGTGGGTTATGAGCAAATAATTTCCACAGTTCATTTAACATAAAGCAGCATGAAATCAGCACATCAAACCATACCTGAGTGTTGTAGGCAAATGGTCGAAGGAACATATATATCCATATAACAAAGCCCACGGAAAAGCAGATAGTTGGTACAGAGCGACTGGGTGAAATGAAAGCTCAATATAGTCCATTAAAGGTAAAGTTTTTAGCAATATAACAGTTGTATTGCTTGGTAGCTGCTGCCTCCACCTCATGCAGAAAATACAATTGTCTACTTCCATATATACAAGCACTTAGTATGGCAGACATGTGTGGTTGTACATATAACGACTGTACTGATGCTGGCTGTTAACCAAGGTGACCAAGGTATCTTGAAGAGACTATATTCATACACAGCAATGAAAAGCTACAAGTGTTTGTTTGTATAAGAGCAGCTCAAAGAGCTTCTCTTTGTTATTGAAAAAGAAAGCAGCTGGAAAGGAGAGCTGTGAAATGTTTTGCCTGCTAGGATTATCAAAAATCCCCCGCTTTGGAGATCAAGTGGGGTGATAGTGACAAAGTGGAAATCTGAGATACCTTAAGTCTTTTCATCAGATAGAAACGTGCCCAGTTGATGGACTAATGGGGGAAAAACGTCAGTGTTGTTACTGATGAAAAAAGTGATTTCATTATTGATGGCACTGGGGTGAAGAAGTTAAGTAAACTGGATGCTCCTATCAGATTTAATTGATAGAAAGTCATTTATGGTAGGGTTTACCTATGACTGGTATGTGGTTGAATAAAAATTACTACTTAGAGGTACAATGCCTCCTAGAACAAAATGTAGATAAGTGCAGCAGCATGTTAAAGGAAGAAAATAAAACCAAGCTAGGCTGATGGGGGAGATTATACTGGTCAGATGATTCAGTTGGTTAAGGCACCAGCTGTAGAATCTGTTCAAACCGCAAGGTCACAGTTTCTAGTCCCTTCCGAGGTCAATAAAATATCATTAAATTGGGTAATAATATCTATACCCCCAGGACATACTTGAGAATGAGAGACAATTTCAATGTATGCTTCCTGGTAAAATACTTTGGTATTATTATTATAAAGAGGGGATAAACAGGTGATAACATGAAGATGAATTTTCTATTGTTCCACAACTATCTCAGTCCTATGCTATTCTGTGGAGCTAACGCACTAAGAGATCTCCAGCTTAAGAGATCTTAGTGCATTGGTTCCATAGAATAACACCAGGATTGGAGAAGTGGTATCACTGGAGAAATTATCTCTACATTATCATCTTTTTACCACACCTTAGTGCATAACCCCCTGGAGTCATTTTAGAGCAAATCTGCAGCACCATAATGAAGAAATAAAAATTTCCATTAATTTAAATGAGACTTTTAACCACTAGAATAGTAGAGGTCTTCTACATTGCAAAGCATTCTCACAAGTTCACTCCTTTGCACGTACAACCTTACATCTTATCACTGGGCTCTACAGAACAGACCACAAAGCCAGATACTCTTGGCAGAACATGTCAATATTGCCAATTTCTTCCACTGAAGACATTTTTCTCTCATCCAAAATAACCAGCTACAACAAACTTATATCTAATGTAATCTATGCAATGTAGAAATTGTTTAGATATTTGGATAACTAAGCTTCATAAATGAATTGGAATTAGAGATATTTTATGTCCTCTTGATAAATGTATGGGGCACATTTATTAATCTGAAGTTGGAGAAAAACCAATGCATCATACTTATCAAAGATAAAACTTCCATTAATTTCAGTGGGCTTTTTATTTCCACAAAATGTGAAACAGTTGGTTTGCTAAACTTTTATTTGATAAATGTGACCATATGAGTCTTTACGCATGATAAATATGATTCCTGTTTGCCATGTGTCTGGCTTCTAAATAGAATGATGGCTTTTCGTTAGGCAGTTCAGATACAATGAAGTGACCAGATAAAAACAGAAGTGCATGCAAATGCCTTTGTTATAGGGCCGTATGATAAAAAAATAGTGGAGCTATTCTGGGGGAACTGAATACACTATAGGGGAGAAAAATCCATTTTATTTAAATCAGGATTTCAACCCTTTAAATGATAGAGAAGTATTAAAATCCCAATTTAATTCAATGGGAATTTTTGGAATTTCTATTTTCTCATATGGTGCAGATAATTTGCCCCAGAATTATTCCACTTTTCTTTTGACCATAGAGCCCACAGTCATACCTGAGAACTCTATGGATCTGACTCAGAGACTGTTCTTATACTCAGTTAGCACGTCTCCAAGTCGGAGTCTGATTCTCAGGGATCAGTGAGTTGCCTTGTAACCCCGCCCACTTCATTGCCCGTTCTATTCACTCATCACCATCTTCTTCCCACTCTCTACCCATTTTAAAAGCAAATCCTACCTCTCCTCCCAGGCTCACCCTCCTGAATCAATCCCCATGTAATTTACGACAAGACACATAATTGTTTATTGACCTTAGCAATGTTCAAACTCTCCCATCGTATCTCAGAGACTACCAACATGTTTTGGGAAGACTCTCTGAGATACGATGGGAAACTAATTTTATCTGGGTTATATTGGACGTTGTGTCTTTAAATACTTGCACTGATCATCAGTTTGATCTAAAATCTGTTTTGTTTATGGATGGTGATGCAGAATTGCCTCTATTACAAAAGGAATTTCTTCTTAAAGGTGTAAACTTTCTTCTTACACATAATTTCTTCCAATTTCAGGATGGCTATTACCTTCTGACCAGGGGAAGAACCATGGGAACCAAATTTGCACTATCTTATGCAAATTTATTTATGGGCCATTGGGAAGATACAAACATATGGCCTAATAATATCTGCTTGCCCCATATAGTATTTTCAGGGCATTTTATTAATGATAATCTCCTGGTCTGGAGAGAGAGCCATGGTGATCTGGAAGAAATGTTAGGACATTTCAGTTCTAAGCAAAAAGGAATACAATTTACTCAGGGTATTCATCTACAAGAAATAGCTTTCTTGGACTTAAAACTAAGTTATAATTAGAACGGCACAATTGATAGCTCTATATATATATATATATATATATATATATATATATATATAAAAGAGGTAGCTTCTAATCAGTTATTGAGGGTTGATAGTGACATTATAATAAGTGGATCGTTAGCATACCTTATGTGCATTGTCATTGTTTATGAAGAAACTGCAATAAGGATCACAATTTTGAAATTCAAAGCCTATTTTTTTTTTTTTAATCAATTTTTACAGTGCGGCTACCAAACAAAAGAGGATTTTAGTCTTACCTGTTAAATAATTTTCTCTTAGTCCATATGATATACAGGTACAATGGGGAGGGTCCACCTGTCTGTGGCTGAGAGAGTTTGCCAAGATGTTATGCATCCTTGAGGGCCACTCCAGAGCTTGGGATACCAGATGCATGGTTTGCTGAATGGAGTCATCTGTCAGAAACACCTTCCCTTGATGGATATCAAACCTGAATACAGGAATACCAGGACCTGAGAGGGGACCAGAGCAGATTTCTCCATGTTGAGAATCCACCTATGATGGAGATTCTGAGCACATTCCTGGACATGCTGGTCCAGGAGTTTCCTGGACAGAGCCTTCAGCAGAAGGTTGTCCATATAGGGAGTCACCTGAATCCGCCAGATGTGCAGGAAGGCAATCAATACCCCTAGGACTCTGGCAAACACCTGAGGAGCAGAGGTAAGACCAAAGGGCAGAGCAGTAAACTGGAAGTGCCCTAAGTCGCAAGTGAACAGATGTATCAGGACATGTAAGTAAACATCCTGCAGATCCAGGAAGGCCAAGAATTCTCAGGACACATAGCTGTGATGACAAAGTGCAAAGACTCCATCTTGTAGCATGCAGTCTTCACAAAAGAATTGAGGTCTTTGAGGTCCAAGATAGGACGACTGCCACCGTCCCTCTTGGCCACCACAAACATGTTTGAATAGAAACCTGAACCTCTCTCTTGAGGAGGAACTGGAATCAGGACTCCCTTGCCAAAAGAGCCTGAACCGTCTCTTTGAAACAACACAATATTTCTCTGCTGTGAGTTCGGGACTGGAAGAATTCGAAGGCAATCCAGTACCCTTCCGAAACCATCTGCAGAACCCACTGGTCTGCAACTGATGCTGCCCAGGCTATTGGAAAATGGCACAGGCACCCATCCACAGGCAGCTGCGGACCAGGATTCTGCGAGTCATGCAAAGGCAGACTTGCCAGACTTGGGCTTGGCGTGGCGTGCTTTGAGTGCCACTGCTGTCTGGGCTTGGCAGTTGGGTGCTGTGTCCCGGTTTGAGACACACTTGGAGTCAGCCTTTGTGCTTCATTTTGGCAGGGATGAAAAAGATGCCGTTTCCTCGCCATATTAAAGCATTAGGAGACCTGAGGCAACAGAGTGCTCTTGCCTCCAGTGGCCTTACTGATAATCTGTTTCAGTTCAGGCCCAAAGAGAGATTTGCCCTGAAAAGGGAGCTAGATCAAAGTGCATCTAGCAGAGACAGAGAATGCAGAAGCCTTAGCTGCAAGTTTGACAGAATCAAAATGAGTGTGAGTGGCATATGTCTAAGCCTCAGACCTGTTGGCCAAGACGGCTAAGAGGTCCTCCTTAGGGGACTAATATCTGACAACCTCAGTAAGTTGATCACCCTAAACAGCGATAGCTTCAGTGACCCAAAAATAAGCCAAGGAGTGCTGCAGGGCAGCACCAATGGCAGCAAACTTAGACTTTAGGATAGCCTCCAGCTTCCTATCAGTCTTAACTTTGAACCCTGTAGCGTCAGCCAAAGGCAGAGTAGTAGACTTAGAAAGTCTGGAAATAGGGGGGTGTCAACTGTAGGAGTTGAAGCCCCCTGAGCCAAAGCTGCCTCAGATAAAAGGGTACAGCTTTGAGAATCTCTTGGAAAGAGAAAGGCACCTGTCTGACATCTTCCACTCATCCAGGATAACCTGGTCCAGAGTGGGAATGGATGGAAACACAGTGTAGGACTTCTTGGGCCTTTGAAGAAGATTGGCCCTCAACAGGGTAGTAGTGACCTGCAGTGTCATAAAAACCACCATAATGAAACCATCAGCGGAGGGCATGGGGTCAGTCTCAAAGGGATCGCCAAAAGCATACGTAGAATCCCCTTCCTCACACTCCCCTTCTTCCGTATCACCCTCAAAAGAATCCTCCTCAGAGGTTTCACTGAGGTCAGGAATGCCTGGAGCCTTAGGGACCGCAAACCGGAAGGATGGAGGAACCCCTGGAGGGAAAGAGGAAACTGTGCCATATAGGGCTTTAAGTCCTTAACCCAGAGTGGCTCTTGTTCAAGGCTGGGGGAGCCCAGGTGGCATAGTAGGGGCCACAGCACGTGAGGGGCATAAGTGCCCTGAGTACTCTCTAGCCCATTTTGCATGAGGAACAGTAAGCAAGGGAGGGGTCAGAGATGCCCCTGAGTACTTTGCCTTAGGTCTAGTCCCATGTCCCTTTGGATCTGACATCCTAACAGAAGAAGCGTCTAAACAGTATAAGAAACCCAAATACTGTGACCCAGATTAAAATATCAACTAAGAAAGCCCAAGAAAGTACTTATCTGGCAGGTGAATGGTTAACCTGAGAAGGAGAGCAAGGAGGGACAAGCCTATGCGTAAGATACTCCCGCAAAGAGAGAAAATGGCTTCTTTAAAACCTTCAGCCAATCAGAAGAAAGAGCGCAAAACTGACATTCTGGGAGTTGTAGTAATTTCTCTTTGATGTTACCTAGCAATGCTTGAACTTGCACTTGCAGGGCCCCCAAGACACTGTGAATGTGAACCGGATCGTAGGACAAGAGGTGACAAGCAGAATGAGCCCTCTATGAACTCTGTATATCAAATGGTTGCAGAGATATGTTCCAAAACAGTTTGTCCCATAGAAGTCAAAGAAGAAAGTGCAGCAGTGCAGTAACCAGCCAACTAACGACAAAAATGTCTTAACTAATGACAAAAATTCTCACATTCAAAACATCACATTCCCTCTACTTTTTTCTTAATGTACACATTTTGTCTTTTGTAAGACATTTGTTTGTCGTTAGTTACAACAAATTTTCTTTTCCTTTATACAACACTGGAGAATAGTTAATCCACGCCCTTTCCACGCCCCTTTGCCCGGCAATTCTGGAGTTGTGTCTTACACAACGGACATTACTAGTTTTTTGTTGTATACTCTATAGAAAATATGTCGTTCATGCATACAATTACTTAATTTTGTCTTTCATATGACATTTTTTTTTCGTTATCCCTTTGAACATAGGGCCCTTACTGTGTGTGATTTTTTGTTTTGTTTATGCCACCTTAGAGGAGTGAAGGCCTGGGACAAAAATGCTCCCAGGTATTCCCATAGTGTAATATATTTATCAAAGCATCAGTGGAATCATAACAGAAATTTGTTTATGCTTACATTTCCAACAACTTATTTATTAAGTGCTGCTCTTCATTTTTGGGGTTAATTAGCAGGACTGCAGGTCAGAAAGTGAAAGAGCTGCACCACAGTGAGTCTGTTGTATTAAAGAAAAGTGGTACAATTTCAGAGCAAACCAACCGCGCACCTAGGGAACAAATATAAATGCATAATACTTAATATACATTGAAGACCTCTCAATGCATTGAATACCTCTCTGGCATTCCAGGGGTTAAAAACTCAACTTAAATCAAAAAAGATTTTGCAGATTTGCTCCAGAATTACACCACTTTTCTGTAGTTCATCAGCCCCAGAGATCTGCAGTGGGATATGAGGGACATACTGATGGTACCTGCAGCCACCTGCCCAAGAACAGTGACTGGGGGATAAAGGTCACTGAAATAAACACACTGTTCTCTTCAAATTAAAAGTGCCTATAATATCCTATTATAATAGTCATACCTAAGAACGTCATCCACTCGAGTCCCCAGAGAGGGCTTATGTGCTGTAAATTACATGATTTGTGCCATAAAGGCTTAATCGGTTGGGTGGGGTTATACGCATGGTACTTGCGAAGTTGGCAGAAAGTGGGAGGAACAGGGTTGGAAAGAGAAGTGGGCAGAGTTTCACTGGAAACTCACCACCAGGGAAACAACTTGGTCCTGGAGACCCAGTAATTAAATCTAAACACTGGAGTCTCCAGTGCAGAACTGGAGCATACCTAGGTATGACCATAGTTAGGATTAACTGACTGCCCTATCCATGTAATGTAAGAAGTGCTTGGCAGTGGCGTAACTATAGGGGTCGCACCTGCGACCGGGCGGGCGCACTCCAGGGGCCCGGCCTCCCCCTGCGACCCCTCTGCCTGTCGTTCCGCAATCTCCCGCTGGCACTCTAGTAATGCGGAGCGCTGGGAGATGACATCATCTCCTAGCGCTTTGCATTACTAAGAGGACTGTGCGGGAGCTCCAGGTAGGAGATGGGGGCATTGTGGAGGGGGTCAATGTGGTCAGTGGGACCAATGTGGTGGGAGGGAGGCCAATGGGGGGGAAGCCCCCATGGCACTTCTTGTACCAGGGCACAAGGCTTCTAGTTACACCTCTGGTGCTTGGTGGGAGTGTAAAATGACATGATTTTAGGCATAATGGAGGTGGTGGCTTTAGTGCAATGGTAAGATGAAGGAATAGGTGTGATTTAGACTTATGTGGATGCAATGGAGCAGCAAGTGGGTGTGGCTACTTTGAAAAGAGTCTAGGAAAGAGACTCTGTCCTTGAACACTCAGTAATCAACACTGAAAACCTGAGTCACCTGACCAGATCCAAGGAGTTCCCATAAATTCTCAAGATTAACATATGCCCATCCTTCACAGCTCAATAATTGCTCAAGTTATTATTAAAACAGCTTAATAGTTTTGCTACCTCATCCTATGTGTACTGAAGGGCTGCACAAAAGCCATTGAAACCACAGAATGGGGTGAACAACCTTTGGCTCTCCAGCTATTTCTAGACTGCAATTCCCATCAACCACACATCCCCAATAATGGGAAAATGTAAATTATGCTGCACATAAAAAAGAAAAAAGGCACAGAAAATGTCACTTATGAAAATAACTACATATTTTAGTCTATTTTTTCTCAGTCTCTCAGTTTATAGTGCTTCTGCTGATGCTAGGGATTCTGGGTAGTGATATGTAAATGAGAACCCACTGAGGTTGATGTACTAAAACTAACTGGAACAATTCTGGTACAAACCAATTGCAACAGAGGAAACAAATTAAAAATCCCATTGATAAAAATGGGGTTTTAACTCAAGGGGTTAAAAAACCCATTTATATCAATGTGAATTGGGTATTTATGTGTGTCCCCTTTTGGTACATTTGATACTCTCCCTGTCCTTCTTAGTATGTCAGTTTTACAGGGTTTAACCTTTTCACGTTGCCTTATTACAATTATTTAACCCTTAGAAGTTAGCAGTAATGCCTTGGAGATGTCCAAGGGGTTAAACATAATAGCACAACCCATAGAAGAGTGACAATCCAGAATACTGAATGACTGAATGCTAAACAACATCAGTTCATTATTTTCCTCTGTACACAAATGAACAAATGTGGTTGTTTCAACTTAACCTTTAAAATCAGGGTTACCAGTAACAGGCCATCTCTTTCAACAGGTAGTCCTATATGAAATGCCTATTGCAGGCTCATTGATTACCAATTAACAGATCTGCTTCCATCAGCAGACCTGCTCATTAAGCTGGGGTTGCTTTTTCAGTACCAGCCGAACACCAGGGAGCAAGGGTCTGAAAGGAGACCTGCAATGATCCCTCTCTGTGTCTGTGCTGCATCTGCATAGCTGGGAATGTTCCAGATCTGCACCAGGTCTCCTGGTACATAGGGTGATTCTCTGGTTGCCTTGGAAACCTGCACATGTCCCTCCTTGTTCCGCCCACCTCTCCATCTTCTTCCGATTTTCAGGGCAAACTTCTTTCCTCCTTCCCACCCTGCCAGACCAACATTATGATGCAAATCTAATAATTTGGACACTCCCACCTCCAGCCCTATGTGTTACTCCAGAGCCTGGGGAAAACAAGGTTCACAGGTAAATACACGTCCTATACAATGCAGGTTCCCATACAGCCTCTGTAAAAGCCTGACACAATGATCTGTGGAGGCTGCACGTTAAACCCATGAAATCTGTTGCTGACAGCCACAGGCTTCTGATTTGAGTTCCAGCCAAGGAGATCAGTTTTCTGACACCCCCCCCCCATTTAAGGCTAATAGGAGCAATTTTTGGGATGCAAGGAGCAGCCCAAAGCTTTTCTTACCAAATCTGCTCCTAAATGATGATGTGATATGTGATATTTGCCCTTTAATGAAAAGAATGACAACATAACATTGTTCATATGTAATCATGATCATGGGATCTGGACAGAGTACCTTCAAGATACAAGCGAAACACAAATCATGGAAGTTGATACTTCAGCTTGATTGTGTCTTTGTAGCTGATGTTTGCTGTTAATCCGTGTGTAATGGGTCAGAATGACCCAGGAAAGAACACATTGGGTAAGAAAAAGGAAACAAACTTGAGCTTAAAAAAAAATTGTGGCTTTTACAAAAGAAAACATGCACAGAAAAATCTATGAATAGAACATAATGAGGATGATGAACTATGAGGAACTAAAGTAATTCTGGACTAAACCACATGTACCATTGGAGACACATACAACATTCCCCTAATAGCCATTGAATTAAATGGTGCATCTGGATTCTAGAGACGTCGCCAACGTACTGCAAAGTAACACATTGGAGAGACCTTTCTAGCGTTCAAGGGGTAAAAAGCCCCATTTAAATAAACGGAAATGTTATTTGTACAATTGGTTTAATCCAGAATTAATTTTAGCATTGTACATCACATTAGCATGACTACATCTGGATCTGTGGTTCCCAACTCTCTTGTCAGGGGCAACTAATAGGCCATATGTTTATGATTTCCCTTCTTGGCTACAGGCGAGTGATCAGAGGCTCAGGCATATAATTAAAGGGATAGTAATACTTGTATTAAAGTGGAGGTCCGAGTCTTCTTTAAAAAATGTTTTAACACGTAGCGCTATATTTCAATACTTACAGCCTTGTAGTCCAAGCACTATTCAATCCAAAAGGATCCCCCTCCTGCCCCTTATGGCCATCTTCCATCAGATCTGGAATCCATTTGTGGGATCGGACGGACGCAGAGAGGGACAATCTTCATTCAGTAAGTATAAGGAAAACCCTGCTCCCCTTGATGAAGGAGGGCAGGATTTTCCTTTTGCTTACTGAAGATTGCCCCTCACCGTGCTCCATCCGGGCCAGACACAGAGGCAGAGTGATGCAGGGAAAGGGGCGGGAGGGGGATCCATTTGGATTGAATAGCACTTGAACTACAAAACTTTAAGTATTGTAATATAGCGCTTCATGTTAAATATAAAGAACACTCGGACCTCCACTTTAATATTTTTTTTTTTTACTATCCATTTAACTAACCTGTGCACAAACAGGGAAATCCTAAACATTTAGCCTTTTAGGAGCCCCTGAGGATAGGTCTGGGAAACACTGGTCTAGACTGCACAACCCTCAACGCCTAAGTTATTCACCATCTCATCATCTCTCTCATCACCTCTATTCACCACCTCATCCTGTGTTCAGTGACTTACTCATTCGGCGCCTCATCATCTCTACCCTCCCCTTTATTGAAATGCCTCATCTTCATGTCTTCAACACTACACAGCACTGTCATTTTGTACCACATGTGGCCGATGCACACAACCCCAAAGCCAATCCTCTCACCTTTGTCGCATCAGGTTGCTATCTACTAGCACCCTCACATACTTCATCATATGTTCCCTCCACCCTATTTGCCCGTTTCCACTCTCTTAACCTCCATTAAACCGTTGATTGCCAGAGGGGTATAAAATACATTACTTTGCAATGTGTTGAATACCATTCTGGTACGCAAGAGGTTAAATGAAATCACCGACTCAACATCATCACACCGCCCTGCAATACATGACATGCCTTCTCACACCATTACATGCAGTATATCAGAATTAAAAGAAACATCAGCTATATCTGTCAACCTACATCACCAATTGCACAATACTAAAGGGGAGGCCCACAGAAACTATCACACCCACTCAAAGAACACACAAACTATGTGACAAATCTGTATTTACAGGAGCCGGCATTCTTGGTACTTCTAAAAAGAGACTACTGCCAGAATTCACACACAAAGCACAATGTTAAAGGGTAGTAATGTTTCACAAAAAAGCAGCTCCAATTAATCATCATAGTATTTGGGCCATGAAGAGTTTTGTTTCAATACTGTCAGAACTGTATTTCGTTAGTAACTGAAAGATAAAGTACCCCCTCCCGCCCCTTTTACCTAGTGTAAGCCACCTCCCCTCAGATATAGAATCTGGTCCCTTGACCAGACAGATCACAGCAAGGGACATTCTTCTTACTGTGAACAGTAAGAAGCCTTCAAATCTTCAGACGCTCCCTGAAGACTCACCTCTTCAGCGAAGCCTATCAACTGCCTCCATAAACATCATCACCAAGATTCACCCCTTGCACGGACTACTGCACTCAACAGAACTTCCTACTCCCACCCACTGACTGGCAGTTCATGTGGCAGGAGGCGCTTAAACGCAATAGCACTTACTCCTACTGTGTTAAACCTACCTTCCTCTAGCCTGTAAGCTCTCACGAGCAGGGCCCGCTGATTCTCCTGTTCTCCACATCAGATTGTACTATTTAATACCTCTGTATGTCTATTCCCAATTGTACAGCGCTGCGGAATTAGTTGGCGCTATATAAATAAAGAATAATAATAATAAGGAAAACCCTGCCCCCCTTGACAGGTTTTTCAGGTTTTTCCTTATGCTCACTGAAGATTGTCCCTCTCTGTGATCCATCAGGACAGTCTTGCTGCTCTGAGGTAAGCAGTGTTACATCAGTAAAAGGGGCGAGAGGGGGATACTTTATCATTCAATTACTCTTGAACTACAACTCTGACAGTATTGAAATAACACTCTCCATGGCCCAAATACTATGAAGATTAATTAGAGCTGGTTGTAATGTGAAATATTGCTATCCAGTAGGTATGTAAAACCGCAAGACGTAAGAACCAGAACAACACAAACTCCCATATACATCATCTGAAACACATACTCTAGGATGTACATATAAACACACACACACACACACTCAAGTGCACCTTCACAACACACACAAATATTATGTACCTACATTGAAACAAGTATTTATCTACTATAACTTTCAAGAAAATGTTTAACACAAATGTAACCCATAACAAAGGGATAGCGAACAGCCTACAACTACCTTGCTCAATTGTAAATACTATACACAAGTACCATTGATGTGCTGTAAGAGACCCACTAATATACAACATCCACAACTACACATACTAACAAAACCCTACAACAATCACCACACACACAACACCATTACTATTATACATGCATCATCACGTCTACCTCAAAATTACACACAACGGGAAAAGCTGTCCCAAGATTGCTAGTAAATAATTAAAACAGCATTGGTTTCATTTGCAGTGAGTTTGATGTCAAACAACAATTTTACAACCAAAGAGCTGAAAGTTGAATCTGATACAGTGTCTAAGGGCCAGCAAGAGATCAAAGCAATTCCCATTATCAGATCTGACAGTTCAACTTTAATATTCAAGACAGAGGAGGCAGAGATGGAGTAGAGAAAAGCTAATATGATATTTCACTGCATCTGAGAAAGGAGCATTTTATATATTAGAGGATTTGTTCTAAGATTTTTTTTGGGGGGTTAAAAAACATTAGTTACATAATTGCATAGTAAATGAGGCTGAAAAAAGACATAAGCAAAATTCAGCCTTTACCACAGTATACCCAGAAAACGAGAACTACAGCATCCTTCCCAACTGATGTGTGTCTATTTATCAGTACTTCCTCTTTAATTTACCAACACATTGTGTAACCCTTTATGTCCACTTCTGCTAGAAATGCATCTACTCTTTTCTGAAATGTATCCAGTGTATCCACCATGAATATAATGGAGACCTCTCTAGTATTAAAATGAGTTAGAGGGGCTCCAGAAACAAAACAAAACCATTTCAACTATTAATTTCATAATTTTGCACCTTAACTCTTTAATGACCAGAAGGGTGTATAACACATTGCAAAGCAATGCATTGCACACTGCTCTGGTCCTTAAAGGGTTAATGGTTACTTATACCCATTTAAGAATAGGAAGTAATGTTATTAACAAGCACACAACAGCTTAGGGTCTGAATTTCCCAGTACAGTTTCTTTGTGAGCCTGTCCCAGTGTCTAGACTAAAGCTGAACGCAACTATTAAATGCCCATATTTCTGCCTTGTGAGTATATAAAACTAAGATAGCTATCAGTCAGCCAATAAGCCAGGAAAAGCAGATATAGGTAGCATCAAGCAAGAGAGGTTACTAATGCCCTCTGCATAGAGCAGAGAGAAAGCATGATGCAGCAGCTAAACCTAGAAATGTAGAATTTGATGGCAGATAAGAACCATTCGGCTAATCAAGTCTGACCATTTTTTCCTACTGTAGAAACTTCAAACCATATTTGGTCCTTGGTTTGATCTTATATTCAGGATAGCCTTATGCCTATCCAATGCATGCTTAACCCCTTAAGTACCAGTAGTAACCTCTACCACTTCTGCTGGTAGGATATTCCAATTATCTACCACCCTCTCTATGAAGCACAACTTTCTTACATCTACGCCTCTGTCCCTTTAGTTTTAGACTATGACCTGCAACCATGTACTTGAGCACTAAGGATTGACCAGGAAAGGAATGGGCTCTGTGATGGCAGATGAGTCATGACTTTCCCAGGGATTTTAGTAACCATGCTTGCTTGATGCTACCTATGCACAGACAGGCGATTTTTTGAATCTTCGTGCTGCCATTTGGATTAATAAGGACAAGCTGCAAAAGTTAAACTTGATGCATTTTATTTTTAACTTCATTATTTATGTAGGTAACAAGTAATAATCATCATCATCAAAACAAAACAAACAATGTCATTTAAAAAACTATGCTACTGTTTTGTCTGGACTGTCCTTTTTTCTTTAAAAAAAAGCCCTAGCTTAGAGAGAATATGTGGATCTGAGTGGTCAGGGGAGGGCTGGCAACTTGTGGCCTGTGGGGGAAATACAATCTACTGGCCCATTTCTTCAGTAGCTCCTGCCCAGTGTCCCAGCCCATCCCCTTTAGTTACTTTTATTATTGGTATTAATGCTGTTAAGTAAGGTAAACAAGACCACATAGCTTACAGTTGAAATGCGGCTACTCTAGTGATACCATAGAGCTTACAATTTAAGTACAGCAACATGATTGATACCATAGAGTTTACAAGGGAAATGGGTTATGCTGTTCGTGTAGTTCTATTTGGATTGTAGCTCTCTGGTATCATTTATGTAGTTCCATTTCAGTTGTAAACTCTGTGGTATCACTAGTGTAGCTCCATTTACAGCAGCAATTGGGAGACTGAGTGAGGCAGTGGCCCACTGGCCCAGACATGTGACCAGCCCAGGGGGCAATTGCCCATCTGCCCCCCCAGGCCAGCCCTCCCCTGTGAGTGGTTCATAAAGTTGACTGGGCCATGATCCTGGTGGCGCACTCATATCCAAAGGCCCAACAAGAGCCAAATAAAAACCCTTCTTTGCATTGAATCTTTATTTATTTATTTATTTTAAATATAATGCAGTATTCTCCGAGATATTGGCTTTTAAATTTATGCCAGTGATGTCACTTTAGGACATGCTGAGGGTCAACTCTATCCCACAGCCTGTCAATCTTTTGTCTTTTCCCCTCCCCAGTAGTACCTTATTTTCACTTCCTAGTGTGACAGAGGATTTCTCCATGTGAGCTGGAGGGGTCTTTTGACAATGAGACCGTTCCAGCTCACACTGAGGAAGCCTCCGGCACAGTAGGAGGTGAGAACAAGGCACTACTGGGGAGGGGAAAAGACGAAGATTGACAGGCTGTGGGACAGAGCTGACCCGCAGCCTGTCCCAAAGTGACATCACCGCCTTAAATTTAAAAGCCAATATCTCGGAGAATACCAAATCATTAAAAAAAAGTACAGATTCAGTGCAAAGGAGCACTGAAATCAAGGAAACATTAATACAGGTGAGAGTTCCTCTTTAAGTTCATCAGTCATGAGACTGATGCATTAAGTAGAAATGGAGAAATATTGAATCAAACAAACCACACCACAGGGATCATGTACAAAGTCACACAATTCTAACTGATTTAAATTGTGTTTTCAACCTCTTTGCAATGTGTTGGAGGACTCTCTAGCATTGAAAGGGTTAAACGCCCCATTTAAATCAATGGAGATTTTTATTTGTCCCCTGGGGTACAGCTGGTTTGCCCCAGAATTGCTCATCTTTCTTAGCACACCAGCCTCAGTGTGTGTAGTTCTAATATTAACATATACTACTACTATATAACATTATTAATAATCACCCCAGCCTGTTCACTTATGTATACATTTCTATTCCCCTTAGCAATGAATTGCACTCCAATCTGTCACTCCTTTAGTTAAAGTACAGGGACAGATGTTTAGTTTAAAAAGCAGCTAACCTCACAAGTAAAATAAATATTGTAAAGCTTAGTTTATTACTAAACGAACACTAACTCTCGCTTACCTTAACCCTTTAGTGACCAGGACTTTTTTGACACTTGAGGACAAGAGCAATTTCGGACTTTTTAGTATGCCTTTTTTTCAACCATATTTTTCCTCAAATCCATTTAGTACTCACACTGAAATTATATACCATTTGTTATATGAATAACCACATTTATATGAATAACCCACCATTTAATAAAAAAATAGGAAAAATAACTTTTTATAGGTTTTTTCCTATCATAATTTGTGGTCAATTGGTTCATTTTGAATAGGGTAAAAGGTATAAACAGTCATTTATAACCCCAAATATCCATTTTTAGGGGGATGATGCCCCTCCCTTTGATGTGAAAATCCCTATGTCCCTCAATCCCTCCCCGGTGTCTCGCTTTTATGTGGTCAGATTATATAGTGTGTACATAAGTGTTTCAAATTGCTCCACAGAAATAAACCTTACATAATGACACTTCAGTGTTTAGGTTTATAAATTAGGCAGGGCAAATTAAAATACTTTGGGCTTGCTCTAAATCATTTATTCAGTGACACAAAGATGGGGCATCAGATCTTCAAGTGACCAAAAATGCTCTACCTCTATTTCTTCCCCCAGCAGGTAAAAGTTACTGAAAAATCCCCACCCCCTTGTGACCCTTTTTCCCTGTGGGGATGTGTATTCTCTGCTTCTCTTTTCACTGTGAGGAAGAGAAGCAGAGAGCACTGACAAAGGCAATGTATACTATACATGCCTTTGTCACTGGCTCAACCGGCACATGTGATCATTAAAAGGGAAGTAATGTTTCACAATAAAAGCAGCTCCAATTAATCTTCATAGTATTTGGGCTATGGAGAGTGTTATTTAAATATTGTCAGAGTTATAATTCAAGAGTAATTGAATGATAAAGTATCCCCCTCCCGCCCCTTTTACTGATGTAACACTGCTCACCTCAGAGCAGAAAGACTATCCAGATGGATGGCAGAGAGGGACAAACTTCAGTTAGCATAAAGAAAAACCTGAAAAACCTGTCAAGGAGGGCAGTGATTTCCTTATGCCCACAGTAAGTAGATTGTGCTGTGGTCTTGTCATGTGACCAGATTCCACATCTGAGGGGAGGTGTTTTACACTAGGTAAAAGGCGCAGAAGGGGAATACTTTATAATACGATTACTCTTGAACTACAACTCTGACAGTACTGAAATAACATTCCATGGCCCAAATGCTATGGTGATTAATTGGAGCTGCTTTTATTGTGAAACATTACTATCCCTTTAATGCAGATTAATGAGACCCTGTCATATTCATGTGGAGGTGTTTGTTTGCGAATGTGGCTGTTTGCCACATGCACTAAGCTCTGACAGCAGCCTCTGCTATTGGAGTTTGCAGTCGATATATTGCCTACCTTATGTTGGCGATGTTGGGATCTCCCTGTAGCTTCCTAGGTAGTAAGAGCCCTCCACAAGGCCACTGACAGGGCATGAGGACACAGATGAATAGAGGAAGCAGTAAAAATATATTTTCTTGGCAGAAAGAGAAGGGTAAGGATGAGAGTGAAACAAAGAGGAAAAAAGGGGTGAGGTGGGAAAGAAGAATCTTAAAGATACATTTCTCTTAAAGTACACCTTATATACATGCTAAGCCAAACCAAAGTAACATCTGCTGCTGGTGATGTGTGAGGGAGGGCATCCCTGCCACATTGCCAGTAGTTTGACAGCCCTGTATGCTAATGGGGAACTTCTCCTTAAAGCATATGGTGATGTGTCTCTACATTGCCAAGGCACTCAGAGGGTTGAAAACTGTCCCACTATCTAGTATTCCATTGTGTGTGTGTGTGTATTGTATTATATATCTCCTATATAATAATTCGCTAGAATGTTTGTCACAATGTCACAGTGGAGCAGTGAGGTAGCAGCCTCTAAACAGTATGCGGACCTATATATCAACTCTCAACCCAGTCTATTAACCCTTTGAGTGCCAGAGAAGTATCCACCACATCACAACAAATTTCCCACTCCCACATACATAAGACATTGTTAGTTGGGAAGGGAAAAGCCACAGATCTCCCCAACAGGGAAATGATCACATGGCCAACCGGAGATGCCCTATCCCCTATGGGACAATCTGCCCCTATTTATGAACCATACACAGATTTAGTTAGAGTTCACTAAAGTAAGATATCTTTTTTCACATTGCTCATTTTATGGATTCATGTTACATCATATCAGTTTCATATTATTTATGGTATTATTCTGTGTAATATTCTAATCAAATGAACTTATTTTTGAGTATAACTATGGATTCTTTCATATCTATTTAGGTATTTCATTTGCTGCTCTTTCTATATACTCCAAGTGTTATGTGGCCCCAGTATTTTAGTTTTCAGAGTATTTGTATATATTTGGATTAGGTGATTTCTTTCACTTTGATCCTGATGTGTTAATACATTCACTAATTCAATTGTTTAATTGGTGCTACATAATATACATTTTATCTTTGATCCATTTCCAGATCTTTGGTGGAGAGTTTTTTTTTTTTGTTTAGCAGCCTTGATTATTTATTAGTATTTCAGGTTTTCCCATGTAGTATTGGTCTGTATTTGTGTGTTTTTCACCTTTTTACAGATCTGCAGACTTCCACATGATTGTTGCTCTTTAATTATTTTCTGTGTTAGGCCCTTCAGACAGGGCCGGATTTGCCATAAGGCAGAGTAGGCACTTGCCTACAGGGCACATGCCACGGAGGGGCACCTGCCATTGATATTGTTTTTTATTTTTTAAATAAGCCACCTCGCTGGCTGCACAGTGGCAGAACAATAATTCCCCCACCCGGTGCCCACTCCATGTCGACCTCACATTGCACCCCCCCTCCCGTTGTCTGTTTCCTACCTCCCCGGCAGGTCTGTGCCTCCTTTGGCACAGTCCTGTAGCTGCCGAGCTCACTCGTCGGCTCTTTAAGAATGCAGAGCGCTGGGAGATGACATCATCTCCCAGCGCTCTGCATTCCTGAATAGTAGACCGCGCGGGAGCTCCAGCAGCTACAGGACTGTGCCAAAGGAGGCACAGATGACAGATCTCCTGCCAGGGAGGTAGGAAACGGACAACAGGGGGAGGTAGGAAACAGACAATGGGGGGGGAGGCAATGCGAGGGCAACATGGAGATGGTGGGGGCAAGTTGGAGCCGAAGGGGGGCAATGTGAGGGCAACATGGAGATGGTGGGGGCAATGTGCAGCTGATGGGGGCAATTTGGAGATGGTGGGGTCAATGTAGAGCTGATGGGGGCAATTTGGAGATGGTGGGGGAAAATGTGGAGCTGATGGGCAAGTTGGAGATGGTGGATGCAATGTGAGGGCAATATGGAGATGATGGGGGCAATGTGGAGCTGATGGGGGCAAGTTGGAGCTGATGCGGCAATGTGAGGGCAATATGGAGATGATGGGGGGGAATGTGGAGATTAGGAGCATTGTGGAGGTGTCCAGAGGAGATGGCAAATGGGGGTGGGGGGGCGCTTCAGATTTCTGTGCCTACAGGCTCCTGAGATGTAAATCTGGCCCTGCCTTGAGGGAAAAATGTGGGCATCCCTGGAGTAGAAATACCTATAAATGTAAATCTAGTCATGATTACTTTAAAGAGGAGATTTACTATAAGATTAATTGGCTCTTAATATGTTTAACAAAATGACTTACCTAAATAGATATTCTTCAAACAGCAGTTATATTTATATATTATTCTTAAATGTTTTTCATCTCTTATCCCTCACTACCAATTATTTAATTTTGCAATATGGTAAAGTGTGCTTCTTTTAGGCCTATTGAAGTCCATGTTATGATATGAAGAGGTGTGATCTAGAAGCTGACTTCAACAGAGATCCCTATACAAAGTAAACTGCAGATAATAAACATTATCTGTGGATATTATATATACCTTTATATTATAAAGGACACCTTCCCAGAAACGTTAATCTATTAAACAAAATAAAAGCAACTTATTCCTATTGTACGGGTCTCCTTTAACAAAGTAAAATTCCAGTATGTCACACTCTTGAGTAATAAGACCAAAATAACAATGGAAAGGTTTTGTGGTGATATTATAGAGACATCTAGTGGTCTACAATGTTAAAGCATGGGGTGGAATTAAACAGTTACAGCGATGATTGTATGTATATATGTATGCATCTTTATTTACACCACACATGTACACAGTGCTATACAGAAACAGAAGTACAAATACAAAAATATGAGTCAGGGATACGTGCTTTAGACTACAGTTTCAAACACTGCATTATTATTGTGTAGCAAATGCAAGCAAGTGAATAATACAGGGAAACCTGGAATACCATAGAAGAAAAAGATGCCTAACCAGAAGCCAAAGACCACGTCTCATAGTGCCCCCCACACCTTTCCCACTCTCACACATATGTTTGCAATGCATTGCTATAAAATGTGTACCTAACAGTGGCTTTAACCCTTGAAGTGCCAGAGGGGTATGCAACGAATTGCTTTGCAATGCGTTGCGTACCCCTCTGGCGCTCAAAGGGTTAACTTACACAACTAATAAAACATCCAGACATCCCACACTATCCTAACCTAATCTATGATTAACCCCTCCATTGCCAGATAGACTTGGAAACAATGCAAATAGCCGAAGTACATTAATCAGCAGTTGGCTAATTACCACTATGTGTGGATGTGTAGCGCTGGGCAACTCAGGAGCACACAGAATATTACAGGTGAAACAAAAAGATAAAATATAGGTATATACTGAAAGAGGGGGAAAAAACATAAATAAAACAAACATTAAAAAGTAAAACTACTACATGAAATGAATAGAGCTCTGCAAAACACAAACTGGGAGTCCAATAAACCAAGTTGATAAGGATAATAAATTATGAAATATCATCCCAGTCCAAGAATACAGTCATTAATTAAAAATAATTATGAAAAAGTTGTGACGTAGCTGTAATCCATAGTGGAAAGTCTCCTCTAACAGTCCATAATGGTGATTGTATATACTAATACATGAAATATGATGAATGATGATCAGTGAGATGATATGGAATGAATTGAAATGGCACTTGTCTGGAAAAGGAAAACATGCATAAAAGATAGGTACACTAGGTACATTTGCACACAGTTTGTTAAGGAACTTGGCAGGTAGGTTGTTCCAAACATCTTGGAGAACTTCAGTTATTCTGGAGGTTTCTGCAGCCTCAGTTGCCTTTCTCTCTTCATTTAAAGGGATAGTATTGCCTCAGACGGTCCCGGGACCGGATTCCCCTGCAGTCAGCTTGAGAGCTGATGTCAGGGGAAGGGGAGGGAGGTGAGAACTTTGGTCCTGAATATCTCTCAAACCATAAAGGTTTGGAGTATTTAGTTTAACTTTTTACTGCCTGCAAGATTAGCTTTAGTTATTATATGGCAATACTATCCCTTGAATCTCAAACATACTCAATGTGTTTAAGATCAGGGCTCTGTGGGGGCCATACCATCACTTCCAGGACCCCTTGTTCTTCTTTACACTGAAGATAGTTCTTAATGACTTTGGCTTTATGTTTGTGGTTTTGTCATGCCGCAGAATAAATTTGGGGGCAATCAGAACCCTTCCTGATGGTAATGCACGATGGATAAGTATATGCCTGTACTTCTCATCATTGTGGGGACCATTAATTCTGACCAAATCTCCAACTCCATTTAAAGAAATGCAGTCCCATACTTGCAAGGAACCTCCACCATGCTTCACTGTTGCCTGCAGACTCTCATTCTTGTACCGCTCTCCAGCGAACAGTCTTTTGCTACAGCCAAATATTTCAAATTTTGAGGCATCACTCCAGAGCACTTGCTGCCATTTTTTCTGCACCCTAGTTCCTGTATTTTCATGCATAGTTGAGTTGCTTGGCCTTGTTTCCACATCAGAGTTATGGCTTACTGGCAGCAAGTCTTCCGTGAAGACCACCTCTGACCAGACTTCTCCAGACAGTAGATGGGTGTACCAGGATCCCACTGTTTTCTGCCAAATCTGAGCTGATAGCACTGCTGGACATCTTCCGATTGCGAATGGAAGTACGCATGATGTGTCTTTCATCTGCTGCACTAAGTTTCCTTGGCCGACCACTGTGTCTACAGTCCTCAACGTTGCCTGTTTCTTTGTGTTTCTTCAAAAGAGCTTGGACATCACATCTGGAAACCCATCTGCCTTGAAACTTCTGCCTGGTAGAGACCTGCTGATGCAATATAACTACCTAGTGTCTTGTTGCTGTGCTCAGTCTTGCCTTGTTGTATGACTTTTGACATTAAACTGTCTTCAGCAACCTCACCTTGTTAGCTAAGTTTGGCAGTTCCTCACCCAGTTTTAGTCCTCCTACACGGCTGTTTCTGTTTCAGTTAATGATTGTGTTTTAACACATATATTAGATTGATGATCATTAGCACGTTTGATACAATTGTTTACTCATACACCTGACTATATGCCTACAAAATCCCTGACTTTGTGAAAGTGTACCTAGAAGAACTGATTCTGTTTTGAAGGCAAAGGGTGGTCACATCAAATATTGATTTGATTTAGATTTTTCTTCTGTTCACTCACTATCCTTTTGTTAACTGAAAAATATAAACTATTCACATGTCTATTTTTGAAAGCATTCTTACTTTACAACATTTTTGATACCTGCCTAAGACTTTTGCACAGTACTGTATATGTATCAGATTTTTAAACCAGCTCATTTGGTATGCTTTTATGTATGCCCGAGTGGATTATATATATGTTTCTTATTGCAAATATTTTATTGTCATATTTGGTTTTTATTTATTATCTTTTATTGATGTTTTCCTTTTCAGACAAGTGTCACTTCATTTCATTCCATATCATCTCATTGATAATCGTTCATATTTCATTCATTAGTATAGACACGCACCATTATAACTAAGTCACAACTTTTTCATTATTATTTTTAATGACTGTAGTCTTGCACTGGGACAATATTTCATAATTTATTACCCTTTATCTATTTGGTTTATTGGACTCTCAGTTTGTGTTATTTGCAGATATATATATTAATTTCTTGCTGTAGTTTTACTTTTTATCATATGTTTTTCCCACTTTCAGTGTATACCTATTTTATTTTTGTCTCATCTCTAATATTCTGTGCACTCCTGAGTCTCCCAGCGCTGCATTTCACCACATAGTGGTATCTGTCTCACTGCTGATTAATGTACTCAGACACATCACATAGCATGTATGAACCTCCTATTAACCTCGAGTGCCAGAGGGATGTTCAGAGCATTGCTAAGCTATAAGTTACGTACCCCTCTGGCACTCATAGGGTTAACAGGAGGTTTGTGCAGGCTTTGCAATGTGCCAGAATATATTAATCAGCAGTACCTTAATCAGCAGGTCAAGTACAGAGTTTTTTTTAACCCCTTAAGGACCAGCGGTCCTGGGACGTTTCCGTCCCATAAGGACCGCTTTGATCCTTGCCGACATGCCGGTACAGTGACCTGTTGCATGTATCGGCACACCGCTTTGGAGTCTAAAAGAGATCACTCCAGTCTTGAAGCGGTCAATTTTAGGCTGTAAGTAAAAAGTATGTGACGTACTATGACCATCATCGGTCCTTATGTATTTAAGGACTGTGACGGTCAAAGTACATCAAGTAGTCCTTAAGGGGTTAAATAACCAGTGTTCTGATATATATATGAGTGCTGTCATTTGTTGAGTACTTTCCACAGATTGATGTAAAACTCTCTATTCTAATCCATGGCGTCGCTCAATACTGGCTTTTGTATAGCGCCAGCAATATTAAAGGGATATTAATACTTAATATGTAAATATATATATATATATATATATATATATATATATATATATATTGTAATGTTATGCCCCTGAGCAAAACAAGGGTACTCCCACTGCTGAAAGGTGTTTTATTCAAAAGTTATTACAGAGCAAACTTGAATTTTTTATATGCAGTATCACAGTGACCTGAAATTGTACAGTGGCGCTGTTTTTACACCCTCCTATGGAGATTTATGGTCAACTGACCAGAGCTGTCCACAGGATAGTGTAGCAACAGCGCCACTGTACAATATCAGGCCACTGTGATATTGCACCTGAAAAAATCCAGGTTTGCACTGTAATAACTTTTGAATAAAATGACTTTCAGCAGTGGGAGTACCCTTGTTTTACTCAGGAGGATAAACCCTACAACATAGTTTGTCTTACATTTTAAGTATTATTATCCCTCTAATGTAAATTGCAAAGTTGAGTGCCAGAATGGGGTACAGACGATTGAAAACCAATGTGTTGCTTACCCGTGTGCCACTTAAAAGGTTCATCCTTTGAACGACACAGCGCTAATGTCACCGTTGTGTCTCTATTCCCCAAATGCGTCTCTTCTGTTCCAGCGCTTCTGCCGGTGTTCTTCTGGGTTGGGTGCGCACATGCGCAGTCCTCCATTTGAAGCTGCCCTGGGCTTCCTTCCCATAAAGGACATTGAGAAGCTTCCTCTGATGCGTTGTCAAAGCGTCTTGAGTCGGTTGTCCGGATCTCGTTCCAGCACGTACTCTGACTCCTTCTAGTCAGCTGTTGTTCTCCAGTCTGCCTGTTCAGCTAGTACCGTCCGTCTGCCGTCCTCCTGCTTCCTGCTGGTGTCTCCTGCTCCTGCCTTTCCTACTGCTATTATCTTCCTGTCTCGGCTGCTTCAGCTGGCCCTAGGACTGTATCCAGTTGCCTCCTACTTTCAGTTCAATTGCTGTCTGCCTGCCTAGTGCCAGCTAGTCAACACATTGTAACTCCACAAAAGCTATACTATGTAAAGCGGATGACTGCATTCATCTGATATGCCGGCTTTTAGATGTGCTCAGTAACGCTTTCTTTTGATATAATAGCTTTTATTAACAATTTTAATAACATCTTTTTCTATTGTATGGGCAGACTTTTTGATGAAACTCATGTGTCTGAAAGTACTTCAGGCAGAGGGGGAGCAAAGACAACACAAGATTTGCAGGGAGGCGTACATGACACGAGAGATGTAGTTTCATGACTCGAGCTTGGGGCTTTTGACCCTCTCTGAGATCCGTCCAGTCAAACGACCAGATCTCAGATCTGTAGGAGCTATGGATAATGTCACAAATGGTGCGGAAGGGGTAAGATTGAAGATCCAATTTTAGGAAAGTAATCTGTGGCTGAGAATCAGAGTAGGAGGCATCTATTGCAAATTTTACTATGTCTGATAATCAGGTAAGTGAAAATGAAGTATTACTAATCCTGTAATCACTCTTGCCAAAGGAAGGAGTGCAGGAATAGATCTTCAGACTACTTCCTTAGCTAAATATGGAGTGGTTAATTAGCAGCAAGTCAGACAGGGGAAGATGCGAGCTTCTGTAACACCCTCCCACAGAGCGGAAAAAGAAAATGCACTCAGACAAGTCTGTCTTATGGCACCTTTCTGTGCATGCTCTGAAATAAAAGAACACAACAATTCCAAATCATAGTTAAAGTTTGTATTAATAGACACAGAATACTCACTAGTACTGAAGGCCCGTGTACATGGGCCAAATTGGCAGTCAGCGGCCCTGGCTACTGCCTCAGCTGCTGCCCCGGAGAATTATACAATCTTCAAGAAAAAATGCAGCTGCTCCAAAAGTTATATTAGATCCCAAAGTATCAATTTATTAAAAGAATAGTTTTCACAGACATATATATATATATATATATATATATATATATATATATATATATATATATATATATAGGTCCTCTTACAATAAAAATAACACTGAAGTGGGCTGCCAGCAAGAATAAAACCAAACAATATTTTCAGGCCTTTGTGACAATAATGTGTTAGCATTGTGAATTGTTTGCTTAACAAAATAATTTTTACCGGAATTAGAAGGTCCTGCTAATATACATGAGAAAGGATGCTGAAATCTAACGTCCATTTTAAGCAATCAGTATCCATTTAGTGTGGTTGTAAAGTTGCTTGTCAGCTGTCGCTTAGTGTACACACACTTCTGAATTTTCTGTAACCCTCTTGTCTCTATATCCCAACAACGCCTATTTCTCACAATACCTGCTTGACGTACGACAATTTTTTTCTGGGTCTCAGCATCAGAGTGTAAGGGGTAGACCAATACTAGGTCTTTTAAAGCTGTTAAAGGGATAGTAATACTTCGTTTTAACTTTATTTTATTTTGTAGGCATTAAAAAAACACGAAGAATGATATAAGTCTTATCTCTGAAACCTTTATGGTTTAAGAGATATTCACAAACAAAGTATCCCTTCCCTGTTCAACCAGATCAGAAGGGAGATGCCCAGGTAGACTGCAGAGAGGGACAATCTTCAATTAAGATAATGGAAAAAGCTGAAAAACTTGTCAAGGGGGGAAGGGCTTTCATTGTTTTCATACAAAGAAAATTGTCCCCTTCTGTTATCTGTCCTGTCATACAACCAGACTCACATTTGAGAAGAGATGGCTTACACTAGGAAAAAGGGGAGGGAGGGGAACTTTGCTTGTGAATATCTCATAAACCATAAAGGTTTGAGAGATAAGACTTATATCATTCTTCATGTTTTTTTAATGCCTACAAAATAAAATAAAGTTAAAACGAAGTATTACTATCCCTTTAAAGTTAATCAGTTGAGTATTGGTGGCATTCAACGTTATCCCCTTCACCTATAAAACTGTTTTACTAATCAATAGTTTGTAGCCATAAGTCTTGGGTCCAGCAGAAATAAACTCTGTAATGTAAATACATGTTAGTATCTCACTCGTCAGCTCATCTCGATAGTTACCCAAAGGCAGATTCCAGTCACCCTCTTTACTGACAAAAATAATGCAATCAGTGTCATGGTAGAGACATCTTTCTTTCAAACTGTACAGAATATTGTACAACTCAAGTCGTGCATAAGCAGTAGTAAAACAAGCAATAAAAATGTTGGTGTTACGTTTTAGAGTATAACACTCTTTTGCATACTTCCAACTGACCATGGCAGTTTCATTATCTATGAAGTCTAATGAAGACACTTCATATACTGAGGTAAAAATGCATAGCCAAAGAGTTTATCAGGGTCTGTGACAATACTAGTGTTCTGTAAATTAGATTTCTGTCCAAATTTACCCCACAAAGAATTTAGAAATAATTTGGCAATCTGTCTTTTTGCTGGGTTGACAGAAATGTTTTCTGCACGCAACATTACATCCTCTTTAGAATGATAATCATCAATATACTTTTGTTTTTTTATATATATCATCTGTACCAATTGGGAAAACATGAAGCCTCTTGTTTATTCCTTAGACGAACTTTTATATATGTTTCAAACAGGGTGCCTGTATGACTGTGAAATGTGACATTTCACACAGTCTGTAACCTTTCTTTAAGGCTAGTTGAATTTCAACTGTACACCATGTGTGCTCGTTCTTCATCAGTATGCTCACAATGGCCTGACTGGTTGTTAACAACGCATGTGTGACATAATGTGAATACTAGCTTGTTATTCAATTTAACAGACAGGACAGGAAAAAATAAGCCTCAAGGTGGATAGAGTTTTACTTTAGCAATGCCAAAGTAGGAGTCAAAAGACTTAAATGTATCAAGAATAATTAAGATGACCTTTGGAGTATGTTTTAGTTTTGTTGACAAATGGGTATAGGCTGGTGAAATCATAGTACTGGGCCCACTTGGTGGTAAAGCTTAATAACATTTGTATGACCACAGTAGAGAGCATCCTGTGGATCCATAGGCTGTGGGAACCCTCTTTCATGAAGAAAAGTCTGAATCCCCTCATCTGTCTCCACAACTCACTAACCTCTCAGCCACATGTTTTTAGAAAGTTTACTTTTATTGTTGTTTTGTTATTCAAATGACCATATGTGATTTGTGTAACTCTGTTAAAATCATTTTCATTCTAACAGCTGGTACAAACATGGAAAAACAGCACTGGAATTCAAAAGCTGTAGACTTAACATTAATCACTGCATAACCATCCAAAAAATATTTACCAACAGCCTTTTTACTGCCCTGTAGAGCATACTGTATAGTGATATTTTCCTTGTGTGCTACATACAATAACCACTGTACAGATGGCATAGAAAACCTTTTTTGATTTTTGTGGTAATTGCCAGGAAGTAGGATGGCTACAGTGTCTTTTGGTAAAAATTTTAGTTTGTACATAGCCATGCACACAGAGGCTAGCGTGGTGAGTTGAAAAGGGTCAATCAATCTCATGTATTATTTCAATGGGCCATCGTCATCAGCATCATCAGACCACTTAAACACTGATTTCTTTGTCATTTCTATCACATTTTCTCAAAAACAGATACATGCTTGTTTTAGAATTTTAACATCCACAATGCAATATTTTTTAAGTTCGACCTGAAAATTGCCGAAATAATTTTGATTATGAGCGGTGTTAAAAAGATTTACGGCCTGTAAACCCCAGGGCTTGTGGCAGCTTGCTGAGCTTCATGGGTAGGAAAGTTAAGGAGTCAATAAATCTGATGTTTAAATCTTTCACCGTTACACAGAGTAATTTACCACCGTGAGACAGTAATTTTATCTCAGTTTTCTCATTTATCAGTTGTTTAACCACAAGTAAGAGTCATACTTACCAGTATTATGAATTATAAAAGTGTAGCCCGTAAAAGGTTTGTCTATAAACTTTTTTACAAAGTCATCTAGACATGATTCCCCCTGAAATTCCCAGTGGCCATCCCCCTCTAATGGCAAGGCATAGACATAATTTAGTATATGCACCCCCGTTTCCTGCATACACTCAAAGTCATAAAAAATGTACCTGTTTGTTGGTTCATCTGGGGTGTATTTTCTCATGTAGCAAACATGGCCATCAAAGGTGTCTAGATTTGCAAAGCAAACCTGGCATTTTAAACCTTTGCATGTGTGTGTATCCATAACTATGTACAAGCCACATCTGTCACAATATCGTTTAAGCAGGGCCGGATTTACATCTCAGGTGCCCCTAGGCACAAACTCTCCAGCGCCCCCTGCCCCACCTTTGCCCCCACCCTAGCCACTCCCCTCACTTAGCCACACCCCATAATTAGCCACACCCTCCTGTAATCTTTATTGGGTACTAATAAAAAAAATTTAACTTTTAATGCAAAACCAAGAATCAAATGTCTAAGACGTAAATTGATCAGAAAGTGAGAGACCAAATGGTCAATTGTGATACAAATAATGAGAGCTAATTCCTGTATTTACATTTACAGGACATAGATAGAAGATTCATATAGGATTCATATAGGTGCTGTGCACTTTTGAATGTTTTGCATTAAAAGTTAAACATTTGTAATTAGTACCCAATACAGATTATTTTTTTTTAGAAATAAGCCATTTTCATCATGCTTTTCTATTAACTACTATTAGACCATCTGGGGTATTTACAGGGGTGCAATTTAAGGGTATTTTTTCTCCTTTCTTGGGGATGTTTTTTTTTTCTTGGTACACAATATTGTTTATGTCAACAGTATTTCTCGCTCAAAAAAAAAATATATATATTTAAAAAAAAAATTACATTTTGTATAAATGACATAAAAAAATGAATGTCACCACCTGCCACAATACATGCCTCCGTTTCACCTACCAATAACTTGTGGACTGCTGTCTCTCTGTATTGCACCTCCTCTTAACCATGCTCCCACTAGCTACGCTCAGACAAATCTAGAGTAGGCGGCTGGTTCCTGTGGGTTTTATGCAGCCACGCAAGCTACACCAAGGTGCGCGGCTGCATTTGATTATGTGCGCAGTGTGTCCTTACACAATGAGGAGGTCCCATCCGGACGGAGAGCAATGGGAAGTGTAGGTAGTAGCAGGCAGGCGCAGCAGTGGGTCACATGGGGCGGCACAGGCAGTGGGTCACATGGGGCGGCACAGGCAGTGCAGGTACTACAATCCGACCGGAACAGGAAAATTTTGTATTGTACAAAAGCGCTCCCGCTGTCGCATGCGAGCATGATTATGCCATCACATTATAAAGTGGACGGAACGATGGGCATGACAGGGCCATTGCCAGGTGCCCCTGAAAATCAGGCGCCCTAGGCAAGTGCCTTGTCTGCCTATTGACAAATCCAGGGCTGCGTTTAAGGAGGCATTGTATCACACCCAAGAATGTAAGTGCCTTGCCCCTCTTTAAACAAGCTTGTGATCGACTAAATGCTCTGCAACTGGGGCAACAGGGGAGCTCAGTTATTACCTCAACATAGTCTTGCATATGGAATGACCTACAAAAATAACAGCAGGAATGGTTGTTTTTGTGATAGAATGGTGTGCTGCAATAAATACAAACGCACTATGGCCTATGAATGCTTTTATATTCTTAATACCATAGTAATGGTCGTCCTGATGGTATACCTATAAAATGTTGGTTTTGCACGGTTCACCCGTATGGTAATACTGCCATGCACTACAATTGTGATAAACCACCTTAATGTTAATTTTCAAAAGAAGGGATATTGCTAAAGCTGACAAACCTGTCATTGGCTATACCCAGAGCTATGTGAATAGCCTGAGCTTTCGCCAGCAACTGCAAAACGGATGAGCCTTTATCATCCAAAAGGGTGCATAGACTAGCTGAACAGCATAAGTTATTATTATCACTGTTTAAATCAAATAGCATCTTTTTTTTTTTTTAGCCAAAATCATACTGTAGGACGTGGATTTTAAACTCCTACAAGTTATTAAACCACCAACTCTGTTCCTAACAATGATAACCACAAGCCTTAAAGATCAATTTCCAATAAGCTTAGCATTACTTTGTACCAAATTTTCAACATCGTTTAAAAAAGATTCAGCGTTTAAGGTATCTTTAGACCTTCTAATGGAATATAATAGTCTAGTGAGGCCATCGCCATCCAGTCTTAATTGTACCAAATCATCTGGCCCTATGTCAGGCATCAGTCTGTTTATTAAATCCTGTATAGCATGGACTGCAGCAGCAAATTATGTTAATCAGTGTAAATTTGCAAATCTGAACTGTTCATGATACTCAACAGCATTAAAATTGTTGCGCACATAAACTGTTTGATTAGGGATTATCCGGTTAGGGTTTACTGGTTCTTCAAAACCATTTTCAGGGGCTGGAGACCCTTGGCTTATAGAAGAGTCCTCATACAGCGAGGCTTGTGATATTACATTGGCTGCTGTACGAGGGGAAAAATTTGGTTGTTCTGTTAAACTAACAATAGTTACAGGCCCATCGGCTCTTTGAGGTTCAGCTATAGAACCATGCTTTCTACCGTGTAAGGCGACCTGCCAGTTCTATTAACGTCTTACACCCGGCAGCATTTTTATAGCTCGTTTTACAAACTTAATTCTATACTGTGTATTAAATCTTTGAATCTGCCACCTGTCAAAAGGTCTTGTTAACCCATGACTAGACATGACTATTCATGACAGTTTTAACAAGTGCAGACCAGTACGAAAGTCTTCAATAGCTCTGTCAAGTCTCAGCTTCAATGCAGTAACCTTTTGAGCTCTGATGTTGCTGTCACGGGAACCGGACAAATTCCCTGGTTATTGTTTTGAATATACCCCTCCTCCCCCATCCTCCTCCAAAGGACTAAAATTCACGTTCTGGAGACTGCCAGCCGGACTATCACACCAGCCGTCTGGCTGTGGAACGTAGGCCGGCTCCTGATTGGCTAAAGCCCTGGGTACCATGTTTAAAGGTTCCCCATAGACTTAACATGGGGAAAAGTAGGCGTCCCAGGGATTGGCCAGTCAGCCACCCGCCCATAGCATCTGATAGGCTAAAGGCAGGTGTGACACCAGAGGCCAGGATTGGCCACATCATACTCAGCCCTGGATTGGCTGGGGTTTGAAGGCGGCTAAATCAAATTATGTAAAAGATGCTTTAGCACAAAGGACACTATTGTGAATGTGTATTCTAGCCCATTGTATCCAGCCCCAGCCCTTTGTCTAATGTTTACCCACCGCCCCTCACTATTGTCAGTTAATGCACTCATGTCTGTCCCCATTGTTCCCTGGCCACACTGTTCTGTATATAAGTCTGTTGGTTTCTTCAATAAACAGTTCTGGTTTACCCTGACACTAGTTCTGCCTGGTGACTTAGGGTACATTGCTGTATGCTGCGGGAGCCTTTGCTGGTGGATTTTGGGGAAGAAGTTATCTTTGACGGTGACACCAACGCTGGGTGTCTGCTGGTACCGTCACATCTGGTGGCTAGCGGCGGGATTTTTACTTCTTCCAGAAGAAAGGACACTGAGACCAGTATCCAGGGGGAGATATAGCCACTGGGCTTGACCCCGGTCTCAGCAGCACACGGAGACCAGCATCCAGGGGGAGATATAGCCACCTGGCTTGACCCCGGTCTCTGCAGCGCGGCCAACAGCGGATGGAGCAGCGGTACGAAGCCCTCAAACGGAGTACCTTAAAAGATTTGGTAGAGTCCCGTGGGCAAGTGGCCAGCAATAAGTCTAAAGCCACGCTAATCGCTGAACTGATGGAGAGCGACCGAGCCAGCAACGCGTCCTCTGCGACCACTGACATGTCTGATTTGCAGCGGGAGGTTCAGTGGCGTCTGGCCCTCTATGGTTCCACTCCTCCCCAGGAGATCATCACGCAGATCCTGAGTGAGGCCACCAACCTCCGGCTGGCAGAGCTGCAGCAGCACAGAGAGGGACCAGGGAGCTCCAGACCTAGTGGAGTGCCGAAGAAGAAATTGCCTTTTGCTGCATTCAAAGATGCAGAAGATGACATTGATGGCTACTTGCAAGTTTTTGAGCGTCAGTGTGCCCTGCAAGGAGTTGAGGAGGCGGACTGGGTCACCGTGCTGGTGAGCAAATTGTCAGGGAGAGCCGCGGAGGCATACCAAGCCGTACCCACGGAGGAGTGCAGGGACTATGAGCGAGTCAAGGAGAGGCTTCTGGGTAGATACGCCATAACCCCGGAAGCACACCGACTGTAGTTCCGCAACCTGAGGCGGAAAGAGGGACAGCCATTCACGGACTGGGCTCATCGGATGGCGAGAGCTGCTGAAAGCTGGGTGACTGGTTGCCAGGCAGTTACCCTGGCGGACGTTCTGCAGCTCATAATGTTGGAGCAATTCTACGAACATTCCCCTGTAGCTGTGCGGGACTGGGTCAAGGACCGGCGGCCCCACACCGTGGAACAAGCAGCTATCCTGGCAGATCAATATGTGGATTCCAGGAGGGCGGGAGCCCCAGAGCCACGACCTCCAGTCCGAGTTGGGCAACCTATTTCCCGGGATTTGGGGACAGCACGCCCGTTCCCTCCACGACCTCTTCCAGCACGTCCTCTGGCCAGCGGAATGCCCAGGAGGCCGGGCATTCGCTGCTATGGATGCGATCAAGTGGGCCATGTGAAGGCGGAGTGCCCCAAAAATGCTCCACGGGATTCCGGGGCCCGACCGTCTCCAAGGATTCCACGGGCCGCCGCACACTGTCTGGATGACGAGTCTGCCCCATCTGTGCCCGAGTGGAAGGAGGAAGAGTTTGGGATGCTTCATGAAGTAGATCCCGTGCAAGCAGCCGCAGCAGACAACCGGTTGCATCACCGGCAGGCGGTTTGGGTTAAGGGCCGCCCCGCTCAAGGATTATGGGACAGTGGGGCCACGATCACCCTATTGCAACCCCAGTTGATAAGCCCCAGGGAGAAAACCGGCCGGTCGATAGCAGTCCGAGTGGCGGGGGGCACGGTACTGCGGATTCCCACGGCCAGAGTTCATTTGGATTGGGGGGCGGGAGCTCGAGAAGTTGAAGTGGGGGTGATGAAGGGCCTCCCCGCGGAAGTCTTACTGGGCAATGACCTTGGTTGCCTCACCTCCTCATTTGTTGAGGGGGCTGCTCCGGAAATTTATCCTGTGACCACCCAGCAGCAAGCACGAACAACGGGCCATCCATCTGAGGAAGGGACCCAGGTAAGACACCCCGACAGTGACCTCCCTCTTAACACTGACAACCCCATAGAGGCCCCAACTGACCGGACCACTCTCCCGGTTCCTTGGGACTCCCCTGCCGACTTTGCCCAGGAAACACTCACTGACCCTACCTTAGCCAGCTACAGGGACAGAGCTGGGGCTGATCCAGGGGGACTGGGAGGGGACCGGATAGAATGGGATCGGGGCTTACTATATCGAGTCACGGAAGGGAGGAAAGAGACCCGGGTGCCCAAGCGACAGCAGGTGGTGCCACAGAAATATCGGCAGGACCTGCTCCGAATTGGGCACGACATTCCCCTAGCTGGCCACTTAGGAGTGACCAGGACCCACCACCGGGTTACCCAATCCTTCTTCTGGCCCGGGATTACAGGAGATATTAGGCAGCACTGCCGGACTTGCGACACCTGTCAGCGGGTCAGCAAGATAGGGGATCACAGCAAAGCGCCGCTGCACCCCCTGCCCATTGTAGACGAGCCATTCAGTAGGATAGGCGTAGATCTGGTGGGCCCCCTGCCGCATCCTAGTCCCTCGGGGAAGAAATATATTCTGACTGTGGTAGACTATGCTACCCGTTATCCGGAGGCCATCCCCCTGGCAAACATTCAGGCAGAAACAGTGGCAGATGCCCTACTCCGAATCTTTGCCAGGGTTGGCTTTCCCCGGGAGATTATTTCGGATCAGGGGACCCAGTTCACGGCAGAGGTGACCCAGCAGCTCTGGAAGCTTTGTGGAATACGGCCCTTACCGAGTGCCCCTTATCACCCCCAGACCAACGGGTTATGTGAACGGTTTAATGGGACATTGAAACAGCTGCTTAGGACATTTGCCACCTCTCATAGGGACTGGGAGAAGCACTTACCGCATCTCCTATTTGCCTATCGGGAGGTCCCCCAGGAAACTACCGGGTTTTCCCCCTTTGAGTTAGTCTATGGGAGGAGGGTGCGAGGACCCCTTGATTTACTCAGGACCCACTGGGAAGGGACAATAGGAGAAGAGGGGACCCCTGTAGTAGATTATGTACTAGCCTTCCGGGACCGTCTAAAGGAACTCACGGATACAGTCCGGGATAACCTGCGGGCGGCCCAGGGTCAGCAGAAGCGGTGGTACGACCGGACTGCCCGCACCCGCACGTTACTGGTAGGTCAGCAGGTATTGGCTCTCAAACCCGTCAAAAAGGATAAGCTACAGGCAGCCTGGCAGGGGCCTTACCGGGTACTCAAACAATTGTGCGATACCACCTACCTGGTTGCTAAATGTTCAGATGAGAGAGTACAGAGGACCTTTCATGTGAACATGTTGAAAGAGTACCAAGCCAGACAAGAAGAGGTAGCTACGATTTGTGCCCCGGCGGTGGAAGACCCGGAGGGTCTCCCGTTGCCGGCGCTACCCAGATTAAGTGAAGGGAAGACAGGGGTGGAAGCTGTAGAGATAGCGGAGCAATTAGGGCCAGCTCAGGTTGAACAGGCTAAGCAGATACTGCACCAGCGTCAGGAGATGTTCTCCTCCCTTCCCGGGTATGCCACGGTAGCACTTCACCGAGTGGAGACCCCAGGGCAGCGACCCTTGAGGCAAGCTGCCTACCGGGTCCCCGACGCAGTTAGGGCTGGGATGCGCCAGGAAATTAGGGACATGTTAGATCTGGGAGTCATTGAGCCCTCTACAAGCCCTTGGGCTTCCCCAGTTGTGCTAGTCCCCAAGAAGGACGGGACCACGAGGTTTTGTGTGGACTATCGCAAACTGAATGACCACACCACCACAGACGCCTACCCTATGCCCCGAGTAGACGAACTGCTAGATTGCATTGCTAGGGCTAACTTTTTGACCACCCTTGACCTGTGCAAAGGATACTGGCAGATTCCGCTGGATCGGGAAGCTATCCCCAAATCAGCCTTCATCACTCCATTTGGCCTGTACCAATTCAAGGTCATGCCATTTGGAATGAAGAATGCTCCGGCAACTTTCCAGCGGATGATTGACCAGATCTTAGATGGTCTCCAGGAGTATGCCTGTGCGTACCTGGACGACGTCGCGATTTTCAGCAACACTTGGGAGGAGCACCTGCTCCATGTGGGGGTTGTACTGGGTCGCATCAAGTCGGCGGGTCTGACTCTTAAACCAGACAAATGTAGGGTAGGGATGGCAGAAGTACAGTACTTGGGTCACCGGGTGGGCAGCGGGTGCCAGCGGCCAGAACCCGCAAAAATCGAAGCTGTCGCCAACTGGCCCACCCCACGAACTAAAACCCAAGTAATGGCTTTTCTGGGTACGGCGGGGTACTACCGCCGATTCGTACCTGACTATAGCACAATAGCTAAGCCCCTGACTGACCTGACCAGGAAGAACCTTCCCCGACAGGTACTGTGGTCCCCGGAATGCGACACTGCCTTCAACAAACTAAAATGTGCATTGATCTCTGCCCCTGTGTTAGCTGCTCCTGACCCCACTAAACGTTTCTGTGTCCATACAGACACCTCTATGTTCGGGCTGGGAGCAGTACTGAGCCAGGTGGGGCCCGACGGCAGCGAACACCCGGTGGTCTACATCAGTCGGAAACTCCTGCCCCGGGAAGTAGGGTATGCAGCAGTTGAAAAGGAGTGCCTGGCCCTGGTCTGGGCTCTCAAAAATCTGCAGCCCTACCTTTATGGACGCTCCTTCACTGTGCTCACCGATCACAACCCTCTCATCTGGCTTAACAAGGTATCCGGGGACAACGGCCAGTTACTCCGGTGGAGCTTAGCCCTGCAACCCTTCAATTTTACCATTCAGTACCGTCCCGGGAAACAAAATGGCAATGCCGATGGTCTGTCCCGCCAAACGGACTTGGAACCTTAACACCGGACAGCCACCAGCCGACCCGTGAGGATCTAGCTGGGTCTGCCGGACCATGGGTCAGGGGGGAGCACTGTCACGGGAACCGGACAAATTCCCTGGTTATTGTTTTGAATATACCCCTCCTCCCCCATCCTCCTCCAAAGGACTAAAATTCACGTTCTGGAGACTGCCAGCCGGACTATCACACCAACACATTTGGTTGTTCTGTTAAACTAACAATAGTTACAGGCCCATCGGCTCTTTGAGGTTCAGCTATAGAACCATGCTTTCTACCGTGTAAGGCGACCTGCCAGTTCTATTAACGTCTTACACCCGGCAGCATTTTTATAGCTCGTTTTACAAACTTAATTCTATACTGTGTATTAAATCTTTGAATCTGCCACCTGTCAAAAGGTCTTGTTAACCCATGACCAGACATGACTATTCATGACAGTTTTAACAAGTGCAGACCAGTACGAAAGTCTTCAATAGCTCTGTCAAGTCTCAGCTTCAATGCAGTAACCTTTTGAGCTCTGATGTTGCTGTCACGGGAACCGGACAAATTCCCTGGTTATTGTTTTGAATATACCCCTCCTCCCCCATCCTCCTCCAAAGGACTAAAATTCACGTTCTGGAGACTGCCAGCCGGACTATCACACCAGCCGTCTGGCTGTGGAACGTAGGCCGGCTCCTGATTGGCTAAAGCCCTGGGTGCCATGTTTAAAGGTTCCCCATAGACTTAACATGGGGAAAAGTAGGCGTCCCAGGGATTGGCCAGTCAGCCACCCGCCCATAGCATCTGATAGGCTAAAGGCAGGTGTGACACCAGAGGCCAGGATTGGCCACATCATACTCAGCCCTGGATTGGCTGGGGTTTGAAGGCGGCTAAATCAAATTATGTAAAAGATGCTTTAGCACAAAGGACACTATTGTGAATGTGTATTCTAGCCCATTGTATCCAGCCCCAGCCCTTTGTCTAATGTTTACACCCACCGCCCCTCACTATTGTCAGTTAATGCACTCATGTCTGTCCCCATTGTTCCCTGGCCACACTGTTCTGTATATAAGTCTGTTGGTTTCTTCAATAAACAGTTCTGGTTTACCCTGACACTAGTTCTGCCTGGTGACTTAGGGTACATTGCTGTATGCTGCGGGAGCCTTTGCTGGTGGATTTTGGGGGAGAAGTTATCTTTGACGGTGACACCAACGCTGGGTGTCTGCTGGTACCGTCACAGTTGCCATCAAGTATACTAATAAAAGCAAGAGCAGCAGACAGTACAGAGTATATAGCCTGATTTAAGTGTTGCCAGAAATTAAATTCACAACTGAGTCACAGATATAAATATATCCCATGGGACTTAGGGAATATTTCACTGGCCTCAGCTCTTAAATATGATGTTGTATATCGAAGCAAAGTCTGTTCACGTGAGGGCGATAACGCAGTCAATCCTCGTTGAAATGCTCTTCATGAGTGTTTGAGGCTTAGTCTGTAATGTTTAATCATACACTGATGTACAGTTTTAGCAAAGTGAAGTCAGCACATCTTTTGTACGATGAACCACTTCTAATAACTGAAACTAAAACTGTAGCTCATGAGTGTACAGGTAAAGATTTCACCTAAACCAAGCAGGGACGTGGGTTTAACCTGTGGTTGTTGAGGTTTTTTTTTTTGTTGTTAGTACGTCATTATTGTTTACAGTCTGCGTTATCTCCTATAAAGCAGATCTAAACTTTTTAGGCTGTGTATGTATTTCAACCACTACATATACACATTTACATTTCAGCGTTAGCATTTTGGTATTATTTGAGAAAGTACTGTCTGACCACAAGGCTGATATATGTGTTGGTGTTATATTTGCTGACTTACAGGTTGATATACTGTTTGGCTTTGTGAAACCTGCAGTGGTTGATGTCAATGCCTGTTCGGTGTCATTTGGAATTTCACAGATGTCATCTAGACCATCAGAATCATTTTTTCTTAATAGGCTTGAACTGTGTAAAATAAAACAAACAGTCAAGATATACCAAGAGACAGATGTTTTTCCGTTAAACCAATGATCGGCAGAGGGAGGTGAGCTACACATGGCGCTCATAACACTAAACCATTGGAGTGGATTATTACTTAGGGGTTCTGAGTTGGTTTCTTGGTGTTTCTGGTTTTGCAATCTGGTTGATGATGAGCGCTAAGGCCTACGGTTTACCAGTGTTGCACTGCTGGTTTTACCACTTATGCTGTCACTGACGTTACCTTGGAAATCTGTCACTTTCAAAAGTTTTTGATGCTGAAAGAGCATAAAATATTATCAGACGCATAACTAATAATGCTGTACATAGTCTTCTTTGTAGCAAAATAAACAATGTGTATTTAATTTTGTTTATTTTTAACTATTCACCTGAATTTAGTGCCAATTCTGCAAGGATTTCCAGAGTCAGATCCTCACAGGACAGATACTCTAACAGGTCCTCACTGAAGTTATCTACATGAACTATGAAACATAGGACAATGATGAGTTACATCGCAAAATAGAACAACGCTTAGATGATTTAATCTTGTATTTGTAACTAATATAGTTATTTATTTTTATGTGTTTTTTAATGCAACATAAACACTTACAATCATATGATTAATCGGCGTGATTAGTCAGGCAACCGGCATCGCTTGATGGCTGACCGGTATGAATCTGAAGAATCATAAGAATATAAACAGTTATGATATAATAAAGATCCCTGCCTAGAGCTGTTGGCGACACCCATAGAGCATATGGTAGTACTACACATTATATATATATATATATATATATATATATATATATATATATATATGTAGATAGATTTAAAGAAAAAAAACATGATTTATCTATTAAAACACAAAATAAACTAGCATGCAGATAGCAAATAAATTAAGACATTGGTTATGCTAAAAGCTGTTAAATCACCCCATAAAACAAAATGCCAATTTCTAAACACTGACTCCACCATACAAAACTAAGAAACATAGACCGTGACGGTCTATGTTTAACACCCACACAACATTATAATAAAACAGTAGCTATTTTAAAAGACATAAACAACATGAACATAACAAATATTAGGATACTAGTTAACGTAATAGCTCAACCAATGTTATAACAATATATCGCAAAGTGCATAAGCAGATTTAAAGAAAAGACCACAATTTAACTGTTAAACACAAAGTATACTAGCATGCAGATAGCAAAAAATTAAGACACTGGTTATGCTAATAATGTTAAATCACCCCATAAAACAAAATGATAATTTCTAAATACAGACTACACCACGCAACTAAGAAACATAGAATACCGTACAAACTTGGCACCTGGAAGTGCAATTTATTCAAAGGTAAAAAAGAATGCCTTTCATATATTTTAATTATCTTTATTATATGTTTGTGTTGCATTTCTATCCTGTGTTTATATGTAATGTTGTTCTTTTATGTCTTCATTATTTACATTTGAGTTTTACTTCTCTCTCTCTCTCTCACTCACACACACACACACTTTCTCTGGTTAATATTGCGATGGTTTATTGTTTCATTATTTATATTTAAGTTTTATTTTCTCTCTCCCACACACTATCTCTATTTTACTTTTCTCTCTCTCTGGTTAATATAGGCTTTTTTCAACCCCCTCCCCCCCCGTGACTATTCTGTGTCTATTAAAAACTTTAACTGTGATTTGGAATTGTTGAATTTTTTTTTTATTTCATAGCATGGGCAGAATGGCGCCATAACCATACCTGGGAACAGGGCTCAAAATTTCCACTCGCCTCCTCGAATTTGGCGAGAAGAAATTAAGTGAGGGCGAGTGGAAATGGCCCCTTTCCCTGCAATCAAAGGTGAGCAGACGCATAGCTACCAACTGTCCCGCCGCGTTACCCCACTGTTCCTTTTCCAAGGCTTCTGCCATGCTTGGTTTTAATTTTGTCTCAATTCATAGAGGGCATTAGGAGTTACTTATTTAAAAGCTTTACTGCCCCTGTCAGTCAGTGAGATGCGCTTACATTGAACTGGAGACGAGCCAGCTCCATAGTTGTCATCCTGCATGTATGATCCTGTGTGTAAGTGAGAGGATAGACTCCTACATGGGCTGTCAATATCGGAGCACACAGAGAGAGAGCCCGGGGCCACGCTGAGTCCAGAGAGGGAGCGGATGCAGAGACAGACAACATGTGATTCTGTCAGATGCAGGGTCTTAGACATGCATATTGCAGGCAGTGTCTGACCTTTATTTCTATGGTACATTAGCTTTGGTACAGATCTTACTGTATTACACACTGAAAGTGGGTACTCGCAAAGCTACAGAGCACTTTTGCCTCTATCCCATAATGCTGTCCCGGCGCTTTACTCAGCCTGTATTTGAAAGAAAATACATATTTTTTTAACCTCCACTATAATAGCACTCTGGCACTCAAAGGGTTAATTCTAGCGGTCTCAACACACTGCAGAATCTTTAGCATTCAAACTGTTCACCCTTTGAATGCCAGAGGGGCGTGAACAGTTTGAATGCTACAGATCTGTCAGCATGTTGAGACTGCTAGCATTAAGGGTTCCACTTCATCTGACTGAACGCCATCCTTACAGTGCATCCGACAGGACAATGTGCAGGGAGGAGAAGGGACGCTCAGATGTCTGTTGGACGGGAGTTGTGTGTGTGGATGTCAGTGCTGGTGGATTGAGTGTTAAATGCTGAGATGTGGTATTAATGAATATGAAGGTGTGTGGCCGCTGGCGACGTTTTAGAGACGCCATAAGAATCTCGCCCTTTTGATTCTTATGGCCCTCTTATGTGTGCGACTTTTTCAAAAGTAATCCCCTACCATAAGGTTGGTTTGTCCCATACTTGCTCCTCTGTATTTGCGCTTATGGCAATAAATAAATATTTTAGGACCCAATCCCAGCGTTCCTCTTTCTGGATCCATCTGACAGTGTAATATTCTGTTAAAACACAATTTTTTTTTTATATGTTTGCCAATTTACAATTAAGTTATATCGTAATTCAACCACTTTTACATCTGATAACTGTTTGAAACTCGTTACCGTCCTCTACTGTTAATTGATCAAATGCAGGCACCAAGGGCAGCCCCATATGTGGGGCCTGTAGAGCAGGGTGCTGATGTGTGCTGTTGAAGCTGGTGGTCGGTGCAGTAAGTGAGCAATGCCAACAGTCACGTGAGAGACCTGCTCTATGAGGACTTGGGCCGAACCTACAGTAAGTTATGAGTGAATTAGAGGTGGTGAGTCTTGGTTGTCTGTTGTTGGATTACATTTCCTGTAATCATTAGCCTGCTGTTGGGGTGACTTGTAGCAGCTGCAAAAAACACGTTGCATACTTCTGGACTAAATTCATTACAACATATGGGGTTTTTACTAATACGCTGAGGTTGGAGTGCAACAACAGCTAGATAGCACAATCTGACCAAGCCAGCGAATTTTGATGGTGTGAGAGGAAAAGTGCTGCCATGCCTCATTGTGATATAAACCTTTGAGTGCCAGAGGGGTACACAACACAAGGTGTCCCTCTTTGACAATTTGGGCAGAGTGGAGTTGGACAGTGTGGGCAATGGAGGGTGGACAGTGTGTGGTGGGTAGTGTTGAGGTGGACAATGTGGGCAGTGTGAGGCGGGCAGGGTGGACACAGTTTGGGCAGAATGTGGAGGTGAAGAGGGTGTGAGCAGTGTGCGGACACGGTGTGGAGGTGGATAGGGTGTGGGCAGCAGTGTAATTTCATCAAAGGGAACTTGACATTGGTGGGGTTAAAGGGAGAGTAATACTTCATTTTACCTTTATTTTATTTTGTAGGCATTAAAAAAACATGAAGAACGATATAAGTCTTATCTCTCAAACCTTTATGGTTTAAGAGATATTCACAAGCAAAGTATTCCCCCCCTGTTCAGCCAGATCAGAAGGGAGGTGCCCAGGTAGACTGCAGAGAGGGACAATCTTCAATTAAGATAAGGGAAAAACCTGAAAAACTTGTCAAGGGGGGAAGGGCTTTCATTCTTTTCATACAAAGAAGATTGTCCCCTTCTGTTATCTGTCTGGTCTATAGACTGCATTCCACATCTGAGAAGAGATGGCTTACACTAGGAAAAAGGGGCGGGAGGGGGAAACTTTGCTTGTGAATATCTCTTAAACCATAAAGGTTTGAGAGATAAGACTTATATCATTCTTCATATTTTTTAATGCCTACAAAATAAAATAAAGATAAAACGAAGTATTACTATCCCTTTAAAGAAACTGGTGGCGAGTAACTTTCCAGGCCTGGCTAGTAGCTCAGGACTTGAAATTCTGAGCCCTGCCTGGGAACTTCCAATTGAGGGCTACCCGGAGGGGAGTCCTCTGTTCAGCAGGGAGTGACAATAATGATGCTAATCGTGTCAAAAAGGGGTGGGGCTTGACGTGAGTTGGGGGGCAGGGCTTAAAGGTGTCACACAGAAAGCTGGGGAAGGAGGAACAATGGGAGAAAAAGCAGATGTGGCAGAATTTCAATAGAAACTCCCCACATCCGGAGAAATCAGCCTCTGCCCCGGAGACCCAGTAAAGCTCTGTCAGAACCGGAGTGTCCGGCGCAAATCCAGAGAGTTCCCAGGTATGGCCATAAGACAGACTTGTCCACATTCAGAAATAAACATGTCCAGACTTGCCCTTGTTCATACGAAGATAAGGTCGGACATGCCCATGTGTGGTCATAAACACGCCCCCGAGCAATTCCATCCCCCAACAACAACTAACGTATGCATCAATCACAAAAACAATAAAACAATGTTCTATTAAAACAAATCAAAGTAAGCAGGGGTTATGAGCTCACTTGGGAGTGGCATACTCCGTGGGTGGGGTTATACAAAGCAATAGGCATGGCTAAAAAAATGTACTCAATGGGCGGGGCTATAAGATCATGTGATGCATGCAGTGGGCGAGGATGCAAAATCAGTGGGCGTGGTTATGGGCATAGTCATGTCCATAGTAGGTGTGGCCACTCCCATAAGGGGTGGGGCACCTGTCAAAATTAGTTTAACAAGATATGGGTCCTCTATCTACTTGCTGCATTGCAAACGATGCAGCGGATGCCTCTCTTCCACTCAAGGGTTAAACCAAAGGGAAATTTGATTATTATTATTTGTTCCTTATGATGCAGCATAGCCATCCAACATTTCACAAATGGAAAAATGCACACCGATACAGATATACGAAGAAAGGGGAGTAATTATTTGACAAACCAACTGCTCCATATAGAACAAATAAGCATTCCCATTTATTTAAATGAGGATTTTAACCCCTGGAATGTTAGAGGAATCTTCATTACACTGCAAAGCTGGATACCTCTCTAGTATTCCGGGGCTTAAAATCCCCATTTAAAGTAGAACTTTCACCTCATTGAAGGTTTATTTGACTTTATTCCTTTACTAGCGATTAGGGTTAATTCGTACTTTTATTTTTTTTTAGATTTTGGATATTGTTCTAAACTTTATTTCCTTGCCGGTAGACTTTACTTCTGTGTGGTAAAAGCTGAACCGCACAGCTTCTAATGATCTCCCCACTGGGTTTTAAACCCCTGCATTAGCCCTTCATCATGACTTCTGAGCCAACGAGGAAGCATAAACGGAGGTGGAGAGCTGCCAAGCAAACATCATGTCATGAAAATTGCAGCACTCTACCTGTTTTTCCGTGGAGCTTCAAATGGGCCGAACTAGAGAACAATATTACCGATGTGAGTTTTTGATGTAACATTTAATGTGAATTAGCTTGATACAGCCCTATGGAGGGTAAATGATTTACATGAAAGTTCCACTTTAAATCAACAGTCATTTTAGGAATTGTCATTGTTCTCTATGGTTTGACTCAGAATTGCACCACTTTTTCTCTGTACATCTGCCACTTTAAGGATGATGTACTAAGAAAACTAGTGCAATTCTGAAGCAAACCAATTGAATCACGAGGAAGAAATAAAAATGTGCATTAAGGCTTTTTTACCCCTTGAATGCAAACATAAGAGAATGCTAGGCCAAATCAACAAGAGTTTTCCAATTCATTGCAGATCTTCCTAGCACACAAGAGGCTAAAAGTCCCATTTAGGTCAATAGTCAGACCTGAAAATTCTCAGGATTGACCTGGTGGGAGATGCACTAAGGTGTGACAGAGAGGTGATAACTTCTCTAGTAATACCACTTCACTAGTTATATGTTATTCTATGGAGCCTATGCAGTAACATGTCTCAAGTGGTAGAGATCTTAATGCATAGGCTCCACAGAATAACATAGGAACTGGAAAGGTATTAGTGCATAACCCCCCTAGAGACTCAATAGTTTGGCCCAAATCTCAGGGTGAGAGAGTCTACGGTTATGATCTGCACCAACTGGCCACTGCTTTAGAATGTAAATTGAATTACTTTCTACCACAAAGGCAAATGGAGTAATCTCACTTGCGTTTTGTGCGATCATCTCTAAATTATAGGATTTTAATTTCTCCTGAGGACTGATTGGAACTCCTCTGGGTTAAAGAGAGTGGAGACGCAATTCCTAAAATCTACATCCAGGGGAACTAAAAGGATTCCTATTTCAAAATTCTCAAAGTCAGCTCATTTTGAAAGCTCCCAAGTACAGCAAAATGAATTTGTGTATTTTTTATTCTGTTACACTTGTTTTGCTCAAAGTGATCAAATCCCCATTTTAATATGCAATAGCACATGAAGGGGTTTAACTTGATCCTGTTTAGCCCTGCAAAACAAACAATTAAAAAGCTTTCAACATTAAAATTGTGATTTGATCACATAAGGTTTGCTCCAGAATTGCACTAATTTCTTAATACCATATCCTCTACATTTCACAGGTGAAAAAGGTACCCTCAAAGCCACTGCCTCCACTGCAAAACCAAACAATTTCTGTGTATACTGATCAAACACAACACACATCAGTAACTAATGTGGTAGCCAAAACGGTCATAGACTTGATAATGAGATTTTCTTTACATGGTATTATAGTATTGTGTCCTATAAATTAACATAACAGTATATGTCTGCATACCTCCCAACATTTCAAATTGCCAAAGAGGGACACTTGCCTTTTAGGGTGTGTTGCTGGGGACGTGGCCGGTGGGCGGGCCATTACTGAGAATTTTGGCTGTTTCATGACCTATTGACACCTCCTTGTATAACCTAATAAATGACTTATAACAAGACCAAAGTATTTTATTTTACACAGACTACGTTATAAACACATATACTGACGTTTAAACAAACAATAATGCGAGTTTTATTGCTGTAGAGCAGTATGATACATATATATATATACACACCACACAATCTGATTTCCTAAAAAGAGGGACATCAGGGTGGGAAAGAGGGATTGGAGTCTAAAAGAGGGACACTTGGGAGGTATGTGTCTGTGATCACACATTTGTTTGTGTTTCCCTCTGATGTTTGCAGAATGAACACTGTGGAGATACCTTTTCTTTTCATGTTGAAAAATAACACAACATATTCATGCTGCTTTGTAAGTTACAAGAACCCCAAAACTTACTGGACCTGCTAAAAAGGTATAGTATGGTATGTAGTTCAAATCGCTACCACCCTTCTGTACGAAAGTTATCTGCCTCCTATAGAATTAACCTAGCGATGTTCTTCCACCAATCTGTGCTGAAAACGGTACGTGTTTGTTGTGTGGTTTTTAAAATACAAAATCAAAACTAAAGGTTACGTTACCCGTTAAAAGATTATTGTTAGAGAGCATTTACTTTGCACACAAGTCTCACGCTGTAATAAATACATTTTTGTTATAGGAAAGTATAGGTACACTGCAAAGACTTTGCGTTCCAAGTAACATTCTGCGTTTCATTCGACATATCTTGTCTGACATTGCCAATGTCTGCTCCAGGTAGCTAAGTCGCTCTCCGAGCAGCGAACCCCTCCTACCGGAAGATGGCGGATCTCATGAAGCAAGCACAGTTACAGAAGAGGTGACAGAAGTGCCAATTTGTATATGTGAACCTGAGCGATATGTCTGACAATTTTGTGTTTCCAACACTCTTTGTCATCAAGTTGTAAAATGCGGATCCTGCGTTGTAATGCTACAACTTGCATTATCATCAGCTGTACAGTAGCCGGGTGGGGCTTATGGGAGTTGTAGTCTAGGCACAGCTGGAGCACTACATGCCTTTGATTTATATGGAAAGAGGTGGAAAGCGTCCGGAGTTCTTTTGTTTTTGATGTGATCTAGTACTAATTTATGTTTTCAGCCTCGTATGTGTATATAATTGGTATATAAAGCAGGGATGAACAATCTGAGGCCCAGCCCTGATATAGAGGGAAGTTACAGAGGCTGACTTAACCCTTTGAGTGCCAAATAGGTAGGCACCGCAATGCGTTGGATACCTCTTTGGCATTCAAAGCGTTAATAAGAACTGCTGCAAGCCAGCTGAACCATGGGGCACAAATGAAAATACCACACATTTCTGTTGATTTTTTAATTGGTAATTTAATACTTAGAATTCTGGAGGCCTCCAGCGCTCTGAAAAAGAATGCGTTGAGACGTGTAGTATTAAGTGGTTAACCTCTATTTAAATCAAATTGCGGTTTAAATCGGTGCACATTTGTATTATGGTGTGATTGGTTTGCTTCAGTTCTTATTAACGCAGAATATATTGATAGCTTTATTTATGATCATTCAGTATATTTCTATTTGTTTTTGCAGATATTTGAATAAGAGACAGTTGAACTGGTTTTTACTCATTCCTTGCATAATGATAGTGAACAAAAACAAGTGTACTATTAATGGTCTAATAAATAAAGACCTTAATCTGAGAGACCACTCCATTTTGTGTTTGGTTTTAGTGGTCCTGGAAATGTTATCCATGCAAATGTTCTTATTACATTAATTATTCATATTTGTTCGCTCAAGTTCCTGAACTATTCACTAGCACTCAGCCAGAACTGTGCTGTAAATGTAATCTAGATTGTTATCACTTTGTATATTGTTATCCTATATTTATACAGCACTAACATATTTGCAGTAATGTACAAAGGGGAGTGATGAACAGTAATATACTCAAAAAGTGTAGTGAGGGCCCTGAGAGAGCTTAAAGTTCTCAAACTGCTTCCTAAAGGGACAAGGCAGTGCATGTTTTTGTGACATCCTTTCATTTTAAACCCTTGTGTGCCAGTGAGTTATCCAGAATACCAAAGTATTGCGCTGGATACTTTAGCGCTCTGAGGGTTAAAACTTTGGGCACTAGAGGTTTGTGCAAAGGACTGTGGTGTACTGCACAAACCTATAGCACTCAGTTGGTGGAATAGGTGATGCAATAATTGGTTTAATCTTTTTGACTAATTCATGTGTACAAAATCATAAATATCCCTATTAGTCTAGGAACGTTCTACTGATTCATTATTATAGGGATCAGTAATTTTTAAGTATTTCTATTCCTTTAAAAAAACAAAAAATAATAATAAAAAAACCCAGCTTCCCTAATAATACTTTACTAACAAAACCAATGGGCACATTTTTTTAGGTGATACATCCCCTTTAAGAGCCAGAAGTTTGGGTTGTTTTAGCTATTTTTACTATGTATATTGTTTAAAAAATGGTCACATTTTCTGAATAGTGGTCATTTGTGAGAAATGTCTGCCATTGTGTGTGTGTGTAATATATAATATAATATGTAATCTCCTGTTGAGTCTCAAATATTTAGGAATTCTGTTTAAGACCACTGGCTAACAGAAACATAAGGCAGGCCTAGTTCACACTGGCAGTTTGAAAAAAGCTGTAGTTAAGTACAATTCAAGCCCCTAGTTTAATTTCCTGCTCTGTCTTGCATTCCCCCCATTCTTTAGGAACTGTTGTAAAGGGATAACTAGGTAGACCTATGTCAGAATCAGCTGTGTAGTATTGGTTGATGTCCAGGTAGGTAAGTCATTCATTAGTCAATGTTCTCCTCATTTCTTTGTATGTGTGCAAGTATGGCACAAGGCCTTTAAAGATTTATTTAGGAGACTTTGTATAAAAGCAAAGTGGTGCCATTCTTTGTAAAACCAACTTCACATTTGGGGCAAAAAAAAAATTCCATTTGGTTTAAATGGGGCTTTTAACAACTGAAATGCTAGCTGTGTCCAACTCATTTCAAAACAATGCTTTGGAGATATAGCATACACGGGGTTAAATATATATATCTATGTAACCAATTAAATGCTAATGATGTTGACGGAGACCTCACTTGCATTCATAGCGTAAACTTTTGAGTGCCAGAGAGGTATCCAACTCATTGCAATGCATTTGACACCTTCCCGGCACTCTAAGGATTATAGGCCCCATTTAAATCAATGGGGATTTGGATTTGTCTCATTACTGTAGCTGGTTTGTTCCAGGATTTCTAATCGTACTTGCTGCATACTGCTGTTTCAGCAATGACCATAAGCAAAGGAGGCAATCAAGCAAGATTACCACAGTCAAAAACATCAGATTGTTTTGAAAACTGGGAGAATTCTGGAAATTAAATGGATAGTAATACTTAAAATGAAAAAAAAAAATATGATGTAGGGTTTATCCCCCTGAGTAAAACAAGAGTACTCCCATTGCTGAGAGGTTCTTTATTCAAAAGTTACCGCAACTCAAACTTGAATATTCTAGATGCAATATCACAGTGGCCTGAAAGTGTACAGTGGTGATGTTGCTACACCATCCTATGGACAGCTCTGGTCAATTGACCATAAATCTCCATAGGATGGTGTAGCAACAGCACCACTGTACACTTTCAGGCCACTGTGATACTGCATCTAAAAAATTCAAGTTTAAACTGCAATAACTTTTGAATAAAAAAAACCTCTCAGCAGTGGGAGTTGCTTTGTTTTACTCAGGGTGATAAACCCTACAATACATATTTTTTTATATTTTAAGTATTACTATCCCTTTAAAGTGTACAATTTTATGATATACTAGTTGAACAGCCCGTTACACGGGCCACAGTGCCACTGCCACCCGGTCGCGGGGCAGTCACGCTCAGTGGAGACTGCCCGCGCCGCGGCTGATACAGAGCTGGGCGCTCCTTCGGAGCGCCCAGCTCTGTATCAGCCGCGCCGCGCGCAGTCTCTACTGCACATGACTGCAGAACGCGCAGCAGTGTCTACTGCGCATGTCGCGGCGTTACACACAATGTAGCGAATTATTATATAGGATGCTAATTCTTCTCATTGTTATTTATGTGTTTTTGTCTTAGTGTGAAGATCGCACCAGGAGCAGTTGTCTGTGTTGAAAGTGAAATCAAAGGAGATGTCACAATAGGTACGTGTCAGTGTACTAATTAACCCCTTGTGGACCAGCTGGGTGAGCAATGCATTACAAAGCAATGCTTTGCACGCTTCTGTGGTCCTCAAGGGGTTAACATAAGTTTAAGATATGCATTTGTCGTTCTTTCACTTTTCCCTGCAGTTTACATATAGTTAAAGAGGGTACAACAATTCATTTTAACCCTTCAAGGACCACATTTTAACCCTCCAGGACCAGAGAAGTGGGCAAAGTAGCCCTGTGAAATGCATTGGATACCCCCTGGCACTCAAAGGGTTTAAAAAATTACATTTAATTCAAAATTGTATGCATGTTATGTTAGCCAAAGACCAGCAGAAGCACAATTTAAAGCGGAACTTTCACCCAGATCAAAGCAAGCCTACTCCACTTTGCTATTACGTTAGAATTTATATGTTGTTAGTCAGCAGGTTAAAAAGAGCCCAGATAACGTATAAAGTACCTTTTAGTCTATGTGTTTTAGAAAGGTAGAGCGGCGCCATGTCAGCGACTTGCATCTTGATTGACAGCCCACTTCAAGAACGTGCGCTTTAGTGGGCGTTGAAAGTACATCCTTTTTTTTTCTCTGGCAGAGCGCACTGGCCATAGCAACTAAGTGCATGTGAGCACATCTCTGTCACAGCCTACATGCATAAGCTTGTATGCGATCCGCTCCCGTTCGCACCGCTTCCTGGGAACCTTTAAGTAACCCAGCAACCGTGCGAACCATAAATAAACAGGAGTTCAGTGAACACGCATGACATGTTCACTGAACTGTACAAGGACGTGCATCTAGATGTGAGCGCTCCCACGCGCCAAAGCTCAGGGCAAAGTGGGAGGTATTATGGGAGGGATATGATGAGAGAAAGGAGGTGGTTTTCCTTTCTCTGCGGTTACTGCGGTTAACCTTGCTCCGCAGTGAGCTGAATGGTGACGTCACCAAGGAAATAAAAAAAATAGAATTACCAGTGAACGGGTGAGTTTAAAAAAAAAAAAAAAAGCTTTTGTTTGAGTGAATTCTGGATACTATTACATGGAGCAAACTTATAGTAAGGTGATACATCCCCTTTAAGACATATTGATACTATTATATCTGAAATAGTGAGTCTCTCCCATTGAGGTTTCATATTGTAATTGAGCTCTGTGCTGCACTGAGTGTTTAATTAGCATCAGGTGCCACACTCTGAGAGCCTGCCAAGCAAAAATAGAAGTATCAGTGTCTCATAAACAATGCATCTGCTGGTGTTGTGGCTAGCATGATAACAGGCAGTTTTAACCCCTTAAGGACCCATGACGGTCCTGCACCGTCATGGGTTGTTATACCCTTAACGACCCATGATGGTCCAGGACCGTCATGGCTTAAATGATAGCAGCGTGCCTCCGTGCACGCTGCTATCATTAATTCCAGGCTGAGACTGAGCGCTCCGAGACCAGGGCATTCAGTCTCAGCCCTTCTTGCGGTTCATGCGATCGATGTATCAACGATCACATGTACCAGCATAGTGACAGACAGAGGCAGCATGCAAAGCATGCTGTCTGTGCCTGTCTCGTCTGCCTCTGTCTCCCTTGCTCTCAAAGTAAGGGAGACAGAAGTAGACGGGAGACACGTAGTGGTTAAAAAAAAAATACAGCAGCGGGGGGGGGGTGTATTAACCCCTTCACTGCTGGTGCAGGAGGCTGGCTAAATGCAGGTCAATTTTTGACCTGCAATTATACACTTGTGTTTTTAAAAAAAAAAAAAAAAAAAAAACACAATTTTTTTTTTTTTTTTTTTTTTTAACAAAAACAAGTATTTAAAAAAAAAATATGTATAATTAAACAATATTGCAAGTGTGATTGTTGTGGAGCCATGTAATACACTTATATACACCACCAAATGCCAGGGACAAAAAAGTGTCAAAATAGGGTGGGAAAAAGGGACATGGGGATTTTCACCCAGGGGGGACAGTGGCCACTTTAAACTGCGCATTTTGTAGGTATGACTGACTGGTCATACTTTTCATGCAGTCTCCATAAAAATTTAACCCTTTGTGGCCAATTGATCCCAAGAGCAAAAGCAAAAATGTTTTTTTTTTTTTTTTTTTTTACCTTTTTTTTAATTTTAATAAAGTGAATGGTGGGTTATCCATATAAATAGGGTATCAAATGAAAGCCCTATTTGTGCTTAAAAAACAGTATATAATTTATGGGGGTGGAATAAAAGCCTAAGAGGGAAAACAAAGACATAGTCAAAAAGGTCAGAATTGCTCCAGTCCTTAAGGGAAAACGACCTCAGATTTTCCCGGTCCTTAAGGGGTTAATGTAATTTTCAAATGAATCCAAGGTCCAGTTAAACCATCCAAGTGCCCTAGAGGTATCCAATGCATGCCTTTTTTTTTTTTTTTTTGTTACCGCTTTCGTCCCTCTTCTTTGCTGAGCAAGCAGTGGGAGTCATCTCCCCATTCTTGAGGGTTGATTCAGAAAGTTCAAGTAAATTATCCAGTGAGATATTACTCTCCATTCCTACTTTATTCTGTGGAGCATTCTACTGAAGATGGAGAGATCTAAAGGAGCCCTTACATAGGCAACTTCATCATTGTAAACCATTCGAACTGGTTGAAAATTATTAGATTGGATGGCTAACCTGCTGTGCATGGGCCAGATCAATTTGATTGGCAGCGCAAATTGGTCAGTTTGGTTGGCCTGTTTTATGTGCTGTGTATAAGCGTGACCTCAGCAGACATAGGGTTATGAGATTGAGTGATTCTAACCTGATCTGCCCAACTCCACGGACTCCCACACAGATAAACATGCAATCAGATTGCAGTGTGTGTGTGTGTCTTCTTACCTTTGTGCTTCTGGCACACAAAGTGTTAAATTGCCTTTCGTTCTATAAATTTTTTGTAAAATAGTTTTTGATAAATTATTACAGTTCAATAAGGAACACTTTCAGAACTGCAGGAACACTAGAGGACATGGATTAAAATTGGAGGGTGGAAAAATAAGAGGATATATAAGAAAAAACTACTTTATAAAAAATGACAGTAGTTGTATGGAATTGCCTCCCAGTGGAAGTGGTAGGAATTCAGAGTAAATTATAGTGTTCTTGGGATAGATATATTACTATTTATACAAATTAAAAAGGACATAGCTTTTTAAATAGTTGAGGAAATGGACACACAAGATGGGCCAATCTTTTCCTATCTGCTCTAAAATAGGTAAATGTAAAGTGGAACAATTCTGGGGCAAACAGTCTACACTATAGGGGATAACTAAAACTGCATTCATTTATATGGGTTTTTTAACACTATGAATACTAGAGAGTTCTCAAAAGCATGGCTTAGGAATCTGTTGGGGACCTTTCTAGTATTGGGGGGGGGGGGTTGAGGAGTTTTAATTTGTTCCCTCTGGTGCATTTGGTTGGCTCTGGTAGACTACACTTTGTTTGGATACATGAGGCATCTTGTTTCTATATTGCATTGCAGTGGTTTGTTTCACTTTCCCTGTGTACATAAGACACTGTTTTTTTACCCCCCAGGACCAAGAACAGTGGTTCACCCCAAAGCTCGCATTTTTGCAGAAGCGGGCCCAATCATCATTGGGGAAGGCAATTTGATCGAGGAACAGGCTTTTATAAGAAACAGGTAAAGCACTATGTTGGTTTTGCACCCCTAGTATTTGACTTAACAAATACTGGCACACAAATGGTTAGTAATGTATATTTAAAAGTCGTTCTCCGAGTCTTTTGTATATGAACAGTAATATATTGCACTATATGCAAGTCATAGTAACATTGTAATTTAGGTTGAAAAAAGACTTGCGTCCATCTAGTTCAACCCTTTTCCTCTTCCAGTTTCCCATCATTGATCCCAAAGAAGGCAAAAAACCCCTCAATACAGCAATTTCAAATTCTGCCTTGAATGGGGGGAAAATTCCTTCTTGATTCCAAATGGCAATCAGATTTCTCCTTGGATCAACAAGCACTAACTAAATATTAATCCCAATACTAACGTGCATAGCCCTCTATGTTCTGCTTTTTTAAATAAGCATCCAGGCCGTTTTTAAAGGCATCTAATGCATTCGATAACACAACCTCCTCAGGCTGTGAATTCCATACCTTTATTGTCCTTACTTTTGTGTAGTTCAAAAGTTATGAAGAGATAAAGATCCCCAGCCCGCCCCTTCTGGCTGTGTCACTCTGAATCTACAATCTGGTCAGGATGGCTGCAGTAAGGAACAAACTTCAGTAAGCAAAGGGAAATCCTGCCCTTCTTCATCAAGGAGGGGCAGGATTTCCTTATTATTACTTACTGAAGTTTGTCCTTAGCTGCAGCTGTCGAGTCACATGACCAGATTTGATATTCAGTGGGAGACTGCCAGAAAGGGGCGTGTGGGGGATCTTTATCTCTTCATAACTATTGAACGATACAAAAGTACGGACTTGCATATAGCGCAATCTATTAATTTTATTATAAAGAAGACTCGGGGAATTACTTTTAAATAGACATTACTATCTCTTTAAAATGGCAATTTGTTTTGGAAAACATACAGTCACAAATCTAGCTTAAAAGACAACAAGCTTTTTTATGAAAACAATGTTAAACAGCTTTTGCTGGCGAGTAAAGCAAAATATTCTCAATGCTGATGGATTTATCATTCAAAAGTTATTACAACTCAAACCTTTATTGTAACACAATTGTAGTAGACACCTCTCTAGCACTTAATGGATTAAACTGCAGTTTTCTGCTCTTTTCACCTGGTGGTGCTGTTCTTATCACTTACTAAGGGACCCATAGCCTATGACCCGAGCTTTCCCACAGGATGCATTATAAAAAATGTTGCCATTTGGACACCAGTTCTTCTGTTGATAATACTTTAAAGTGGAACTACCACCCCTTCTAAAATTGCCCCCAAATAATTACCCATCTGGCGACTAGCTGCTTGCTAGTCACCAGAATTATTACCGCGTTATTGAGAATTCCTTCTGCTTCCAGGACTGACAGCCAAGAAACAGAGCAGACATCTTTGCATAGCGACATCTGCACACCTGTGCTGTCAGTCCCAGTCTGCTCTAGGAGGCGTTGCTAGGAGTCGCACGGTACCAGAAGGGACTGACAGTGCAGGTGCGCAGACATCACTGTGCAAAGATGTCTGTGCTGTTTCCTGGCTGTCAGTCCCGGGAACAGTAGGAATTCTCAACAATGCATTAATAATTCTGGTGACTAGTGCTATTGAGCAGCTAGTTGGCAGATGGGTAATTTTTTGGGGGCAAGTTTAGAAAGGGTGGTAGTTCTGTTTTAATATACTTCTATGATTGTATATTTTTTTTCTTTAAAACGCTTACTGTTTCTTTAATCCTTTGAATACCAGAAGGGTAAACAATGCATTTTGCAGTACTAACTGATGATTCCTGTTGGTACTGACCTCATAACCACATGCACAGCTGATATGAATGTGGCTGCTTCAGCTCATATAATAATAATAATCTGTATACTGAGGGCCTTATGCAGAAAGCAAAAGTTGAGCAATTGTACATCAAAGTAACTGCACCATGGGGGAAATAAAATTTTTTACATTTTCACTGAATTAAATGGGCCTTTTAACCCCTTGAATACTAGCGGTATGCTTGGAGACCTCTCCTAGTGTTCAAGAGTTAAAAAGCCCTGTTTAAATCAGTTGGAATGTTTATTTTTAACTGCTATGGCGCAGTTGGTTTGCCCCAGAATTGCTCAGATGTTTTCTTCATAAGAATTAAGGTCTGTATATTGGCATTGCATTTCCGTCAAGAGGTGAAAAAAGCACTGTGCTTCAAAATATAGAAACAAATACATGCCTGCGCTGTTAGTCCCAGTCTGCTCTAGGAGGCATTGCTAGGAGCTGTTGGGCTCCAAAAGGGACTGACAGCGCAGGCGCACAGTCATCACTATGGAGAGATGTTTGCACTGTTTGCTGTCTGTCAGTCTGGGAGCAGTGTATAATTCTCATTAAGGCGGTAATAATTCTGGCAACTAGCACTACTGAGCAGCTAGTCGCCAGATGGGTAATTATTTGGGGCCATGTTTGTAAAGGGTGGTAGTTCCGCTTTAAGTAAATGTTTTTGTTAAAATTATCTGGCAGGCCAATTGGCCACATGGTGGACAACTATGCCTTAGATTTGACATTTGTTGCATCTCAGTGGTTGTATAATAGTATGGAAAACATAAAATGTTCAATTTCTTGTAAGTGTGAGAAAGTTTACTTTCATTTCTTTTTTTTTTTTTATGTCTTACACAGTTTACCTGAAAACATAGCACCTGACTCGGAAGATGTTGAGCCAAAGACCATGATGATCGGTACTAATAATGTATTTGAAGTTGGGTGTTGTATCCTTTTTCTTAGATAACACAGGCTAGCAAAAATAAAAAAAAATAAAAATGCCAGCATTGCCTGGCATTAATGCTGGTTTACAAAAAGGGTAGTCAGTTGTTGCACCACCAGCTGTTGGAGACTTTAAGTTCCATCATCCCCAGACAGCCACAGATTGTAGTTCCCAACATCTGGAGGTCTACCAATTGACCACCCCTTGCTTATATGAACTACAGAAGAAAATGTTTTGCAAGCTCAACCATGCAATATATAATGATTAAATAGTATTGGAATATAGGTGGAGGTCCATCAAAGACCAAATTTATCCCTTTGAGTACCAGAGAGGTGTCCAGTGTATTGCCTCATGATGTGTTGCGCACCTCTCTTGCACTCAAAGGGCTAAACAGGAACTACCTTTTTAACAAGACGCCCCCTCACCACTACCCCCAACCTACTTCAGTGCAGATTGGTTGTTGATCCAGGGAACTATCTGACTACCATTTGGAGTCAGGAAGGATATTTTTTTTTATCCACTTGAGGCTTAATTGGAAATAGCTTCAATTTTTTTTTTTTTTTTTTAATTAATTTTGCCTTCCTCTGGATAAAGAGAGGTGATTTGGCATGGGCTGGATTTGATGGACGCATGTCTTTTTTCAGTCTCATCAACTATGTTACTATTTTATATGTCATACGTATGGCATGCTTATGGGTCCCACCATCGTCCAGGCCCTTCTTTGTTCAATAACAGTCTTCCTCTTCAGGCCAGTGGTAACCTCCATGGCAGCTGGGACCAGACACAAAACACAGGACACACAAGAACAAAAGGTAATCTACCCAGTTTGAAAGGACAAAAAGAAGGAAGGTCCATCTATCACAGATGAGGCAGCTAGCCCTCTGGGGCTGAGATATAAGATGGAACCAGGTGGCAGCAGGAACTCTTAGCATACTATACTTATGCAATATAAGGTAGATTGGTCAGGATCATATTAAAGGTTACGTTCCTATTTCAGATAGTCATAATTAAAGCAGTACTACACAAATATTTGCTTTCAATAAACAGATATACAGGGACATATTCTATGCACTTTAGAAACTTGGAGAGCAGAAACCTGATATGTTCTGTACTGATTCCTCATAAACATACTTGGTCTTTACATGGATGGACAGTGACATGTAGATAGAATTATTTAGCCACCTTATGTGACAGAACAGTGTGTCTCCAACTTTTTAGCGAATATCTCCATGTAACCCTAACATTAAACCTCTTTTACCCCTTATTACTTTGAAATGCTTTGGAGATCCCTCTAGCAACCAAGGGGATAATGGCAAGAATATCAAATATATTTCTGTGCCAGATGGTAGCAGTAATGACAATTTTAGTGGAATAATGTTTTTTCATTAAGTAACAATTACCAGGTAATTGTATCCCATAATTGCCTAACCACACAAATCCAGTGTCAAACACAGAACCACACATAACATTGTCTGTCATGTCAGCCTTTTTTACTGGCTGCCATTGCTTCCATTTGCTCCATGGAACCTTTTGCATTACTTCAGCAAACTCCGGGGTTCTTTGCAACCCAGTTTGAATGATTCCACCCAAAAAAAATCTTCCTTTGGAGCTCCACAGTAGTCAGTCACATAAGGAGGAGCGAGGAAAAAAAAATACAGTGTAACAAAGTTCCAGTACCCCAATGGAATAGAGGGACAATAAATATTACACTTACAAAAGGTATGTGAGTGTGTAGTAATAATCATTTTGTCCTGGCATTCCTCCACAGATCTCATCTGAAGCCATGGAAAAACATAGAACTATAGGTATCGGTTATGGTCCTGGCACCTCTGAGTTTTATCTACATGCAGAAGCCACATCTGCTTTTGCTGATCCCATTATGGATCTGGTCTTTGTGTCTAAAGCCATCCACCAGGTGCTCACTGCTCCTATCATTCAAAGATGAGTTATTGGGAGTAGTTTTAGGGAGACAGTTCAGCTTTAAAAACTAGTTTTAGTTTGTTTTACAGAAAATTAAAATCTTCATTTATGTTGTACTAGCCATTTTTCTATAAGATAGTTTTTGAGAAATTAACCTATATGTTTTTCATTGCACAGTGTGTTCTTTAATGATAATTCCCTGCACAGTATGCACAAATTTTCTTGTGGCCAAACATCATCCGCTGTGCTATTAGCCATGTCTTCAGTGCATGGGTTTCCATAGATTCATTCATAACTCTGTGATTAATGATACTGATGTGACGTAAAATGCCATAAAGGGTTATCCTCTCAAAAACCTTTCATATTACGAACAAATAGTTAGCACAACATACAGGCAGTTTCTAATTCTCTGTAAGATTAATGTTAAAGGGAGTCAATCCAAAATATTTTACTATTTTAAATATAGATTCATGTATCTGCCATTGGAAATGTTTCATTTTTTACATTGTTTTGCATCAAAAAAGACTCTGTTTTAACTAGTATATCTTAACCTTCATTTCTTTTAACTGCTGTGTAATGTTAGTTAAAAAAAAAAAAAAAAAAAAAAAAAAAAAAAAAAAAAAAAAAATGGAAATCCGCATTAGACCTTAACTGCTGCTGTCTCTAGATTCTCAAGCATTGAAGATTGGAGACAACAATGTCATTGAATCCAAAGGTAAGTGTCCATGTGGCCCCATGCACCAAGCCAAAAGTAGAATGATTGAGACAAACCAGCAACATCATATGGGACAAATCCCAGGGATAAACGGGGCTTTAAACCTCTTGAATGCTAGAGAGGTCTTCATATCAGTGGTTTAGAGACCTCTAGCATTCTAGGGTTAAGACATTAACATCAGTGGCCTTTGTTATTTCTTCTCTTTGATGCAGAAGGTTTGCCCTAGAATTGCTCCTTTTTGGGTACGTCACATACAGCCAAAAGTCTGTCCTATTCCTTTTTCCTTTTTATTTTTTTTTTAATTTTTTTTTTAACCTTAAATGTCCTCTAGTGGTCAGAGAGGTGAGTCGCTGACAAGCAGTTCTCTCTGCTATAGAACTGTTATTGTGGACTTTCAGGATGTAATGGTGCCATTAATCCCTGACAATCTGAACAGTGATAGCTTTTGACTAAAACAACTGACAGCAGTGGGAGTATCATAAAGTTGTTCACAAAAAAAGTTTACTGCTGCTTTAAATAATTTGATTTACAAATAATTTTCTGCATTCTTGCTGCTTTATCTTGTCTTACATTGCCAGATCATAATCCAGGGGGATGAGCTTCTAAGTGCTTTTTTTGTGAAACATTACTATCCCTTTAAAACCCTTTCAGTGTCAGAGAGGTATCCGAGCAATTAACTCATCCCACCTGAAGAAACCAGAATTGCTCAGCTTTTGGCTTTTACCTGTATACCAATGATGATGATGTATTAAGAAGGAGGAGAACAATTCTGGAGAAAACAGCTACACTCCAGGGAACAAATACAAATTCATATAGTTCCAGTATGATTTAAATGAGGGTGTTCATGTCTTGAATGATACAGACGTCTTCAGTGCGTACAGAAGGAGGCCTCTTTAGCCACTTTGTGACCGGTGATGTGTCAGGACAGTCACCGGTAACATGTCAGGACAGTCACTGGTAAACTTACCTAAAGGACCCCTAGTGCTTACAGCACTACTGTCACCGGTAAACTTACCTAATGGACCCCTAGTGCTTACAGCACTACCGTCACCGGTAAACTTACCTAAAGGACCCCTAGTGCTTACAGCACTACCGTCACCGGTAAACTTACCTAAAGGACCCCTAGTGCTTACAGCACTACCGTCACCGGTAAACTTACCCAAAGGACCCCTAGTGCTTACAGCACTACTGTCACCGGTAAACTTACCCAAAGGACCCCTAGTGCTTACAGCACTACTGTCACCGGTAAACTTACCTAAAGGACGGCTAGTGCTTACAGCACTACCGTCACCAGTAAACTTACCTAAAGGACGGCCAGTGCTTACAGCACTACCATCACCGGTAAACTTACCTAAAGGACGGCCAGTGCTTACAGCACTACCGTCACCGGTAAACTTACCTAAAGGACCCCTAGTGCTTACAGCACTACCGTCACCGGTAAACTTTCCTAAAGGACCCCTAGTGCTTACAGCACTACTGTCACCTGTAAACTTGCCTAAAGGACCCCTAGTGCTTACAGCACTACTGTCACCGGTAAACTTTCCTAAAGGACCCCTAGTGCTTACAGCACTACTGTCACCAGTAAACTTTCCTAAAGGACCCCTAGTGCTTACAGCACTACCGTCACCAGTAATCTTTCCTAAAGGACCCCTAGTGCTTACAGCACTACCGTCACTGGTAAACTTTCCTAAAGGACCGCTAGCACTACCTTCACCAGTAAACGTACCTAAAGGACCCCTAGTGCTTATAGCACTACCGTCACCGGTAAACTTACCTAAAGGACGGCTAGTGCTTACAGCACTACATTCACCGGTAAACTTACCTAAAGGACGGCTAGTGCTTACAGCACTACATTCACCGGTAAACTTACCTAAAGGACGGCTAGTGCTTACAGCACTACCGTCACCGGTAAACTTACCTAAAGGACGGCCAGTGCTTACAGCACTACCGTCACTGGTAAACTTTCCTAAAGGACCGGTGACTGTCCTGGCAGATCACTTATTTTGTGCTTATAGCGCACCTGCGGGAGATCTGTAAGCATAGCGGGGTCTGTAATTGGCCACTCCAAGACACGAGTGGTCACTCTCAGACCCCTGTTCAGCTCGCCGATACAAGTTCCGGATTGCTAGCCCTCAAGGGTTGAGAAGCCTGAATTTGAATCAATGTTTGTTTGTTTTTTTTTGTTTTTTTTTGTTTGTTTTTTTTGTCCCCTTTGAGGTAGTTGCTTAGTCCCAGAATTATTCTAATTCTGCATTGAAAAGGACTCTATTATCTAAAAATAACTTTGATTTTGAAAGAGCTTTCAGAATCACCTATATGTTGTATTCATCATTGTTTAATTAGAAAACTAGTTTATTTAGATTTCTAGATTATTCTAATTAAGTCATGCTGGACAGCCATTTCACATGTTTTCCCTAAATTACTTCTCCAGTCACTGACACTGATTAGCAGTGTGTTGTCCATGTCTTCTAGCACTGAAATGGTTAGGTGACAATGAGTGGAGGAGGTAATGGCTTGCACACCCCTATTGCACTCACAGGGATATTTAGCCTAATCCATATATAAACACCAAAAAATAGTTTTCTAAATAAAAAATGACACATAGCAGGGGTGTCCGATTTTTTATCGGTCATGGGCCATGTGATCAGAAAGCCATACGTGTGAGGTCCGCATTTTTTTCTTTCATAATGATGGTGAATTATAGCCTGTGAGCTAGTCAAAAATATGGATTTATTTATTATTGATCAAGTCAGTGGTATTTAAAGCAGAACTACCACCCCTGAATACATTTGGCCCAAATACATACCCATCTGGCGACTAGCTGCTCAGTAGCGCTAGTCGCCAGAAATATTACCTGGTGTTTGAGAATTGTACACTGTTCCCGAACTGACAGGCAGGAAATAGCGCAGACATCTTTCCATAGTGACTGAGCTGTCAGTCCCAGCCGGCTCTAGTAGGCGTTGCTAGGAGCCGTTCGGCTACAAAAGGGACTGACAGCGCAGGCTTCACTATGGAAAGATGTCTCTCAGAGGTCCATCTGGACTGTCTTGCTGCTCTGAGGTGAGCAGTGTTAAATAAGTAAAAGGGGTGGGAGAAGGATACTTTATCATTCAATTACTCTTGAACTACATCTCTGACAGTATTAAAATAACACTCTCCATGGCCCAAATACTATGAAGATTAATTAGAGCTGCTTTTATTATGAAACATTACTATACCTTTAAAGCAGAAAGTGATCTCCAACTTGTGGGCAAGAGTAAAGCTGAAGCTGTGGGCTTTATGCACAAAGACAAAAAGGGGAGCAATTCTGAAAAATCCCCAAATTCCCTTTGATTTAAAGGGGGCTTTTAATGCCTTAAATGGGGGCTTCCAAATGTTTTCAGTCATGGACCAAATGATCAACAATAGTATATGTAAGAGGGCTGTATTATTTATTTTTATTGATAATGATTAATTATGGTCTGTCAGATATTCAAAATAATGGATTTATTAATTGATAGTCATTAACAATACTGGTATTTAACAGACATCTATTCAAGAACTGTACCGTACTGGAAGACCGGGGATTAGGTCTTAGTTCGTGTGTGGTAGTTAATTAGGTAAAAAAATAGTTTTCTCTGTCGTCCAATACAGGTTACTGGTAACTCTGGGAGGCGCAAGTCCCTTTAGGTAGGCAGGAACATTCTCTAAATGTATGCAGGGGGTGGAGCCTCCCTTCCCACTCAGGCTGCAGCCCAGCTAGCCTCCACCAGAAATGTTTGTTCCTGGATGTGAACATACCAGGTGGAAAACATCTCATCGTTACTTTTAGTTTCTTTTTTATTTTTCTGTCAGATATGGAATACCACCATTAGGCGGGTTACCATGACTGACAAATGCCCTTTCAAAGTGGCTAGCTCAGTGTCCAGGTGCTTTTTGGTGGACCTTAAGCCCTGAAGGGGGAAAATCTTGGGTACAAGTGCTTCCCCATGGATTACCCACTGAGGTGATTCACACTACATGGTAACCTGAAGACAGAAGATCTGCAGGAGAGGTGAGCTACCCTTTGAGTGCTGCAGGTCCACTTGTCCCACAGTGCCCCTTCGCTGGGCTTGTATTTGGGAGTTCTCATTGCGCACTCGTTGGGTGTATATGTGTATGTCTGTCAGGGTTTTTGGAGCAGGTTTATGTGGTAACTTAAACCTTTGTCTGCTGGTTTCATGCGTTTAGTGGGGTTTTCTGACACTTTCCTTACTGGGTTAGTGTTTTCTCAGTATGCATACATGTTCCCTGTATGTTTTTCATGTTTTTAACTTGTAGTTTAACTTTTGTTACAATTGTGTACTGCGCCTTTAAGGCGCGCTTTACCACATAGATGCCATTGCTCCATTTACTTTCTATGGGACAACACTGTTTGGGACGTATCTCTGCAACCGCTTCACACAGCAACTTCGGAGAGGGCTCGTTTTAATGGGGTACTTTTTGGAAAAACTACATTTCCCATGAGCGCTTGATTCACGCCTAATTTCTGATTGGCTCCTGTTGCGGCAGCTATTTTGGAACTTTTCTCAATGAGTATCCTCCACAGGGCTTGGACCCTCCTTTTCTCCTCTGCAGATTAACCCTTCGCCTGCCAGAAAAGTCTATATTTAGTGTTTCTGGGGTGAAATATTAATCTTACAAACTACCATTGGGTGATTCATTGTACAGTTGGTTATTTTGACAATGTGAGACCTGCATTCTAATTCTTACATATCACGGTTGTATTGTGAGCTTGGAAAAGTCGGACCTTGTTCCGTCCCAGCAACTAGTATTCCTGGGTCTTTTGTTCGATACTCAGCAGTGCAGGGTGTTTCTACCGGACGAGGTAGCCCATCAAATTGCTCAAAGAGTCTCAATGATCCTATCCGCGATCGGATCCCGGTTCCGAAGTCGTTTTCTCTGGTGGGGAAGTTCATCTCCACGATAGAGGCGGTTCCATTTGCCATGGCACACACACCAAGGAACTTCAAAGATTTGTGATACAGAAATGCAGGGACCGACCAGATCATCAGAAGCTATCGATCTCTATTCCTCCTCATGTTGAGTGAGCTTGGAGTGGTGTTGGGACCTTTCCAATCTCCTGAAGGGGAGATCCTTCCGGTTCCCTACTGGACCAAAGTCACAACGGATGCCAGCCTCTTGGGCTGGGGAGCTGTTCTGGGTCGCTTCAGCGCTCAGGGGAATTGGTCCATGGAGGAATCTCTTCTTCCCATCAATGTTCTGGAACTTCGAGCAATATTTCATGCTCTACGCCATTGGGAGTCTCAACTGGAGGACTGTCCAGTCCGAGTGGAATCCGACAACACCACTGCGGTGGCTTACATCACCAGACAGGGCGGGACAAGAAGTCTGGCCGCTTGGTTAGAGGTCAAGGCCATTCTGTCCTGGGCAGAGGTTCATGTTCCTGTCATTTCCGTAGTGCTCATTCCAGGCGTAGACAACGTCATGGCAGACTTCCTCAGTCGTTAAACAGTCGACAGCAGAGAGTGGGAACTACATCCGAGGTGTTTCAACTCCTAACTCAGAAATGGGGGGTACCCCTAGTTGATCTCATGGCAACCAGGCACAACAGGAAGGTTCCGACGTTCTGCTCCCGGTGGAGAGACTCTCTAGCTCTGACTGCCGATGCAATGTCCATTCCTGGACATTCTCTCCGGCCTACATCTTTCCTCCTCTCCCTATGTTAATAAGGGTGTTACTGAAATTGGAACTGGTACGTTGTCAAGTACTTCTGACTGCTCCGGATTGGCATCGTCAATCCTGGTATCCGGAGCTTCTGGCCCTACCTGTGGTGGAGCCATTTCAGCTTCCCTCTCGTCCAGCTCTTCTTCTACAGGGTTATCTGTGAAAGAAGACGTTCATCGGCTCAGTTTGCTGGCCTGTAGGTTGAATCCTCGATTTTACGGAAGAAAGGGTTTTCTTCTGCTGTGGTGTCTACTATGCTTAGTGCCCGTAGCATGTTTCTCCCAAGATCTGTCACCGTGTCTGATCGACATTTGGGTCTTGGTGTGTTGACATGAATTCTGTCTCAGGGACTCAGTCTGTGTTCTCTTAAGATTCAGACTTCGGCGCTTTCTGTCTTTCCAGGAGCGCATTGCTGTCCTTCCTGATGTCAAAGTTTCTTCCAGGGCATTGCTCATGTGCGTCCTGCCTTTTGTAGTCTGGCTCCTCAGTGGGAACTTTATTTGGTTTTGGGAGTTCTCCGACGTCCTCCCTTTGAGTCTTTTGGCTATTATTCCTTTACGTCTCTTGACGTGGAGGATGGCTTTCCTTCTGGCAATTGGGTCAGTTCGCCAAGTGGTGGAGTTGCAAGATCTTTCTTGTAAACCACCTTATCTGGTGTTTCATAAGGATAAAGCGGTGCTTCGTACCTCTAAGGAGTTCTTACCTAAAGTAGCCTCCACGTTTCACATCAATCAGGAGATTGTGGTTCCTTCTTTCTGCCCTAACTCCTCCTCTGACAAGGAAAGGGATCTCCATTTGCTGGATGTGGTGCGTTGTCTCAAGTTTTATGTCCATCGCACTGAATCTATCAGGAAGTCCGCGCTCTGTTTGTCATTTCTGAGGGTCCTAGGGCAGAAAGACCTACATCCAAAGTGACTATTGCGTCATGGATCAAGTCCACTATTTGTGGGGCCTACGAGTTGAGGAATAAGCATGTCCTCTTTCGGGTCATGGCTCATTCCACCAGGTCTGTTGGGGCCTCTTGGGCATATAAGAATCAAGCGTCTGCTGATCAGCTGTGCAGGGTGGCCACTTGGTCCTCTGTGCACACCTTTTCGAAGCACTACCGTGTGGATGTGCTGGCTTCGGCTGATGCCAGCTTTGGGAGGAAGGTCCTAGAGGCAGTCTTGCCTGTCTTCTTCTCAGGTTCTTCGTGCTTCCTTACTGTTGAGCCCTGTTGGCTCTAGTTCAATGTGCTGTGTAACAGTTTCTGGGGTGTTTTTACCCCGTTTGGTGTCTGTTGACTTTGGGGGCCTTGCGCCTGGTCCTTGCCTTCTTCCCGCCTCTGGGAAACTCAATGGTTGGACATCCCAGAGTTACCAGTAACCTGTATTGGACGACAGAGAAAAGAGGATTTTAGTCTTACCTGTTAAATCCTTTTCTCTTAGTCCATACAGGTTACTGGTCTCCCACCCTGTCAAGAGACCACGCTTGGCTCTCCTGTGGCAGTATGTGGGAGTCCTTCGGGGCATACTCACAGGAGTCTTCTTCCTTTCTACTTCTAGTCTAGTTAGTTCTTAAACAATTCTGGTGGAGGCTAGCTGGGCTGCAGCCTAAGTGGGAAGGGAGGCTCCACCCCCCTGCATACATTTAGAGAATGTTCCTGCCTACTTAACCTGTATGGAATAAGAGAAAAGGATTTAACAGGTAAGACTAAAATCCTCTTTTCAGGCCGGCTGCTCCCTGGAGTCAGGAGGGACGCATGTTGGATGCCCATGCCTTAAAGGGATAGTAATGTTTCACAAAAACAGCAGCTCTAATCAGTCTTCATAGTATGTGAGCCATAGAGAGTATTATTTCAGTACTGTCAAAGTTGTAGTTCAAGAGTAATTGAATGATAAATATTCCCCCTCCCGCTCCTTTTACCTAGTGTAAGCCATCTCCCCTCAGATGTGGAATCTAGTCTTAAGATCAGACAGCTCATAGCAAGGGACAATCTTCTTACTGTGAGAACAATGAAAGCCCTGCCCCCTTGACAGGTTTTTCAGGTTTTTCCCTTATGCTAATTGAAGATTGTCCCTCTCTGCGATACACCTGGACACCACCTTGCTACTCTGAACTGAGCAGTGTTACATTAGTAAATTGGATGGGAGAGGGATATTTTAGCATTCATTTGCTCTTGAACTACAACTCTGACAGTACTGAAATAACACTCTCCATGGCCCAAATACTATGAAGATTAATTGGAGCTGCTTTTATTGCGAAACATTACTTTCCCTTTAAATAGTAGATCTCTGACACATTGAAAACCAACATTCAGGAACTTAAAGGGATAGTAACGTCAGCATCTAAAGTTATTTTTGATTGTTCATTGTAATTTTATAGAATGCATACTGCCGTTTAAAATGTCAGTATCAACGTATAGTGTTTGCAGTTCGATTTAAGAGCAATGAGATATAATCCCTCTAGAATTAAAGGGGATAAAAGATCTATTTTAAGTCAGTGAGAACTTTTAGATGTATTATTTGGTCAGTTTACTCAGAATAGCACCTCTTTAGCTTCCTGTATAACACCCAAATAATACGGGTGGCTGCATTCTGGGAGAGGTTTAAAAAAAAAAAAAAAAAAAAAAATCTTGCTACACCATAGAGTAAAACAGAAGCAAACCTAATTGTGTCCAGAGAATTTCATTACTTTAAACAGTGGTACAAAAAACCTACCAGTGTGAACATAGCCTTTGTATAACATAGCTAGAGAGAACATTTATTTTTAGGTTTTTTTGAGTGGTTTAATTTTGGGAACCAGTGAGAGGGAAATAACATGCATTCATTTTATCCTGTATTTTCTACCGCTTATCGACATAAGAAAGAGGCTGTTCTTGCTAAGGTCATTGTATTCTGCAAGTGTTCATTTGATTTGTTTCCAACAAATACAGCAAGGACCAAAGTAGATTCAACACTGTTGGTATAATTGAGACACTATTCCTATAAAAATGCAGCGTGGATTATACAATATGCTAATATGACCCTATATTATTATAAACTGAGGCATGATGGGAAGTAACCCCCTTGGATACTAGAGACATTGCCAATGTATTGCTTCTCAGTGTATTGAAGATGTAGCTAATAAGGGTACTCCAACATGTGGGATATATATATATTTTTTTAATTCAAAACATATTTAAAGCCGCAGTAAGTTTTTTTTTTTTTTTTTTTTTTTTTTTTTTTTTTTTTTTTTGTTATTGAAGAACTTATAGGGCTTTTCCTGCTGATTAAAACTCCCACTACTTGAACATATACCTTTCCACAGTTTTTATGGTTTAAACTGTTGCCCCCCCCTTAACAGTGCCCTCTGCAGTCCAGAATGTTAACACATAGTTCATCTGCTGACAGTTATTCTCTCTCCTTCTATCGGAGAGAAGAGAGTCACTGACAGCAGTTCTTCATTTAATGTGATGGTAACAGCTTCACCACTTCCTGTCAGTTTAAACTGTTATTTCTTTTGAATAAAACAACTGATAGTAGTGGAGCACCACTGTTTTGCCCTATCACATGCAGGATTTCATTAAAAAAACAAAAAGTATACTGCTCCTTTATGCTCAGATTTGCATTTTTCTGAATCAAACAGTTAGCAAAAGCTCCAGCTAGTATCCAAAAACAAATATTTTTATATTGCACTATACGAGATATCTTGCATAGACTACTGTAGCTTCTGAAATTTCTCTCAAAATCACCTGTTTGTTAGGAAAAATGACAGTTCCACTTCAAATTAAAGGATTGAAATGTTACCGTGGCGCTGTTGCTGCAGCATCCTATGGAAGGTGATGATCACCTGACCATAGTGGTTCATAGACAGCTGTAACAACAGCACCACCATAACATTTCAGGCCATGGCGATACTGCAGCCAAAAAGTGCAAGTTTGAGCAGCAATAACCTTTGAATAAAACATCTCTCAGAAGATGTTTTACTCAGCAGGGTAAATCCTGTAAGATATATATTTCCATATTAAGCATTATTGTACCTTTAACACCTTAAGGACAAGAGGGGTGCATAATTCATTGCAAACCCCCAATGATCCTTCTCGAAAGGCAGGTGCCAAAAAGGGCTACTAATGCACTCCATAGACAGCAACAGTGTCACCAAAAATGGAAAGGCAGTAAAAAGTACCACACCCATTCCCAAACTGATTGACTTAGCCAGTGATCAAGAGAAGGATTAAGGAGAAGGCTTCACCCAACCCTGCAGAAACTGCAGCGGGATCCGATGAGTGACTGGGTAAGTATTTGTGGTCATAAGAAAGATGTAACAATGGAACATTTCTGGGTCAAACCAACTGTACAAATAACAATTCCAAAATTTGGATTGATTTAATGAAGCATTTAAACCATTGAACGCTAGAGAGGCTCCCAATGCATTGCAAAGCAATTAACTGGAGACCTTCCTAACATTTAAGGACTAAAGTGTACCTTTTAATTCAGTTACATTTTTTGTTTCCTATGGTGTGCTGTTGGTTTTCCCCAGAATTGCTCCATTTTGCCTTTAGAGATATGGCCTTTACTGTTTTAACCAACGTCCTTATACACAGGGCAACATGATCTTTAGAAAAATTATTTTTGAGGGTTTACTGCTCCTGTAAGTTTTGCTATGCAATAACTTTTGAATGAAGCATATCCCAGCAAAATGGAAACTTTTATAGAGAAAATTTGGCTGATTGATCTGTAGCTGCCCACACATTCTCCCCAGATATATTTGGTTTGCTCCCGCAGTGCATTTATTCATAGCAGACTAATCTTCTCAATTCAAGATCTTACCAGAATCAGTTATTTTCTAATCCTGTGAAAGCTCTTTAGGAAAATTTACAAGCTTTCAGGGTTAATTGTATATAGGGAAACATATCTCAATGTACTTAAAATTTAATTAGCGAATATTAGGAAAACAAAAGGCAGGAAGCACGGAAAGGATATGTAAACGTTGAGTTAAACACTATCACCACAAAACTGAGGCCGAAAGGAAATTCCTCAGCGAACGTTGTCTAATATTGCATTCTATTGTGGAAAGCCAGCTTTAACAGGAAGCCAGATAAAAACACATTTCAATTATGGGTACATTTTTAGAAAATACAATACTGAAGATAAATATTTGACTGTTATTGTGCAGGGAAATGAGCAGTAGATGAAAAGCAAGATGTATGTGCAAAAAAGTGAAGTTATGAAAGTTTCATACTGGGCAGATTTATTGCAGGCTGTGATAACTTTTACACAGCTGTTTTAGAAGATTGTAACAGGGCTGTCCAGCTGATTGCCCAAAAGGGACTAGCTACTTTTAACTTTCAATTTTACTCTCTGTGGAATCACTTGTGTAGCAACATTTTAATTATAAGCCCTGCTGAACATTTTTAATATATGTAACCCCTTGATGCCAGGGAGATGCCCAGTGCATTTTTTGCAATGCTTTGGTTACCTCTCTGGCACCTAAGGGGATCAAGCATTCATATTTTTGTATTTTATTAAATTGGTACTAAAATCATTAACCATAACAGTAATGATCAGATGAATAGGTTTGCGGTGGTGGTGAGAGCAAGCTCAGGGGCATCAATTTGGGATCCTGCCTAGGGTCATGTCGAGACGTAATTCGGCCCTCGGCTCCCTGTGAGATGAAAAAAGCCCAGAATGCACCTGTTTGTCACATGTCATATGGATCTCTACATCCAGGTCCCTTGTTTCTCGCAATAGTTTAATGCGAGTAGCCAACCCCTTGCATGCTGGAACACCACAGGTTGGGACTCAGAAAGCCTTCAGGTCTTTATGTAAGGTAAAGCTTCAGGCTTCACCCATTATCACCTAGTAGACCTTGCTACAATCTTCACAGATGGCAAATAGGGTGACTGGATTGAAGGCTGGTGTGCACTTCTTACCAGGCTCCATTTTCTGTCCCTCTTCATTGTATATACAACAGATAAGTCTCCAGACGTTCAAAAGATTCACAAGTTGGTATCAAAATGCCACCCATTCTATGAGTCTTGCAACACTTTTTCAGGGTCCCCTGCGATATCCACAAAAGAGAAGGGATGACCAGAGCTAGGGAAGTGGGGACACTAACTGCAAAGCACGTCATCCTAGATGCCATCTATGTTGAGTGTGGGGAAATTACCATATATTTCTTATGAATTTAACAATTCTGAGTGCAGTACTGTAAGATATGTTATCTTGGTATATGCCTCTGTGTTCTTTGCTCCCTTTGATTTTGCTTGGTAGAAGATTTTGTATGTTGCAAAGAGTTACCTTTGGAGAATTGCTGATTGGTGTGATATGAGAATCTAAACTTCTGGATTAGTATGATCCTATTAACTCTGAATAGCGAACTTATATGTATATGTGTACATGTGTTTTACCTGTGTTTTACATTCCCTTCACAATGTCAAAAACAACTTTTGTGGACAAGATGGGGCACTGCAATAACTGTCCCATGAGCCACCAAAAATTTGCCAGCCTGCCCCTGGAGAGAGAATTGGTGGGAAGGAAAAAGAGAGATTTATTTGTATGTACATGTAAGGGGTGGGGTAGATACCTGGCTGAGGGTGAAATGAGTCCTTGAGTGGAAGAAATGGGGCAGCAGGAAAAAGATCTGCATTTGGGAAAGAGAGACCTGAATTGATAGAGAATGTTTCATGGGGCAAGGTTTGTGTGGTAAGAGTGATAGGAAGAAACCTGAATGGATGTGGACATGGGAAAAATGAAACCTCAATGGATGTGGATGAGGGAGAGAGGGGGAGAGAGACCTGTGGGTGAAGTAAAAGGAGCCAGAAAAATATCTGCAAGTAGGAAAATAGACCTTTGTGTAGAAGAACTTGAAGAGAAAATGACTATTTCTGAATTTAAATAAATCTCTCCAGTAACTAGTACATTTTAAGAACCTTTTATGGTGTAGTTTCAATACTGTGATTTCTGAAATGTTTAAATTGTAACATGATGTAAACTTATTGTTATTGCGCATATTTATATGCAATTTTTGTATGTCTTTATCCACTTATACAATTTGTGCATGTAATGTCATAGTACGGCCACCAGAACATTGGCAGCCACCATAAAAAATCCCTTGAGAACCACTGCTCTAACTAATGAGCATTACTTTTACATATGTGAGAGATCCACTTTAATTAGAAATAGCTTCAGTAGGGTTTTTTGTTTTGTTTTTTGCCTTCTTCTGGATCAACAAGGGTGATATGGCATGGGCTGAACTTGATGCACATGTCTTTTGTTCAGCCTCATCAACTGTTACTAGGTTAGCTTTAAAAGTCACTAATTTGAACTACCCAATCTGTTCTGTGAAACTTGTGTTTGCAACAAAGTTGCCCGTGTGAAATAGGCTTTTAGGCCTAATTCACACCGGCAACTATTGTAATAAGTTCTACAGAATATTTATCATTATTTTCTATGATTCAGTTCACATAGGTGACTTTTACAACTACAATCATTTTCAGTGGCCAGGCATCCTGACATTTAGGTGGCATGATGGAGATGTGATTGTTGGATGAGACACATGGGTCCCAGCTATATATCTCTTACTAACATTCACCTGGGTCTGCCATTCGTTGGATGTTGCAGTGAGTATTACAACAGTCACATCTTCGGTTTGTGAACATCCACCTCCCCTCAGATGTGGAATCTGGTCTTAAGACCAGATGGCTCACAGCAAGGGACAATCTTCTTACTGTGAGAACAATGAAAACCCTGCCCCCTTGACAGGCTTTTCCCTTATGTTAAGTGAAGATTGTCCCTATCTGCAAGCCATCTGGACACCACCTTTCTGTTCTGAGGTGAGTAAAAAAGTAAGAGGTGGGGGGGGGGATACTTTATCATTCAATTACTCTTGAACTACAACTCTCACAGTATTGAAATAGCACTCTCCATGGCCCAAATACTATGACGATTAATTGGACCTGCTTTTATTTTGAAACCTTACCTTCCCTTTAAGTAGCAAAACGGTGTTTTCCCTCACCTGAGTGTCAAAGAATGACTCTTCATGGGTTTAGGTCTTATTCCTTCGTTTCACACATTATTTCTAATTATTTCCTATATCTGCTGTAGGCCCTTCACACAAGTAAAAGACTAGGCCTGTGTTTGTGGGAGGGGCCAGAAGCCCATTATAAATTCCTAGCTTCACTTCATTCCTCGTAATTTGACTTTATGAACCCCTCCCACAACTCTTTTTCTGTTTCATTACATTTATGGTGGGACCTCTAATAAGGCCTAGCTGCTTGTTCTCTTTTGCCACACTTTAGTCTGAATTTTGCACCGTGTTTCTCATTCTTTCCAATGTCTATAGGCCTGTCGGACAAATATATTTTCCCCCACTTTATATGCAAACACAGTTTTACCAAGTTTATGTTGCTATAGCATCAGCGAAAGTCCATACTTTGTTTCTTCTTTTTCTGCTAATGTCTGTTGCACCCATTTCTTATAGCTTATACTGCTTCTTTACATTTCCTTCAGACAGTTTTCCTATGACCATATTAAAAAAGCTATTCATGTATTTTTAAGGTTTATGGGGCTATACAGGATAAAGATGTTTGATTCGGAAACATTGTCCCTCAAAACCATAGTGTTTTTCACTTCGTTTAAAATGGAGAGCTACAGTTTGCTCTGCAAACCAAATGCTTTATAGTGGACAAATTAAAAATTCATATTGATTCACATGGGATTTTTGACGCCTTCATTGCTGGATAGGTCTCCAGTGCATTGGGAAGCAAGGCGTTGAGGGATTCAAAGGGTTAAAAACCTATTTAAATCCACGAGAATTCTTACTTGTCACTTCTGGTGCAGTTGGTTTGCTACAGAAGTGTATGTATGTATCTTTATTTATATACATACATGTACACAGCGCTTAACAGAAGTTGAAATAATATAATACAAAATGACAGAACTGGGTTAAGATCATTAAGGTTAAGTACAATCATTACATTATTTGTGAGGGAAAGTGCAGCAAGGGAATCATACACTAGGAAAGGGACCCTGCCCCAAGGAGCTTACAATCTAAGCTGAATTCATAATGATAAACAGAGACAGTGGGATGAGGATTATAAGTGCAGGTACAAGGTGTGGTGAAAGAAGTGCAGAATGATTCTGCTGTGACTGTCAGTGTGCAGAAGGAGGACATTGCTATTGAGATGCCTCCCTGAGCAGGTGGCTTTTGAGGAGACGCTTGAAAGTGATGATTGGCGAATGGTGATGGGGAGGGCATTCCAGAGTCGAGGAGTAGCCAGTGAGAAAGCTTGTAGTCGAGAGATGGCTCGAGTTGTGTAGGGAAAGGACAGGTAGAACCCTTGAGAAGACCGTAGGGGACGGGAATGGGTGTAGCGGGAGATAAGGGCAGAAATGTAAGAGGATGCTGAAGAACAGAGTGACTTACAGGCGAGGAGGAGAATCTTGTAAGAAAGACGATACTTTATAGGTAGCCAATTGAGGGATTTCAGGAGGAGATGAGATGGAAGGTATCTGGGAGCAAATGTGGTGATTCTTGCGGCTGAATTGATAACAGATTGAAGTGGAGAAAGATGAGAAGCAGTTAGACCTGAGAGTAGAATGTTGCAGTAGTCAAGTCTGGAGAAAACAAGTGCCTGAGATAGTGTTTTAGCCGTTGATATGCAGAGGAACGGGCGTATTTTTGCAATATTTTTTAGGAAGAAGTGACCTGTTCTAGTGACAGCTTGGATATGGGGGGAGAAGGTTAATTTAGAATAAAGTATGTCCCCAAGACAGCGTGCTTTGGATACTGAATGTATAGCACAGTTTTCTATTGTGATGGAGAAGGGGGTTGGTGGATGGGTTTTAGGAGGGAACACCACCAGCTCTGTCTTAGCCATGTTCAAGGGCATTTTATTTTGTAGGCATTAAAAAAACATGAAGAATGATATGTCTTATCTCTCAAACCTTTATGGTTTGAGAGATATTCACAAGCAAAGTTTCCCCCTCCCGCCCCTTTTACCTAGTGTAAGCCATCTCTTCTCAGATGTGGAATCTAGTTGTAAGACCAGACAGATAACAGAAGGGGACAATTTTCTTTCTATTAGAACAATGAAAACCCTGCCCCCCTTGATAAGTTTTCCAGCTTTTTCCTTTATCTTAATTGAAGATTGTCCTTCTCTGCAGTCTACCTGGGCACTTCCCTTCTGCTCTGGCTGAGCAGTGTTACATCAGTAAAAGGGGCGGGAGGGGGATACTTTGTCATTGAATTACTCTTGAACTACAATTCTGACAGAATTGAAATAACACTCTCCAAAGTCCAAATACTATGATGATTAATTAGAACTGCTTTTATTATGAAACATTACTATCCCTTTACGTTTAAGGTGGTGGTGGTGGGCTATCCATGATGAAATGGCTGAGAGACATTGAGTGACTTGAGCCTGCACAGCTGGAGTGAGGTCAGGGACAGAGAGATAGATTAGTGTGTCATCTGCATACAGATGGTAATTAAATCCAAGAGATGAGATGAAGTCACCAAGTGAGAGGGTGTAGAGTGAAAAAAGAAGTGGTCCCATGACTGATCCCTGAGGTACACCTACTGAGAGGTCAAGGGGAGAGGAGAAAGAGTTAGAAAAAGAAACACTGAAAGTACGTTTAGAGAGATAGGAGGAAATCCATTCTAGAAGTGCTCAAGTTCCTCTTAATGCCTCATCTTCAATGGAGGTAAATCTAAGTACACTATTCTGCAGTTTAAGTTGCGTATCATCCTATATAATAACTCGCTAGGATGTTTGTCAGAAGCCGTCATGCACAGTAGAGACTGCCCGAACGCACAGAATGATGGGAGTTCTGTGCTGGGAGCATTCTGTGCTTTTGGGCAGTCTCTACAGTGCATGACTGCGTCGGCGGCAGGACGCAGAGCGTACCACTCTACTACTCAAAGGCTTAACATCACCTGGACCTTGGCCCATGTACACGGGCTTTTACACTAGTTTCCCATAAAATGGTAGATGACTTTCAATGTGTAAATAATGTCTGTATTACTCTTTCACCTTTTCTCAGTTACACATGATAATCTTAGTGGTTATATTAAAGAGATAGTAATGTCTGCCATAAAGTAGATCTCCAAGTCGTCACTATTGTAAAACTAGCACATTGCTCTATGTTTAATAACTTACTTTTATGTAGTTCCAAAGATATTACATGTAAAAAGATACCCCTCCTGCCCATTCTGGTCGCCTTCCCTTAGAGCTGCAATCTGGTCCTGGGACTGGACGGATGCATTGAGGGGCAAACCAGTCAGTAAGTATAAGGAAAACCCTGCCCCCCTTGATGAAGGAGGGCATGGTTTTCCTTTGCTTACCAAAGTTTGTCCCTTGATGGTTTCCATCTGGACCAGACTGCAGATTCAGCATGGCACAGCCAGAAGGGGCGGAGGGGGATCCTTTTACATGTAATATATTTGGAACTACATAAAAGTAAGTGATTTAACATAGCTCAATGTGTTCGTTTTACACTGCAGAAGACTCGGATATCTACTTTATGGCAGACATTACTATCCCTTTAATGTATTTGCTAGAAGTTGAATGAAAGATCTGTGTTTATATACCCTATACTCCATGCTACCATCTGTAACATAATCTATTTGTTTTCTGAGGCTTAAAATCTAGTATTACATGTGCTCTGCAAGGTGACTAATTCTTGAAGCTTCTTGAATTCATTTTACAATTGCAATCTTGATAAGTGTCTCTGAAATGTGAGTGATGTGTTGACAGTAGTTGGTCTGAAATAAGGTAAAATCTGTTCGGAATAGGAGAGCAGTGAGTATTAACGCTTTGAGTGCCAAAGGGGTACGCAACACTTTTCTTTGCAATGCATTGCGTACTCCTCTGGCACGCAAAGGGTTGCTATCAGTACATTAACTACATAGGCGTTCGTGTCCCTGTTACTTTTAGAATAACAGATGAGAGTTGGTACCGGGAAGCCGTATACCTAACATGCCTGAGGAGGAGACCTAAGAGGTCTTGAAAGCTTGCATCCTAAATCTGCTTAGTTAGCCAATAAAGGTATCAACTTGATTTTATTTGACTTTTAGAATAGGGTCTGAGTTGTGCTGCTAATAAATGGGACGGGATTTTTTTTTTCTCCATTGCAATAGGAAAACATATGTTTGTGTGTTTTAAAAGTAATTGTTTTTTATTGAAAAGTATATAAATCTACGGGTGTATTCTGGAAGCTCAAGATGTACAATTCTTTAGCAAATTAAATGCACCATAGTGGGACAAATTTCCATTAATTTAAATGGTGCTTTTAATCTCTTGAATGCTAGAGAGGTCTCCAACACATTGCTTCACAATGCATCAGGGACCTTTCTAGCAATTAAGGGATTAAAAGCCACATTTGTATCAATGGGAATTTTCATTTATTCACTACAATGCAGTCGATTTGCCCCAGGATTTCTCTGGTTCTTAGTACATCTGCCTCATTTGTCTTTACCATATACAATGTGTCCCTTACTGAGCAGATGGCTTGTTCCAGAATTACTCCTCTGTGGCTTCATGAGTACTGCCCCCTATATACCATCTAATCCATTTCCTTGTTTTAGCATTTGTAGGTAGGAATGTTATGCTGACCAGTGGCTGCATCATCGGTGCCTGCTGTCAGGTGGACACGTGTGAAGTTATCCCCGAGAACACGGTCATCTATGGATCTGATTGTCTACGCAGAGTGCAGACTGAGCGTCCTCAGGTCAGTCACGTCCATTTCATACAGCTACATGCTGTAAACTTTATTTACAACAATAAGAACTGAACACAGGGCAAAGAGAGACAGAGGAGTGGAATCATTCACAAGATGATCTGGAAAATGACGAACTAGAAAACTCATAGCCATGGTGATGTGTTGGAAGTAGGAGGAATGCATATCCAAGCAGGAGCTGTATAGTTGGATCACTTTAACCCCTTAAGAACCAGGGGAGTGTGCATTGCATACCCCTCTGGTCCTTAAGGGGTTAAAGGAACCACAAACTCTATATCTAAACTACCTAAAAGAGTGGGCATGTGTCTCTGAATACCTCTGTTCTTTTCCGGCAGCTCAGTGGTTAAAGGAGAACTAACTACTAATAATAACCCCTACACTTATCTTACTAGAACCAGAAAATCCTTATGACCCCTATGAATCTTGTTGTGTCTTCATTCAAGAGATAACATCTTCAGTCAGTCCTGAATGCCATGTTCATGGAGGCAGTCAGGACAATTGCTGGCGGTTTTTTCAGACTGAAGCAGGCAGAGGGCTTGAGCCTGTCTAATCGTTTAAGAACCAGAGTGGTATACAATACATTGCACACCCCTCTGGTCCTTACAGGGTTAAGTTTACCATGTACAGTGAGCAGAGTTTGATGTCCTGTTGCTCTGGTACCGTCATGTCCGCTTCCATGGACACAACATCCTGAAACAATTGAAGATTATATCTTTTGAACCAATGAGCTAGAGAAAAATGAAAGGGGGTAAACAAGGATTTTCTTGCCATAGTAAGGTAAGTGAGGAGTTACTACTAAGTGGAGTTTGTTATCCTTTAATATTTACTGAGTTGCTCACCTGAGCTGATTCCTGCAGGGTTGGTTGAACTCCTCTTTTTCCACCTTGATCGGAGATCAGTAGTATGGTATCTGAGTGGCACAAAGTTCCTGACTTCTCAAACCCACTATTACTACTCTGCTTGTTAGGAGCCAAAATCCCCCCTGTGCAGAATCTCAGTAGCAGTAGTAGGTGTGAGCAGTGTGGAGATTTGTCCCACTCAGCCACCATATTACCAGTCACCAATCAGGCCAAAAGAAGAGGGAGCCTTCTCCCAACCCAGCAGTATTTTAGAGTTAAAATTATGACAGATAAAACATAATTTTTTTTTGGCTTTAATCAATAGCATTGCCCAAAATTACTCTCTATATGGGAGACTGAAAGTTATTGACTACAGCTCCTCATAGTAAGTGACAGGAACAGCAACTGACAGTGTGAATAGGACCTGATTGACAGTTCAGGACCCATTACCTCTGACAATGTTCCCATCCCAGTTTCTTATCTAACCCCATTCCAGACCAATTCACTGTTTCCTGGAAAAGGAAATACCCCAAGCCTATAACATAACAAGCATAAAGCTTTTAAATAAGTCGTCCCGTACGAGGGTAAATAAATTGGCTAAACCGGACATTACAGTAAAAAATAAATTAGTAAATAATCCAGGAAGAATGTTTGGTTCAGGGTCATCGTGATTGTTCTGACAATGCCCACTTTTAGGATTGGACTTAACCAGCACAGGTAAGATGCCATAGGTAATTGCCTCCTCTTCTTAAAGGGATAGTAACCTTGAAAAAAAAAAAAAAAAAAAAAAAAGTACAGATGAATTTATAGGTACAATTAAAACATACTTACTGCCCTCACCATCTCTCAAACCGTTATGGCTTGAGAGATGTAATAAAATAAAGTAAAGGTCTCCGTTCCCTCCCCTTTCTGCCTGACGAGCTGTCAGAGGCAGAATCCAGTTGACCGACTTTAGGTGGCTCTTCAGGAGTGCTGTCATCGGGATATCTAACTTTCACTGTCATCCAATACAGGTTACTGGTACACTGGGAGGCGTCAGTCCAGTGTACCAGTAACCTGTATGGACTAAGTGAAAAGGATTTAACAGGTAAGACTAAAATCCTGTTTTCACTGTCGTCCAATACAGGTTACTGGTACACTGGACTGATGCCTCCCAGTGACCAGTAACCTATATGGACTAAGTGAAAAGGATTTAACAGGTAAGACTAAAATCCTATTATAATTACTTCATCGGAATGGTCTACAATGTGTGCTTGCAAGCCATGCACATGTTGTAGACCATACCGATGAAATAATTATAGTTATCTCTCTCAATGACGGCACTACTGAAGAGCCGCCTTCTGGTCCCAGAAGAAGGAACTCATGACGTCCACTATACAGTGGACGCATGAGAAGTGAGAGGGAGCGGAGACCTTTATTTTATTACATGTCTCAAACCATAACGGTTTGAGAGATGGGAATGAGGGCAGTAAGTATGTTTTATTTGTACCTATAAATTCACCTGTTCTTTTTTTTTTTTTTTCAAGGTTACTATCCCTTTAATGGGCTATTCAGTGATAGCATACACATGCTTACTGTGCCACATTACCCATACAGTGCTAATGAGGTAGTTAGAGGAGGCTTTAACGCATTCACACCACCACCCATTCTGGCAGCATGAGCACATTCTGTGTGCACTCATACTGCAGGCCCTGACTCCTTCCCCATTCCCCATTTTGACAGAATGAGCACCCACTGCAGCCCCTGACTCCACCCCATTGTGATCACATGAGCGCACTCATACTGACACCTCCATCATTTGGCTTTGTGCTTGAGCCATGTATGTAGGTTGCAGAATACCAGCTCCTTCTGCATGAATTAACACAGGGAGCTATGATAAATTTGGAAGAAGCATGGAGTGTAAGAGACAGGATATTGAGGAAGAGTTTATGGAGTGAGATGTAAGAGGGGTGGGATCTAGAGGAATCTGAGGGCATTCCCTTCATCTCCTGTTACTTAATTGACCACTCTTCCCCTTCAAAACATCCCACCTTTCACGTATTCTGCATTACCCCAGACTTCCATACCACGATCTTCCTATGTGAAGCCCTGTAACTGTGGCTACATACCAAGCATTGCACAACCATCTGGGTCCTCAATAGATTAAGGGGGTTACTATTTATTTCGCTAATTATAGTTCTACTAGTATTGAAGGCCAGTGTTCACGGGCCAAAGTGGCCCTGGAGCTGGGAGTGGAGACAGGCGGTGGGCCGATCAGAGCACCCCGCTCCAGATCAGCCGTGCCTCAGCCTGGAGGCCAGCGTGTTTGTCTCTACTGCACATGACTGCATAGTTCGGGCAGTCTGTACTGCGCGTGTGCTGTTACGTACACAGAGCAACTAATTCTAGGGAATTATATATATTGATAAGTGGCTTCCTTATTTAAGCACCTGTTAATCTCTGAATTGTTTTGTGTTGGTCATTGTGTCCATTATATAATTCAACATGTTGTCTCCTAGTCTAGTTAACTAAAATAATCTTTTCTGGAATTAATTTTCTTATAGTCCAACTGGTTTTAATGTTGTGCTCTACAGTTTGTTCAAAAAAGCATGATATCATTTTCAGCCACCAGATGGCATGCTTACACATGCATGGGATAGCCTGACTAAAAAGGTCTTATGAGCGTAATGAAAGTAAGATCGGTTCTGGGCAACCCATCCTCACCATAGGGGAAAATTACATTTTTCTCCCACTGATTTAAATTTTAATTTAATTTTAATCCATTGAATGTTAGAGAGTTCTCCAGCACACTGTTTTGGAAAACTTGCTAGTGTTCAAGAAGTTAAACCCCATATAGATCAATAAGACTTTTTATTTGTCCCCTGTGGTGCAATTAGAATGCTCCAGAATTGCTTGTCTTTCCTGAATATACCTCTAAGATCTCTCAACTTGAAAAAGTGGCTAAATAGAATAACATGGGAATAAACTGAATTATCTTACTGGAGAACTTCTCTCCTTTCTTATACATTGGTGCATCCCACCCCTCCCTTGGTGTTCTCATTTTTTAGAGAGATTATAAATGTATTCTTAACCCTTTGAGCGCCATAGGGGTACGTAATGCATTGCGTTTACGTTTAATGTAAATCACAAAGGTAATTACAACTTTGTTTTTATTTTTTTTTTCATTTAGCCACAGACATTGCAACTGGATTTCCTGATGAAAATTCTCCCTAATTACCATCATCTGAAGAAGACTACAAAACTCATTTCTACCCCAATGAAAAACTGAAACTGTGCACTGCACACAGCCGGGGAACAGAATATACTGGGCCTTATGTATGAGATTAAAGAAATTCAATTCTGAGGTAAACCAGCATCACCACAGAGGACAAATACAAATTCTAATTGATTTAAATGAGACCTATAACCCCTGGAATGCTAGACATGTCTTTGGAGGCCTGTCCAGCCTTCAAGTTTAAAAAGTCCCATTTAAATTAATGAAAATCTAAGGTTGTTTTACTTCAGAATTTCCCAGCCTCACTTTTGTACATGGGGCCTGCTGAGGCTTAAATACCCAGCAGAGTTAGAAATAGAGAGATGCACCACAGGGGAAAAAAATGGCAGTCCCACAGATTTAAAGGACTAGTAATCATTTTTACATTTAAAAAAATGTGGTACAGCTTTTCCTGGGCTAATCCCAGTGTCGGGAATTGTGTCATATCGAGTTATTACAGTTCAAACTGTTGGGTTTTTTTCATATTAACAGTGCCCTCTGGTGTCTCCATAGAATGTCATAGCAACAGTTTTATCACGTTGTGACACTTTGAACCATTATAACAGTCGAATAAGACAGCACCCATCAGTGGATTTAGTACCCATAACATATAAGTCTCCATACAAAAGGTGTACTGCTCCTTTAAATGGGGTCATATAATGACTTGAATGCTAGGAATGTCTCCAGTGCATTGCGAAGAAATGCGTTGGGAACCTCTCTAGCATTCAAGGGGCTCAATTTCCCATTTAAATCATTAGCAATTTTGATTTGTTTCCTATGGTTTAATTAATTTGCCCCAGAATTGATCCAGTTCTGCTTAATAAATTTGCATCTCTAGAGGGCCTTATGTTTACAAGTGAAGCAGTGTCATTTTTAGGTGCACCACCTTCACCATAGGAGACAACTCTTAAAAATTGATTTAATTGACTGTTTAACCCCTTAACGACCGGGGTATCAGCGACATGACTCAACATCCGCAGAGCATTTTTTTTTTTTCCCCGGTTCCAGACTCCCCGAACAGCGTGCAGCCGCGGGGGGAGCCCGGAACTCCATGATGGTCATAGTACGTCATGGGTCGTTCAGTCAGATCGACCCTTGACGTACTATGACTGTCAAGGGTTGTTAAGGGGTTAATACCTTGAATCCTAGAGAGGCAAAACAATGTGTTGGAGACTGCTAGCAATCAAGTGATTAGAAGCCCCATTTAAATCAGTGCAATCTGGGGACTTGGTATGGATCTTCTTTGATTTACCTCAGAATTGCATGACTCCACTTTACTACGTAAGGCCCATTGTGTCTATAATATATCGTCTTGCCAGTCTAGTGCATTCTAGATTTGGTTCATTATATATCTTTGTCCATTTTGTTTTTTGGTGTTATTTATTTGTATTTCACTTTTATGTTCATCTCCCTGCATAAAAAATTAAAAAGCTTCATTCCCTACCTGATGTGCACTTAGCACTCAGTTACTTTTTATAGTAAAATAATTCACAGTAGTATTTCCATTTTGTTAATTTTGTGTTGTCTTAAACACTAAAATAAAACTGGTCTTTCAGCCTGCTGACTACGGGTTTGTTTAACTCTGAGAGCCCTATGGGTAAGAAATACACTGAGAACCCCTCTAGAACTCAAAGGGTTAACACTTCAGTATGTGTCCTTCATATAGCAGTCAAGTAAATTTATCTATATGTATTTTGCATTATATCTACAGCTTTATATGTTGAGTGATCACTGTGGAAGTCTGTCCCTAGATCACACCTCCTCACTAAAAACCATGGGCTTCAATAGAACTGAATGGCTCCTAAGGGACACTAGTTTTTATCTGATTGTAAACTGAAACAGCCAGCAGTAGACCAAAATGCAATGCAAATAAAAACCGTAAATAGAACTGACTGCTGTTTGAAGGAAACCTACCTAGGTTATTCTTTCCGTTAAACCAGAGGAGTGTACAACTCATTGCTTTGCAGGGCTTTGTGCAAGCCACTGGTCCGTAAAGGGTTAAACAAATGTAAGCAATCTGTTCTTTAATATGTTTTGCAGAGCTTTGATGGGTAAACATTTGTTATCCTCTTGAGTGATAGAGGAGCGTGTTAGCACTCAGAGGGTTAACTAAAATTGAAGCTGTAAATCTCTGAATTAAATATCAGTCATTTTCAGTTCTTCAAGTTTACATCTCTGACTTATCTGGGTATAGAAACAGACTATTGGCATTGCTTTGCAAGGCATTGCATACCCCTCTGGCACTCAAAGGGTTAAATTGTTATGATTTTAAAGAAGCAGTAAGTTGTAAACTGATTGGTTGTGCATGTACCACACATCTTTCTAAGACTAACTATAAGTGGAGGTTTAATCCGACCGCTAAAAAAGACATTTTACTCACATAAAACTATAATACCAGTTTTACTCTTGGCTCTCTGTGCAGTTTTTATTAACCCCTTGCGTGCCAGTGCAAAGCATTATCTTTGCATCGTAATGCACACCTCGCTGGCACTCTCCAGGGACAGGTCTGGGGAGAGCAAGGAGGAGGCCAGTGGTGAGGAGGAGAGTCTGGACCCCAGCAGGGAGGGCACCGGTGCCTGTGAACATGAGGGCAGACTGACTTGCAAGGTGTGCATGGTGAGGGATTGCAGGGGATGTGCTAGAGGGGTGGTTTATGCACAGAGGAGGGCATTCAACAGGGCACTCAAAAGGTTAAGTCAGTCTTGATATATGTTTGCGACCTTTTACCGTGCAATATCAGAATGTCGCTCTGTTGATTGGGGCAACATTCTGACACTGCTCTTCTGGGTTAGGCACAATTTTTAACAAGCCCTTTTGTTGGTTGCGTAAAAGATGGCGACATTTCTATAGTGACCCAGCTGGAGGAGGAGGAGGGAGTCTCCACCCCTAAAGACACTGTCTGATGTGCCCCAGGAGGAGGGACTCAACCCCATGGTACATGTGTTCCATATGGACTAAAGAGAAAATAATTTAACAGGTAAGAAAACTACATGGTCCTCATTGTGTATGTTTACCAAACACTATCATGTCAATGTTTGGGCCTCAGCTGAGTCCAGCTTTGCGTGGAAGGTCTATCAGGTGGTATTGCCTGTTTTAAGCACTATTGTCTTTTTCCTCTATGCCATGTTTTTGTTCAGTAGTTTGAGCCTCTGTTGCATGCGGATAATGTTTATCAACTGCCTTCATAAACATTATCACCAAGAATCACCCCTTGCCTGGACACCTGCACTCAACAGCACTTCTCACTCCCACCCACTGACTGGCAGTTCATGTGGCAGGAGGCACTTACACCCAATAGCACTTACTCCTTCTATGTCCAACCTACCTTCCTCTAGACTGTAAGCGTTCATGAGCAGGGCCCTCTGATCCTTCTATTCTCCACACTAGATTTGTACAATTTAATATCTCTGTATGTCCATTCTCTATTGTACAGCACTGCGGAATTAGTTGCATCTATATAAATAAAGATTAATAATAATAATAATAATGTGGAGTGAAGCCTAAAGTATTATGTGCATTGTACTCTGCCTTTCCACAAGGCTGATGCCATGTTTTTGTTTAGTAGTTTGAGCACCTGTTGGATGTGGCTCGAAGCCTGAAGTAGTATGTGCATTATACTCGGCCTTTGATTCTTATTTGGTTGATTGCTATGACAATTCTGTGTCTGTTGATACATGAGGTTATATATGCAGTTTAGTCCAGGGAAATATTGGTGTCTTGTAGGGAGAGTGAGTTTTTTCTCCTTTTCCCTCCCGGGAATCTCTTGGAATGCTTTAGCATATCCCCATGGTTCCTGTATTCCATATTGAACATAAGAGAAAAAAGGATTTAAGTGAACTTAGCATTAAATCCTTTTGTTTTTAGTCCACACGGGACATAGGACTTTCACCCAGAGCAGAGGAGTCCTCTTGGGGTCTTACTGTAGGGGTTTCCTCCTTTCTTGTTCTGTTTCTTTGTGTTTCTTATCACACATGAATCTGGATGGGGGGGGGTTGAGTTGGAGGAGGGCATCTCTGCCTAAAATACACTGTCTTTTTGAATTGCCCACCTAGAGGAGGGAGCTCCATCCCATGGTTCCCGTGTTCCATTTGGGCTAAAGAGAAAAGGACTTAATGGTAAGTTCTCTAAAACGTTAATATAGTAATCTAGCATTAAATAATTTTTATGGATGCAGTACATTTTTAAATTGGGCCTGTCACCCTAAGATAAGTTTAGTTAACTTTAAAGATAAATGAAATCTGCCAATATGTTATAATGGCCATTTGCTGGTTTTTGAAAAATTAACCTTTGTTCATTGGTGGCACCACATGCTAAGAAGTTAATGTGCTGAGCTAGTATTACTACATACTGCTATGAATGAATCTAGGCAGATCCTACACACTGGAGGCATTTCCCATAGAAAATAACTATTAGCATAATGTGCAGGTAATTAGCATAAAGTGTCACATTGTGTCCCAAAATGTAAAGGTTAATTTCATAGAAACTACATAACCATACTTAAAGGGATAGTAATACTTTATTTTTACTATCCCCCCTCTTGTAGCCCTTAAAAATTGGAATTAAACGAGACCAGCAGCATCTCACCTTTATGGTTTGAGAGATATCCGCATCCAAAGTTCCCTCTCCTTCTCTCTCCCCTGACATCAACATTATAGCTGACAGCAGAGGAATCCGGTCCGTGAGCAAGCGGCGGCTCTGCAGCAGTGCTGAGATCGCGTTATGGAAAGAGAAATCCTTCAGTGAAATGGTCTTCTACGTGCGCTTGGTTTGCAAGCACATGTAAAAGACCATTTCACTGAAGGATTTCTGTTTCTATAACTCAATCTCAGCACTGCTGCAGAGCCACCACTGGTCCTGGGACCAGATTCCCCTGCTGTCAGCTATAACGCTGACGTCAGGGGAGAGAGAAGGAGAGGGAACTTTGGATGCGGATATCTCTCAAACCATAAAGGTGAGATGCTGCTGGTCTCGTTTAATTCCAATTTTTACGGGCTACAAGTAGGGGGATAGTAAAAATGAAGTATTACTATCCCTTCACCAAAAATGCTAGTAAAACATATAGGCAACTCGGTTCTCTTTCATCCTTTGTGTGCTGGGGTGGTATCCAACACATTGGGCTTATGCATTAAGGTGTGATAAAGAGTAGATGACTTCTCCAGTTTCTATGTTATTCTTTGGAACCTATGCACTAAGATTTCTCCAACTTTGGAGTGATAAAGCGTCTCTTTTCAGTAGAAATACCCTCGTTTTACTCAGCAGGGAAATGCCATAAATATATACCTTTTCATAATAAAACTTTAATGATCTTTTAAGTTCTCTTTGTATGTGTTGGCTAACTACATAATACATTTTCATATGCACTGTAATTCACACACAAAAAAATGTGTAATTTTTTTTTTTTTTCTTCAAACAATGGTATTAAAAATACACGTCACAAAAATCTCTGAAAAGCACTGTTGCTCTGATCAACACATGGTTTGCGTAATTGGAAATGTAGAGAAAAGATGTGTAATATAGCTGCCAAAAGCTGGCTCTTATACTGGTCCAAGAAAATGTTCTGTAATGTGAAGTTGCTCAAGTCAGGAAATGTTAAACCACCCAAGGTATGGCATTCATTTAAGTATGACGCGCCAGGCTTCCTACTATTAATGCTTAAAATGGTATTCGTATATCTCTAGTCATTAGAAGGAATTCTTTTTTGCAGTAGCTGAAGGCAAAATAAAATGAGTTAACATAATGGATAATATAATTCCTGAGAGAGAATTGCTCACATTTATAATCATCCAGTGCAAAATATATCCCCTTTTTCTGCACACATAAGAGAAGCAATATCCTTCTCTTTATATTTTGTAAAGATTTATAATTTTGAGTTGTAATATTTTTTTGTTTTTATTCTTCTCATCATGTACAAAAAGTGGCATATTATTAATTTATTTAATACTAATTGAAAAGCACATTTACACGGGCCACAGTGCTACCCAGCAACCAGCTGGATCCTGTCTTGTCAGTGGCCACGCTGCAGTCATGCAAACTAATGACTGGCCGATCATGCCGCGGCTGATACAGAGCAGGGCGCTCCGAATTTAGAGCGTAGTCTTCTCTGAGCACCTTCCTGGGACCAAGCGGTCCCAGGAAGGTGCGCAGAGAGGACTCCGGTCTGAATTTGGAGCTCCCTACTCCGTATCAGCCTTGGCATGGGCAGTCTCTACTGTGCATGACTGCAGCCGTCTCTACTGCACATGACAGCTTCTGACAAACATCCTTAACGAATTATTATCTAGTATTTATACACGTAAGTTAGAAATAAATGCATTTAAAACTGTTAAATAAAAAATAAATGTTAAGATAGACAAGAACAATTTGTATTTAAATATATTGCTACAAAAAATCTTTTAACCCCTTGATCAAGCGTGTCAAATTCAAATCTCAAGTTGTATTATGATACAAAACAAAATATTTGTTAGTATTCTGAAAGAAGGGTATGCACTGCCTGTATATACCAATATCCACATACCCCCCCTTTCTCTGTTTATCAATACGTTCTTCTGTGTACTAAGAGAATGAGATTTGCAGTCCGTACACACTGATAGAGACAAGCACTGTAAGTTTGCAGTGGTACAGAGGGAGGTGACTATACAATACGAAGTGCTTTGTGGCAATAAAGATAATATAGATTTTATTGATTTATATTCCCGTCTCCCCTCACACACTAGCCCTATTACATTATTCCATGTTCACGTTACACTTTTGCTTGTAAGTAGGCATGCATGGCTGTATTCCACTGTCTCCGATTTCTGTTTTTCTAGTATAGAAAGCGGTTACATAAGATTGATATATTTGTGTCATTTTTCTGTGAAGGGATAGTAATGTTTCACAAAAACAGCAGTTCAAATTAATCTTCATAGTATTTGAGCCATAGAGAGTGTTATTTCAATACTGTCAGAGTTGTAGTTCAAAAGTAATTGAATGATAAAGTTTCCCCCTCCTGCCCCTTTTGCCTTTTACACTGTTCACCTCAGATGTGGTTGCAAGACCAGACAGATAACAGCAAGGAACAATATTCTTCTGTGAGAACAATGAAAGCCCTGTCCCCCTTGACAGGTTTTTCAGCTTTTTCCCTTATCTTAATTGAAGATTGTCCCTCTCTGCAGTCTACCTGGGCACCGCCCTGCTGCCTGAGCTGGGCAGTGTTACATCAGTAAAAAGGCGGGAGGGAGATACTTTATCATTCAATTACTCTTGAAGTACAGCTCTGACAGAATTGAAATAAAACTCTCCAAGGCCCAAATACTATGATTATTTAGAGCTGCTTTTATTATGAAACATTACTATCCCTTTAAACTCAGTTTATAGTGGATGCTTTTTTATCTTGAATTTCAAAGATTATGTAATCTCTGCAATACAAACATAGACAGTCATCATTTTAAAAAGTCTGCACTACATTATAAAGGAGACACTCTATATTGGGCACATGTCTTTGACATTCCTGCCTTGGATGCTAGAGATCGCCAATTATATTGCATCTCTATCATCCAACGGATTAAAAGGAAAATGTACCTTCAAGGAGCAGTAATATTTTTTTAATGAAAGCAATATAGGCTATAGTGTGTTTCTGCTGAGTAAAACGGGTTTTCCAGCTGCTGGGGGATTATTTAATTCTAAAGTTATTACAACTCTAACTTGTTTGTTGTGTTTTTACATTAAATTCTAAGCTTCCATTGTGGTCACCAGGTAGTGTTATTACTATAATTTACTGTGGGGAGCTATAGTCTATGACTCAAGCTTTCCTATTGAGTGCATTATAAAAAAAATCCTGCCTTTTGGATACCAGTTCTAGCTCTTGCTAATGGTTTGATGAAAAAGAAAAATGTTTGGGCTGTAATAACATTTAAATGAAAAATGCCCCAGCATGAAGACTACCCTTGTTTTATTCTGCATGAAAAGCTTATACATTTTTACATATGTAGAAATGTATGCAGTGGCGTAACTAGCAGCCACCGGGCCCTGGTGCAGAAATTGCCGCCGGGCCCGCCCCCCCCCCCCCCCCACACACAATCTTCACGTTGCCCCACGTGAATCTCTTACCTCCATCTCTCGCGCGGTTCTCAGTTATGCAGAGCGCTGGGAGATGATGTCATCTCCCAGCGCTCTGCATTACCAGAGCGCCGGGAGGTTACCTGAGCTGCTGTGGGCAGGGCTGTGGGCGAGTGGCGATGGGTTCGCAGGGGGCGGTCGGGCCCCTTGGAGTGACGGGCCCGGTCGCAGATGCGACCCCTATTGTTACGCCACTGAATGTATGTTGTTAATAAATCGAGGTATGTACAGATCATAACAATTAAAAAAAAAAAAAAAAAAAAAAAAATAATCTCTTCTCTTCAGATCATGATCAGTGATTAGTGATGATCGAGCACCCCGATGCTCGGGTGTTCGGGTGCTCTGGCTGAGCGCCCCCGGAGGCTCGAGTGCTCGGCCGAGCACCCGAGCCCCATTGAAGTCAATGGGAGGACTCGAGCATTACACCAGGCACCCCCTGCTCTGATGAGGGGAGGGTGTCTGGTCCATAGGAAAAGGGCAGAAAATGATGGAAACACCACAGAAATGGTTCAGGGACAGCATAGGGAGGATGTCTGGATGCATCTTGGACTCCAACGTCGCTGCTGGGAACGATGTTTCGCCCGTAGTACGCCATTTTTACAGACTGACCGTAAAACACACAAAAAGGAAGATAAAAACTAATCTGCGGCTAGGCACACTAAACAATATGTGACGCTAATCTGCGGCTAGGCACACTAAACAATATGTGACGTTAATCTGCGGCTAGGCACACTAAACAATATGTGACGCTAATCTGCGGCTAGGCACACTAAACAATATGTTACGCTAATCTGCGGCTAGGCACACTAAACAATATGTGACGCTAATCTGCGGCTAGGCACACTAAACAATATGTGACGTTAATCTGCGGCTAGGCACACTAAACAATATGTGACGCTAATCTGCGGCTAGGCACACGAAACAGAATGTGACGCTAATCTGCGGCTAGGCACAGTGAACGGAATATGTGACGTTAATTTGTGAATTTGCACACTAAACAGAATGTGACAATAATCTATGGCTAGGCACACGTTTAAAATGGCCCTTTTTGTCGCTGCGTTGTAAAATCATTGGCCCCGTGCACCTAACAGAATATGTCAGCTTGTCACTGCACTGTGAAATATTTGTCCCTGTGCACCTAGTACAATGTCACCTTAGAACATGTCCCCCCCCACAAAAAAATGAAATTCTGCCACCCCCAAAAAAAATTAAATGCTGCCCCCACACACAACAGTCCTAAAAAGGACTTTTGGGTCTTGAAAGAGTTTCAACAATTTTATTCTCCCTACACTGACTTCCTGTGCATCTAGTATTATATGTCACCTTTCAAATATCCCCCCCACAAAAAAAAGGAAATTGTGCCCCCCAAACAAAATATAAATGCTGCCCCCACACACAACAGTCCTAAAAAGGACTTTTGGGTCTTGAAAGAGTTTCAACAATTTTATTCTCCCTACACTGACTTCCTGTGCATCTAGTATTATATGTCACCTTTCAAATATCCCCCCCACAAAAAAAAGGAAATTGTGCCCCCCCAAACAAAATATAAATGCTGCCCCCACACACAACAGTCCTAAAAAGGACTTTTGGGTCTTGAAAGAGTTTCAACAATTTTATTCTCCCTACACTGACTTTCCCTGCCTAAGCGCATCTCTCCCTGGCTAAGAATGAGCCGAACTCGCGCGTTGGGTGCTATATAGCACCCGATCACGGGTTCTGGCCAGCCAATCAGTGTAATGCCAGCAGCCAACATGGCTGCTGGCATTACACTGATGTCAGAGCCTCCCCGCACGTTTATTGGCTGCGCAGCAGCCGCGAAACGTGCGGGGAGGAGACCCGAACATGGCGGGCGAGCACATGCGGTACTCGTACGAGTACCGCCATGTGCCGAGCAGAGCGATGCTCGAGCCGAACTGAGCTTCGGCCGAGCATGCTCGCTCATCACTATCAGTGATCCATATTTTGGTCCACACTTTTAATAAACCCATTTGTTGATTTTAAAATCAGTGAATGCTTCTCTTTTTGGACAACCTATTTAAAGACCCATCAAGTCATGGATCATAAAAGATAGATCAGATTAGTACATATTTCTTTTGATATACTTGACTTATTGTTATGGTCACGTACCTAGGTATGTCATTCTTTTAATCAATTTATAAACCATCTGTCCTACATAGATTCTCTTTAATAATTCACATATTGGTGACTTATTCAATTTCTGAAGCAAGCTTATTCTGTTTATTCTTTAATATGAGCCACTTTACCAAATTTTGGTTTAATTTAAGCAGAGTTGACTGATATATAAGTACATTTTGCTCCATTTCTTTGCTTCACCTTCCCTCCAGACCTCTCAAATGGCTTGTTTAAAACAGTCTTTACCCATTTTCTCATCACCCTTACAATCTGACTTCCCCTAATAATATTCCACTGACACTGCACTAACAAAATTATCAAATGACCTACTCGCAGATAAATCCAGTGACATAGTAATGGTTCTTGACCTCTCAGCAGCATTTACCATAGTTGAACAACCACTTTTCTCCACTCCATTGACCTTCATGGCAGAGCCCTGTCCTGTTTTTCATCCCACCTTTCACACTTCTATTTCATTTAATTACACCACATCCTCTCATCTGTCTCTTTCTGTTGGGGCACCACAAGGCTCAGCCTTTGGGTCTCTACAGTTTTCTAGCTTTGGTTCCCCATCCCCCCTGGTAATCTAACTACTATGGATTTCAGCACCACCTCTATGCCAGTGGTGCTCAAATCTACCTTTCCTCCCCTCACCTGTTCCCCATCTTACTAACATGTCACCAACTGTTAATCCACAATTTCTTCATGGATGTCTGACCATTTCTTAATGCTAAACATATCTAAAATAAAGCTTATAATAATTGCTCCTTTTGCCATTGCTGCTATACCAGCTTTCTTTCTTAATTTCAACCAGCTGCCCCCATCCCTTTCCCTGGAACTCACAGCCCTGCTGTCTCAGGCTCTCACCCAGCTTTACCACCTTCAAGCACTCTCTAAAGGCTCTTCTCTTTATAGAAGCCAACCCCCACACCATATAACCTATTCCTTATTCTGTCTAGCCTGATGTTTAACTAAACCCTAAGCATCCCCTTAATCCACTCCATACCATCCACCCTCAATATACTATGATAGGGACATCTCTAGCACAGGATTTCAAGAATATCGTAGCTCCATTTAGCCTAAGAGCACATTATGCACAGAGAAGGCAGAACCAACCAAGGCTATAGCAAACCATTCATTACTTTCTACTGTTACAGGTTACGGTATGTCTGCTAACATCAGTGATATAAGTTGTACCTATTTTCTTGGCGACATATGCTAGACATTTGTTTTTGGTGTGGTACTTTATGCTAATCAGGTTATATACCGCACCAATATTACCACGCACTGTATTTATATTAGTACAGCAAGCTCTAATTTTCACCATGAACAGAGCTAATTAGTTTTATAAGCAGATAATTTGAATAAATTGCTACACTGTAGCATCAAAACATAAAGAATAATTTCTAGAAAACTATTTGAATTAAATATGGCCAATACAACATATAGGCAGATTTTAATTCTGTATAAAACAAACTAAACTTGTCTTAGTGTCTACTTTAATTTTAAATTAGTATAGAAATAGTGGCATTAGAGCCTTGTTACTAGGAATGGGCGAAAATTTCCGTCTCAAACTGAAATTGGCAAAAAATGGCACTTTCTGCTTGGTGAAAAATTTCCTGTGAAAAGCGCCAATTTTCCGCTTTTTTCTCCTAGCTCATGCCATTGAAATCAATGGGAACATTGAAGTTACACACAACATAAAATAAATATTATTTAATTTCACAAAGACATAGTATAAAAGGGGCATCAGGGTGCCTGTGTTGTTGGGGTGTGGGTAAAGAATCAGGGGATGATTTTGGGGGGGTTGTTTACTGGTATTGGGGGGCAGTTAATAAAAAATCCTAAATTAAATAAAATAAAATAAAATAGAAACCATAAGACATTGTATAAAGGGGTCTGAGGAGGGTGCCTGTGTTGGTGAATGAATGAATCATTTGAACAGGGAATTTGTTTTTGGGGGGGTTCTTGACTGCTATTTGGGGGACAGTTAATAAAAAAAAAAACAATAAAATAAGACATTTGTATGTAAAGTGATAGAGACAGGAACCCCCTGACATAAACTGCTACGGGGGTGGTCTGATACTTGACTTGATAGAGTATTTTGTAGAGGATGATTTGTTTGATTTGTTGTTAGAGGCCTTTGTAGGATTTAGACTTATTAGAGGCCCAAGCCCTGAAGAAACATTGATTTGTAGGACCTAAGCTTGTTTGGCACAAGCCCTAAGGAAACATTGGTTTGTAGGACTTAGGTTTGTTAGAAACAAACCCCCCAAAAATTGTTTATTTTTCTGTAGGACTAGTGTTTTGAAGGAAAAAAAAAAAAAAAACAAAATACAAAAACCAAGCCCTGAGAAAAAAATAAAAATGCCCTACTGGCCTAATGCTATCAGGTCCTGTTGGCCAGTGTCAAATGTCCTCCTGAGTTGCAACTGCTGTTCATACTGCTGTTGCTGAGTTGTTTAAGCAGCAGGATGATTAGGCTGAAAGGGAATGGGATCAACAATATCAGTAACATGGAAGATGGATGATGAAGGTTCCACTTGCCATGACTGGCTCCAGTGATGTGCCTGAGGCAGTAGCAGCAGAATAAGTAACCCCCAGTATATGTGGAGAAAAGAAGAAGCTGACCATTAAATCTTCTCCACCTGCTCCTCCTCCAAAATCATCATGGATGTGTTATTAGAATATATTTTTTCCCTCGAGAGCAGGAAGAGCGGGTCTCATCAGCAACTCCAATGTGCAGTGTGTGTGTGTGTGTGTGTGTGTGTGTGTGTGTGTGTGTGTGTGTGTGTGTGTGTGTGTGTGTGTGTGTGTTAAATAACATCTGGGGGCACAACCGTATCCAAACATCATGACACCCGAAACCAAGTACTGCCGCTGTCACTGTACCCCTTTTCCAGACCCGCTAAGGACACATGACAACTTGCTGACAGTTACAGTTTAATGGTAATGATGAACACTCCCTGCCACCATCTTGGCATATTCTGCAGGATGATAGCTCCTCAGATGCTGCTTGATGCACTGATTGCGATTTTCCTTCACCATACTGACATGTGTGGTCAGTGCACCACACAGTGTGCAAGGGGTACAGACGAACTGCCACATCCTAACATCAACAGAGTGGCTATCATTTGGAGGGGGAGGTAATGAACGAGGTGGCTTGGCAGAAGATGTAGTTACCATAGAAGATGATGGTGAGCTAGTTGTTTCAATCATCCTGGAACTTCCAGTCTCTGGCTGGGTTGTTCTATTCCTCCTCCTCCTCTTTGATCTCCTCCTAACCTTTTGTTTCCTTTCTGGAGTGTCAGGGACAGCAAAAGCGGTGCTTGAGTTCTGTGGTGGGTGTTTGTCTTTAACATGTTTGACGTAAATGTCATGGTGTCTGTATTTCATGTGTGATATCAGGGTGCTTGTGCCAAGGTGTGTTTCCTCCTTTCACTGACTTGTCACAAATTGTGAACAGTACTGTTGCTGATGACTGCACTGTGCCTGCCCCAACAGAAAAATAGTCCCACACCCATAATGACTTCAGGGGGGAAGGGAACAGATGGAGAAGAATTGCCTTTTTCTTCATGTCAACAACATTCCCCTTCATTGTCTGTGGTAGTGGATAATGTTGCTGCTTCTGCTTCAGATTTAGCACTGCATCTAGGATCAGGAGTATTGCTACTGCTGGCAAGTGGAAACTGTCCTAGTCCCGCATCATTTGTTGACCCCCATTCCCACTGTTTCCACGGTGGTCTGTGGCACACTAACCTGCTTCTCAGCATCCTGCTGCCCTTGCACCTCAGCATCAGAAGGAATTAGAGCTGTTGCAAATTCCTGTAATTCCAAAATGTCATTGGTGGTGGTGGTGATGCCCATCCTCATCCATGTCTCCCTATCCTTCTCAGTTTTTGCTAAAAAGGCCATCAATGTCTCTTCCACCCCAGCCTCTCCAGCATCATCATCATCACCACCACCACCACCACCCTACATGCTGTTGTTGCTGCTGCTGCTGCTCTATTCCAGACATCTCACTTGCTTGGAGGAGGTGACAAGCAATGTGACAGAGGGTCCTCTAATGTCACACTTGCCATTTCCTTTTTACCTGAAGAAGAAGGCAGACTAGCACTAGCAGGCACAGGCAGCTGATCTGTGCTCCTGCTGGTGGTGGTGGTATTCATGCTGAGCCTGCTTTCCTCCCTCAACACCAGTTCTGGCCTCTTCAGGATCATGTTCCATCAGGAGACACTGTAGTGAAGAGAAGGGGAGGACTCCCAGGGTCAGAGGAATGGTGTGGGCTCCCTTGACAGCTAGTCTGGACGCTCTCCAATGTTTCCCCTACCCCTCCAGCTGCTTCACCATTACTGCTACTACTACTAACACCAACCACATCAAGTTCAGCTGCAGAGTCTTCCTACTCAGTCTCACAGTCACTAGTAATATAAGGACCTTAGTAGCAGTAGTACTAGTACTGGCAGGACTGCTTGGGAATGGCAAGTGTGACTTACGTAGTAACATAGTAAATTAGGTTGAAAAAAGACACAAGTCCATCAAGTTCAGCCTTTGCCTCATACCTCAGTAACTGAGAATTTTATAGCTTTCCTGCTACCAATTAAATTAGTCTTTATCAGACCTTCCTGATCAGCCTACTGATAAACAGTATAACTCTGTATGTTCCCTTTTGAAAGAAATGTATCTAATCTTCTCTTAAATGTATCCATTGTATCTGCCATAACTACCTCCCTGGGCAATGAATTCCACAATTTGACAGACCTTACCGTAAAAAAACCCTTCCTCTGCTGAAGTTTAAACCTCCTTTCCTCTAATCTCAAGGGGGTGTCCCCTGGTCACCTGATCAGGCCTTGGAATAAATAGCTCACCGCAGAGATCCTTGTATTGACCTCTCATATACTTGTACAATGTGAGAAGGTCTCCTCTTAGTCATCTTTTCTCTAGAGTAAATAAACCAAGTTTGTTTAGTCGTTCCTCATATGTCAAGTCCTCCAATCCCTTAATTAATTTTGTTGCTCTCCGCTGTACCCTCTCTAGTTCTAGTATATCCTTTTTCAGAACCGGTGCCCAAAATTGCACTGCATACTCAAGGTGAGGTCTTACCAATGATTTGTATAATGGCAAAATAATGTTATCCACTCTTGTTTCGATACCTCTTTTTATGCAAGACAGGATTTTGTTTGCCTTTGCTACTGCTGTTTGACACTGGTCACTGTTTCCAAGTTTGTAGTTGACAAGGATACTCAGGTCTTTCTAGCAATGAGTCCCCTAAAATTATTCCATTAAGTTTATAAGTAGCCTTGGGATTGTTTCCTCCCAAATGCATGACTTTTAGAGTCCCTTGCTGTCACACTTGGCATCATTTTCTCGCCCCCCCCTCCGAGTATTACAAGAAACACTAGCAGCAGGCAAAGTATTGGTGGCAGCAGGTTCAGCACTGGCAGCAGGTACAACACTAGTAGCTACAGGAACAACAATGGTGGCACTGACAGCAGGGGCAGCATATCTGGCATCAAGCACAACACTCGTGGCTGCAGGGACAGCAGTGGTGGCACTGGCAGCAGGGGCAGCATGTACAGTACTAGTGGCAGCACTTCTGGCAGCAGGTACAACACTAGTGGCTGCAGGAACAGCAATGGTGGTACTGGCAGCAGGGACAGCACATCTTGCAGGAGGCACAGGCAGCTGACCTGTCCTGCTCTCACTAGTACTACCCTTTTCCCCCCCTTTCCCATTCCCTTTTCTCCCTTCCTTCCCATTCCCTTTTCTCCATCCCTTCTCATTAAATTCCCCAAGATCCCTTGGGGTGATTTAGGGGGACTGGACTGCATTGGTTCAGAACTGCAGGTCACTTCTTCCTCCTCCTCCTCAGATTCAGTGGACACATAATAAGGGTCCTTCCAGTTCCTCTTTTTTGCTGCTCAGTATGAGCTTCTCCTGCCTCAGTTTTTGCAAAATATCACAGCAAAACAGCACAGCATGTCTATCTCACTCTGTAGCTGCTTCTATTGTGTCTACCTTCAGAGAAAACATCACATTTTTATAGCGGAAGTGCGAAAACAACGTAAATCAATGGGCAGAAACTTTCTACCCATTGAAAAAATGGTGAAAGATTTTGGCCAATGGTCTAAAGTTGCAAAAATTTTAACCGATAGTGTTAAAGCGGATTTTCCCGTGAAAAAGTGGATAACTGTGGTTTTCTCAAAATTTCCCACGGGAACACGGCGACAACTTTCGCCCACCCCTACATATTACACATTTGTTCTAAACCCATTCTGTTAATATGGTAGTATATAAAGTATGTATTTAAAGTTCAATTAAAGAAAGGAAAACTAGTACCCTACCACCAAAGTCCCCACTGCTGTTGCCTACGATAAATAACCAGAATGTGGAATGAAAAATAAACAGGGATTGGCTTTTACATGGCCATCCCCATTCAAATGAATTTGCCAGCTGGAGGAGTGATGTTTTGCAAATTCATAACCCCCTCCAGTAGATGCTGATTGGCTGGGAGGCGAGGTAAACTGCAGTGCACATTTTGTGCCCAGTGTAACCCCACAGTCTCAGCCATTGGGATCACTGGACCTTATTTCAACAGGGTTGATTCTGATTCGGGCAAGGTGGGGTTATTATTTATTGTAGGCAGCAACAGAGGTGATGGTGGAGGCAGGGTAGTAGGTTTTTTTTTTTTGTTTTTTTTTTTGTTTTTTAGTATTTTTTAACCTTTTTTAGGTACAATATGCGGGAGGACCAGGTTGTCGAGGACATTGCTGAACCTCCAACATCAAGGTAAGTGTTATGACTTGGGGGGACTTAGAATTTTAGAGAGAGAATTTTATTTATGAAAGAAAATATTCACCGAAATTCTGACTAACTGAACCTGAGAGGGGGGTTCTTTGATATTTGTTTCATCCGAATGGGTAAAAAAATAATTCACTGAATCATTCAGCCGAAACTAATTTTTTTGATGCGCACAAATCTATTACACATCACAACACATTGGTGAGATTTACACCAACATCATCGGCCCAAGGGCAAAATGAGAGGGAATTATCAGCTGCCCAGAAGCCCTACTTATTTATAACCCTTTCACCATGCCAAGTGTGGGCAACCGGCTTCCCTGCAGCTGTTGTTGGACTACAATTTCATCATCCTCAGCCAATGAGGATGGGGGTAATGTAGTCACAATAGCTAAATAGATGTAGGTTGCTCCCCCCACACAACCTGTACACACGCAGCTGCAATGGTTTCTGTATAAAGCATTGCACAAAATCAATTCTAGGTATATTTAGTAGTGATGAGCGAGCACCCCAATGCTCGGGTGTTCGGGTGCTCTGACCGAGCACCCCCTGAGGCTCGAGTGCTCGGCCGAGCACCCGAGCCCCATTGAAGTCAATGGGAGGACTCGAGCATTACACCAGGCACCCCCTGCTCTGATGAGGGGAGGGTGCCTGGTCCATAGGAAAAGGGCAGAAAAGGATGGAAACACCACAGAAATGGTTCAGGGACAGCATAGGGAGGATGTCTGGATGCATCTTGGACTCCAACATCGCTGCTGGGAATGATCTTTCGCCCGTAGTACGCCATTTTTACAGACTGACCATAAAACACACAAAAAGGAAAATAAAAACAACTTTAGGCGAAAAATTGTTACCAAACAATATTTGCTGTATATTTACTTGTATATCATCTGCAAATTCTCCCAAAAATTTCCTTGATTTTCAGAACTGAGGCCATGATTAAGAGGGAAACGTGCGCAGAGGCAAATTCTCCCAAAAATTTCCTTGATTTTCAGAACTGAGGCCATGATTAAGAGGGAAACGTGCGCAGAGGCAAATTCTCCCAAAAATTTCCTTGATTTTCAGAACTGAGGCCATGATTAAGAGGGAAACGTGCGCAGAGGCAAATTCTCCCAAAAATTTCCTTGATTTTCAGAACTGAGGCCATGATTAAGAGGGAAACGTGCGCTGAGCTGACCATCTAAAACATTATGGGTGAGGGTCTGCTGCAGAGCTGACCATCCTAAACATTATATGCGAAGGCCCGCTAGTGAGCTGACGCTATAAAACATTATATGAGAGGGCCCGCTAGAGAGCTGACCCAATAAAACATTATATGAGAAGGCCCGCTGGTGAGCTGACCTATATAAAAATTATATCACAGGGCCCGCTGGTGAGCTGGCCCTATATAAAAATTATATCACAGGGCCCGCTGGTGAGCTGGCCCTATATAAAAATTATATCACAGGGCCCGCTGGTGAGCTGGTCCTATATAAAAATTATATCACAGGGCCCGCTGGTGAGCTGGCCCTATATAAAAATTATATCCCAGGGCATATGGAAGAGGAGGAGGAGGATGAGAAGATTAAGAGTCAACCATATACCCGTTTTTTGGGTGGAAGGGGTGAATGGGAATACAGAGTATTCCCATCATTGTAAATAACATATATAAAGTGAGTTTATGTTCCCCCGGGGCTTTCCTCCAGTGGAGTGGAGAAGTCAGGGGAAATCCAGGCCTTGTTCATTTTTATAAGTGTCAACCTATCAGCATTGTCGGTGGAAAGGCGGATACGCTTATCTGTTATGATGCCACCAGCAGCACTAAATACCCGCTCAGACAGAACGCTGGCGGCAGGGCAGGCCAGCACCTCCAAGGCGTAGAGTGCCAGTTCATACCACGTGTCCAGCTTGGACACCCAGTAGTTGTAAGGCACAGAGGGATCATTGAGGACGCTGACACGGTCTGCTACGTACTCCTTCACCATCTTCCAAAACTTTTCCCTCCTTGTGACACTAGGCTGCGCATCAGGGTGAGGGTGCTGGCGGGGTGTCATGAAGGTGTCCCACGCCTTGGAGAGTGTTGCCCTGCCTTTCTCGGAACTGCTGTGTGCTCCCCTTTTCTCCCCTTCTCTGTTGGCCAAGGTAGCACGTACTCTGCCGCCAGCGTTGTCAGATGGAAAATTTTGGAGCAATTTTTCAACAAGAACCTTCTGGTATTGCACCATTTTGCTTGTCCTCTCCACCGGAGGAATGAGAGATGAGAAATTCTCTTTGTAGCGGGGGTCCAGAAGGGTGAACACCCAGTAATCCGTGTTGTTTAAAATGCGTATAACGCGTGGGTCACGGGAAAGGCAGCCTAACATAAAGTCAGCCATGTGTGCCAGAGTACCAACAGTCAAGATTTCGCTGTCCTCACCAGGAGGATGACTCTCAATATCCTCATCCTCTTCCTCCTCTTCTGCCCACCCACGCTGAAGAGATGGAACTAAAGTTCCATGGCTACCCTCTGTAGCGGAGGCAACCGTGTCTTCCTCCTCCTCCTCCGCCTCCTCCAATTGTCGCTGAGAAGACGAAGTGAGGGTGCTCTGGCTATCACCTTGTGTAAGCTCTTCCTCCCCCATTTCCACCTCTTCCACATGCAAAGCGTCGGTTTTAATTGTGAGCAGCGAGCGTTTCAGTAGACACAGAAGTGGGATGGTGACACTGATAATAGCGTTATCACCGCTCACCATCTGTGTCGATTCCTCAAAATTGCGTAAAACCTCGCAGAGGTCTGACATCCATTCCCACTCCTCACTTCTGATTACAGGAAGTTGAACGGAGAGGCGACGACCGTGTAACAGCTGGTACTCCACTACTGCCCTCTGCTGCTCACAAAGCCGGGCCAACATGTGGAAGGTGGAGTTCCAGCGCGTGCTCACGTCACACAGCAGCCGGTGAGCTGGCAATTGTAAGCGCTGCTGCAGCTTCAACAGGCCGGCCGAAGCTGTAGATGACTTACGGAAATGTGCACACACGCGGCGCACCTTGGTCAAGAGATCATGCACATTGGGGTAGGTTTTTAGAAATCGCTGCACCACTAAATTAAATACATGCGCTAGGCATGGTACGTGTGTGAGCTTGCCGAGCTCCAAAGCCGCCACCAAGTTACGCCCATTATCACACACAACCATGCCTGGTTGCAGGTTGAGTGGCGAGAGCCACTGCTCGGTCTGGTGACTAATCCCCTGCAACAGCTCTGAGGCCGTGTGCTGTTTGTCCCCAAGGCAGATCAGCTTCAGCACGGCCTGTTGACGCTTCCCCACTGCAGTGCTACACTGCTTCCAGCTACTGGCTGATGGGGGAGTGGCGCTGCGTGTAGAGAATTCGGAGGTGGAAACGGAGGAGGAGGAGCCAATAACGTAGGTGCTGGCGGAAACCCTGATGGAGGTAGGGCCCGCAATCCTCGGCGTGGGTAGCACCCGTGCCATCCCAGGGTCCGAGTCGCTCCCAGCCTCCACGACATTCACCCAGTGTGCCGTCAGGGAAATGTAGCGTCCCTGGCCACAAGCACTTGTCCATGTGTCAGTCGTTAAGTGGACCTTCCCAGTAACTGCGTTGGTCAGGGCACGGGTGATGTTACGGGACACATGGTGGTGTAATGCGGGGATGGCACACCGGGAAAAGTAGTGGCGGCTGGGGACCGCGTACCGAGGGACAGCTGCTGCCATCAGGCTGCGGAAGGACTCAGTGTCCACAAGCCTAAATGGCAGCATTTCGATGGCCAGTAATTTGGAAAGGTGTGAGGTTAGTGCTATGGCCTGTGGGTGGGTGGCTGGGTACTTTCTCTTGCGCTCAAATGCCTGGGGTAATGACATTTGGACGCTGCGCTGGGACAGGGAAGTGGATGTGGTCGCTGATGGTGCTTCAGATGCTACAGGTGCAGGGCGGGAGGTATGCGGGCCTGCGCCTTCGACAGGCGATTGGCCGGCACCGAAAACAGGGGAAGAGGAGGCAGTGGTGTGGCCTGCAGACACAGATGGGCGATCCAGGCGTTCCTCCCACTTACTACGGTGCTTGGATGCCATGTGTCGGATCATGCTGGTGGTGGTGAGGTTTCTAGTGTTCATGCCTCGGCTCATTCTGGTGTGGCACAGGTTGCAAACTACAATTCTTTTGTCGTCCGCACTTTCCTTAAAAAAACGCCATACCGCGGAACACCTACCCTTTGGCAAGGTAGATTTACGCAAGGGGGTGCTCCGTGGAACATTTGCGGGCCGGTTTGGTGCGGTCCGCCTTCTTTCTGTAGCCACACCACTGCCTCTTCCAGCCTGTTGCGGTGCTGCAGATGGCTCACCCTCAGGACTGCTGTCATCGCTCGGCTCTACACCTTCCCAGGTGGGGTCAGTCACCTCATCGTCCACCAAGTCCTCCTCCACTTCCTCACTCTGATCATCCTCCTCAAGTCTTGATCCCACCACATACTCAGTCATTGACAACTGTATAACATTCTCCTCAACAAGGTCTTGAGACGGAAATAGTGGTTGATTTAATGGCAACTGTGTCTCATCATCATCATCATCATCCACTACTTCCTTTGACCTTAAATGCCGTTCACATCTGTCATCTTCTTGTGATTGGGTAGCCTCTAGAGGTTGTGAATCAGGGCACAAGATGTCATGTTCCTCTGCAAGCGTGCTTGGAGAGAGGGTCAAATGAAGGATTGGTGATGAGACGAGCTCCTCACTATATCCCAGTGTGGGATCACTTCTTTGACCAGACCGTGTATGGTGGGAGGAAGGATGATCAGAGTGAGGATTATGTTGACCAGACTCTTGGCTACTGAGAGTGGACTTGGTGGAAGACAGGGTGGTGCTTAACCGACTGGAAGCAGTATCAGCTGTCATCCAACCGACCACCTGTTCGCAGTGGTCGGACCTCGAGAGTGATGTCCTGCGACGCCCTGTAAAATTAGACATGAAGCTAGGTATGGTGGATGTCTTTCTTTCTTGTGCTCTGGCACCAGGCACAGTTTCTCTGCGTCCTGACCCGCGCCCTGAACTATCAGGATCACGTCCACTTCCCCGTCCCTTTTTACCCGCCTTCTTCATCTTACACGGAATATGTGACTTTAATATTTGAGTTTGAAAACTTAACAGTATTTCTTCCTATTCTGCAACTGTGCAGAGTACACAGAATAGGCTGCTAAACGGCGGTGACACACACTGAATGGAATATGTGACTTTAATATTTGAGTTTGAAAACTTAACAGTATTTCTTCCTATTCTGCAACTGTGCAGAGTACACAGAATAGGCTGCTAAACGGCGGTGACACACACTGAATGGAATATGTGACTTTAATATTTGAGTTTGAAAACTTAACAGTATTTCTTCCTATTCTGCAACTGTGCAGAGTACACAGAATAGGCTGCTAAACGGCGGTGACACACACTGAATGGAATATGTGACTTTAATATTTGAGTTTGAAAACTTAACAGTATTTCTTCCTAGTCTGCAACTGTGCAGAGTACACAGAATAGGCTGCTAAACTGCGGTGACACACACTGAATGGAATATGTGACTTTAATATTTTAGTTTGAAGACTTAACAGTATTTCTTCCTATTCTGCAACTCTGCACAGTACACAGAATGTGCTGCTACACTGCGGCGAAGCACACTGAATGGAATATGTGACTTTGATATTTTAGTTTGAAGACTTAACAGTATTTCTTCCTATTCTGCAACTCTGCACAGTACACAGAATGTGCTGCTAAACTGCGGCGAAGCACACTGAATGGAATATGTGACTTTGATATTTTAGTTTGAAGACTTAACAGTATTTCTTCCTATTCTGCAACTCTGCACAGTACACAGAATGTGCTGCTAAACTGCGGCGAAGCACACTGAATGGAATATGTGACTTTGATATTTTAGTTTGAAGACTTAACAGTATTTCTTCCTATTCTGCAACTCTGCACAGTACACAGAATGTGCTGCTAAACTGCGGCGACGCACACTGAATGGAATATGTGACTTTGATATTTTAGTTTGAAGACTTAACAGAATGTGCTCTAATCTGCAACTTTGCACACTAAACAGAATGTGCTCTAATCTGCAACTTTGCACACTAAACAGAATGTGCTCTAATCTGCAACTTTGCACACTAAACAGAATGTGCTCTAATCTGCAACTGTGCACACTAAACAGAATGTGCTCTAATCTGCAACTTTGCACACTAAACAGAATATATATATTTTTTTTTTTTTTTTCCCCCCACACAAAATAACCTGCTGCCCCCACACACAGTAGTCCTAAAAAGGACTTTTGGTTCTTTTTTTTCACAATTTTGCTTGTTTTCCTCCCTACACTGCCTTTCCCTTCCTATCCTCAGCTCTCCCTGGCTAAGACTGAGCCGAACTCGATGGTCAGGTGCTATACAGTACCCGACCACGGGTTCTGGCCAGCCAATCAGTGTAATGCCAGCAGCCAACATGGCTGCTGGCATTACACCGATGTCAGAGCCTCCCTGCACGTTTATTGGCTGCGCAGCAGCCGCAAAACGTGCGGGGAGGAGACCCGAACATGGCGGGCGAGCACATGCGGTACTCGTACGAGTACCGCCATGTGCCGAGCAGAGCGATGCTCGAGCCGATCCGAGCATCGGCCGAGCATGCTCGCTCAACACTAATATTTAGTCTATACTTTTTATCTTTTGGAATCCTTTACCTGGAAATTGTGAGTTTGCCCCTGATTCAATGACCAGTGTCTCTCGACTCCCCTGCAAAAAAGGGTTAAAGTATGTCTTATTTTCCAAGTCAAAATGATCACATCACAGCTCTCCAAAAAAATCACCATCTCATCCAGCCTTAGTGCATCTTACCCCAGGGATGCCATAGATTGATATATCCTATATAATAATTTGTTGTGTGTAACGCCCGACATGCGCAGTAGACACTGCTGCGCGTGCGGCAGTCATGCGCAGTACAGACTGCCCGCGCCGTGGATGATACAGAGCTGGGCGCTCCGAAGGAGCGTCCAGCTCTGTATCAGCAGTGGTGCGGGCAGTCTCTGCTGCGCGTGACTGCCCCGCGACCGGCTGCCAGAGGCACTGTGGCCCGTGTAACGGGCTGTTCAACTAGTAGATTATAATGGGAGCATAGTCTAAAAGCTTAAAATGGAGCTGTAGTTTTCCTTACTACCGTATTTGGGAAAGAAAAGACTGAAAACATTTACTTTAAACACAATAGCACATTCATTTCTGTGACGTAGTATCCAAATCTCCCATAGCTCTTTTAGGCATGAACTAATTATAGCTATGAAATAACTATTATTCTTCAGGTTCCCTTTGAGATGGAATGTATCCAGACACCAACATTCTTTTAGCTATCCTGCTTTTACTTCTAATTAGTTATATGTTGCCATTGGTTTTCCTTTCAGCCTCTGAAACACATTAGGATTGTTATATATCCCCATGAAAGACTTTGTCAGTGCACCAAAGGCAATTTGTGCATGTTGCTTAATGTATTTTTCTTTTGATTTACTTCAACAGCAAAATGCCAAAGCCATTGGGTGCCAGAGATCTCCTTTGCACTGTGACTGTCAACCAAGAATGGCAACAATATCATACCTCCCAACATTTCAAATGGCCAAAGAGGGACACTTTTGTTTTAGGCGGTGGTGTTGGGGGCGTGGCTTGTGGGAGGGGCATTACCGATAATATTTAGGTCATTTTATTACCTTCTGATAACTCCTGGTGTGACTTATTAAATGATTTAGAGCAAGGATAAAGCATTTTATTTACACAGACTAATTTATAAACACATATACTGAGGTTTAACCCCTTAACGACCGGCCGATCGGCACGGCGTGGTCAGTTAAGGACTACAGAGTATTTTTTTTTCTTATTCCGGTTCCAGACTCCCCGAACAGCGTGCAGCCGCGGGGGGAGCCCGGAATTCCATGACGGTCATAGTACGTCATGGGTCGTTCAGTCAGATCGACCCTTGACGGTCTATGACCGTCAAGGGTCGTTAAGGGGTTAAACAAACATTAATGTGTGTTTTATAACTGTGGAGCAATGTGATACACTTGTATATACCACTCAGACTGCTCTCCTAAAAAGAGGGACATCAGGGTAGTAAAGAGGGACAGAGGGATTTAGGTCTAAAAGAGGGACTATCCCTCCTAAATAGGGACACTTGGGAGGTATGCAATATCAACATTCATTGGTGCATATGTGTAAAGAAAGAAGAGCAAAAACAAGCTTATCATAGGGAAAAATAAAACCTCTCCCAAATTTCATTGATTTAAACTCTTTAACCCTTTGTGTGCCAGAGGAGAACGCAACACATTGCAGAGCAATACGTTGTGTACCCCTCTGGCACGAAAATGGTTAATGCTTCTCATTGCACATTCGTCTGGTTCTCAATGAGTCAAAATGTGACACATGTAACTGAAAAATCCTAATTTTTATGACGTGTGTGTTTGTGTATCAAAAACAATATATCCTACACCTTTGAGTGCCAGAGAGGTATTCAATTCATTACATTTCAATGTGTTGAATACTCTCTCTCACTGAAAGGGTTAATGAAAACATTTTAAAAGGTGTGGCAATTTAAAGGGATAGTAATGGCTGCTCTTAACACCTTAAGGACCATTGCCGTGCCAGGACCGTCACGGCGGTCCGGCACTTAAGGACCAGTGACGGTCCTGGCACAGCATGGAGTTCAGGGCTCCCAGTGCGGCTGCACGCCGCTCCGAAAGCCCTGAACCGGAAGATAAAAAAAAAAAAGCCCCTTGGTCCTCAAGTGCCGGTCGCAAGTGCGCATGCTGGTCCTTAAGGGGTTAAGAAAGTTTAATGTTGTTATTAAAAAAACAAATGAATTGATGTAAGTCCTGTCTCTCAAACATGTATAGTTTGAGAGATGTACTTTTCTAAAATTCCCCCCTCCCGCCACTTTCACAGATGTCAGCGCTCCTGGGATAGATATAAAGCAATTCGCTCACATGCCTTAATGTAAGAAATAGCTTATTTATTATATATTGATTGATATTTTTTTACCTCAACATGTGGACCTTCCTAATTAATAAAGTGCAAACAGGGAAAAAAAAACCAAGATATTTTAGAAGCTCAGACCCAGAAGTGAGTGAGATAAGGTGCTAGATGATTCGTACATTCACTATGGCATATAAATTCATTGTAGTTTTGGTTACTAGAGTAGCATTAAAAAAGTAAAGTGTCCATCAACCCAAGAGCCAATTTGACCCAACCGTTCTAATTACCCAGGAACAACTCTCCATCAATGACATATATGTTGATTTGTAAATCCACAAGGAAAGTCTTTTAGTTTTATTGACATTCTAACCAAACTTTCTATTCTAATCTTCTCCACCATGCTGAGAGGATTTTAGAGCCATCCAGTTTTGCTGACAAGGACATCTCTATCAGAATCTGATATTCCCATAGCTCCCAAGGGCACGTTGTATATAACATCCGCCGTATACAGTCAGACCCTGCGAAGATGATCAAGGCAATCCTGCAGCTTATATATATATCTATATAATTACTTATACAAAAAACTTAATGCAGTCTGATTCAACAGCAATCACATTTTTGCTGAGCAACTGGAACAGACCCAATAAATGGCAACACATAGAGCATTCACTATTCGTAGAGGATATTTAAAAAGAAGTTCAGTTCTTTCTTAACATGGGGTAGGCTATGGATCAGCCATCTCATTAATCGTTACAGCCCAAGGGCAGTACAGACTCATATCTGAGGTGGAGGCTTGATAGACGTGAGATTAGCAGACTGTTTGCAGGAAATGCTGCAGGCCATTTACATTGTTTTGATATATATCTTTATACTTGCCAAGAATGTTTAACTAAAACCAAAGACTAAAGTATGTATTAAATACACAGAAAGGGTAAAACGATGGTAATCTACATATATTTCTAAATATATAAAATAAATGATGATGGACAGCAACAAGTATGATAAGGGGAATGTAATAATAAGATTCTGAGGTAAAATAACTGCTGAAACTGTACTTTTTGGTGGTGTTCTTGCCTATAGCTTATGTACTAAGATAGTTCCACTAAAAAAAAATTCCACTTTACACTGCTTTCACTAAGGGGAGGGCTATGTGAGAAGCAAGACAACAGAAGAATGAAATTTCCCAAAATGCCCATACACACCCATATGGGCATTTTGGGGAATTCCATTCCTCTGTGTCTTGTTTTTCATTCTATATTGTCAGAGAATGTTGGAGTAAAATTAGTCAGTTTTCCTGCTGCCATAATGGAGGCTTCTGGGATTTGTTCAACTTCAATGATAATTTTCACCTTTACTATGTCTACTGCTATGGGTAAAGGGGTAGTACCGTACTAATCGTAGAAAAAGCAGGAGACTGGTAGAGTGAAACTGATAACTTTACTGGCTAACTGGGATGCAAGCTTTCAGGACTGGTTGGGTCTCTTCTTCAGGCATATTTGCATGAGCGTATGGGATTTGTTCAACTTCAATGATAATTTTCACCTTTACTATGTCTACTGCTATGGGTAAAGGGGTAGTACCGTACTAATCGTAGAAAAAGCAGGAGACTGGTAGAGTGAAACTGATAACTTTACTGGCTAACTGGGATGCAAGCTTTCAGGACTGGTTGGGTCTCTTCTTCAGGCATATTTGCATGAGCGTATTACCTGCCATGTATTTTGTATTCAGACTTCATTCTAAATATGCCTGAGTGGGAGACCCGGGGGGTCTTGTGGGCTTGCATAATAGAGCCACTTGGTTGGCCAATAGAGATATCACTTTTACTCTACTAATCTATTACTGGAGCCTAGGGAAAGAATTATAGACAATACTGATAAGAAATCCACTGCCAGTGGAATATAAAGGGATAGTAATGTCTTTATTTATTAAAGTGCAGCTCTGAGTCTTCTATATGTTTTTTATAACTCATAGCTCTATGTTTAATTACATACAGTTCTGTAGTTCAATTGCAATTCAAGTAGAAAGGTTCACCCACCCCTTCTGGCCACCTCCCTTTGAATGTGGAATTAGGTTGTGGGACCGGATAGATGCAGTGAGGGACAATCCTCACACAGTAAATATAAGGAAACGAAGGAGGACAGGATTTTCCTTTTGCTTACTGAAGATTGTCCCTCACGTTCTCCATTTGGACCACACATAGAGGAAGCATGATGCAGGAAAAGGGGCGGGAGGGGGATCCTTTCAGCTTGAATAACTTTTAAACTACAGAGCTGTAAGTAATTAAATTTAGTGCTATGTGTTATAAAAAAAAATATACAAGACTCTTTAATAAAGACATTACAATCCCTTTAAAGGGATAGTAATACTTCATTTTATCTTTATTTTGTAGGCATTAAAAAAACATGAAGAACGATATAAGTCTTATCTCTGAAACCTTTATGGTTTGAGAGATATTCACAAGCAAAATTTCCCCTCCCGCCCATTTTACCTAGTGTAAGCCATCTCTTCTCAGATGTGGAATGCAGTCCATAGACCAGACAGATAACAGCAGGGGACAATCTTCTTCCTATGAGAACAATGAATGTCCTGCCCCCCTTGACAAGTTTTTCAGGTTGTTCCCTTATCTTAATTGAAGATTGTCCCTCTCTGCAATCTACCTGGGCACCTCCCTTCTGATCTGGCTGAGCAGTGTTACATCAGTAAAAGGGGTGGGAGGGGGATACTTTGTCATTGAATTACTCTTGAACTACAACTCTGACAGAATTGAAATAACACTCTCCAAAGTCCAAATACTATAATGATTAATTAGAGCTGCTTTTATTATGAAACATTACTATCCCTTTAAATGTTAAAACTATTTTCATGAGTGTTTAACATGTCCATTGTGTATTGCCTTCATTCTTATTATACCTGAAGACTAGACACAGGGAGAATGCAAGAAACTGGAGTACATACATTTATGTGCTCTTTGCAATTGCTCATGTTTTCATGCAAGAAACCTATTAATGCTTTGCTACTGAATAGCACATGCTCCTAAATTAACAACCAAGTTAGCCAGATGTATGAAAATGTGTGCTTATTGCTTTGCTGAATTAGGCGCAATTGCTAATCCTCTCACAAAACAGCAGACGTTTTAGCCGTGCCCACTTTTTGAAATGCATTCACTAAAAAATTAGCAAACATTCGCTAATTGAGAAAAAACATACACAATTCAGTAACATTTTGGTGCTAATCATTTTGCCATCAAAAGTGCACTATGAATAGTGATTGCACACATTTCTTGCATTCCTTCCCTAGTGTCTTGATAGCCTGCATCCTAGAGCCACTCAGCCAATAAAGGAATCACTTTTACTCTACCAGTCTCCTACTTCTATGAGAGAAGACTAAGCCAAAATCCAGGAGCTGCACTGTACAGCCTCAAAATAAATCCTATTAGCCATTTAGGGGATCAGAAAATGTACCCCCTAGGCTAGAACACTACCCCAAAATTGATGGCTCAGCCACAACTTTTCTGGGTTGTGTGTGTAGTAGACCTGCTGTGTCAGGCTTTCAAGCCCAGTATAGCAGATTTATGGGGACCTGCATCAGGTGGGACAGGAAGCTGAACTACACAACTTTATTCTTTCAGTTCAGACTCTTTAAGTGGGAGCAACAGGGTGCCATGGCGGTCTACATTCACACTCTGTTGTGCACATTTGTTGGTCCACCAGGGATCACAGTGCAGGTCAACTACAACAGCAGATCTGCTTCCAGGTGATCATATATATATATATATATATATATATATATATATATATATATATATATATATATATATATATATATCAATATCAGAGTGATGGTTCCCTTACATCTTGATGATGGTCGATATGTGTGTGTGCTGGTGTGCACTAAAGTGATCATGTGCTCAAGTACCTACCCTAAAGTACAGGAACATGGTTTATATGGCAAATGGACTTTGTGCAGAAAATAAGCTGCACTGGCAGATTCCTACATCTCCCTCATAAAGAATTATGGCAGTGTAATAGCACTACCATAGTAAAAATATGAAGGGAACATCTATGATGAATTTCTTAAATGCTTATAACTTAAACAGAATTATACATTTTTATGGAATTTTGGATTTCTTGTTACATTTCCAGTCCCTATATACCTTGCAAAATTTGATACAAATCCATCCAGAATTCTCAGGGAAAGAAGGACCCAAAATAATGTGTAGTTTTGCATGTTACGTATGAGAAATTAGCCCTTATATTTTGATGACACAATGTGGTACTTTATACTCATTCCCTGCACAGCTAATTACATCTGTTCAAGGGCAAGCGCACCTTTTACTGTTCTATTAGCAATTTCCCCAGTTTGTTGATGCTGTCCACATTCATGGCAAACGTGTGGCAATATTAGTAAACACATAAACTAATTAACATGGTAGCACATTGTGCTTGCCAAAAATAACTGGTAATTTCTTGAAAACTCTTTATCTTACAAATTGCTAGTGCAACATACAAGCATTTTTATCTTTTGGGGCCATGTCTGTTTTAACCCTTTCAGTGTCAGAGAGGTAGCCAACACATTGTGTTGGAATGTTTTGGATACCTCTCTGCCACTCAAAGGATTAAATTAAAAAGGGCCCCTGTTCCTGATATATTTAGGTTTAAAGTTACAATTTTATAGGTTGGAAAGTTGATGAATCATACACATAACAGACTTAGATAGATCAAACTTCACTCCATTTAAAGGGATAGTAATACTTCATTTTAACTTTATTTTATTTTGTAGGCATTAAAAAAACATGAAGAATGATATAAGTCTTATCTCTCAGACCTTTATGGTTTATGAGATATTCACAAGCAAAGTTTCCACTCCCGCCCCTTTTACCTAGTGTAAACAATCTCTTCTCAGATGTGGAATCCAGTCCATAGACCAGACAGATAACAGCAGGGGACAATCTTCTTCCTATGAAAACAATGAAATCCCTGCCCCCCTTGACAAGCTTGTCAGGTTTTTCCCTTATCTTAATTGAAGATTGTCCCTCTCTGCAGTCTACCTGGGCACCTCCCTTCTGCTCTGGCTGAGCAGTGTTACATCAGTAAAAGGGGCGGGAGGGGGATACTTTGCTTGTGAATATCTCATAAAACATAAAGGTTTGAGAGATAAGACTTATATCATTCTTCATGTTTTTTTAATGCCTACAAAATAAAATGAAGTTAAAACGAAGTATTACTATCCCTTTAATCAAATAAATTCTTTATCTGAATACATTTTTTTTTTCAAATCAATGAGGGTTTTGGCAAATGCATGGCAAAAAATGTCAGAAGATCTGAGAATGAGGTGCCATGGCGGTCTACATTCACACTCTGTTGTGCACATTTGTTGGTCCACCAGGGATCACAATGCAGGTCAACTACAACAGCAGGTCTGCTCCCAGGTTATCATATATGTTGATAGGGCAATATCAGAGTGATGGGTTCCCTTACATCTTGATGATGGTGGATGTGTGTGTGTGCTGGTGTGCACTAAAGTTATCATGTGCTCAAGTACCTACCCTAAAGTATAGGAACATGGTTTTTCTGGCAGAGGGTCTTTGTGCAGAAAATGAGCTGCACTGGCAGGTTCCTACATCTCCCTCATAAATAATTATGGCAGTGTAATAGCACTACCATAGTAAAAATATGAATGGAACATCTATGGTGAATTTCTTAAATGCTTATAACTTTTAAACAAAATTATACATTTTTATGGAATTTTGGATTTCTTGTTAAATTTCCAGTCCCAGTACAGCTTGCAAAATTTGATACAAATCCATCCAGATAGATCAAACTTCACTCCATTTAATCAAATTAATTCTTTATCTGAAAACATTTTTTTTTTTCAAATCAATGTGGATTTTGGCAAATGTATGGCAAAAAATGTCAGATCTGAGAATGAGAAAATGCAAATAGCGCCTATTTTGCAGCTAGTCACCACTCAGAAGCATCACACTTTACCTCTCTATTACCATTGCAGAGGAAACATTTTCACGTACATATTAGACTAATCCTCAGTTCCAAAATGAGAGGCAAGTCCCCTCTGCATGGGAAATAACAGCAAATCTCAGATGTATGTTTTGGCCTTTATTTGGACCTCATCAGTAGGGTGAAGCTGGTTTTATAGGCACAGAGAGCAATGGGGTTCTCATCTGGATTCCCCGTCACCTTTAGGGAGACACTGTAAAGAGGCCTCTTCCTCAACGCTTAGTTGAGGAAGGGCATGATTGCGGGGTGCAGACCATCGTTTGGCAATATTTTGCCTTATGGTGGTCCTAAGTGGCTGGCAGGGTTAATGGGCCAGGTGGGGGTTGAAAGTTTATAAATGTTGCCCGCGTAGCTGTCTATGCACTTTAATTCATCGTGTGAGACAGCTGCGATTTCGATGTTCCCTCCCACCCTCCCTTTTTTTATTTTGGGTGTCACAGGAACTTTTCTGGGGTGGATCCTCATCAGGTAATTATTTTTAGCTGTCAAGTACCCTAGTGGGTTTGAGGAGTTAGTCCCCCGCTCGCAGGCTACCAGCACGAGCAGGGGCAGAGACTCTTGTTTGTTGGTTGAGTTTATCGTGCCACTTGGCTGTTGCTGAGATGCAGGCATAACATTACGTTTGTTATGTTTTTTAATAAAGCTGTGGCCTTTTCCTTCCCAGAGAGTTGTCTGTGTCCTTTACTGGAGGGGATTTTCACCTTTGTTATGTATGGTTGAGCCTCTAGGCAGTCAAGGTTTTCAAACAAATGCCCCAAAAATATGCAAGAAGCTTTCAGAATGAACAGAAGTAAAATCTGTTTGTTCTGCAGCTACTTTCTGCTTAGAAGCCTCACAATTTAACTCTCTACTACCATTAACACAAATAACTTTTCAAATACATACTAAACTAATCCCACCCAAAAGGGCAGTCCAGTTCCAAAATGACAGGGGAGTAACTAAGCTTTAGTTAGACCTCATCAGTAAGGTTAAGTTGGTTTTCCTAGGCACTGAAAGCAAAGGGTCCAAACAAATGGCAAAATATGCAAGAAGCTTTCAGAATAAACAAAATATTACCTGTTCTGTAGCTAGTTGCCAATCAGAAGCATATAGTGCCAATAATTTCCATGTACATATTTGAATTCCACCCAAAATGGGCCACCCAGTTCCAAACTTACAAGCAAGTCCACTCTCCAGAGGAAATAACAGCTAGCCCCAAACATATGTTTAGGTTTGTTTGTCTCATACTAAAATGGCAAGCAAGTGCTTTCTGCACAATATCTTGTCCGTGCATACATATTAGACATGCCACTCCCAAAAGGGCAGTCCAGATCCAAAACAACAAGCAAGTCCCCTCTGTGTGAAAAATTACAGCTAACCCCACACGTACTGGCTGCTCCATAGCTCAGTTCAGAGCGCGGCCGTGGTCTGAGTAGCTGGACTGGGTTTAGTGGGTGATGGATCTCTGTCCTGCATGGGAGGAGGCTGAGCTGGGCACAGATAAGTGGTGAGTCCCTTGAGAACACTGGCAGTTGGAAGTCAGAGAAGAAAAGGTATGGGAGAGCAACTATGATCTGCACCTTGGGCATTGCGCAGCATTGGATATATAAATGTTGTACTCTACATAGTGACACTTAAGCTTGCAACATCAGAATGTCACCCTTTTTATGCGGGAGACATTCTGATGTCGCTCGCATGATTCAGTCAACATTATGATCTTGTTCTTCTGATGGTTGCCAAATAGAGGGCGACATTTCAATAGTAAGTCCTGGTAAAACATCAGGTAAGGCAAAAAAAAAACAACCCAAACAAAACAGAGAGATAAACCCACTTGTGTACCACAGCTATTATATAGCTGGCCGAGTACATGGACCAACAAGCGTTGATGGCCAAAATCCATGTTGTGACCAAACGCTCGTTGTTGATTTTTGTTCTCACAACTCAATACCGTGAATTGTGGGAACATCAAAGGAAAAAAAGCTAACTCTCATTGTTTGACACATAACAGACGCTAACCCTACACTATTCCTAACATGAACACTTAAATAGTACTACCCCTAACACTCAGAAATGTTACAATTACATGTCATCCACTGACCTACTTCTTGTTGAATCTTCTGTCTTCTTTCTTCTCTTTCTTCTGTAAAATCATCCAGTGAGAACTGATTTGCAAAAAAAAATGCTACAGTTAACCCTCTGAGTGACAGAGGCATATCCCTCCGGTACTCAAAGGGATTAAAGAAGGCACATCTCTTCAAAGTAAATTTTTGTCATTCCCTTTTAAAAAAAAGTCATTCTTATGTGGTCAGGATAAAAAAAAATGTTCCAAATTGTAGAGAAATGTCCACTGTCACCGGTTCCGCTGGCGGCGGTAGGCATGTATACAAACCCACCCCTCTATACATACTAGACCATTACCTGAGTCCCAGTGAGGGACTGGCTTTTTATATGGCCAGTATCTGTTCAAAATGAATGCCAGCTTCCAATTGGCTGGGATGTGTGCTTATGCATCTCCCAGCCAATCAGCTTCTAGTGGGTTTCACCATCCACCCGCTAGAAGCTGTCTAGCAGGAGGTACGCGCAAACTGTTTTCTCTAAGCACTGAGAGCAAAGGGGTCCACATCTGGATTCCCCTTTACCCCTCGGAAGACATCGGAAGGGTTTTAAAACATGCCAAAAAGTATGTGAGAGGCTATGTGAAAGAACAAATTCAAATATTACCTGTTCTGTGGCTAGTCACTGTTCGGAAGCATCACATTTTTGCTCTCTAAAACCAATACAGAAGAAAAATGTCCACATGCATATTAAACTAGTTTCACCCAAAACATCAGTCTAGTTCCAAAGCGATGGGCAAGTACTCTCTGTGAGATAGAGCTGGCTTCCCTGGGCACTGCCAGCAAAAGGTTTGATCGCTGAAGAAGTGACGTGAGTGTTACGAACCACGTAGGATCGTGTATTGAATATATTTAAGTTACAATAAATACATTTTTTGTATAATCTTCCATCAATGGATATGTTTCCTTTTGAATGCTAATACTCTGGGAATGGATCCTAAAGTACTGGTAGCCTGGGGCATAACCAGTGCCTGTTCATACACACAGAGGCAAGATAAAGCCTCTATATTTAGTAAGTACCGAAATACAAGTGGAGGAGATTTCGGAGGTCTCTAATAATACACATAGAGGCGACTTTGTGCTTTTCTGTTCTTTGTGTTTTGTGTCTTAGGAAAACAGCGAGTGGAGGAGTACACAGTAAGAAGCTGCACCGATACAGTGTATCCAGATGAGGCGCACTGATTGAGGAGAAGGAAATTGCACCAGTAGAACCCTGGTGGAGAGCACCAACAAGAGGTGATTTGGTCATACTGCGAGCAAAAGGGTCCACATCTGGATTACACTGTACCCTTAAGAAGACACCATAAGGGTTTTCAAGCACATACCAAAAATATGTGAGAGGCACCGAAAACAAGAAAAAGCAAATATTGCCTGCTCTGTGGCTAATCATTGCTCAGAAGCATCACATTTTAGCTCTCTAGAGCCTTTACAAAGAACACATTTGCATGTCCATAGTAAACTAAGGCCACCTAAAAAGTAAGATAATTTTCAAAGCAAGAGGCAAATTCAGTTTTTAAAGAAATTATCAGTCTAGGTCCAAAATGAGAGCAAGTCCCCTCTGCACTAAAATAACAGCTAACCTCAAGATGTATGTTTTAGATTTTATTCATTTTCATCAGTAAGGTGCATTTGGTTTCACTAGGCACTGAGCACAAGGGGATCCATGCCTGGATTCCCCTGTATGCTTAGGAATGTACCCTTAGGGTTTCCAAGCACATGGCAAAAAAGTTAGACACTTAAAGAACAAGCAAATATTGCCTGTTCTTCTGCTAGCCACTGCTTAAATGCATCACATTTACTTTCTTAGAACCATTGCAGAGGAGAAATGTCCATATCTATTTTTGACTAATCTTGCCCAAAAAGGCTGTCCGTTTCTACAATGAGAAATAAGTGTGCTCTGGACAGACAAAAACAACTAAATTGAGGTGTACATTTAACTTTTATTTGGGCCTCATCAGAGCAAGAGGGTCCCCGTCTGGATTTTCCTTCACCCCCTAGAGATACATCCTAAGGGTTTTCAAACACATTCTAAAACAAAAATGTGGAAGTCTCTGAGAGAACAAAAGCAAATATTGCCTATTCTGTGGTTAATTACTGCTCACATAGATATTAGACTAACCCTGCCCAATAATGTGGTTGTGTTACAAAATGACAGGCACATTCAGCCTTTATTTGGTGCTCATCAGTGAGGTATAGCTGGTTTCTCTAGGCACTGAGAGCAAGGGGAACACATCTTGATTCCACTTCACCTTTAGGGAGAGAGTTTTTTTTTCAAACATGCCAAACATATGTCTAAGGCTCTGAGAGTGAACAAAAGCAAATATATGTTCTGAAGCTAGACATTGCTCAGGAGTATCACATTTGAACTCTCTAGTGCCCTTACAGATAATAAACTTCAATATAGATATCAACCTAACCATGACCACCAAACGGGCAGTCTAAATGCACACTGACTAACACGTCCCCAATCCATACAAAATAACAACTAACTACAGACATATATTCCTGCCTTCACTTAATTCTTATCAACAAAGTGCAATTAGTTCTCGTAGATACTGAGAGCAAGGGGCCTACATTTGAATTACACTTCATACTTCATGTTGCATACCCCTCTGGTGCTCAAAGGGTTCAAGGGACACTAATGTCCCTTAAACATGTGTCGTTGTTTCGTAGACTAAAAAACAAATGTATGTGGCTAAAATCCTATCTTTCAAACCTTTACAGTTTGAGAGATATTTGGTGCTAAAGTTCCCCCCTCCCTCCTCTACTGTGCTGACAGCAGGACATCCTGGTCCTGGGTCCAGCCGGCGGCTCTGCAGCAGAGCCACAGTAGTGATACTGGAAAATAATTACTTCGTTGGAATGGTCTACAAAGTGGGCCTGGTTTGCAGGCACTCTTTGTAGACCGTTCCAATTAAGTAATTATTTTCCAGTATTGCTGTTGCAGCTCTGCTGAAAAGCCGCCTCGTGTAGGCTGACATGGATCTCCTGCTGTCAGCTTTAAAGCTGATATCAGGAGCCGGGAACTTTAGATGCAAATATCTCTCAAACCATAAAGGTTTGAGCGGTAGGATTTCCACCACATAATTTTTTATTTTTACTCTACAAAACATGTTTAAGGGACAATACTGTTCCTTTAATGACTTTGATAACATAACATTATCATTATTTGACTGGCTGTATTTCAAACAGAAAATGAACCACTTAAAGGGGTAGTAATGTTTCACAAAAACAGCAGCTCCAATTAATCTTCATAGTATTTGAGCCATAGAGAGTGTTATTTCAATACTGTCCGAGTTGTAGTTCAAGAGTAATTGAATGATAAAGTTTCCCCCTCCCTCTCGTTTTACCTAGTGTAACACTGCTCACCTCAGATGTGGAATCTAGTCGCTTGACCAGACAGATAACAGCAAGGGACAATCTTCTTACTGTGAGAACAATGAAAACACTGCCCCCATTGACAGGTTTTTCAGGTTTTCCCTTATCTTAATTGAAGATTGCCCCTCTCTGCAATCTACTTGGGTACCTCCCTGCTGCTCTGAGCTGAGCAGTGTTATATCAGTAAAAGGGGAGGGAGGGGGATACTTTATCATTCAATTACTCTTGAACTACAACTCTGACAGAATTCAAATAACACTCCCCAAGACCCAAATACTATGATGATTAATTAGAGCTGCTTTTATTATGAAACTTTACTATCCCTTTAAGCTATTACAGCTGCAAATTAATAATCATTGGCCTAAATGTAATATAGTCACAAAAGTCCTCCAGTGAGTAAATGTGCTTTAATTTCTCTGTTATTGTTTGTTAGGGTGTCTAGGTCCTCTTCAGAATGTGAGCACCAAAAAAGGAAAGTTTACTACTATCCCTGCTTAAGCACATATGCGTCAGTAAAAATAATTTACAATTTGATTATAGGGGAATTATACCCAAAGAATAAGTGGCTCTTAATTTGTTTATCAGAAGAACATACTTTGGTAACAATAGTCAGTTATTTCTATTTAGAGTTTTCATTTGCAGTTGATCTCTGCTGTTTGTTTCAGTTTTCAGTCTCTTAGGTTTATTGAAACCCATTGTTTGCTTTGAGGAGGTGTGACCTAGAGGCCGATGTTACCAGATGGGTTATTGCTTGTGTAACATCTCCATTTCATGTAAATAGCTGTTGCTTCTATACCAATAAATTATGTAGATAGATAGATAATATGTCTCATATTATACAAATATCAATGGTCAGCTTGTTTCTATGATAGGTGGCCCACAGTCAGATCTATTTTCTCTCAGTCCCAGACTATAAATGGCCTGGGAACCAATAGGGATGTACATATCTGACAGGGAAGTTGCTGACCATGGGCTGACATTCCCTTATCCTTCAGAGAAGTAGGTGTTTTCAGTAGTGTCTCAAAATAAGGTTTTGCCAGCAAGCTAGACACCCACACCTGTTAGATGTGTATCACAAAGTGCACTGTAATGTGTTTTATGCTTACTTACATTGAAAGCAATGGCTAGTGAAGTATATAAAACAGGGGATTAGATTCTATTTAGTCAGTGAAGGAGGAAGATGCAGTGAAGGAGGAGAGAAAGGAGAGTAAAGGAGAGAAGAAGGGGCAGTGGAGGAGAGCAGAAACAAGAAGCATGTGCAGGAGGAGACTCTATCCTAGGCAATTATGCCAAAATACACAGTGCACTTATGTATATAGAAATGTGTTAATGTTTTGTATTCTTCTTAAATGTGTTTTTGTAGTTAGGATGTTAGTTACTGTTTAGTCTGCTGTGCATGTCTTTATTCCTTATAAGTAAGTCTGGATTAACCTGCCGTGTGATCTAAGACTCTGTGGTGTTCTAATAAATTCTGTTTTTGATTGAACCATCTCTTTTGCACCTGAATCCTCATAACCAGAAATAGTTATGTATATGTACATGTAAAATTATTATATTTATATACATATATATTTCTCTGGGTTGCATTATTGCTGACCCAGTTAAAACCGTTAACACCGACTTCAAATGAGATTAGTATATACAGAAAACAGCAGATATAATCCTTATAACATAAAGTCCTAGAATGCATTGCTCACTGTGTGCGTAACCTCACATGCGCAGTGGGGATTCGCAGAATGGGCTGACAGCCTGTCTGTGCTCTCGGCTCCGGGAGCACAGACAGGCTGTGAGCCATCCGGAGCTCCCTGCTCCGGATCAGCCCATGTATACGGGCTTTGTAACTAGTATAAAAAATAAATAGATACACCTGACTCAATTTGATTCAATTAGGCCTGACAGCTGTTTTTAAAGCCAAAGACATTTTTTCAAGCACGGTAAGCAATCCAATTACCTGTGCTGTGAAGAAATTCCGGCAAAAAACCCTGCCGGGAGATAAAGGGCTGGATTCTATTGCAGGTGCTAATTTTATCACTGCGTTTATCTCCAGTTTTCCCCATAGACTTCAACAGGAAAATGTTTGATAAAGTGGGTGTTAACATTTAGCACCTGCAATAGAATCTAGTCCCAATAGGAAAATGTTTGATAAAACGGGTGTTAACATTTAGCACCTGCAATAGAATCCAGCCCAAAGTTGGATGCTTTTTTACCCAAAGCAAATAATGAAAATGCTGCAAGATGTGATTCAGTTGACTGCTTTAGCCATTAAGGGGCTAGATTCTATTGCAGATGCTAAATGTTAACACCCATTTTATCAAACATTTTCCTATTAAAGTCTATGGAAAAAACTGGAGATAAAAGCAGAGATAAAATTAGCACCTGTAATAGAATGTAGCCCAAAAGCAGTGATAAAATTAGAACCTGCAATAGAATGTAGCCCAAGATCTGATAAGGGACTCACATTATTGCTGGAAATTTAAGACCCTGTTTTTTCATGAGTAGAGTCCCTTATCGGATCTTGAAACAGCCGACACAGCAATTGAAATGAAAAAAAGTCACCAGTGGACGTATTGATATGGGGCTGTAAGCATCAATAAATCCAAAGTGCACGCAAAATGTGTTCAGTGTTAGTAGAATTACCCCTACTAGTGCCAGTGGGGTATAATTACCCCACTGGCGCTCATAGGGTTAATACAACTAAGTAACGAACCAACAGGCCCTGAAAACAAACTCCATTAATCCTGATGTCCAGCAGGGTCTTCAGCACCCTGTTCTGTCTTCTCTCTTCTTTCTTGTATCTTTTGTCTTCTTGGGGTCTGTCTTCTTTCTTCCATCTTCTCATAATCTGTAATAATAATCAAGCAATATTAATACATGATCCATACACATAACCCACACATCCATGCATAGTTTAACCCTTGAGTTCCAGAGGGGTACGCAACGCATTGCAGCGCAATGTGTTGTGTACCTCTCTGGGATTCAAAGGGAAAAACCATGTTGAACCATGCGGGTTAATATTTCAAAAACATGCCCAAAGTCTAAAGTTCTGTTCAATTTCTAAAACAAAATATGCTAAATCAAAATATTATCCCTCTATTTCTCAGCTGCTGTATGCAGCCAAGGTGGCGGTGGTGGCAGAGAAGAAAGTAAATAGCAGCACACCCCCCTATGTACCTCACGGGCTGATGCCCATTCCATTATGAGGGAATTTGAACAGAGACTGCCTTTATATTTGGGCAGTCTGTGTTCACATTCTCTCAGAACTATTGGCTGGGATGTGTGCTTACGCACCTCCCAGCCAATCACCTTCCAGCGGGGTATTGGAGGAACCTGCTTGAAGCTGATTGGTTGGGAGGTGCATAAGCACACATCCCAGCCAATGGCCGCAAGGGAATTTGAACAGAGTCTGTCAATGTATAAAGGCAGTCTCTGTTCAGATTCCCTCACAATGGAACAGGCATCAGCCCATGAGGTACACAGGGGAAGGGGGTGCTCCTATTCACTTTGTTTGCTGCCGCCACCGCAGCTGCACACAGCGGCAGAGAAATAGAGGTATAATACTTTGGTTTAGCATATTTTATTTTAGAAATTGGACATAACTTTAGACATAACTTTAGACTTTGGGCGTGTTTTTAAATATTAAACCACATGGCTCAGCGTTGTTTTTCCCTTTGAGTCCCAGAGAGGTACTCTGCAATGCATATGCCTCTGGCACTCAAGGGTTTAAACAAGGCATGGCTGTGCAGGTTATGTGTATGGATCATGTATTAATATTGCTATATTTCTGTTACAGATTTATGAGAAGATGGAAGAAAGAAGACGGACCACAAGAAGAAAGAAGAAGATAAGAAAAAAAGAAGAAAGATAGAAGGAGACAGAGAGTTGATGACAGGTTAGTGCTGTGATTTTCAACCAAGGTGCTGTGGCACAATTAAGTGTGCCCCACGTTTTTCTATGGACTTGGATAAAAATGTGAATATTGATTTTTAAATGTGGATTTATGAAAATTGTTATGCGCAATATGTTTATTTTTGTTATTATGATTGTGAGACCTGTGTATTTATGTATTGTAACCTTCACTATGTCTTGATCAATTACATTAAATATGTTAGGTGTGCCCCAAAAGTTACAGATTGTATGTTAGGGGTGCCTCGAGCAAAAAAAGATTGAGAACCACTGGGTTAGTGTAATACAGGTGAGCTAACGATCAGTGCTTGACAGTGTGTCAGGTACCGATCAATAACTTTTCCTTTGAAGTTCACAGTATGCATGCTATTTAGCATGTGTTTTGGGAAATTATTGCACAACATGGGGCTAGATTAGGCTGACCAGATCTCACCTTTAACCGGGGACACATAGGTAATAGCCATTTTGCAGTACTTCACTGAAATCAGTACAGTCCTGCAGTATGCATTTCTCCTATGCGTCCCCGGTTAAAGGTGAGGTCTGGTCAGTCTAGGCTAGATTCTACTGAAGGTGCTAAATGTTAACACCTGTTTTATCAAAAATATTCCTATTGAAGTCTATGGGGAAAACTGGAGATAAACGCAGAGATAAAATTAGCACCTGTAATAGAATCTAGCCCCTGGACATTTGGCTAAGAGTCCTTTTCTGTGGCTTAACACATTTTGTGCTTTCAGCTAGTAGGGCAATTGAATACTGACTTAGACTTTTTTTTTGGTCGGCCGGTATCCATTTTTGCCCTACCGGCTGTTTTAGGTCATACAACTGAATCGAGGCCTAGATGAACAATACTACCAGGTTAGCCAATGTGCTAACCAAATTAAAAGCCAGTTATTTATAGGACAAAGTTCCTCTTTCAGGGATAGTAATACTTCGTTTTAACTTTATTTTATTTTGTAGGCATTAAAAAAACATGAAGAACGATATAAGTCTTATCTCTCAAACCTTTATGGTTTAAGAGATATTCACAAGCAAAGTTTCCCCTCCCACCCCTTTTACCTAGTGTAAGCCATCTCTTCTCAGATGTGGATCTGGTTGTAAGACCAGACAGATAACAGCAGGGGACAATCTTCTTTATATGAAAACAATGAAAGCCCTGCCCCCTTGACAAGCTTTTCAGGTTTTTCCCTTATCTTAATTGAAGATTGTCCCTCTCTGCAGTCTACCTGGGCACCTCCCTTCTGCTTTGGCTGAGCAGTGTTACATCAGTAAAAGGGGCGGGAGGGGGACACTTTGTCATTGAATAACTCCTGAACTACAACTCTGACAGAACTGAAATAACACTCTCCAAAGTCCAAATAATATGATGATTAATTAGAGGTGTTTTTATTATGAAACATTACTATCCCTTTAACTCCTTGAAGACAAGAAGGATGTGCAACTCATTGCTTTGAGAGCCAAAGAGTTGCTCAAAGTATTGCTACACAATTCATTGAGCACCTCTCTGGCAGTCAAGGGTGAAGGGGTGAATTTTTGGAGTAAACTAGTTATTAAATAGGGAATAAACAGGGACACTAGTGAATCAAATCCAACCCATCTTTTAGAGTGGAGTAGTATAGGTACATCATCCATTTTGATAACTAGAATCAACAGAATAACTGCTTGGTTAGTAAGTGAAACTAAGTTACATATACTAGGTTATACTCAACCATACTGACATTGGTGTGCTAAGGAGAACTGGATCGACTCTGGCGAAAACTAACTGCACTGTAGAATGCAGATAATATCAGAAAATCAGAAAAAAAATGTATTCAACGGGCATTTTAACCCATTGAATACCAAAGAGTTCTCCAACTTATAGCTTTCAAGTGACTAAAATTTCCCATTTTTTCAATTTACCATTTTTTTTAAAGACAGGAGGAGGTGTGTGCCTCTATATGAAACCAGATCTAATCCAAGTTAAGGGGAGCTATTTGTGAGGAAACTGGAGATAGTGTGAAGTCCTTTTGGGTAGGAATTCAAGCTAACTGTGATGTAAAAGGCAAAAAGGTGTTGGTGGGTATGTGCTACAAACCTTCAAATACTGATGAGAATGTTGAGGCCCAGCTGTTGTTGCAAATGAAAAAAGTTGTTTATCTTGGGTATACTATCGTTATGGGAATTTAACTATCCAAAAGTAAACTGGAGACATGAGACCTGTCAGAGTGCTAAGGGAAGCAGGTTTGTGAGCATGCTTATTGACAGCTACATGTTGCAAATGGTGTAAGTGCCCAATAGAAATGACAATGCATTGGACATAGTAATAACAAATAACTTAGACATGATGTCCAATATTAAATTAGATGGACATTAGGGAATCACATACAAAGAAGTATGAAGAAAAAAAAAAAAAAAAGAGCATTTTGTTCTAAGGCATGATGGCCTCTCAGAGGTGTTGCAAGTATGGTCCCACTTGCAGGCAGTCCAGTTCTGAAATGTCAGGCAATCCTATCTGCACATGAGAATCAGCATAATCACAGACAACTGTTTCAGATACTGTGTCTCTCATCAGCATGATACAGCTTATTTCCTCTTGGAAACATGAAGGGCAAGGGACTGTGCATGGGAAATGATACCCTTCCAACTTAGGGAGATATACAAAGAAAGATTGTGATGAGCACTAACAGAGAACAAACAAAATAAAGTGTTTTGTTCTATGGCATGATGGCCACTCAGAGGTGCTAAAAGTGAAGTTATTCACTCTTCCACCACTTTTAAGGAGCACTGTGCCTATCTATAAACTTTTTGAGAAAGCCATTGGAAAGTATGACCCTGGACAGGCACATATGTCAAAAAGCACACAGTCACCCTATCAGTCACCAAGCAGCAATGTTGGGAGATTAACATTCTTAAAAATGAACCAACATCTCATACCATCTGAGTATCAGGTAGCAGAAACCACACATGACAGACAAATCCAGGACAAATATATTAACAGTAGCACAGATGAGGAGGTAGAGGAGGGATGTGAAGAAGGGTTGCCACATTCTACTCCACTTGAGACCATTGCTATGACTGATAAGTAATGTGTGTCAATAATCTGAGAAGGAGGATAGCATATGACAAAGGTAAAAATACATACACAAATCACACCATGCCAGTCCCTACCACCACCACTACAATAAACATCTGCCACATTGTAGGTTGTACTTTATTTTTTTTATTTGCTTGACATCATCATGAATATATGCCAGTGCCACTTAAGCAGGAAGTTAGTGTGGGCAAAGGACAAATGCTTTCTGCATGCTAACACATTTTTCAAGGCATATGTTGCTGTATGACTCACAACTTTGACTTTCACCCATGTATTTCTAAACTTCAGCCCTCAGAAGATAATATTACAGTGGGAAATGTAGTACCTATAGGAAATATAGACATAAAATGCATTAAAATAGGCAAAAAATGTGTTAAAATAGGCGAAAAGGAGGACGTTTTTGCATAGGCAGAAAGGCGAAAACTTTGCAGAAAAAGCTAAAAATCAACATGTTTTCGTGAAAAGTCATGTGGTAAATTTTTCACACTTTTCGCCCACCCCTAATCATTGTAGTGTTAGCAATACCACTCCTTTGACACCTTAAAGACTCTCTTACCAAAGGCTCAGTGCCACAAGACTTGCATAAAGCTTTTATTTAAGGAAGGAACTAAAACAGAACCTGAAAATTATAGACCTGTGTGAGTTTGACCTTGGTAGTAGGAAAATTGCTAGAAAGGTTAATAAGGGATTATATTCAGGATTACACTGCAGAAAATAAGATTATTTGCAGAAATCAACATTTTTTTGATGAATAGATCTTGCCAAAAATATTTTGAGCTTTTTTGTTGAAGTCTCAACCTTGATAATGGTAAATCAGTAGATGTAGCATATCTTGATTTTGCAAAGGCATTTGATAGACTACTAAACAAGAGGCTGGTGTATAATATAAGAAAATTGGTGGTAGGGGTAACCTTTGCCGTGCACTGTCCTCATACCTGGTTTGTGAAGGTTGCGGAGAGTACGTATACGCTAATATTTACCCCTGCCTAGTGAAAGGCTGAGGAAGTGCTATGCACTGTCCTCACACCCGGTCTTGTGAAGGTTGAGAAGGGCCCATACATATATGCTACAAGTTTACACCTGCCTAGTGGAAGGTTGAGGAAGTGCTGCACACTGTCCTCACACCTGGACTCGTGAAGGTGGTGAAGGTATAGTCGGTACTTGGTGGTGCTCCAGCGTTCTGGAGTTTCTCACTCCTGTTGCTGGCTCCAGGGTTCTGGAGTTTCTCGCTCCTGTTGCCTTTGGTTTTACCCTAGTGTTAGGGTACAGACGTGGTACCATCTCACACCCGCCTAGTGAAGGGCGAATGAAGTGTAGTGCACTGTCCTTACCTCGTCTCGTGAAAGTGGAGAGGTACATTGCTGCTACTATTACATTTTCAATAAAATCTATTTTATTTTATCTGTACTTGTCAGTGTCTTTATTTCTCAAGTCACTCCGTGACACCAGGGCATCAAAGGAGATTCCATTCCGCAGGATATGCTAATTCCGGCAGGGAGGGTTCATCATTACTATTAAAACTGCATGTTGTCACGTATTTTTAGCAGGGAATGGACAAGGGTCATAGAAACAGCAGCAGTATTTGGTTTCTGTTGGGATGATTTCTCACTGGGGACCCTAAGCATCATGGTGTTTGTTGAGAGTTGTACTGGATGTGTCCATTGTTCTCAGTTCTTCCCTTATTTAACATCACTGATTCCTCGGGGCTTGTGACACTAAAGTCCTACAAATCAATGTTTCCTCAGAGCTTGGGCCTAACACAAGTCTAAGTTTTATGGCTTGTGCCTCTATTAAGTCTAAATCCTACAAATCAATGTTTCCTTGGGGCTTGGCCTCTAACAAGTCTAAGTCTTACAAACCAGCCTCTACAAAATACTGTATTCCATCAAGTATCAGTCTGTCCCAATCACAGCTTAAATCAGGGGATCCCTGTCATGTTACATACCAATTTATTATAATTTTTTTAATTGTATTTATTTTTTTACTGTCCCCCAGTCCCAGTCAACAAAATCCCCTCAAAAACATTCCATCTTCAAATGATTCTTTCCCCACACTCCACCAACACAGGCACCCTCAGAGCCCTTTTGTACTATGCCTTTGGGAAATAAAATAACATTTGATATGTGTTGTCTGTAAATTCAATGTTTCCAATGATTTCAAGGTAATGACATAGGTGAAAAAAACACAAAAATTTTACTTTTTGCTGGAAATTATTCTCCAAGCGGGGAGTGCCCCTATTCATTGATTTTTGCCCATCCCTAGTAATAAATTAAGAGAAGGATATTTGTTTTCTACAGAAGAATATACATAAAATGGCAGATTGGGTACAAAATATGAAATTTAATGTGGAAAAGTGTAAAGCTATGCATTTGGGAAGAAAAAATCTCAGTGCATCTTATAAACTTAATGGAATGATTTTAGGAGACTTGTTGCTACAGAAAGATCTGGGGGGTTATGCACTAAGGAGTGATAAAGAAGATAAAGTGGAGATGACCTCTCCAGTGATATCACTTCCCCAGTTCCTATGTTATTCTACAGAGCCCATGCATTAATATTTCTCCAACTTACAAGATCTTAGTGCATCGGCTCTAAAGAATAACATAGGAACTACAGAAGTGATTTCACTGGAGAAGTTAGCACATCTTACTGCATAATCCCCTTGGTGTCCTTGTAAACTACAAACGTGGAAACGGCAACCAGTGCCAAACAGCAGTAGTAAAAGCAAACGAAGCCTTGTCTTGCATAAAAAGGGGTATTGAAGCAAAAGTGGATAACATAATTTTGCCACTGTACAAATCGTTGGTAAGACCTCACCTTGAATATGCTGTGCACTTTTGGGTTCCAGTTCTGAAAAAGGATATTCTAGAACTGGAGCGAGTATAGTGAAGAGCAACAAAATTAATTAAGGGAATGGGGGACTTCAAGTATGAAGAATGTCTAGACAAACTTGGTTACTTACTCTTGAGAAAAGATGACTAAGAGGAGATCCTGTTACACTGTGTAAGTATTTGCAAGGTCAATGCAAGAAACTATCTGGTGAGCTTTTCATTCCAAAGACTGATTAAATAACTAGGGGTTACCCCATTAGATTAGAGGAAAAGAGGTTTCAACATCATCACTGGAAGGTTTTTTTATAGTAAGGACTTTTAAATTGTGGAATTTCTTTCCCAAACATGTGGAAATGGTAGATGCAATGGATACATTTAAGAGAAAATTAGATGCATTTCTAGCAGAAGGGAACATACAGGTTTATACTGTTTATTAGTAGATAAAACCAGAAGTTCTGGTCAACAGAATAATACCCATTTATCTCAATTAATTTTTGTTCATTTGACCCCATCTTGCAAAAGTTCTAGGAGCAGCTGGGGCAGCTAACCAAGTGTTTGGTTATTTATGGGCTCCCATAGCAGCTGATAAGAGTTTTAACATTTTTGGGCATAGATGGTGAGGTTGCCCAGTGACAAGGTCCATAGGGTACAGAAGCAGGTAGCAGGGGTGCTGGGCAAAAGGCAAGGTCACATGGAAGGAGTTGCAGTCACTTTTGGGTTTGCTGAATTTCACTTGCAGGTTCATCCCTATGGGTTGGGTGTTTAGCTGCAGATTGCAGATGGCAATAGCAGGAGTCAGGACGTCACATTTTAAAATCAGGAAATCAGGTCAGTTAAGGAGAATTTGAGAGTTTGGGCACAGTTTTTCTAATATTTTAATGGGACACGGATCTGGGTGGCACAGGCAAAGTCCAATCATACCGTAGAGTTATACACAGATGCCACTGGAGGGACTGGGACTGGGGCTTATCTGAAGGGTAAGTGATGTGCATGCAGATGACCACCTTCTTAGGTGGCCACAGGCTTGACATTCAACTTGACATTCTTGGAGCTTTTTCGTATCATAGTTGCCCTGGAATTATAGCATGAGGAACTGGCAAATAGGACTGTGGATTTTTTTTTTTTGGACAGATAACATGAGTTTGGTTTATGCAATCAGCTGTCTTACACATTGCCACCAGTTGTAGGTCTGCTGTGATAGTTAGTGCTGCTATGTATGAGATGTAAAATACATTTTAAAGGGATAGTAATACCTGAAAATAAGTTTATTTTATATTGTAGCCCTTAAAAAACCATGAAAAATGATATAAGTCTTATCGCCCAAACCTTTATGGTTTGGGAGATATTCAGAAGTAAAGTTTCCCCTGGAGTGATGTCATTGCTCCACCCTTCAGATTTGGAATCCGGTCGCCCGACCAGCAGTGCCTCTCCAGAAGTGCCGAGATCATGATCTTTAAAAAGAATTTCTTAATTGGAATGGTCTACAAAGTGTGCTTTCAAGCCAGGCACACTTTGTACACAGTTCCAGTGAAGTAGTTATTTTCAAAGACCGTGATCTGGGCACTGCTAAAGAGCTGCCGGTTGCTATGTGGACCGAATTCCATATCTGTCCACTAGATGACAGACTTGGCTGAAACAGCAAGGAAAAGTGAACTATACTATATTTTACATATGAATATCTCCCCAACCATAAAGGTTGGGGAGATAAGACTTATATCATCTTTCATGGTTTTTTAAGGGCTTCAATATAAAATAAGCTTATTTTCAGGTATTACTATCCCTTTAAGGCAAAACACATCCCAGGGGTGAGCGATAGCATAGCCGATGCACTGTCCAGGGAGAAGTGGGTGGAGTTTTTCAGATGGCTCCACATGCTCTGTCTAATGGTGTTGTTTGCCCATCTAAACTCTGGTAGTTGGGATCCAGCTTCTAGATGATCTAGTTCAGAAGTCATTGGTGCCTATAAGTTGGCGTCATATGCCAACATTTTCAGACACTGTAGTGAGTTTGTGGGCCAGCCATGGTTAAGGTGTTTATCTCCTAAAAGGCAGATGTTAGCAGGGCCGGATTTACATCTCAGGAGCCTGTAGGCACAGAAATCTGAAGCACCCCCCCCCCCACTGGCCTTCTCCACTGGACACCTTTACAATGCTCCCAATCTCCAAATTGCCCCCATCATCTCCATATACCATACTGCCCTCACATCACCCCCATCAGCTCCATATTGCCCTCACATTGCCCCATCAGCTCCATATTGACCCCATCAGCTCCAACTTGCCCCCCATCAGCTCCATATTGCCCTCACATTGCCCCCATCACCTCATATACCATATTGCCCTCGCATTGCCCCCCCATCAGCTCCATATTGCCCCATCATTGCCCCATCAGCTCCATATTGCCCTCACATTGCCCCCATCAGCTCCCTATTGCCCCCATCAGCTCCAACTTGCCCCCATCAGCTCCATATTGCCCTCACATTGCCTCCATCATCTCTATATACTATATTGCCCTCACATTGCCCCCCATCAGCTCCCTGTTGCCCCTCATCAGCTCCATATTGCCTTCACATTGACCCCCATCAGCTTCAACTTGCCCCCAATCAGCTCCATATTGCACATTGCCCCCCCTCCCCCAGTGTCCGTTTCCTACATCCTCCTTCTGCACAGACCTGTAGCTGCTGGAGATGATGTCATCAGCAGTTTCAGGCCTGTGCCAAAGAAGGCACAGACCTGTCTTCACCATGTTGTTGTGCCGGGCAGCGGGAGAGGCATATTAAAAAAAAATAAAAAAAAAATAGCAGCAACAGGTCTGTGCCGAAGAAGGCACAGACCTGTCTTCACCATGTTGTTGTGCCGGGCGGCAGGGGAGGCGTATTAAAAAAAACAAAAACACAACATGATCCCCTCTGTGGGGTGCTCCTGTAGGCAGATGCCTACTTTTCCTAATTATAAATCTGGCCCTGGATGTTAGAATTCTTGCAGGAATTAAGGGTGACAAGAATGTCTAAAGCATCTGTGGCGGTGAGACTGGCTGCATTGTCCTTCCACTTCAAGTTTAGAGAGGGCCTTACAGTCAGGTTTGTGGTCAAATGGATCCTGAAGGGATGGGGTAGGCAAGAAGCTCTGTGTAGGGACAGGCGCCACCCAGCAGATGAGTGCACCCTGCAGGCATTGTTAGAAGCCCTGCTGTGGGTTTGCACTAGCACTTGAAGAGAAGCTATTTTCAGCTGCATTTTTTATGGCTTTCCATGGGGCATTCTGAGTGGGTGAGCTAGTGGTGGCATCCAAAACAGCCAGAGAGTCAGGATTGCAGGCATCCCAGGTGGAGTGTGGGAAGGAAGTGGTTAGATGTTGGATGGGCAGGTCAAAAACTGATCAGGAGGCAAGGGTCAGTTGTTAATATTGAAAGCTTCCATGGGTATTGCATGCCCGCTGTACACTATACAACAATATGTGAATGTAAGGCTTCCAGGGGTGGGGCCTTTCCTAAAGAATCAGGATGACTCTGCCATTTTCCTGTTTTAGGTTAAGGCTGTGTTCAAGAGAACACTAGCGACTGTTGGGGTAGGCCCCAAGGTTGATGGGAAGTGGCTAGGGGAAGCAAGTCTGTAGATGCAATTAGGCAACTGGGGAGATAGCTCTCTGGGGTGTACAAACAGTATATTAGACCTTAAAAATGCTAACTGCTAGTCATGTTCAGACTCTAATGTGAATGTGTTATGTTGCTTGTCTGTTACAGGTTCAGATAGGGATTTGATTGAAGTGTGACTTCTGGGTCACTCATTCATATTTTGGGTATGAAAATATGCAGCAAATAGCACTGTCAGAGAACAAAAAAATAGTCCTGGCAAAGGTTGAACTCAATGGACTTTTTTAACCTCATCAATTACCCTACACTTATCAAGTTGTGAGAAAATATCTTTAGTGAGAGAATCCTTACAGATTTTATATATTTAGGGGGATGATTTATCACTGTATGTAGAATTCTCTCTGCTTGATTAATTAGCATTTTATAAATGAGGGATTTTCTTGTGCGCTATGATAAATCAGCCCTATAATTAATACAGTACATTAAATTATAGAGTACATTGTAACAAGTCTGAATGTCGTTGAATTCTTCATGTCTCAATGCCGAGAAAAACAAAGAAATTACAAATTATAAATGAACATGGGTTATTATTCAAGTTCTGTTAGGCTCTGATGCAATTCTGACATAGAATGACCTATGTGTCAAGAGAATTATTGGAATTAAACATGAACAACTAAAATGTTGAAAGGGAAAAAGTAATCCTCTGGGTCAGCCCTGGTAGTCATTTGTACATTCTAGCATATGGAGCACAGTATGTAGTCTGAAGTCATGCTCCTTGCATTGCATCATGTCCCATACTTATAGCTCTCATAAAACCAAAAACAGATTTATGTGTGGTTTTCATTCTTAACAAACACAAGTTTAAGTTATGAAAGTCATAGTGCTAAAAATGTATGTTTTCTAATATGAAAATTTCCATGAGTCAACTGCATTCAAATGTCGCATTTTTGAACCACATATTGTTAAGGTATCTACTGGGAATAAACCTACAAGTAATTCCATGGTCAGATCATGAAGTGATGCTACTGGAATGTATTAATATGTTTATAAAACAGACTTAAGTGTTGCTTCAAATGATCTGAATTACAATACTTTGGATGCATTATCAACAGGAGAGGCATAGGGCCTGATATAAACAAGGTGCGGGCTATCACCGAGATGAAAAGCCCTGCAGATGTGACAGAATTCACACAGATCCTGGACCTTATTAACTTTCTGGGCAAATTCATGATGGATCTAAAATTTTGCACCCAGTGACTAAACTCTTGAAAAGTGACATTGCATGATCTTGGGGCTCGTCCCAAGAGTATGCTCTGGTGCAGGTGATGAAGATGTTAGTATTCGCACCTGTTCTAAAGCTTTACAACTGTTCCAAGAAAACAGTAGTGAATGTTGCTACAGTTTGGGGGCCGCTCTGATAAAGGAGAACAAGAGTGAAATGTACCCAGTTGCTTTCTGTTCACGAACCCTTACAGATACAGAATGGAGATATGCCCAAATTGAGAAGGAGTGCCTAGCAGCCATATGGTCCTGTGAGCAATTTGAGCGGTATTTGTTAGACCTGGATTACTGTTGCTGATAAACTGACCACAAGGCTCTGTACCTTAGATTAACCCTATTGATTTGAATAAAGCCCTGCTATGGTGACAATGATGCAACTTCTGAGATTTAACATCAAATCCCTGCATGTGCCTGGGAAAAGACTGGTAGTGGCTGACACTCTCTCAAGACTTCCGCTGGAGACCCATTTCCCCAAACTCAGAGCAGAAGGTCTGGCTGTTTGTGGACGCTGTCTTAGCCTCAATCCTAGTTAGAGAGGATAATACAATAGACCTTATGGGAAGCTGTTCTTCAGGATGCTATTCATTTCATATAGCAGAGTTGGCTGGCATGTCCGCCAGCTTGCCTGTCCTTGAGTAGATACTGCACAGAGAGGGCGCCTGTTTCTGAGGTGGATGGCCTGGTTCTCTTCCAAGATAGGATCGTTATCGTGGCCAGCTTGAGGCAGGAGGTGCTGCAACAGTTACACGATGGTCACCAGGTGTCACCAAGTACTGGGAAACTTCCGCCCTGTCAGTCTGGTGGCCCAGCATCAATGCAGATATATTGCATATATGATTCTAAAGTGTGCCTTTTGCCAAGAGAACAGGCCTACTCAGAGGAACGAGCCCCTGATTACTACCCCATTGCCTGGGGGTCCTTGGCAGAGGATTGCAACTGATTTATGTAAGTCTGGCAGTAGGAGACACCAGATTGTGGTGAACTACTACTCAAGTTACATTGAAATAGCACCACTCACCACCATGGCTAGCCTCAGTGTCATCTCTCTTCTGAAAAGCATATTAACTAGATGGGGCATTCTCTTGGAGTTCATGAGTGACAATTCCATGCAATTTACTTTTGATGAGTTCAGAAAGTCCAGTAAGGATTTTGAATTCTGGGATGCCACGTCCAGCCCTCACTATCCTCAATCCAATGGTGCTGCTGAGAGGGCAGTCCAGACTGCCAAACGTGTTCTGAGACAGCAAGCATCCATACCAGGACCTGATGGCTTGTAGAGCTACCCTGCTGCAGGCTACAGGGGCCAGCCTATCTCACCTAATTTTGGGCCAACAAATCCATACCACTGTCCCTCAATGGAGTCTTCAAGTACCAACAGGTGATAATATTCACCATCTGGTGAGGGAGAGGGATGAGATGGCAAAGAAGTCCTATCAATTCTTCTGTAACAGAAGGAATTTGGCTAAACTATCCCCTGTCCAGGGTGTCAGAGTGAAGCTGGATGATTAAAAGGGATGGAAGACCCCTGCTACAGTGGTGTGCCACTTTCAAGACCCGCATTCATATGTGGTTTGAACTGAGACAGGAACTGTGATTTGCAGGAACAGCAGACATCTCCAAGCTGTCCCAGACTTGGACTGTGGGGAATCGTCTGGGGAACACTGTGCAGATACCCCACTGGCAGACAGTGAGATGCCTGTCTCCCATTTCACAAGTGGAAGGTTATGCTGCACCTCTGGAAGTTCTCAGGCTTCAAATTATGTCAGGAGGACTTCCAGTGGCAGAGTTGTGAAACCTGCAATAAGTTCCAGAGACATTGATTGTCTACTGTTAGTGCAGCTACATGAAGAATGAGCAGAATAATTCCAGTGTTTCTGAGGGCTAGGGTAGTCTACCCTGATGCTCAAGTCAGGAATACTCCATTATTATGAATGTTATGCTGTTATGTATTGTTTATTGTTCTAATTTCTGTAAGGGGAGAGATGTCATGGGAGCAGGCCTTTCATGTGTGGGTGGGCCTAATGGAAGTCTCTGCATGGGAACTGGAAGGGAAACACTTGTGGAGACTAGCTCTGCACTATCCCTTTAATACACTCCAGTGGGTATAACACCATTACTGTATCTTTTGTGATACAGGGGTTGCTTCACAATGTGTCAGAGACCTCTTTGGCATTCAGGGAGTTTAAATCAGTGTACATTTTAAGAATATTGTGTCCCCTATAATACACTTGGTTTTCTCCAGAATAACACCAGGGAGGTTATGCATTAAGGTGTGATAAAATGGAGATACAGGAGTGATAATGTACCCAGTGTGATAAACTTTCAGATTCCTATTTAATTCTATAAAGCTTATGTACTAAAATCTCTCCAACTTGATAGATGTTAATGTATAGGCCTCATAGAATATCATAGGAAACAGAAATATTAAAACAGGGAGAAATGATATCCTCTGTATGACGTTTATCACACCTTAGAATGTCTGACAGACTTAGTTTTGAGAACTTCCACCCAGGATTATCACACATCAGAAATGGCCCATTGCTAGGTAAGTAATGTGGCCAATTTACTAAGAGATTATCGATTCTGGTACAAACCAACTGCATCATAGTGGAGAAAATCGCATCCTCAAAATGTATCTTGATTTAAACGTGTCTTTTAACCATTTGGATGTTACAGAGTACAACAATCTGTTAACAACATGAAGCTGGAGAGATGGCTCAGTTGGTTAATGCAGTAGCTCAGTCTGTGAAGTTGTAGGTTCTAGGCCCAACAAAGTCAGCTCAGCCATTCACTTCAATTAGGTAGATAAAGTGAGTCCAGGATATACTTGAAAACAAGCAATAATCTCAATGTATTCTTACTGGTAAAATACTTTTGCAAAAAAAGTTTTGTTTCCTGTGGTGTAGCTGGTTTGCCAAACAATGGTCTATATTTATAAAACTGGAGTTATTCTGGAGTAAATCAACTGCACCACAGGGGACAAATAAATATTCCTGTCAGGTTAAATTGGGCTTTTAACCCCTTGAATGCTAGACAGCTCTCCAATGCATTTCAAAGCAATGCATTGATTGGCCTTCTCGCTGGCATTTAAGGGATTAAAAAGTTCTATTCAGATGCACAGGAATTTAGGAATTTTTATTTGTCCCCTATACTGCAGTTGGTTAACTCCAGAATAACTCCAGTTTTTAAAATAGGGGCCACAATGCTCTAGTTCTTAGTAATTCAGCCTTGGTGACTTTACTGGTTTCTGAATTGTCCGATTTACTGTATATACTGAGGCTGATAGTCTTAGATGAATTGGTGCAATTCTGGGGCAAATGAAATACACCATAGGGGATCAATAATAATTCTGCAAATTTACATTGATTTTAAATTGGGCTTTTTAACCTATTCTATGCTAGAGAGTTCTCCAACACAATATACAAGTACATGAAATGTCAATACAAGGATCTCTCTGGTGAGCTATTCATTCCAAGGCCTGATCAAATAACCAGGGCCCACCCCTTGAGATTAGAGGAAAGAAGGTTTCAACTTCAGCAGAGGAAGGTTTCTTTACAGTAAGGTCAGTTAAATTGCTCAAGAATGTCGTTATTGCAGATACCATGGATACATTTAAGAGAAAATCAGATACATTTCTTTTAAAAGAGAACATACAGAGTTATAATCTCCCAGCAGTGTGGTTAACTTTGTTTTACTCTGCCACAAAAGCCCTATAACATATCATTTTTCACAATAAAAGATTACTGCTCCTTTAAATCAGGAAAATCCTAGTGTCAGTCAGCAATGTTATTCAATTTCAAGGATGATAAAATGTATGCTATGTCATTCCAAAACCCTTAGAGTACCAGAGGGGTGAATGCGATGGACACCCCTCTGTCATTCAAAGGGTTATTTTTGTACTGTAAATGCAATCCTTATTTTATAAGTCTGTATGGTGTAAAACAAAAAACAGCAAAAAACATAAAAAGTTTATATTCGGTGATAATCATTGCGCTCAGGAGGCAATTGTCTGCCTAACATAGCGGAATATTTTATGTAACCAGATTAACTAAAACATTATTTGTTTTTTGGTCATTGAACCTGGGTGGAAAAGTGTGGGTGTATTCTGAAATGTGACTCTTTTCTACTCAAGCAAACTATGTAGCTAGCCTAAACAACGACTTTACATAAGTTCCTCCTATTGCAAAAGCAGCCTAGATTTGTGTGTGATTTAACAACTTGAGCACCAGAAGGGTGTGTAATGCACTGTATATGCTATAGAAACAGAAAAGCAAAATGGTGCCTGTATCGGACCCGTGGTCTGTCATCAACTTCTATATACATAACACTCAGTATTCTGTATAGGTTCACTTGTATATATATGTCTGTATACCACAATGTTTCACATGCCCTCTATGGTCCCCAGATTCCCCTATCTTTCCAAACCTCTCAGCCTCCAGTTGCAAAATGTCTGATTGGTCACTGGCTGCTCACCCTTGTTGCTCTGATCTCCATTAGCTGGAGATCGACGTGGCAAGATTAAACTGAGCTTTGTGTTCCTTCCAACTCTCCAAGGGTAGGTGGCTTGCCGATTGGTCGCCGACTATGGCCCTGGTTTGTTCTACAAATAGGCAGCTCATGGATTGGTAACCACTTGTCGTTCCTTGTCTCTGTACTTGTTCAACAAGCAGACGGCCTACTTATTGTACACCACTTGTCACTCCATTCCCCATTGGCTGGAGATCGATGTGGCAAGATTAAATAATTCTTTGTGTTCCCTTCAGCCCTCCCTCTTCCCAGGTGCACAGTATAAGCAGCCTTCTGTTTGGCTTCCGCTTGTGCACTCCTTGCGGCTCTGATCCCCATTGGCTGGAGATCAAAGCAGTAAGATTAAATTGTAATTTAGGAATTCCAGCCCTATATATGCTCCCTGTGCTCCCAAATATATTTGTTGGATGCCTGTTCATCCTGTCTGGTGTGTGTTATTCCAAGAATAGTCTAAAGAGTCCCCTTTGACTCCCATTCATTGGATTCATCTACCCAGGACCTGACCAGCTACACTCCTTGTAGCCGCATTGCAGAGAGTGAAACCTGGCAAGGACAGCCAGGGATTGACTGCATTGTCTGGTTCCCATTACAGCACCTCACCCTTGTTTGCATGAGAAACATACAAAATGTAATTTTCTTCACACTATATACTCACAAAGAAGATAGCCACATACAAATGTAGCACATATTATGCCTGTCTCCACGCAGATCTCAATATATCCTCAATACACAGCCACTTCGAAATAAGATCAACATCCCTTAAAAGAAGAAGACAAAATGGCCAGGCAACAAACCAATGAAAAACACATGGGGGACAGGTAGGGCACTATTATCAATAAGCCGATGAGAATTTTCCCATTCATTGGCATATGGCAGCAGGGGTACACCAACCACTCCCAGGACAAGCTTAAAGGGATAGTAATACTTCATTTTAACTTTATTTTATTTTGTAGGCATTAAAAAAACATGAAGAATGAGATAAGTCTTATCTCTGAAACCTTTATGGTTTAAGAGATATTCACAAACAAAGTATCCCCCCCCTGTTCAACCAGATCAGAAGGGAGGTGCCCAGGTAGACTGCAGAGAGGGACAATCTTCAATTAAGATAATGGAAAAAGCTGAAAAACATGTCAAGGGGGGAAGGGCTTTCATTGTTTTCATACAAAGAAAATTGTCCCCTTCTGTTATCTGTACTGTCATACAACCAGACTCACATCTGAGAAGAGATGGCTTACACTAGGTAAAAGGGGCAGGGAGGGGAACTTTGCTTGTGAATATCTCATAAACCATAAAGGTTTGAGAGATAAGACTTATATCATTCTTCATGTTTTTTTAATGCCTACAAAATAAAATAAAGTTAAAACGAAGTATTACTATCCCTTTAATAATAAGATTCATAATGTAACAAAATAAATTAATTTATTAAAATATAAAAAGTAATCAGACTTTAAGTCTCTAAACCACATTTGTGATGTATATAGTAAATTGTCATCACGCATTTCTAGGTTACATCAAACTTTTCTTCAGTATATTGATAATATCAATATACATCATACATGTTGTTATTGTCGATATCCTGAAGAAAGTTTGTTGTAACCTAAAAACGCTTTGATGACAATTTATACATCACAAACTTGTTTTTTAGAGACGTTACTTTTTGTATTTTAATAAATTAATCTATTTTTTACATTACGGATCTTATTTATTCATATTGTCCTAAGATACTCAATCAGGGATGAGTTGGTGTTCCCCTGCTGCCATATCCTGGTGAATGGGAAAATTCTCAACAGCTTAGCTTTTATGCGAGTACATGTTACAAAATTTGTGACACTGACATTTTGATAATAGCACCCTCCCCATGTGTTTGTTATTGGTTTGTTATATTATAGATTTGTTTGTGTTTTTTTTTTGTTTATCAAACTGCAATTGTGGTCAGCAGATGGTGCTGTCTCTATCACTTTATATGAAGTGCTATAGTATAATACTCAAGCAGCCCAGCAGAGAGCAATAGAAAAAACGTTCTTTGGAGACCATTAGGTGCTTTGCTAGGAGTAACAAAAAAGAAAAATCTTCCATCAGTGGATTACTTATTTTAACCATAATGTGTATATTTTTCATAATAAAACGTTGCTTTTCTTTTAAATCAGTTTTTCAGCACTTGATGCAGAGTCCCTTCCCTCTGAGATAATGAAGTATGCATGTTAGCTATATAAACCATGTATTGAAGTATTTTCTCTGTTAAAGTTTAATACTTCAATCTTTGTGCATATATAAATTGATATTTTAGAATCAGAGGGAATCTTTGCAAATACAGAATATATCCAATGGAATTGTGAAGCAAATTTCTCACTCACAGGTTACCTTGACGTGCAAGCACTAGAACAGAGGAAAGTATTTATGTTTCTTGCCAATGACAGTTAAATAGTACATTTGGAGATGTGTATACTCTTAATAACCAATACAGCTCTGCTCCGTGCATGCAAAATATGTGAGTGGGTGTCTCTAATGGGATCAACTGTGTACAATAAGGCTCTGTGTTATTTTAATTTACCTCTTCATTTTAAGTAGCCCCAGCACAAATAATTTAACAGGGATAGATGGATGGAGCCACTAAAATCAATACAGTAATATTACAATCTTCTAGATAGTATGTCCTCAATAAATATGGAGCTTTTCTCCCTGATTGCTTAAAGCAGTATTACAACAGAGAATAGGAGCAGCCATCTTGTGCACACTCAGGAAGTCAGACACATTGGCTCATATTTATAAAGAAAAACTGGAGTTATTCTGAAGTAAACCAATTGCACCATAGGGGACACAATAACAATTCCTAAACTCCCGTGCACATCAATAGAAATGTTTAACCCCTTGAATGCCAAATACGTCTCCAATGTATTGCTTCACAATGCATCATAGACCACTGTCATTCAAGGGGTTAAAAGCTTAATTTAATTTAAAAGGAATTTGTATCTATCCCCTATGGTGCAGTTGGTTTACTCCAGAATAACTCACTTTGCTTTTATAAATACGGGCCATTGATCTCCGTTTCACAGAACTTTTTTCTGTGGTGCCTAGTACACAGGAAGACAAGTGACTTCAAACAAGTCTATTTTTCTGTGGTGCCTAGGGCACAGAAATAAACGTGTCCTCAGTCTCTACTCACTCCTTTAAGGAAGAGGGAGTTATGCATTTCATTGATTTTTCTTGTTATTTTTATCACTGCTTTTATCTCCGGTTTTCCACATAGACTTCAATAGGAAAATGTTTGATAAAACCGGTGTTAACATTTAGCATCTGCAATAGAATCTAGCCCACATTATCAAAATCTAATATAGAGTGCGCTCCTTCGCTATATTAACCCCCACTTTGAAATTCGACTTATAGAGCTTTCATCCAAACTTACTGATCTTAGGCTACGGATAACATCTTTACTCAGTTTGAAAGCTGAGAAATCCTTTCTACAACTCAAACAAATGCATTTTGAACATGGGAATAAACCAGGTTCTCTTCTTGCTCAACAATTTAGTGCCAAACACCAACTCCATTATAGCTCTTTTATCAAGATACCCTCTGACAATGTATAATATTCCACCTCCAACATAACAGATACTTTCCAAGCATATTACTCATCCCTCCATAACATTAGACAAAGTCGTCCATCTTCCCACTCACATATATTGGAGGTCGAATCGTACTTAAGTGAGGATAATCTACCACAGATGGACAGGGCCACCACTTTAGATCTGCCAATATCTAAATGAGAAGTTCTAGAAGTGATTAAATCTTTCCCGATGGGAAAGAGCACTGGACCGGATGGTTCTCCCAAGCTTACAATAAGCATTTTTCTACTATTCTCCAATGCTCAATAAATTTCTCACTGTTTTACCTGAAGAGGTTGGGCTTCATCCCAGGGTGACAGAAGCGCATATCACAGTCTTGCCCAAACCCGGCAAGGACAGCACCCGTCAAGGATGTCTTTTGTCCCCAATGCTATTTGTTCTTACCATGGAGGCATTCGCACAACATATTCGCTCCAACACTTCTATACCTGGAATTTCCTTACATGATACCATATGCAAACTGTCTGTATTTGCCGATGACGTCTTACTCGCCACTCTTGATCCTAAAGACGCACTCCCAGAATTTATGAAAGAACTAGTTAGATTTTGTTGTGTATTTGGTTTTAAGGTAAACTTTCAATATCTGAAACACTGGAGATAAATATCGACTATGACCTGTGTACTCACCTGTATGCTTTCCATCCTTACAAGTGGACCACCATATCGATTCCCTAACTAGGAGTCTCTATACCAGCCCATTTCTGTGATGCCTACAACTTAAATTATCCTTCTCTGCTTAGATCAATCTAAAAAGATCTCTTCAGATGGAGCAAATTTTACAAATTGTGGATAATCAGGATCCATGCGATCAAAATGTGTTTCTTGCCCTGCTTCCTTTATCTATTTCAGACCCTTCCAATACCTGTTCCTAATTCCTTCTTCACCAAAGCCTCACATATGCTATTCTCCTTGGTATGGAGCTCAAAACATCCCCGGGTCAGCTTGTAAACCCTGACAAGACATAAACTGATGGGAGGGCTTGGTTTTCCTGATCTGCGCTGCTATTACCTCGCAGCAATTCTTGCCTCTGTGTTAGACTGGAAGCATAATTCTAGTGATAAACTATGGGCACAGATTGAAAGGTCTTCTTGCTCTCCTGACTCCTTATCTACTGTTACTCAAGGTCTACCCTACAACCCAAACCTGATTACTCTTAGCCCCATTGTAAGGAATGTCTTCTCCTCTTGGTTGAAGATTGTAGAACTAACCCTCTTCTTCCTCTTCCTTCTCCCTATCTACTATTTCCTCCAGATCTCCAACCCCTTACACTCTCCCTTCTCATCAGTTCCCAGCGTGGGATGCCATACTAACTCTAGAGCTCTAACACTTGTTTGAAACTAATAAGATATTTGATTTTGAGACCTTACAAATCTGTTATAATCTGCCCTCATCAGACCTATGGAGATACCTCTGGATTAAACATTTCCTATCTAGCTCTCCCTTTAGGAATTGTAACACCTGCCCTCTTACGGGCTTTGAACACGTTTGAGACCTCTTCATAAACGAAACAAGGGTTTCTCGGGAAAATCTATCACGTAGTGACTGCCAGTACTACCAAAATAAAACCTATCTATGCTACTGTGTGAGAGAAAGGAATTTGGGGTGCATGCTACCATTTTCAGACTGGGCTAAGATTTGGAAGTGTACCCATGCCTCCTCTAAGTCTAACCAATGTGAGGAAATTAATTATAAGATTCTATTTAGATAGTTGTATAAGCCTTCAAGACTATGCACTTTCACCCCTGGTTCTTCTCCACTATGTTAGAGATGTCAGTCCTCTCCAGGTACCTTATTGCATATCTGAAGTTCCTGCCTGCTGCTTAAACATTTTTGGTCATCCTGTATCTCTCAGATAGAGAATCTATTGGGTGTCTCTATCTCATGATATCCTGCGTAGAGTATTCTTTTTAGGGATTTGCCCCCCATTTCTCTTGCAAAAAGACTGTTTTTATTTGTGATGCTCAGTGCTGCAAAGTCCCTCATTCCCTTGAATTGGAAATCAACGTCCCCTCCTAACTTGATATCATGGGAGACAAAGGTGGAGGAACAGATTATTTTAATTAGAATAGCGTGGCATAAGAAGGGATAAGATCCTTCCCTCCTTGCAGACCTCATAAATCAATGGAGAATAAACCTTAGCCAGATATGCTCTGGTGAGAGCAAAAAACAAAACTGACTGCAAGAAAAAAAGAATGAAAATGATCAAGTCAACAAATATTAAGATCAACACTAGCCAACTACTGAAAAAGCAAAAGTATTTTGAATTAGCACTGTCTAATCGATTCAGGGTGCTGCAAGACCTTCCAGGCACAAACATTTCAACTCACAATGAAAAAATTATTGAAACTATCATACACACTGCTATGCTCTGAAACCTACTGTGAAACAAGAAAAAAACAACCAAAATATCAAAAGAGACAGTTGACATGATGAGAAAGCAATGAGAAATGAAGCAAAATGGTAATATTAGAAACAGGGTGGAATATGTAGAAATGTACAAGACCATAAGGAAGCACATAAAAGAAGAAACTTGTAAGTTCAATGTTGAGGTCATCGAAAGGTCACTGGAAGAAAATCAAGGAATGACGAAAGCAAAATGAATGATGGCCACACTTAGGAGACAAATGTTTGCATTAAAGCTTGAAAATGTTACAACAGCAAAACCTCAACAACAAATACTAAAACAAGTGGAGGAATTTTATTCAAATATTTATAAGGATAAAGGACAACAACTGAATGCAGTGCCAGAAGTTTTGGTAGAAGTAGAAGTTGTAATAAAACCAATGAACAATGGCAAAACAGATGGACTTGATAAAGTCATGTTTACAATGTTAAAAGCTGGAGGTCAACCCTTATTCAAAGTCCTAGGTAGGGGTGGGCGAAAAGTGTGAAAAATTTTCTGCATGACTTTTTGCGAAAAACGGATGATTTTTCGCTTTTTTATAACGAAAGTTTCCTCTTTTTCTCTAATGCTAAATTTTCCTCCTTTTCGCTTTTTCCAGCAAATTTTTCGCCTATTCCAACACATTATTCTCCTATTCTAAGGAAAAGAAAAAGAAAAACTCAAATCGCTAAACTCTCCATTTATTGTGATAAATATTTTAATTATGAATATTAATGTAAAAAGTGTATAGGAAAAGAAGAGCTGCAAGGATATCCTGCGCTTATCTATTCTAACACCTAAAACCTAAAAGTACACAGCTGCCCTGTATTTAGCATATATAATAAATTTAATGATTCATATGATCTAAAAAAAGATCTTAAATCTGGGGGTTTCGTACATAAGATGGTCAAATTATGGTTAAGCTCGCTGACCAACGCCAAGGTACCCCAATTTCAGCGAGTCCCTAACAAAAACTCCATCTTGTCTGACTTTGGAAGTCTCCAAAAAATGGGGACCAGAGCTGCGAAACGTCACTTTAATTGGATTGTTCATTCCCTAACAAAAACTCCATCTTTTCTGATTTTGAAAGTCTCCAAAAAATGGGGACCAGAGCTGCGAAACGTTACTTTAATTGGATTGTTCATCTCTAAAAAATTCTAATTGCTGCGAAACATCACTCAATTGGCTAGAAAATCAGGATAAAACCTCAAACCCTAACCTAGTTAAAAAAAACCCAAACCCCCCTCTAAAACCTCACAATAGAAGGACACATGCTGACTTACATGCTCAAAGAGGCTGCAATGGGTGGGAGGAGCACACAAACACAGGACCTGGTTATCCAGTCCATCTATAAATATGTGCTCCCCCCACCCAGGCAAGCCACATGCATTGCCGCAGAGGAGCTAGCTCGACAGTCACTCTGAGGACGGGCAGTCAGACATCCTCCTGTGTTGCCTCTCTCGCTCCCCGCGATGTACTGAGGCCAGAGTGTCGAGGGTCACATGACCTGCTGGCACTCACACTTCAGACCACGTGGGAAGCACAAGAGGCAGCATGGGAGGATCGAGCTGCCTGCCACTAGACACCAGGGAGCCTGACAACTGTGGGTGTTGGCTGGGGTAAGTTCTGGGTGGGCGATGGGGCATGTGCCATTTTTCGCTGATTACAGTTTGAGGCAAAAATTTTCTCCCATCCCTAGTCCTAGGTAAACGATTTTCAAAATACCTACTACTACTCTGTAAAGTGCCTTAAATGGAAAAATGCAGAAGTCATCCTATTGCACAAAATAAGTGGTAAGACTGATCTAAAAAACTACCAACCAATAAGCCTATTGGCAGTCATCTGCAATATTTTGACAAAGGTACCATCAAGAAGAATAGACACAGTACTTAATGTGGCACAACCTAAAGAAAACAAAGGCTTCAAGAAGGGTTTCAATACAATGGACTATATCCAAACAGTGCAATAAGTTATAGAGCAGAATAACGAATACAACCTTCCATAATGCATAGCCTTCATTGAAAAATCAAGCAATAATTGATGCCCTGATCAACCAAGGAATAGACAGATTTTACATAAATATCCTCCAATTAACCCCTTAACACTGATGGTCCTGGAGAGTGGATTCCTCTTAATGACCTCTCTGATCTCATTCTGTGTGCTGGCACACATGACTCATCATGTGTGCCAGCTCGTTAAATGAGGGTATGATTGTGACGGCCCCCCGTGGCAGGCACCTGCCCCTGTAGCGTTAGGGGGGCTCCTACCAGGTTATTTACACTGGACCGGCCTCAGAGGACCATCGAACAGACCTGGGCCGTTTGCCACTGGATCTAGATGCACCACCCAGAGGAGGAGCGGTCAACCGGATTGGAAGACCTCCAGGTGCAGCCAACTCAATGGAGAGCAGTGACATGGGTAGGGACTCGCACTTCTACCCACTGGAACAGGTCACTGTGGAGCAGGTATCATCCCCTCTGCTGCGAAGTCTCTGCTGGGCAGGTACTAACCCCTCTGCCTTGTTCAGGGGAACAGGTTAAGTCCCCTCTGAGATGACAACACCTACTCCTGGCAGGAACTCACCCCTCTGCCCCGGTAAAACAACACCTCCTTTAACAAGACATACTACAAACATAACAGGGTATAACAATTTTGGGGTGTAGGATGGGGGAGTATAATGAAAACATTGGAGAGAAACTGAAGGTCCCAGAATGCAACAGTGACATATTTGCATACTCGCATGGGACACAAGATTGCTGCAATGTAGGCCATCAACCAATAGATGGCAGTGCACCCACCATGTTGCTATGCTTGCACCAACCAATAGATGGTAGTGCATAGCACAATGCTGCAATGCAAGGTTCAACCAATAGATGGCGAGGTTGAGTTCAAAGGACTTGAGATAGGAAAAGTCCATAACAGATGTATTGCTGGAATGTCCATGCAATCCCACAGTCCTCCTATATCACAGAGGCATGAAAGTTTAACCTCCTGTTTCTTCACACTCCTCCCCCTTCCAAATAAGTGAGTGGCGGGGCGGTCTCCCACAGGCCCCCCACAGACTCACTTGATTTACAGGGGAATTAAAACACAGTTGTGCCCGCGTCCTGCTTGTAGGAACAGAGGGTGCATCATGCAAAGTTCCACAGTCCAAAATAAGGGTGAGTTGGGTGAGACACACACCAGGCATACCTTTCTGTCCCACCCCCTTTGTCCAAGGGTAGCAAACTGCCAGTCATTTGGGCCACATTAAATGGATCCCACCCCTTCAGGCAGAACATAAAACTTTGAGGAGCAACAGAAGACCAGGTATCTCCTGGGGGAAGATGGTCATCTGGTCCATGAACTTGGGGACCAAGGATACATGTGTTGGTGGGTCCCAACCCTAGGGCAGCAGGTGACTCATCACTCCTCCCAAATTCAGTCCTCTGCAAACATCCAAAAGGGTCAGGGGAACCAACAAGGGAAAAAACTCTGGGGATGTTCCAGTCCTTTGGGACACCCTCCAACTTGGGTGACTGGAGCCCGATGGCTCCCAAATCAAAGACAATGTCTTGGGCCAAGGTGCCAAGGCTGGCGTCCAGCTCCACAGTGCTGGTGGTTTCCAATATGTCACAGGAGTGATCAGTTCCTTGGCACTCCCATGACTTACACTCTGGGTTCTCAATAGCCTGGGGGTCGCTAAGGACATCTCCCCCTTTTGGTTGGGCAAGTACCCCACGGGAACAGGAGAGGATGCTGCTCCCACTCTCCTGGGCTGAGGCAACATCCAAAGGGCTGCTGGCAACACTGGGGACTCTTTTGCTCAGGGTAGGGGCATCCAGAGGACCGGTGAGGAGTGCACTCCCACTCACCAATCCAGGACAAACAGGCTTTGGGCTGCTGGCAAAACTGGGGCAACTCCCAACTTCCTTATGGAGGACGGTGGCCCCCCTCCCTCTGGCTGGATCAACAGTTGGCCTGGTGGGGAATGACTTCCCACCCACAAGGCTGGGGTCAAAAGATCCAGGGGCAACAAGGGCATCCCTGGTGAGGATCGTGGTCCCACTCACCAAGGCTGGGGTATCAGGAAAAGGGGCAACAGGCTTTGGACTGCTGATGAGGACTGTTGTCACACTGATCACAGCCGGGGTTTCACAGGGCCTGGTGGGGTCGCTCCCATCCACCAGGCCAGGGGTCATATATGGGCTGGTGGGCTCACTCCCACCCACCATTTCACAGTCCACAGGGACAGCACAAGGGGTAGCAACCCTGCATTGTGGCAGTCTGCTGTGTTCCTCTTCTGCCAGGCCATCAATTTCCTGGCTTCTTTTTGTGAGGGGACACCTAGCCAATCTTCCTGGTAATCGTGTTCATGCACCTGGAGCGCACTCCTTTCTCTTTCTCCAAGGCAGCATCCTCAGGGAACGGACAGGGGCTGCTGGTGGGGACCTGCATCTCGTCCACCGCAGCAGGGGTTTCCCAGGCCCTGGTGAGCTCGCTCCTACTCACCATACCAGGGTTCACAGGGGGGCTGGTGGGGAACGCATTCCCTCCCACCAGTTCACAGTCCATAGGGTCAACAGGAGGGCCAGCAGCACTGTTCTCCTTCAGTCTGCTGGGGTCCCCGTCTTTCAGGCCACAAACCGCAGGGCTATTCTCTGCCTTGAGGAAGACTGCAGTCCTATTCCTCAGGGCCGTATCATCCATGCCCCTGGAGAGCACACATTGCTCCTTCTCCAGGGCAGTGTCCATTAACAAAGGGGTGTCTTCATGGGGCTGCTGGTGAGCTCACTCCCACTCACCAGTTCGGAGATCACAACACAGGGGGGCTGGTGGGTTACCTTAAGATCCATTACTGTTCCGCGGCTTCTCCAGGACCCAGCATCAAGAAGGGATCTTCTACTGAACCCTGTGTCTCCTGCACGGTCCAGCTCTGCCCGAACCTGCCGCATTACCTCTATTATGGCGCCCTCAGAGACAGGTGGGGTCAAGTAAGCCAGTCTCTCCCGCATTCTCTGCTGAAAGGGGGTTTCTGTCCTTTGTTGTGGAGCTGGGGCCTTAGCCATGCCAGCATCTACATCCATCTTGATCAGCTGAACAACAAGCTCTGGCTTACTGTGTTGATCATGATCAGACCCTTGGGCGATGATCGGCTCCTTCAGCGATGTGCTGCTCAGCTGCTTGTAAATGGCTTCCATCTCTGGGTCTGGCTGTGCTCTCCTCTGAACCTCCCGATGGAGGTGAATCCCTGTGGTGGTTTGGACTCTGTAGTGCAGAGATCCCACTGCTGCCACCAATGTGACGGCCCCCCGTGGCAGGCACCCACCCCTGTAGCATTAGGGGGGCGCCTACCAGGTCATTTACACTGGACAGACCTGAGCCGTTTGCCACTGGATCTAGCTGCACCACCCAGAGGAGGAGCGGTCAACCGGATTGGAAGACCTCCAGGTGCAGCCAGCCCAATGGAGAGCAGTGACCTGGGTAGGGACTCGCACTTCTATGCACTGGAACAGGTCACTGCAGAGCAGGTATTGTCCCCTCTGCTGGGCAGGCACTAACCCCTCTGTCTTGTTCTGGGGAACAGGTTCAGTCCCCTCTGCAACAATGACAACTACACCTGGCAGGAACTCACTCCTCTGCTCTGGTAAAACAACACCACCTTTAACAAGGCGCTTTCTGCTACACGAGCCTGGTGTCATCAAGCACTGCCACCCCACCCCAATATCAGATCCTAAACATCTGCTTATTAAAATGGAATACCAGGCCTTTCACAGCCTTCATTCAACTTGAGGTGACATGAATATAACAAACTATCATAATACACAAAAGACAAGACATACAACAAACATAACAGGGTATAACAATTTTGGGGTGTAGGATGGAGGAGTATAATGAAAACATTGGAGAGAAACTGAAGGTCCCAGAATGCAAAAATGACATATTTGCATACTCGCATGGGACACAGCAATGCTGCAGTTTAGGTCACCAACAAATAGATGGCAGTGCAACCACCATGTTGCTATGCTTGCACCAACCAATAGATGGCAGTGCATAGCACAATTATGCAATGCAAGGTTCAACCAACAGATGGCGAGGTTGAGTTCAAAGGACTTGCGATAGGAAAAGTCCATAGCAGATGTATTGCTGGAATGTCCATGCAATCCCATAGTCCTCCTATATCACAGGGGCATGAAAGTTTAACCACCTGTTTCTTCACAATGATACTGACCGCTCCAGTCTTGGAGCAGTCAGTTTCAGACTCCGGCACTGGTAAAAAATGTGCCAGGACTGTCATGGGTCCTTAAGTCAAATTTACCAATGACGGTCCTAGCATGGCATCGATCGCTAAGGGGTTAATAAATGAAAATGCAACTGCATCAATACAGATCAACAATGATAAAGTCTAGATAAACATACAAAATGGCATATGACAAGGAGACACAATTTGCCCAAAACTATTTTCTGCTTATTAGAAGAAATTTTCGACAAACTAAACTAAGACATAAAAAGGACTTAAGGTCAATGGAGACTACCTACATCACTTATGTTTTTGCAGGCAATATCATACTCTTTTCCAGCAGTCCTGAAGAACTGCAAGAACTTATTGAAAAGCTACAACAGGAAATCAAAAATTTTGGTCTGAAGATGAATAGCAACAAAATATCAACAAAACGCAAGTCAAGTAGATGGACAAGAACTAGAAGAAGTGAACAATTATGTTTACCTTGGACAGGAAATGTCAATAGATGGAAACACCACGATGGACATTGAGTGATAAAGGAAACTGGGATGGCAAGCATCATAGTAGTACTGTCTTTAAGCCAAATTTACTACTCTGCCTCAAGCGAAAGGTTTTCAACCATTGTGTCCTACCAGTTCTTACATATGGCTGTGGAAGATGGACTGAATGTCAAAACATACAGAAATGTAAGGTTATACAGAGAAGTATTGAATGTGAAATTCTGAACACAACAAAAAGAGGCTGAAAAATGCATGCACGGATTCATCAGCAAAGGTCTATGACATCATTGAAAGGGTAAAGCACCTAAAATGGAAATGGTCAGGACACATATCAAGAAGACCTGATGGTAGATATGTGTGTGTATGTGTGTGTATGTGCATGTGTATTGACCCGTTGTGAAGAGGAGGCTTGAGGAACCCCTCTGCCCAATAGGGCAGTGACAGAGCCAGACAGGGACAAAGGGAGGGGAGACTTTTAGGAAACCTTCTCCCTGTGCATCAATTTAACCATCTGAGTTCCAAAGATAAGTGAAATGCATTGCTGTGCATTGCACACATACATGGATGTCATGGGCTAAAGTTGCTCTTTTGTTGGAGATGGGAGAGAGACGACGATGTAAGAAGACAGATCAGGTGAGTAAGGGGAAGTCACTCACACTGAACTTTACTACATGGCAGAAAAAGAAAAATGTTAATGGCTTGAACATATTGAATAAATAAAACACATCTAACACAACATGCCCCCCACAACATATGAAGTAAATAAATTAATTAATTAAAATAACACCCCACTTCCCCATGAAGGCAGATCCCTCACTGACTCCAAAGTATTGTTCCTGGACACAGTTCCCCACATACACTGACCCCACCCCCAGACTTGTTAAAAAATAAAATATCCCCCCAGATTAGAGAAACTGGATCATCTTAGATAAACGTACCATCCCACACAACAAACTGATTTACATTCATAGGGGTAATCTGCACACATAAAATATGTGACAGATGGCTTGACACATTCAGTGAAACTTTCCCTGGATCAATGGATACCAAGAAGGATCTACTGGTGCATCCTTGTACCATGGAGGTGGGGGGGGGTACTGGACCCACTGGTGCATTCGGTAAGTTAGGATGAAGTGTTTACTTTTAGTGAGGGTTAAAGAGAGTGGGATCTTCCTTTACTAAATTTAGTTATAAGGGAAAGAAGTGGGGGAGGGAATATAAAAGAGAAAGCATGACAATTGCTGTTATATTGTTATACTTACTAATCAGGCTTACAGTCATGTGTGCTATATGTACCACCTGAACGTGCTGAAATAACTGCTGTTATGTACGATCCAGAATTTCCCACATACACTGCCCCCAGTCTTGCTCCCCTGCCCACTGGTAGCCATTGATTCCTCACATACACTGTCTGACCCCCGCCAACATTATTTTCTTGCACACTGATAGTCACAGATTCCCTACATACACTATCTGACTCCCTTCTCCTGGTAGTCTGGAAAGCCACAGATCCCCATTATACACAGTGTGATACCCACACCAGCGTGGTTCTACTGGTAGTCACAAAGCCCTACATACACTGTTATCCCCTCAGCCTGGTTACACTGGTAGTCACAAAAACTATCATACAGTCTGACCCCTAGCCTGGCTTCACTGCCCCTGGTAGCCACAGATCTCCCATATACACCGTCTGACTCCCCAGCATGGTTCCACTGGTAGCCATAGACATTACTCTGCCTGACACTCCAGCCTTGTTCCATTGGTAGCCAAAGAATCATACACACTGTTTCCCTATCTTGTTCCACTGGTAGCCATGCTTCTGGCACCTACTATGGTATGTCACCCCAATAGGGTACCATTTTTTCTTAGACTGAACTAGGTACAGTATAATCTAGAAAATTCCATGGTGTTGAAAGATTTTAGTATCTTTGAAGACACTGAAGTGTAGAAATGCACTTTTTCGATAGCACCATTTTCTAGAAATATTTGGGCACACTAGTCTAGGGGTAAAATGGCAAGTGACCCTTAATTTTTGGAGGGTGAATGTCTACTTTCCAAAATGGTATGTCTTGCTTACCTACTCTTCATAACTCTAATGGTTATGCCCATTTTATTTCAGGTGTCAACCCATACCAAAGGGGTACCATGTTTCTCGGATGAATGAATACAGTAGGACATTCCATAATTTTCAGATATTTGAAGTTGTGGAAATGTAAAAAAGGCTATTTTTTCTTTAGCCTTCTTTCTCAGGTTAAGGGTAAAAAAGCATGTGCCTCCTCATTTTTTGGGTTGGGTCATCTTATTTCCAAAATGGTATGGTTTTACTACCTTTTCTTCATTTCTGTAGTACTTACAACCATTTTACTTAAGGAAAGTCTCATTTGAAAAATGTAAGGAAAATAAGAGATTGCAGATGGTTTAGTTATGTACTTCTGGCACTCCCTACAGTAGTTCATCTCATACCAATGGGGTGCCATTTTTCTCTGAAGAACAGTAGCCAATGACTATAGTAGTACATTCCATAGTTTTCAATATTAGTACTTTTGAAGGGATAGAAATATAAAATAATGCATATTTTCCCTTAGCTCCTCATTCTGGAAACATGTATGCATATCAAGCATAAGACCCCTCATTTGTTGCAGTTTCATATTTATTTTCAGGAAATATATGCTTTTAGGGAGTTATTTTGATGTTATGGGTTAATTATGCCTTCAGACTACACATGCTGCATTCTGGTTATCTATCTGCGTGAAAAATATCAGTAGAAATTCTTATTTATGTGCTGTAACCAGGGAAAGGGCACACATTTGTACACCTGTATATACAGTGAAAGCTCAGATATAATACGCACCTTTGTATAATACGCAGGTGTATATTATACCCAAGATTTTAGGGGAAAACAGGAATGACTATGTATAATATGCACCCTTGTTTTCTCCCTTCCTAATAAAAAGAAATTAGAGTTGCCAGCTACCTTCCCCCCCACCCCAGTGCAATTCTATGTGAAAATAAGACTTACTTGCCTACACAGCTCAACCCGTTCAAGTACAGCATGTGAAAAAGCTCCCTCTGTCCCATCTTCCCGCTTCCTTCAATGGGCTGTCAGGACCTTCTGACTACGGTATTGCCCTGTGAGGACCTTGAGATCCTCACAGGGCATTACCATTGGCTGGAGGTGGAAAGCCCTGAAAGCTCATTGAAGGAAGCGGGCGGCAAATGCAAGCATGCCACCCGCAGGAAAGATGGGACAGAGGGAGCTTTTTCCAATGCTGTACTTGAATGGATTAAGCTGTATCAGCAAGTAAGTCTTATTTTCACATCGGATTGCACTGGGGGAGGGAAGATAGCTGGCAGCTCTAATTTTTATTTTTTTTTTAATTCGGCAAAAAGTTTGCCATGGGCCCGGCGGCTCTCCCCCCAACTTCACATTGCCCCATGTCCACCTCCTACCTCCATCACCCGCTCCCGCATGGTTCTCAGTAATGCAGAGCGCTGGGAGATGATGTCATCTCCCAGCACTCTGCATTAATAGAGGAGATCAGCTGAGCTGCTGCAGGCATGGGCACAGGGGGTGGCCGGGCCCCTGGAGTGACAGGCCCGGTTGCAGGTGCAACCCCTGCGCCCCCTATTGTTACGCAACTGATATTTGGTATTCATGTGCTCTGGAGGTATGGCATTAATATTTAATACTTTTGTCATGTGTTACTCTAAAACTGCTTGAGATATTGTACAGTATTTTGTGAATTTAGTGTAAAGTTCTGAAAAATTCCCCAAAAAATACGTATTTTTACAACATTTCCATACTTTGTCATTTCATGTTGTAAGAACCCTCAGCCATTTTGTTGTTCATATAATAGTGTACATTCAGGGAAAGCATACTTTTATATAGTTATTGAGTTGTTTAGGGTAGTTTTGCTTTGTAATATATGGAATATAATATTTTACATTTTGTGTGATTGGCACAATGTAAAATTGGCTTCATGTTAGGCTCTGTTCAAAAGCTGAATTTGTTCTGGAAAAAAAAAACCAGTATAAAGTTTTCCATATATAACAAGAAAGTTATCTCCGGTAATCATATCTAAAGAGATATATAGCAAAATGTAGAAAAAGTGTCTGCCCTCCTCCTAAGACAAAATTCCCCAGACCTCCAGCACTCAAATGGTTCAAGGTTCCATTTAAATGGATGAGAATTTTCATCCTCCCTCTTGTCATGCAGTTGAGTTGCCCCAAAACTGCACCTCTGTAGGTTGATGAATAGGGCCAGATTTGTCTAGATTTTATTTTGCACTATGCAAAAAAACCCTGTATCTTATTGGACCACTAGATGGCGCTGTGTATCTAATAGCCAATAGGAGAATCTAGCTGCAGCAAGTCTAGCTTCAGTTTTAACACATTTTTAACATCACAATTTTTAAGGCCAATATTCATCAAGATCTTCTTAGTGTTATGTTTAATTCTTTATGACACATTTTGAAACATTCTGAAAATACTGTTCTTCTTTTATCACCAATTCACAATGCAACAATTTTTTCATTATGATGATTTTTTGAACATCATACACATTGTGTTTTGCAATTAAGTTCTATCAGTCATAAAGTAAGCCGAAAGCATGTTTAAGATAAGATCTGCTTTTTTTCTTTTTTTAAGAAACGAGCAGGCCCACACACAAACCATCTGTTAATAAGATTAAAGCCTGATGTCCAATTTATTTTAATATGCATAGAAAAAAGGGGGTACCCCAATGGTATAATATTGTTGGTACACTTGTATAATAAGCATATTACTGCAAAACAATTTTCTCAAAGTCAATAATAATTGTACAATTATTATTGACTTTGAGAAAGTTTGTTTTGCCGCGATACTCGTGAGCCATTTAGCTTCTGTTAAATATTCACCAATATTGGATGTCTTTGTTTTTTCTTCTTTCTATGCATATTGGTATTCTTTCCGTCTGGGGAGGAGGACCCAGGTTTTCTACTAAGGACTTTATCTTGTGTCTGGGGCAGGTATATCCCAGAAAAGCTTTTTAAGCTGTCTTTCATATATTAGATTGGCAGCCTATAAATCCTATGAGTACCCAAAATCCTTCTTGTGTTGTAATTTATTTTAATAGTACTTCACTTTTTCCTATGTTCTATGGACCCATAAGCTGTATAGTTGATGGAATGATTTCTTCCAATTTTAACAGTGTTCAAATAGTCCAGTTCTCAAATACCTGGTTTTCTTCCGACTGCAATTTTATCTTACTGAACTTATGCAACATGTATTATGCATTATCTCAAACTGGACTGATGTTGTCATTTTTTTAAACGTTGTCCCCTGTAGACCTGGAGGCTTTAGAGATGTGAAATATCCCCAGACATCTATCCCTTTGCCTGCTGGTATACCATGTAAACTATATGTATACATGTACATAAGGGGTGCTATGAATCCCAAAGGTACTTGACAATTCAAAAAGAGATCAGAGGGAGCATATTAAGCACTCAGACTAATATATCTTGTACAAATAAAGTAGTCAAAATTAATAATCATAAACTTATTAAATGTATGGATATCAGAAGATAATAAATAAAACTATTGAATTACTTCAAGTCTCACTCCACCACATATAAACCCTTAATAAAAATGTTGCACATAAAAACAATACTCATTCCCAGTAGGTCCGCCTACAAACCTCGTTAAAGACCAGGAATCTGTATATAGTAGATATATTGTGCTGAGAAACACGCATTAACAAACATAGACGTGCGTAAATCTCAGCACAACATAGAGGAAGACCTCAAAGCCTATGAGTCAAAGTGCACCATATCATATATATATAAACTATATTAAAATAGTAGGAAAACATCACCAATAGGCACATGGATAGCGTGTGACAGATAATGTATCATATCCACACTCAATGTTCATTACTGCAGTAATAATATGGTGGTTGCTACATAAAAATTAAAGCAAGATATATCCTATATAATAATTTGCTAAAACATGTGTAACGACGCAGTCATGCGCAGTAGAGACTGCCAGTGACGAGGCTGATAAGCTCTGTAACAGCCGCAGCACGGGCAGTCTCTACTGAGCATGACTGCACCGCGACCGGCTGGCGCTGTATCAGCCGCGGCGTGGGCAGTCTCTATTGTGCATGACTGCCCCGCGACTGGCTGGCAGTGGCACTGTGGCCCTTGTAACGGGCTCTTCAACTAGTATATATATCTATATCTACATACCTGGGAACTCTCCAGTTCTGCCCCGGAGACTCCGGATTTCTAAGTGAATTACCGGGTCTCCGGGGCAATGTGTGAATCACCGGGTGGGCAGAGTTTAAGTAGAAACTCTGCCCACTTGTGCTCCATCCCGCCCAGTTCCTCCCACTCCCCGCCCTCTTACATCCATTTTGCAGGGGTTTTTGTGTTTTTTTTGTCCCGCCCCCCCCCGCAACTAAGCCCCGCCCCTTTTATGACACAATTCGCGTCATTTTCCTCCCCCTGGGCACTGACAGGGTAGCCCTGTTTCAAAAGTTCCCAGGTATGTATATCTATATCTATATATATATATATATATATATATATATATATATATATATATATACACCAAAGGTCAAAGTCCACATAGTCCACCAACAGCACTATTTAAAGTATTAGTTTCAGGAATTAAGCAAAGTGTTATGTGTAGACACACTAGCAGCAGATGAAAAGCTTGCAAGATCAGCTGTGCAAGCAGCTCATAGCAGAAAGAAAATATTAATAATGAGTATTTATTTTTCCTCTGTGCCTTTGTTCATGAAACAGCATTTCTATCAGTCCTAAATGTTTTATACATGGAGGCGGACATGGCAGGTGCTAGACCTTAAACTTTTAGACACAGGACCTTAAACTCTGCTCGCTGCACATGGTAATTGTAATACCTATCTATCCACCTATCCATTGTAACAGAGTCTAATCATACCTTGGCCCTGGTGGACTCCTACAAATATCTTGGTATGCGGCTTGACCCCAACCTCACCTTTGGACTCCATATTGATAAATTAACATACAAACTAATCCTAAAATAGGTACTATCTTTAGAAACAAATCCTGTTTAAGTCCCCTGATAAGAAAATGTATTGTAGAACAGATGTTACTGACAGTCATAGACTATGGGGACATTGTATATTCTCCCGCGCTACAAATCCATCTTTATAAACTTGACACTCTGTATAACTCATTATGACACTTTATCCTCCAATGTAATTACACAACCCATCACTATGATATGCGAAAATAACTAAATTGGTTAGCACTCAAATCTAGACGTAGCTTTCTCCTTTCTTGCAACCACTTCTCTGGAAAGCAACCAGACTACCTGAGCGGTATACTCATTCCAGCTCTCCATACTAACTATAACCTCGGCTCCACTGCTAACACTTCACTGCGTATACCAAAACACAAACAAGAAGCTGGACAATCTGCCTTCTCCTCCTTTTCCTTCTACCAGTCTAAAATCCTTAAAAATAAATGCTTCTCTATATCTAAAACCAATATGTAACTGTATATAACTTTTTAGTATGTATGTATGTTTATATATGTGTGTGTGTGCGCGTGTGTGTATAGTGTTTCTATATTTGTGTAAATATGTAACCCTTTACTGAAAAGAGCCAGGACATACTTGAAAACGAGAGAAATATCAATGTATGCTTCCTGGTAAAACACTTTCTAAATAAATAACTGTGAACTAAAATGAGCTGACCCTGAGATCTTGAGAATATTAACTCTTAAAATCTCTTTTGAAATAGATTCTCGAAAATATTTCCCTGCTTGTTCTGTTTCAGAGATACTCCAATCGGTCCTCATGAATCATTAACATTCAACAATTCAGAGACATTACTGCTTGAATGCAGACAAAGCAGGTAAGGCTTCTCCCTCTACCTTCCTGGTATAAATGGTGACGGTTTAGAGACTAAAACAGCAATTTAGATAATAGATAGCACTGGACTCTCTAACCCTTAGAATTTGTCACTTCATCCTGAGATTTGTGTCAAAACCCTGAGTCTCAGGATCAAACCTGAGAGTTCCCAGGTATGGTAATTGTATGCAGGCTTATGCACTCTTCCTGCATCAATCTGACAAAAAAAATTGATAGCAACTGTCATGTCCACCTCCATGAATACGTCACACAAGGCTGACTTTAGATGTTATCTATTGAACAAAAGCGCAAAGGCAAAATTCATAAGCTTCATTAGGAATTTCTTGGCATAGTAAGTTAAATGTGAGTTATTATGTTATAAAAAAACAATAGTTTATGAGATATATAGCTTCTTTTATTTGTCAGTTTATACTAATTAGACAATACTGGCTGGCATGCAGACAGATACTAACATTCCACAATGCTCTCCATCCCATCTACTGCTTCCTGTCAAGCTCATTTGCATAAATGGACAAATAAATAAAAGGTAAATATATCATAAACTATAGATGATCTTGAAAGATCTTTCAAAATCACAATTTTCTTATAATATGAAAGTTCCACAGGGATGTGCAAAACATTGAAAAATAATGAGCTGGCTCTCAGGAGTTAAATCTGACTTTTATGAAAGATGCATATTGCAGGGCTGCAAGTTGATCAATCTTTGGCTCTCTAGCTGTTGTTGGACTACAATTTCTGTCATCCTCAAACTGCCTACAACTTTTGTTAGATATTACCATCATGATGGCAGTGAAGGCTGGATTTACATCTCACTTCCCCTAGACAATACCCTTTTAGTTGCCCCTAAACCTATCCATGACAACTCCCCTAACCTACATAGGACCACACCCTTAGCCCCATCCTCTTTTGCCTGCCAAGGAAAATACTTCTATTATTATTATCCTTTATTTATATAGCATCAGCTTATTCTGCAGTGTTGGTCAATAGAGAATAGACATACAGAGACATTAAACAGTACAAATGGTAAATAGAAAGCAAACGATCAGGGGGCCCTGCTCATGAGAGCTTACAGTCTAGAGGAAGGTAGGAGAGTCACAGAAGGATTGAGTGTTATGGGGTGTAAGTGCCTCCTACCACATGAACTGATGGTCAGTGGTGGTATAAATAAGTGCTTTTGTCGTTGTGAGAGTGATTTAAGCAGGGAACAGTGAGTAGAAGTTGGACAGGCTGTTGACCTGGACTTGCACATAATGATTATGAGGGTGATTGATAGGCTTCCATGAAGAGGTGAGTTTATAGGGAGCATCTGAAGATCTGAAGGCTCGGGGAGAGTCTGGTGGGATGGGGAGGGAATTCCAGAGCTCAGGTGCAGCAACCGAGAAGTCCTGAAGGCAGACATGAAAAAATGAAATAAGAGCTGAAGAGAGAAGAAGGTTCTGTGCAGAGTGATGATGGAGAGTGGTAGTGTATTTGGAAACAAGAGATGATATATAGGAGGTACAGTGTTAGTGAGGGCTGTGTAAGTTAGCACCAGAATTTTGAATTTAATTCTATATGCTAACAGGAGCCAGTGTAGGGATTGGCAAAGAGGAGTGATATTAGGGGAGCGACGTGTGAGGCAGATTAGTCTGTCAGGGGAGTTCATTATGGACTGTAGTGGGGTTAGCTGGGTGAAAGGAAGGCCAATTGGGAGTGAGTTACAGTAGCCAATACAGCAAATCATGAGTGTTTGGGATATAATTTTGGTAGCCTCTTGGGTGAGAAAATGTGAATTTTAGAAATGTGTAGATGGAAGTGGCATGAGTTGAAGATTGCCCTTTCATTCATTCCCCACTTTCAGTCAGAGTTGAAGGTGACCCCCAGACAATGTGCTGTGGAGATTGGTGTGATAGCGTTGTTGTTGTTAACAGTGAGGGAAATATCTGGGGTAAGGCTGGTTGGAGGGGGAGGGAAATTATAAGTTTTCTTTTGATTAGGTTAAGTTTAGATGACGGGCGGAAATCCAGGAAAACACAGCACACAATTACATTCACAGGACAAAAGGGAAGGGGAGAGGTCTAAGGAAGAAAAGTAGATTTCGGTGTCATCAGCATAGACATGATGTTGAAACCCAAAGGAGTTTTTTGGCTTGCCAAGGGAAGAAGTTTAGAATAAAAAGAGAAAGGGGCTCAGCCTTGAAACATGTGATACTCCAACAGACACTGGGAGGGGCGAAGAAGCAGAGTCAAAGTAGGAAACACTGAACAGTTGGAGAGGAATAATGAGAGCCAAGAGAGGGCGGTGTTATAGAGGCCTAGGGATTGGAGAGCTTGGATGAGGAGATTGTGATCCACTGTGTCAAAAGCAGTTGACAGGTCAAGTAGAATGAATAGGCCACTTTAGTGAGAGACTGATTGCAGGGGATCTAACAAGAAATGAGAGTAGAGGAATTTTGTTAGACTGTTATATACAAGTTATTCAAGGAGCTTGGAAGAGAGAAAAGATTTTTCATTAAGATGGGTGTGATTAGTGAAATTATAAAAATATGTTAAATAAGATGTCCAGCACATAAACATAAAATAGCTAAATTTCACATATGCTAGGTGGACATAAGTTGTATATTTAAAGGAAAATATCAAATTTTCAGTTTTTAGTTGTTACTGTTAATTAAGAGTCCAGTATTTAAAGAATGAGATGGCACCCATATAAGGAAATTGTTAGCTGCTAAATATTTGGAGAATGTCTATGGTTCTATACCAGGTACAGATGCAATAAAGTGAGGGAAAAGCAAAAGTTTTCTACAATAAGATTCTAATTAGGGATGGGTGAAATGTTTTGCCTTAAACTAAGTGAAAAATCATACTTCCTGGTAAGCAAGAAATTTCCAGAGATGTAATGTTAATAAACCATGTAAGAACACTGAAGATGAAAATGGGGGAGATGAACTAAGATGTGATAAAGTGGAGTCGACTTTCATTGATTTCACTTCTTCAGTTCATATTTTATTCTGTGGAACCATTGCATTAAGATTTCTCAAGTGTGAAAGATCTTAGTTCATAAGCTCTTTAGAATAACATAGAAAACTGATATCATGTTATCACCTCCTTATCACACTTTAGTGCAAATTCCCAATAATTGCATTCTAGTGTTGATGGAATGAAGGAAGGTGTAGCAGTCCAGCCATCTGCTCTGCCTGACAGTGAGAGTAAAAACACCAGTCCTCAAGTAGTGGATAATGTGCTGAAAATCTCTTTAAGGGGAAAAGTAAAAATAATTAGTTTGACACTTCAATATACAGGAATATAAAAGTAATAGGGAAGAAGTGGTGATGATGCTGAGGAATGTTTAATTACTGATGATAATGTTGATCTAGACTATAACCCTCAATCATCCTCCTATTCTTCAGATACAGATGAAGTTGAGAGTGAGAGAGATGATGACATGACCAAAAATTAACATAAAGAATGTGAGAGGCTTCTGGGAATGAACAACAGCACAATGGCCTGTTCTACAGCCCAGAAGCATCACGTTTTAGCTCTCTAGTGCCATTACAGAAGAGAAATTCCCACGTACATATTAGACTAATCCCACCCAAAAGGGCAGTCCAGTTCCAAAACAACAGGCAAGTCCCCACTGCACGGAACACCAGCTAACCACCGACGTACGTTTCGGCCTAGTTTGGCCTCCTCAGGAGGGTGCAACTTGATTCCCTAGGCACTGAGAGCAAAGGGTCCACGTCTGGATTACCCTTCACTCTTAGGGAGACCTCCCCTATGAGTATTCAAAATAACATACAGAATGTGAGAGGCTTCTGGGAATTAACAACAGCACAATTATTATTATTATTCTTTATTTATATAGCGCCAACTAATTCCGCAGCGCTGTACAATTGGGAATAGACATACAGAGGTATTAAACAGTACAATCAGATGTGGAGAACAGGAGGATCAGAGGGCCCTGCTCGTGAGAGCTTACAGTCTCGAGGACAATGGCCAGTTCTACAGCTAGTCAACACCCAGAAGCATCACGTTTTAGCTCACTAGTGGCATTACAGAGGAGAAATTTTCACATACATATTACACTAATCCTGCCCAAAAAGGCAGTCCAGTTCCAAAACGACGGGCAAGTCCCCACTGCACAGGAACACCAGCTAACCACCGACGTGTGTGTCGGCCTAGTTGGGCCTCATCAGAATTGTGCAGCTGGATTCCCAAAGCACTGAGAGCAAGGGGTCCACGTCTAGATTACCCTTCACTCTTAGGGAGACCCCCCTAAGAGTATTCAGAATACCATACAGAATGTGAGAGGCTTCTGGGAATGAACAACAGCACAATGGCTTGTTCTACAGCTAGTCAACACCCAGGAGCATCACGTTTTAGCTCTCTAGTGCCATTACAGAGGAGAAATTTCCATGTATATATTAGAATAATCCCGCTTAAAAGGGCTGTCCAGTTTCAAAATGACAGGCAAGCCCCCACTGCATGGGAACACCATATAACCCTCAACACACATTTTGGCCTAGTTGGGCCTTCTCAGAATGGTGCAGCTGGATTCCCAAGGCACTGAGAGCTAGGGGTCCACGTCTAGATTACCCTTCACCCTTAGGGAGACCCGCTAAGAATAGTCAAAATAACATACAGAAAGTGAGTGGCTTCTGGGAATGAACAACAGCACAATGGCCTGCTCTACAGCTAATCACCGCCCAGAAGCATCACGTTTTAGCTCTCTAGTGTCATTACAGAGGAGAAATTTCCACGTATATATTAGACTAATCCCGCCCAAACGGGCAGTCCAGTTCCAAAATGACGGGAAAGTCCCCACTGCACTTGAACACCAGCTAATCCCCGACATACATTTCGGCCTAGTTGGACCTTGTCAGAAGGGTGCAGCAGGATTCCCTAGGCCCTGAGAGCAAGCAGTCCACATCGGGATTACCGTTCACTTTTAGGGGGACCACCTAAAATTAATTAAAATTATATACAGAATGTGAGAGGTGTCTGGGAATGAACAACGGCACAATGGTTTGTTCTAAGGCTAGTCACCACCCAGAAGCATCACGTTTTAGCACTCTAATGCCATTACAGAGAAAAAATTTCCACATACATATTAGACTAATCACGCCTAAAAGGGTGGTCCAGTTCCAAAATGACAGGCAAGTCTCCACTGAAGGGAACACCAGCAACCTCTTGACGTATGTTTCGGTCTAGTTGGGCCTATTCAGGAGGTTGCAACTGGATTCTCTAGGCACTGAGAGCAAGGGATCCACATCTGGATTACCCTTCACTCTTAGAGAGACCCTCTAAGAGTATTCAAAATAACATACAGAATGTGAGAGGCTTCTGGAAACAAACAACAGCACAATGGCCTGTTCTACGGCTAGTCACTGCCCAGAAGCATCACGTTTTAACTCTCTAGTGCCATTACAGAAGAGAAACTTCCACGTATATATTAGACTAATCCCTCCCAAAAGGGCAGTCCAGTTCCAAAATGACGGGCAAGTCCCCACTGCACAGGAACACCAACTAATCCCCGACATACGTTTCTGCCTAATTAGACCTTGTCAGGAGGATGCAGCTGGATTCCCTAGGCACTGAGAGCAAGGGGTCCACGTCTGGATTACCCTTCACTCTTAGGGAGACCCCCCTATGAGTATTCAAAATGATATACAGAATGTGAGAGGCTTCTGGGAATAAACAACAGCACAATGGTCTGTTCTATGGCTAGTCACTGCCCAGAAGCATCACATTTTAGCACTCTAGTGCCATTACAGAGAAAAAACTTCCACATACATATTAGACTAATCCCGCCTAAAAGGGCAGTCCAGTTCCAAAATGACGGGAAAGTCCCCATTAAAAGGAACACCAGCTAACCCCCCGATGTACGTTTCTGTCCAGTGGGGCCTCTTCAGGAGGTTGCAACTGGATTCCCTAGGCACTGAGAGCAAGGGATCGACATCTGGATTACCCTTGACTCTTAGGGAGACCCCCTAAGAGTATTCAAAATAACATCCAGAATGTGAGAGGTGTCTAGGAATGAACAACAGCACAATGGCCTGTTCTACGGCTAGTCAACACCCAGAAGCATCACGCTTTAGCTCTCTAATGCAGCTATAGAGAAGAAATTTCCACATACATATTAGACTAATCCCAACCAAAAGGGCAGTCCAGTTCCAAAATGTCAGGCAAGTTCACAGAAACACCAGCTAATCCCCAACATACGTTTCTGCCTAATTAGACCTTGTCAAGAGAGTGCAGCTAGATTACATAGGCACTGAGAGCAAGGGGTCCACATCTAGATTACACTTCACTCTTTAGGCGACCCCCTAAGGGTATTCAAAATAACATACAGAATGTGAGAGGCTTCTGGGAATGAACAACAACACAATGGCCTGTTCTACGGCTAGTCACCAACCAGAAGTATCACGTTTTAGCTCTCTACTGCCATTACATAGGAGAAATTTCCACGTACATATTACACTAATCCCGCCCAAAAGGGCTGTCCAGTTCCACAATAATGGGTCAGTCCCCACTGCACAGAAACACCAGCTAATCCCTGACATATGTTTCGGCCTAGTTGGACCTCATCAGGATGGTGCAGCTGGATTCCCTAGGCACTGAGAGCAAGGGGTCCACGTCTGGATTACCCTTCACTCTTAGGGAGACCCCCTAAGAGTTTTCAAATTGATATACAGAATGTGAGAGGTTTTTGGAAATGAACAACAGCACAATGGCCTTTTCTATGGCTAGTCACCACCCAGAAGCATCAGTTTTTCACTCTCTAGAGTCATTACAGAGAAAAAAATTCCACGTACATATTAGACTAATCCCGCCCAAAAGGGCAGTCCAGTTCTAAAATGACTGGCAAGTCCCCACTGCACAGGAAGACCAACTAACCCCCGATGTACGTTTCGGCCTAGTTGGGTCTCATCAGAAGGGTGCAGATTAGGGGGACCCCCTATTATTAGACTAATCCCACCTAAAAGGGCGGTCCAGCTCCAAAATGAGAGGCAAGTCCCCACCGGACAGGAACAACAGTTAACTCCAGACATACGTTTCTGCCTAGTTGGGTCTCATCAGGAGAGTGCAGCTGGAATCCCTTGTCACTGAGAGCAAGGAGTCCAAGTCTGGATTACCCTTCACTCTTAGGGAGACCCCCTAAGAGTATTCAGAATACCATACAGAATGTGAGAGGCTTCTGGGAATGAACAACAGCACAATGGCCTGTTCTATGGCTAGTCACCGCCCAGAAGCATCACGTTTTAGTTCTCTAGTGCTATTACAGAGGAGAAATTTCCACGTACATATTAGACTAATCCCGCCCAAAAGGGCAGTCCAGTTCTAAAATGACTGGCAAGTCCCCACTGCACAGGAACACCAACTAACCCCCGATGTACGTTTCGGCCTAGTTGGGTCTCATCAGAAGGGTGCAGATTAGGGGGACCCCCTAAGTGTATTCAAAATGATATACACAATGTGAGAGGTTTCTGGAAATAAATAACAGCACAACAGCCTGTTCTATGGCTAGTCACTGCCTAGAAGCATCACATTTTAACTCTCTAGTATCATTACAGAGGCTAATCCTGCCTAAAAGGGCAGTCCAGTTCCAAAATGACGGGCAAATCCCCACTGCACAGAAACAACAGCTAACTCTTGATGTTGGGCTTTATCAGAGCAGTGCAGCAGGATTCTGTAGGCACTGAGAACAAGGAGTCCACATCTGGATTACCATTCACTCTTAGGGAAACCCCCTAAGAGTATTCAAAATACCATACAGAATGTGAGAGGCTTCTGGGAATGAACAACAGCACAATGGCCTGTTCTAGGGCTAGTCACCGCCCAGTCACCGCCCAGAAACAGCATGTTTTAGCTCTCTAGTGCTATTACAGAGGAGAAATTTCCACATACACATTAGACTAATCCCGCCCAAAAGGGCAGTCCAGTTCTAAAATGACGGGCAAGTCCCCACTGCACGGGAACACCAACTAACCCACGACGTACGTTTTGGCCTAGTTGGACATCGTCAGGAGGGTGCAGCTGGATTCCCTAGGCACTGAGAGCAAGGGATCCACATCTGGATTACCCTTCACTCTTAGATAGACCCCCTAAGAGAATTCAAAGTAACATACAGAATGTGAAAGGCTTCTTGGAATGAACAACAGCACAATGGCCTGTTCTACAACTAATCACTGCCCAGAAGCATCACATTTTAGCTCTCTAGCGCCATTACAGAGAAGAAATTTCCACACATATTTTAGACTAATCCTGCCCAAACAGGCAGTCCAGTTCCAAAACAACAGGCAAACCCCCACTGCATGGTAACATCAGCTAACCCCCTGCCATACATTTCAGCCTGGTTGTGCCTCACCAGGAGGGTATAGCTGTGTTCCCTAGCCACTAGGAGCAAGGGGTCCACATCTGGATTACCCTTCACTCTTAGGGAGACCCCATAAGAGTATTCAAAATAACATACAGAATGTGAGAGCTTTCTGGGAATGAACAACAGCACAATGGCCTGTTCTACAGCTAGTCACCACCCAGAATCATCACATTTTAGCTCTCTAGTGCCATTGCAGAGGAGAAATTCAAAAATTAGTTGAATGGCAAATGCCCAATCTTCCACCACTGAAAAGGATCACTGTACCTGTTTATAAACTGTTTCATAGATCAGTTGGAACATCTATCTCCACTTCCAAGTTCAAACCCCACCCAGCCACACACGCTAGTATTGAGTAACCACCAGCAACACACGTCATCAATATTTGATCCAACCTTCGCTATGATGAGTGCTTCTGCTGCTGTTGGAAGTGCTGTTGGAGGTCCCTACCAGGTGTAATTCCACAAATTCTAGAGGGTTTGTACAAGCAGAATAAGGGCATTAGCAAGTATACAATGCTGAAATGGAAGGCTTTGAGGGGGACATCTTTGTCACCTGGGCAATGACAACTAATGTGTGATCTATATGAACTGCTGAAACTTTTTGAGAAGGCCATCTTGGTGGTTAGTCGTTTAGGGTCAGGAATTAGCAAGGTTCTCCCACTGGTATATTTACTGCAGAAAAAACTGAGGAGCATGGCTGACAAATCTTACCATAATGACAATACTGACTAAATTCACTTCCTGATTATATGAGCTATTATAACTTTTGTAAAATACAACTGTCAGCAGTGGGAGTGACCTTATTTTACTTAGTAGGTAAAGCTCTATAACATATATATTTTAATTAGAAAAATTTTACTGCTCCTTTAAAGTTTTCTTACACCCACCAGCTCAACATGGGTGATATGGCATGGGTTGAACTTGATGGATGCATGTCTTCATACAGCCTCATCAACTATGTTGCTATGTTACTATAATTTATGTTGATTATTATGATCCATTAGTGTTTTTTTCTGATTGTAGTTGATATTCACCCATCTATATATTCTATAATTATTTTCTTTGCAAATTAGAGATATATGTGCCATCTGTAAAAAAATATTTCATATTTTTTTGTGTTTTCAATAACGGTGTGTTTTGTACATTCAGCAAATTATTTGCTTATGTCATGTCATCTATATATTTAGAGGGAGCTCCAAACATGGAGGAGGGAAACTTAAAGCAACATTAATGTATACAAACAATATGACTGGGCAGCAGCCACATTCACACAAATTAAAAAAAAAATAATCCATCTTCCCCACTAACAGGTGCTTATATTCTGCAGGATTCTGTCTCCTGCACAGTGTGTGTAGTCATCACATAGGGTGCAAAGTATGGACACATATTACCATATTCTTGCCTGCACAGAATTGCTATCTGGAGAGGGTAATGGAATTGGTGAACGGATTTGTGACTGAATGGAAACACTTTGGACATGTATGAAAGTTGGTAGGGAAGACATTGGTGGTGGCTGCAAAGGCTGATGGGGAATTACTGCTGGTTGATGAGGGGGTTCTGCTGCCAATTTGTGGAGGTTTTCTTGTATCCATGTTTTTGACAAGGGGTAGTGCTAGCTGTGTCAGTAGCAGCAGTGGCATGGGTGTAGGAGTTTTTTTTATTTAATTTTTTACATAAGCATCAGCATGCCTTTGCTGAACATGCATAAGTAATGCAAATATGCCGATGTGGGATCCCTCCTTTCCCCTCTATACAGGGTGCATAAAGCATTTCACCTTTTTCATCATCACTCCTCCATTCTGTTTTCTGTCTGTGCCACCCCATGCTCATCTGTTGAAGAAAGCTTTGGAGTGCACTGAACGACTATGAGGAATTATTGTCACCACTATTGCCTGGTGACAAGGTTGGGGCACCTGGTGTCACCCCCATTGATGGCTCAGGAGCTCTACTGCAGTGCTGCTGCTGGTGGCATCAGTGACACTGCTTATAACAATTGCTGCCTCTCCTTCCATCTTGGCAAGAGAGAGAGACCACCCCTATTTAGATGTGGCCTATGCTCCCCTGATGAGGATGATTTCTCAATTCTTCCCCGTCCCCTCCAAGTCTTACTGCTTGACATTGAGCATGTCTCGTATTATAAATAAAAAAGTATTATAAAGGAAAATAAGTATTATATAAAAGCATTTTTATTTTAAAAAAAGTATAAAAAACATTAAATACCAAAAAATTAACAAAAAAACAAGACTCACTCACACACATACTACATGCAACACTGACCCTCACTGCCCTAACACTAACACACTCAATTTGAATGACCCTCCTCTCTCTCTACTAGCAAAACCAACACTGAAGTGCAGGAAATTCTTGATAATTATAGTATAGGCCTGTGGGAAATTAATGTGTGTTTTTCGAGAAAGTCTTTCCTCCAAAAATCAATAACATAGGGCAGGAAAATTCTGTGTTATGAAAAATACCTGCCTGAAACAATCAATAGGCGGCTATTCACTGGCAAACATTTTGTGGGAATTTACCACAGGAAAAGTGGAAATTGTAGGGGAAGGGGTTAGCAAAATTTCCAGTGGAAAAAAAACTTTTCTATTTGTCCTTCCCTAATTCCAAATCTTATGTTGTTCTATGGTGCCAGTCAAGGCCTGATTAGTAATGGGGCTGATGAAGCTGCGACTTCAGGCCCAAGGAAAACAATAAGTCCATTCTTATCAGTTGTGAGCCACAGTGGACCACTATCCAGTTCACAAAGTGAACTACAAAAACTTTATTGTTTAATATTAACTGAATAAGAATTAACACTTAAAATAGCCCTTCAAATCTTTGTTTTGCCATCAAAGGCGTTGTTCACATTCGTGACTTTATGTAACAAAAAGTTTCCAGAATAGAGATCATTGTTTTCTCTGGGCAGTTCATATGGGTGTTTTTTTTCGATTCAATCATTTTCAAAAGCAATCTTATGTTTCTGCAACACCTTGCATCAAAGTTGCTGCAACAGTCACCAGTGTGAACTAGGCCTAATAAATTCATTGTATTATTATTACTATAACTTTCACCTCAAGGTCCATCAAAACTTTATGCTCCAGACCCATAAGAACCTTAGAAACATAGAATCTGACGGCAGATAAGAACCATTCAACCCATCTAGTCTGTCCATTTTCCTACTGTAAACACCTCAAACCTTATTTGGTCCTTGGTCTTGTCTTATGTTCAGGACAGCCTTATGCCTAACTCATGCATGCTTAAATTCTGTCACTGTATTAACTTCTACCACTTCTGCTGGTAGGCTATCCCACCTATCTACCACCCTCTCAGTGAAGTAAAACTTTCTTACATTACATCTAAACCTCTTGTCCTAACATTTTTACTTCTTTCAAATGTACTACCATCCTGCACTTTGTTGTCCCTTCATGTATTTGAATGTTTCTATCATACCCCCTCTCTCTCCTCTCCTCCAAGCTATACATGTTCAGATCCTTTAGTCTATCCTGATATTTATTTTCCTGTAAACCAGTCACCATTTTAGTAGCGCTTCTCTGAATTGTCTCTAGAGTATCTATATCCTTCTGAAGACTGGGTCTCCAGTACTGTCCACAATACTCTAGTTGAGGTCTAACCAGAGATATGTAGAGTGGCATGACCACTTCCCTTTTTATGATACTAATTCCCCTAGCTATACAACCCAGCACCCTGATTGCATTCCCCACTGCTTTATTACATTGTCTGCCTACCTCTAAGTCATTAAAAATAATTACTCTCAATTCCCTTTCCTCTGTTGTCTCTGACAGCACAGTACTCTTAATAGTATATTTTTCCTTTGGATTTTTACTTCGCAAGTGCATTATTTTACATTTAAACAATAAACTGCAGCTGCCACACTCTTGTCCATTCTTCTAATTTACCTAAATCATTTGTCATTTGGCTTATTTCCCCTGGAATGTCTACCCTATTGCAGATCTTTGTATCATCTGCAAAAAGGCATACCTTACCTTGAAGTCCTTAATCTAACCCTGCTGCCAATACACTCTTCAACTTGAAATGGAGGCTCAACAGAATAATATAGAAAACAGAAAAAGTAAGATCACCGGAGAGAGATTATCATAGCTTTATCTTATTTTATTACGTCACCCATAGAACTTCTAAAGCATTTACCATATGTAATGGCTTCCACCTTCACTAAACTTCTTCAATCGAGCTTTACAGGAACTAACACCTCTTAAAAATAATCTCACTTAACTTACGTTGGCCAGAAAATCCTAAAGGCCCCATGAATTATTCCCTTGCTCTTTCAATCAGTCCTGGAGGAAGGCAAGACACTTGATAGCAGGACCACAGGACCTTAGCCTCTGTTTAATGCACATGGTAATATTAACCTTTTAATTACCAGAGGGGTGTGAAACATATTGCTTCATAATGCATTGCACACCATTGTGTTCCTTAAATGGTTACATTGACACAGATGCTACTTCTGTTTGAAAAAAACTGCCAACAACTGCCATGTCTGCCTCCATGGACATAACATAACAACCATTTGTGGCCATTAGGGGGTGTTATCATTAAGTTTCATTCATTCTCCTTTAAGAAAATGCTGCTAAAATGACGAGCTATTATGATAACTTTTATAGGTACTGCCTAATGAAATAGTTTTCTAAAATTCTTTTAATAAAAAATATACAGCTACTTCCTCTAATTTCTTTCATTAAAATGACATAATAAACATTTAATCATTGGAGTTATGCTTTGTTTTCTTTCTGGCACTCAAGGGGCTAATGGAGGAATTGTATGAAGGCAGAGCAGGCCTGTTCCTGACTGAAAATATATACACCATGTATTAAATGAAAAATCCTGTTGATAAAACAAAATTCCCAATAGTAATAAAGTGCATTAAAGTTACACATTTGCCCTGAAATAGGACACAACAGAATTCAATATTAAAACACAATAAAGGTGAACTACCACCTCCTAATAGGAACCCACATCACCTTAGTATGATCCAAAAATACTAATGGCTCCTATGAATTATGTCCTTAAGTTCTTCTTCACGAGAATACTTCTTTATTCAGTCTTGGATGTGAGGTCCATGGGGGCAGACATGATAGTTCCAGACAGTTTTTTCAAACTGAAACAGGCAGAGTGCTTGAGCTTGCTTAACCCCTTCGTGACAATGGACGTACATGTACGTCCTCTGTGGGTGTCACTTAGTGACAGAGGACGTACATGTACGTCCAGGAAATCCGGATCCCCGCGCGGCTGCACGCCGTTCGGGGACTCCGGATTCTGTTTAAAAAAAAAATGTTAGACGGACGTTAAGTGACGGCTGCGTCTGCACGCGGCCGTCACTAAGGGGTTAAACCTTTAAGGACCAAACTACCCCTCTAGTGCTTAAAGTGTTGAGACTCTGGAGGTCTGGTGGTCCTGCTAATAACTGTCATGTCCAACTCCATGGACACAACATCCAAGACTTAATCTCTTTAAAAAGGCACATAGGCAAAATTAATGGGGGTCATTAGTTGTTTTGTGGTCATTGTAAAGTGAAAAGGTTATTATTCAGAGGAGTTGTTTGGGAACTAATATGTGTAATGAATTCTGCTCCAAATGGAAAGGTACATTAACTCCTTAAGGACCGGTACACACGCATGCGGTCTGCACTTAAGGACCACAGAGCATTTTTTTTTTTTTTTTTTAATTCCGTTTCAGGGCTCCGCGTGCAGCCACATATTACATATCGTCCACTTATGCCCACTGAAAATTGAAAATTGAAAATTGAAAAATAAAGATCATAGAAACCCCATAATTACTGATATAGGGATTAATAATGAAAATGGTAGAGAAATAATTCCTTATGTAGAAGATAGTGAGGACTTTATATTGAATGGGGTAGTACCATCTAACTTTAAACCTAAGTCCAAATTTAATCCAATTTATTCCAGGGGGAACTTTGTTGAAACTTTTGGGGCATTAGTTATGGAAGATTTGAGAAGGTTACCTATCAAGAGTGGTCATAATAATCTGACCCCTGAAGAGTTGTTAGCTCTAGATGGTCTGAGAAATAATCCTTTGATTATTATCAAACCGGCGGATAAAGGGGGTGGTTTGGTTATCCAGGATACTTCAGATTATGTGAAAGAGGCTTTGAGGATTTTAGGGGATAAACATTATTATGTATGCCTTACTTCAGACCCTACAGTTAAATATATGGGTGAATTTGGTAAATTGATAGAACAGGCTTATGTTGATGGATTGCTATCCAAACAAGAGAGAGATTTTGTTTATGTATATAAACCACGAATTCCAATATACTATCATTTACCAAAGGTTCACAAAAGTTTAATGTGCCCTCCGGGTAGACCAATAATATCGGGAGTTAACTCTATGACAGCAAATTTGTCTGCTTATATTGATTTTCATTTGCAAAGACATGTTTTGGGACTTCCTTCCTATTTGAAGGATACAAATCATGTGTTAGAACTTCTGACCGGATTTGTATGGCAGAAGGAGTATAGATGGATAACGTTGGATGTATCAGCCCTTTATTCTAATATCCCACATGAAGGTGGATTAGAGGCGGTAAAATATTTTTTGAGTTTAGATTATTTTATGCCTTGTAGACAGCGCGATTTTTTGGTTGATATGATTAGGTTTATACTGACTCATAATTTTTTTGAGTTTGATAAGAAGATTTTTTTACAGATCAAGGGAACGGCGATGGGGACCAAGTTTGCGCCAAGCTATGCAAATTTATTTATGGGATATTTTGAGAAGATCAAGATATTTTCCAATAATCCATTTGGCGCAAACTTGGTCCTCTATCGCCGTTTTATTGATGATATTATTATTATTTGGAAAGGTGAGGATATTTTGATAGAGGAGTTCACCAAATATATGAATAATAATCCTTGGGATTTGGTCTTCACGAGTACCTGTAATAAGTCTGTGATACAGTTTTTGGATTTGGAGTTGATAGGAACACCAGGTCTAAAGGTTAGTACACGCACATTTTTTAAAAATGTTGATAAGAATAGCTATTTGAATTTTAATAGTTCTCACCATAAAAAATGGTTGAGGAATATACCATATAGTCAATTTCGCAGAATAAGGCGAAATTGTTCTATGTTGAAAGATTATGATGAACAAGCCTTGATCTTGAGTAAAAGATTTAAGGAAAAATTATATCCAGAGAATTTAATTCTTGATTCTTATATGCGTGCCAGAATTATTGATAGGAAGACTAAAGTAATTAAAAAGGAAGAAAATAAGTTGGAGATGCCATTATTTATTACTAAATTTAACAATAAGACCAGTGAAATTAGAAATATTTTTCAGAAGCATTGGAAAATTTTAAAAATGGATCCCCTTCTTAAAAGTTCCATATCTGACAAACCAAGATTAATCTATCGGAGAGCTCAAACCTTAAAAAATATTTTAGCACCTAGCCAATTTAGAACAAAACAGAGTGTTGAAGTAGGTTTGAATCAACGTACTTTAAATAGTGATGGTTCTATTAGAAGTAGGAAAATTGTAGGTTCTTATAAATGTGGTGGTTTAAGGTGTCACACTTGTGCACATATTTCACATAAAGAGAAGAAATTTTATTCAACAGTCACAGGTGAAAGTTTTCTGATTAAGGATTTTTTAAATTGTAATTCGAATTTTGTAATATATCTCCTTACTTGTATATGTGGTCTACAGTATGTAGGAAGGACTTCCCAGAAAATACGAGAGAGATTTGGTCAGCATAGGAGAAATATTATAAAGGGATACAATCTACATGGAGTATCTAGACACTTTTTACAGTGTCACCATAGTGATCCACAAGGGTTGGTGTTAACCCCTATTGAACAAGTTGGGTCCCATATATTTGGGGATAGGTTACAAAGGTTGATTAATAGGGAATCCTTTTGGATTTTTAAGTTAAACACTTTAGCACCAATGGGATTAAATGAAAATATAGAGACACCATTAATTTAATGGTATATTGTTGGTGTTGATATAGTTCAAACGTTAGTTACTTATATATGCACATTAGTTTTTATTTTTTATTTTAATTTAGGTTTTAGTGATAAATTGAGCTAGATGTTTTCAGTAGGACATTTATAATTTTTATTTCAGCTGCTCCAATTTACATTGATATATTAGTATGCACATAGGTGTACATTTGATACAGGTGTGCTTATTTGTATTGTTTCCACTCAACATTATCTTGTATGGTTGTTTGTTTAATATTTTCGCATAAGAATAATGTATATGTATATATATTGAGATGTATTTTGTGAGACGCATGCGCGGTGAGTGGTCCTCTCCGTATAATACGTAGATTTACAATGTATGCTTCAATTCTCTACGGGATCTTGCGTCGAATGAGGACGCATGCGCTTTAGGGATATGAGTCGCGCATGCTCCCTCTGTTTGACAACGGTTCCTGTGGATTATGTGAGGGGTCGGACTTGATAAACACAACGCATGCGCCTATGAGTTTTTAATTGTCGGACAGTCCAGTGGGCATAAGTGGACGATATGTAATTATCATATTACAACTATTTATAGACACGGTATTTTTGGGAGGTTGTGCTGTCCCCCTAAGCGGGGACTCTGTAAGTTTGAGGTTAATATGTTTCATGAGATTGTATTTATATATGGAGGGTTTATATCTGTTGAAGATTAACCAATATAAAGTCCATACGTTTACCATGCCCAATTGGTTGTTTCGACTAGTGGGATTTGATAGGTGTCCAATCACCATATGCATGTGGGGATTTAAATGTGAAGATGCGGAACTATTGGATGTATATGTTTTTTATAACGGCTTGAGAAAGCGATTTGTAATCGCGAAACGTTGCCTTTTTATTTTTATGCAATTGCATTATATTTTTAAAAATAAAATAGCCATATTGGAGTCGTTGGGTGATTAGTGTCTTTTGGAGCAGCAGCGTTTGGAGCACCGAGTGGAGACGGTGTTTGATCTCCACAGGCGAGTTTGTTAGCATTGGAATATCCCCTCTGCTAACCTGGATCAAATGTGAGTACAAGGATAATTGTTCTTATATGGTGGAATATCTTATATGAATATACTTCACTATTGGGCGCTTCTTTTTTCTTTATTGTTTTCTGAGTGAATTATAAAGAGTCCCCCTCCCACCCCTTTTACCTAGCCTTCCTTCAGATATGGAATCTGTTCGCTTGACCAGACATCTCACAGTGAGGGACAATGTTGTCGCTGTTAGCATAAGGAAAACCCTACCCCCTTAATGAAGTAGGGCATGTTTTTCCTTATGCTCACTGAAGATTGTCCTTCGCTGTGTTCCATTCGGATCGGCTTGGAGAGCAGTTTTACATCAGTAAAAGGGGAGGGAGGGGGATAATTTATAATTGAAATACCATTGAACTATACCATCCTATATAATAATTCGCTAAAACGTGTGTAACGCCGCCACAATCATGCGCAGTAGAGATTGCTGTGTGTGCTGCAGTCATGCGCGGTAGAGACTGCTCGCGCCGCGGCTGATACAGAGCTCTGTATCAGCCACGGCGAGGGCAGTCTCTACTGCGCATGACTACCCCGCGACCGTCTGACTGTGGCACTGTGGCCTGTGTAACGGGCTCTACAACTAGTGGACTATATTGAAATACAGCTCAAAACTTATGAGGAGTCATCAGAGCTGCATTTATTTTCAAGCATTAATATCCCTTTAAAAAGAAGAGCTGGATCAATTCTGCTGTAAACCAACTGTATGTCAAGGAACAAATATAAGTTTCCTCATTTATTTAAATTGATCTTGTAACCCCTTGAATGCTAGAGCGGCCACCAACAGGGCCAGATTTACATCTTAGGCACCCCCTAGGCAAGGCAGTCTAGACACCATTAGCTCTGCCAATGGTCACACCCCCACTATACACATGACCCCGCCCCCAGTCCCATCCACTGTTTCCTGGCACAGAAAATAGCCTTGGCTTATAATAAGCATGGACAAAAAACTTTAACCCCTTGGTTGGTAGAGAAATCTTCAGAGCATTATAAGGGAGTATAAAACTGGTGCAGGGACACTGAGGCCTTGAATCAATTCCACTCAACGACAAAAAAAAAAAAACAGCCAATGGTATTTTTTCAAGCATGAGATGCTATTCAATAACCTGTGCTTTGAAAAAATACCAGATTAAAAAAACCATGTCAGGCGATAAATGTGCGGCCATTTTCATCCATTGAAAAAAAAAAAAGTGAAATTCAATTCCATGCATAAGACACTAAGATCCTTTAAGGGACCCACTTTAATGTGTGAAAATCTGCGCCCAGTTTTTCTGGTCCTTGAGTCCCTTAATGAATCTCCAGAATGCCAGCACTGGAAGTGAAAGATACAAAAAGTCACCAATGGATGTACTGATATGGGGCCCTAAGCCCCATATCAATACATCCAAAGTACTGAAGAAATGTGTCAGATGTTAGTAAAATTAACCCTGTGAGTGCCAGTGGGGTATTCATTCTGACTAAATTGAAAAAACAGCCCCTGACATTAAACACCAGTATTCCTGATATCCAATGGAGTCTTCAGCACCCTGGTCAACTACTGTCCGTATCTTCCTTCTTCTGTTCTCTGTAATCTTCTTTCTTCTTATCTTCTTTTTCTTCTTTCCTATAAAATATAATTTTAATACAAGTTTAAAAAAAATAAAAATGCCCCCAAGATATGCCAGAGTTAACCCATTGAGTGCTAGAGGGGTACCCCTCTGGAGCTAAAAGGGTTAATTGCAGTGTGACATATCCTTTAAACTAATATCCAGCCATTCCATTATTAAATAAACTAGTGTAAAAGCCCGTGTACACGGGCCAAGGTCTGGGTGATGTTAACCCTTTGAGTGCCAGAGGCGTACACAATGCATTGCAAAGCAATGCGTTGCATACACCTCTGACACTCAAAGAGTTAAGAGGCCAATCATGCTCTGCGTCCTGCTGCCGACATAGTCATGCACTGTAGAGCCTGCCCAAAAGCACAGAATGCTCCCAGCACAGAAATCCCAGCATTCCTACACCTCCCAGCATTCTGTGGGTTCCAGCAGTCTCTACTGTGCATGATGGCTTCTGACAAACATCCCAGCGAGTTATTATTTAGGATAAGTAATTTCTGTTGTCCTAGAAATAAAAGGACTTCCAATGCTGAAAGATATTTCAGCTGCCCCCTCCTCTGCTGGTTCAGCTGGCGGCAGCAGCAATGTATAATAGCACATACCCCCCCCAGCCATTATCTTGTAAGTCATTGTCCAAGTTCATATGAGGGAATTTAACATAGATTGGTTTGTTATATGCCCAGTCTCTGTTCAAAATTGATTCCGGCTTCCAATTGGCTGGGACGAATGCTTATGCACCTCCCAGCCAATCAGCTTCTGGGGGGGGATGATGAAACCTGCTAGAAGCTGATTGGCTGGGAGGTACGTAAGCACACATCCCAGCCAATTGGAGGCTGGAATCCGTTTTGAACAGAGACTGGCCATAAAAAAAGCCAGTCTCTGTTCAAAATTTCCTAATTTGGACTTGGGCAATGGCTCAGATCGTATGGGGGGGTTCTGTGCCACTACACACTGCTGCTGCTGCCAGCGGAGACGGCGGAAGTAGAAATATCTTTCAGCATTGGAAAGCTTTTTATTTCTAGAACAACAGAAATTACTTATTTGTTTCATAACGGAATGGCTGAATATTATTTTTAAAGGATATGCCACACTGCATTTAACCTTTTAATTGTTGAAGGGGTACCCCTCCAGCACTCAAAGGGTTCACTCTGGCATATCTTGGGGCATTATTTAGTTTTTTCTTTACACTTGCATTGACACTTTATCTTATGGGAAAAAAGAAGACAAAAGAAGATTAGAAAGAACAGAAGCAGGAAGAATGAAGAAGATGGACAGTGGATGACAGTTAAGTGTTATACAGCTGTGGGTGTTAGGCGAGTTTTAGGGGTAGTCTTGTTGCACTTGGGGTAATATAGGGTTAGTGTTTGTGAGGGTGTCTCCGTGTTTGAGCTAACAAACAGCGCTTGACAGTATGTCAGGCACCGATTGTTATATTTTTTTCCTTTGATGTTGCCATTATTCACACTATTTAGCGTGCGTTTTGGGAATTTAACACATAAAATGGATGTTTGGCCGCAAGTCCATTTCTGTGGCCTAATGTCCATTGTGGTTTCATCTGGTAGGGCAACTGGATTGCTTCACTAGCACTTTTTGCTGATGGGTTTTTAGACAATATTGCCCTACCAGCTGCTTTACCATCCTCATTTGAATTGAGGCCTGAGTTTGCTCTGGCCACACCAATAATTCAGAATGTAGGAGTGACCAGCACAGCTGAAAAAGATGTTAACATTTGTAGCTCTAGGCAGTTGCTTAGTCTGTCTATTGAGATCTTCGGCCCTGGCACCAAAGCAATACATTGGGCCCTTAAGCATTCTAGGATTTAAAATCCTCCTTTAAATCAATGATGATTTTTATTTTTCCATCTACAGTGCAATAGCTTTTTTCCAGAATTCATCCGTTTCTTCTTAAATCAGTCACAGATGTGATCTCCACATTAGCAAAAGTGTGTCAGATAGATGACATAACTGTCAGGCATTTTGACTGACACCCGTGTGATCATAATGTTATTCCCACCTCCATCTCTGTTATTGAGATCTAGGATTGGCTACCTCTTTTATAGCATTATGCTTCTTGTAGATCTTCCCTTACAGTTGTTAAATCGTTTAGGATTCCTTAAAAGGCAAAATGTTGCATATAGTTTCCATTCTTTTAAAATAAATTCTACAGCACTATAGTGCTATGCAGTTCAGTACAAATAATCTCTGTCATAAACTGACAATTTAAAGGGGAAGTAGCACCTCTTAAGAATAACCTCCTTCTTACCTTACTGTGGCCAGAAAATACTAACCCCTCTGGATTTCTTCCTTGACCTCGATTCAGTGGATAACACTGTCAGTCAGTACTGGAGGGAGACATAACAGTTGCTAGCAGGACCAAAGGATACAAAATCTTGGCCTAATTCAGCCAGCTAAATTGCCACAATTCTGGAGCAAACCAACTGCACCTAGGGGTTGTAATGATACTTTTTCAAATTCCAGTTGATTTAAATGGCACAATCAACCCCTTGAATGCTACAGGTCTCAACTGCATTGTTAAACAATGTGTTGGAGACCTCTCTGACATTTGAGGGGTTAAATATCTCATTTTAAATCATTGGGCATTTCCATCGGACCTCTATGGTGCAGTTGGTTTGCTTATGTTGCTCAACAGGAAATGCCCAACAATATATGTGTTTTCATAAAAAAAGTTTGTTTTTTTCTCCACTGCATTGCAAAGATCCTCTGGTGCTTAAAACCTTCGCGTCCTGTGACGTACCCGGACCGTCACGCTGGTCCGGCACTTAAGGACCAGTGACAGTCCTGGTACATCACGTACTTTTACTCACCGCGCTCCTGCAGGAGCGCAGTGAGTAATACCGGGGACTGAAGTTGATCGCTCCAAGACCGGAGCAATCTCTTTCAGTCCAACATGTGATCAGTCACGTGGGACGGCACGTCGAATTCGCCTATCTGGTCCTTAAAGGACCAGACATCCCGGGACCGCTGGTCCTTAAGGGGTTAAAAGCTCATGCCCTCTGCTTCAGTTTGAAAAACTGCCAGGAACTGTTAGGTCCTCCTCTATGGACATGACATCCTGGGCTGATTAAAGAGATTATCTCTTGAAAAAAGGAATAAGGACAAAATTCATGGGGCCAATTAGGATTTTCTGGCGATTGTAAGGTAAGTGTGGGGTTATTATTAGGAGCTATTAGTTTAATAGTTTGTGTCCTAGATTAAGGAAAATTAACATTCAGAGGAGCAGACTGGGGTTAATGCACTAAAACGAACTGGAGAAATTCTTAGGCAAAGCAACTGCACATAGAGCAAAAACTGTTCCTAAAATTCCCATTTACCCTATTTAAATGGAGTTTTAACCCCCTCGTATGTTAGCTGTCCATCACATTCCAGAGCAATACAATGGAGATATATAGCATTTAAGCAGTCAAAATGTCATTTAAATCACAGGAATTTTGTTTCTGTATAATGCAGTTGATTTGCACCAGAATTCATCAATTTCTTCTTAGATAATCACACTCAGTGATTTGCCCTTGATATAATGACTAATTGTAAGTTTAATATGTACAAGCAGTTGGGTGTCACTTCACCTGAGTTTTTTCCGCCCATCTTCAGTGTAATTGGAGCTTATCTCTTTAAAGACTTCCTTGTTTGGGCTTCCCACACCCAATCATAGAGCTACCAGCAGGATTTGTGTGTTTTGTCGTTTGCTCCAGTCTTGATCCTGTTAACGATCCCAGCATCGTTCCTGACTTCTGCCTTTGTCTGCTACCTATACCGATTGCATACTTGATTTCTTGACAATTTTAATTGACAGCTGGCCGGATTGATCCCAGCCTTCGTAAATCCTTGTCGGAGACTGATGCTGTACTTGACATTCTGATGTCATTGCCTTCCGACTATCGAACCTCTAGTCTATCCTAGAAAGTATCTCCTACTGACTTGTAGAGTTCCTGCGACTACTGGACCTCTTCTTAGGCAGGTTGAATGCTTTCAACAATAGTCATGTTAATAGTTTATCTTTATCAATTAACAAAATGATAGTGAGTGAACAGAATAAAAATCCAAATCAAATCAATATTTGGTGTGACCACCCTTTGCCTTTAAAGCGGCATAAATTCTTCTAGGTAACTTGCACACAGTTTTTTTAAGGAACTCAGCAGTTAGGTCGTTCTATACGTCTTGAAGAACTAACCTTAGTTCTTCTGTGGATTTAAGAAGACTCAGTTGCTTCTCTCTCTTCATGTAATCCCAGACAGACTCGATGATGTTGAGATCAGAGTTCTGTGGGGGCCATACCATCACTTCCAGGACTCCTTGTTCTTCTTTACTCTGAAGATAGTTCTTAATAACTTTGGCTGTATGTTTGAGGTCATTGTCATGCTGCCAAAAAAAATTTTGGTCCAAACAGATGCCTCCCTGATGGTGTTGCATGATGGATAAGTATCTGCCTGTACTTCTCAGCATTGAGGAGACCATTAATTCTGAGTTGGGTTGCCCTGTCAGGACCTACCATCGATTCAATACGCATTGAATCTATTGTAGGTCCTGACAGGACAACCCAGATAGGGAGTTCCAAGCGAGGCAGAAGCGGGTGGCAAATGCAAGAATGCCACATGCTGCCCCTATTTCACAGCTACCTCCAGAGGGGGGATCCTGGTTATTAAGGTGGGCTTTAAGATTTTGTGACTAATGCAGCATAGAGGAAGCAGGCGGTGAGCGCAGGAATGCAGCCCACTACCTTCTGGACTTCAGGGGGGTCTGATTACAGAAAGGGGGGTAGGCAAGTACTGATATTGAGGTGGGGGGAGACAGGGAAGGGTGATTGAGGGGGGTGTTTTTAATTTTTTTTTTTGTGTTTGGAGGTTTTTTACTTGTGTGTAATATGCACCTCCCCACTTCACTTAAGGTGAAATTGGGTAAAAATGGGTGTGTTATACTCAAGATTTTATTTTCCATGTCCCAAAGATATTGAGGTAGGATTATCAGGAGGATCAATACATTATTATAAATGATAAATCAACCCCTTACTTTTTTAACACCTTAAGGACCCATGACGGTCCTGGACTGTCATGGGTTGCAGTCCCGTTAAGGACCCATGACGGTCCAGGACCGTCATGGCTTAAATGATAGCAGCGTGCCTCTGTGCACGCTGCTATCATTAATTCCAGGCTGAGACTGAATGCTCCGAGACCAGGGCATTCGGTCTCAGCCCTTCTTGCCTTTGCTGGTTCATGCGATCGCCATTCCAGCGATCACATGTACCGGCAAAGTGACAGACACAGACAGCAAAGAAAGCATGCTGTCTGTGCCTGTCAAGTCTGCCTCTGGCTCCGTTGCTATGAAAGTAACGGAGACAGAAGTAGACAGGAGACACCTAGTGGTGAAAGAAAATACAGCAGCTAGGGGTATTAACCCCTTCACTGCTGGTGCCAAAGGCTTGCTAAATGCAGGTCAATTTCTGACCTGCAATAATTTTTTTTTTATTTTTTTTTAAAAACACAAAACACTTTTTTTTTTTTACAAAAATATTTTATTTAAAAAAAAAATAATCTAATTAAACAAAAGTGTAAGTGTGATTGTTGTGGAGCTATGTAATACACTTATATACACCACCAAATGTCACGGATAAAAAGTGTCAAAATAGGGTGGGAAAAAGGGACATGGGGATTTTCACCCAGGGGGGACAGTGGCTACTTTAAACTGTGCATTTTGTAGGTATGACTGACCAGTCATACCTTTCATGCAGTCTCCATAAAATTTTAACCCTTTGTGCCCAATTGATCCAAAGAGAAAAACCAAAAATGATGTTTTTTTACATTTTTTTAACCTTTTTTTTTAATTTTAATAAAGTAAATGGTGGGTTATCCATATAAGTAGGGTATCAAATGAAAGCCCTATTTGTGCTTAAAAAAACAGTATATAATTTATGGCGGTGGAATAAAAGACTTAGAGGGAAAACATTGCTGAACAAAGATATAGTCAAAAAGGTCAGAACTGCTCCGGTCCTTAAGGGAAAACGACCTCAGATTTTCCCGGTCCTTAAGGGGTTAAAAAAATTTCATCTTCAACTATATTTTTAAGCTTCTGACATTTCAGCTCCCTGGATCTCTGTTTCTAGAGAGATTTCCGTCTGGGACAGTGAAAGCAGAGATGTTTATACAATGTTGTACTCTCCTTTCAGCAGTGAGCAGAGTATAGTCAGTCTTCTCCACGTTGTTTCAATGTCTTTTTCAAATTGTATCTCTTTATATTGTTGCACTTTCTCTGCTTTCACAGTCCCAGACAGAAAGCTTTCTTACAGTAATTTTACATAGTCAAAAAGGAGGTTGACTGTCACTTTAAGGACCAGAGGGGTATGCAACATATTGCAAATCAAAGTCCATGGGCCTTAAAGGTTAAAAGTCTCAACACCACATAGATTAATGTTATGAAATGAAAAATATACTGTGTCTTTGTAGTTAGCACTTTTCTTTCCAACACTGCTTTTCTTAGGCGAAAGAGAAATATATTTACCTCCTTGTCTGTAACCTAATCCTTATTAATGAGCTGAGATAAACCTTATGTTAGGCTACCAGGGAAGGTGTTGACAGCAAATGAGGAAAATAATGTATATAAATATAAATGCTCATTTATATAATCTGTCACCAGCCTGTGATGCTCTTTACATGTTCAGTGAGGCTGATGCACTATGTTGCAGATCTCTCTAGTATTCAAGAGGTTACTTACAATCTCCATTTACATCAATAGAAAATGTGGAAAGTCTTATTTGATCTCTGTGGTGCGCATGGATAAACGTTTGCATCATTTTCTAATAAAGTTTAGTAGATGAGCCCCCACCCCAAGAGACAGGTGAAAGCTGGACCCATCTGAGCGGCTCCTCTTTTACTTAGTGTTTCAGCCGAAGGGTGAGATGTTCAGAAAGTGATGGTAACTGAAATTGTCTGTAATCAGAATAAAAAAGTTCTTACACCATGATCCGTCCATTCTCAGACATGTTTCCGTCATTTTTTGTATTCAATTCCGCCATCTCCGTCAAAGGGACAAAGCTGTCTTAAAAGTGGGTGTGGCTTAGTCTTCCGTCATAATGTAAGGTATTTTCAGAAAAAAATATTAGTTTGAACGTCATTTTTTCCCAACATAATAAAAATGGTCTAAACTTGGAGAAGAAAAATTTGTTTCAAAGACAAAAATAGTCTTTTGTTTCTTTGAAAATGTTCGTTTCAAAGACAAATTGAAAGACAATTTTTAAGATCTTCTTACAGTCATTTTTAATTCTTTAGATGAATTTTCAAATGTGACGGATTTACTTCTGAAAATATCGTTCTTCTTTTACCACCAACTCATGATCCGACAAGTTTTTTATTATGAAGATTTTTTGAACATCTCGCCCTTAGTGTAGATATGGATCTGTGACTACCGGTGGACAAGTGGAATATTATGTTAATGGTTACCTGAAATATAGCATAATCAATAAGTCCGTAAGGAGAATTAACACCTTCTAATAATAACCTCCCTTTTACCTTACTATGATCTGTCTTACTGGCCCCTATGCATTTTTTTCTTGTGACTTTATTCACAAGATAATATCTATCAGAGCTGAATGTTATGTCTATGGAGGCAGACATGACAGTTGCTAGCAGGTAGCTACAGGAACCTACTTATGATTACTATACACAGTGAGGAGAGTTTAACCATTTAAGGTCCAGTGACATGTTAGGACCATCATGAGTGTCCATGCTTTGAGGACTGGTGACCGTCCTGGCACATTTTGACTTTTGTTATCACAGCTCTCCTGCGGACACACTGTCTACTCCGAGACCGCTGCTGCTCCAAGACCAGAGCAGTCAGTTTCTGCCTCTCTTTTGGTAAGCTGATACATGTGATCTCTCATGTGTACCAGCTCCCTAAATGATGTCTATGTGGCCCTTAAGGGTACTGCTGATCACTAAGGGGTTAGATCATGTGCTATGGACATGACATCCAGAAATGATTGAGGGTATTATCTTTTGAACATAGTCACAAGGGCAAAATTCACGGGGACATAAAGATTTTCAGGGGGTTATTAGAAGGTGTTAGTGCACGCAAACTTTATAATGCATTTTATACTTAAGAGATCTCCAAAACATTGAAAAGCAACAGGTTGGAGACTGCTTTAATGAAAAAGGGATTAAAGGGTTTGGTTGTTAGGGTTTTGTATGAAACAGAGAGTTCCATTAAAGCGGAACTATCATGTACATATAACTGACCCACAATTAATTGTTAGTATACTGGTAATCATGGAAATAGTGTCATAACGTTTGTTAAGTGCTGCCATTATTTGCAATCATAACGTCTTATGAGACATCAACAAAACATTGGAGACATCTTGGCAAAGTATAATCTGTGCTCCTGTGCTGTCCGTCCCTGTCCCATCATTCATAGGTTATTTTACAAAGGGGCAGTTGCACTGTAACCGTGCAGTACAGGCAGGGACAGACAGCCCAGGCACACAGAGCCCACTTCACCAAGATATCTGTGCTGTTGTGTTGATGTAATAACCATTCTAAGTAATAACTGCAAATAATGCCGACACTTAACAAACGTGTTGACACTGTTTCCATGATTACCAGTATACTAAAGATTATTTGGAGGTAAATTATATACATGATAGTTCTGCTTTAATACAAACAGTTTGAGAACCACTGGAGTAAACTGTTTCATGGCCAGTTTATAACTGCTTGAAATTGACAAATCTGAGAATCTGTATCTACAAAGTTGTAAGATTTCTGGCAAGTCTGATGTGAGCTTGACAGTTCCCAATGCATATTTACTAGAACTAATCCACAGCCAAACATATAACTAATTGTTTGTAATCCCACAGGCTATCTTATTAAAACCAAAGCCAATGAACTTTCCAACAACAGCAGAAGATTAATATGAAGTGGAAAACAAGAAAGTGTATTGGTTGATGGGAGCCTGTAGATGACTTCTCCCAGCAATTTATACAACAAAGACATGCAAACAATACACATTTATCTGGCAAAAGACCTTCTACAGTACATAAGAAATATGGAACAGAAGAAGACAACACAAGTAGTCAGGCAAAGTGGAGCAATTCTAGGGCAACCCAACTACACCACAGGGCACAAATAAAATTTCCCATGGATCTCAATGGGGCTTTTAATGCCTTTCATGCTTGAGAGGTCTCCAGCACACTAGGGGGATAAAGGACACATTTAAATCAATTAGAATTGCCTGACTCTGAGCCTGTTATGTCTGTGAGTGTGACTCCAGGTGCACTGCATACAGCATACACACCACCACCACAAGCAAGAAATGAGGAAGAATATGAGGTGGTGCTTCTGGTGATGATTCAGACATAATGTTGAGCATTTCTTAGCACAGGAGTGGGAGAGAGATATGGTGGGAATGGGTATCCCCAACAAACATATGATGTCGCCTGGTGTTGATTGGTGATATAGTACTTTCTACTTTACCTTCAATGTACACACTCTTTTGACAAGGTTGTGAAGAGGGCAAATCTTGGCAAAGCCAACATAATGAAGCACATGTAGTATAACCACCCTGTGCTATATGTGGACATGTGCAGCCTTTCCCCAAGAAAAAAAATAGGTGCTACCATCACTGTGCCACTTGTCTGTCCCCAATAAAAAGAACAAAAGGTCACAAAAATCCCACAAAAAAGGTGTCAGACAGCTCCCTCCAGCCCAGAATAAAGGCTGTGTCTTCTGTGTCATTGTCATCTACCGTTAGGATCCAGATCTGGGCTATGATTAATATGCCATTTGTCCCACTGGCTCCCTCAGAGTCCTCCTTCATGGCGTTGCCACTGACAAATTTCCCACTGATATCACTAGCAGACAGTGCATCTGTAGATTTAAGGACATTTTGTGGTGCAATGACCACATATGACAATGTAGTGGTAGTCATCCACCACCAAAATTATACTACACCTTCCTCCCTCCATCAACATGCTACTATAGTATGTCACAATAACACTGTTACTGCGTGAGAGAGTATTTGCGTTCAATTTCTTACAATCTGATCATGACAGCCATTAATATCTCACCAAGCTCTCTTTACACATGCTTCTTTTCATCACTGGGGCTAGATTTTACTCATCTGTTTGTGGTTTAAAGGCCAGAAGGATGAAGCAAGCTAATTTTAGAGGTGCTGGTCAAAATATCAAAACTAATTGTACATTTTTGTATTTATTATGAAGTGTGTTAATGCAAAGTGTCACCAAAGTAATACATTAGGCTTAATTAACTACAATTACTTTAAAGTGGAATTTTCACCCCGACATAGATTAAATTAAATCAATTCTTTGTTAGAAAACATATTTAAGTATGGTCATATTTAAAAAAAATTGCAATATTCTTCTACATATAATGATAAGATGTACCTGGTAATGGCCAGTGTGGTACAATATGTACCCTCGTCACCCCAGCAGGAGACAGAGCAACTACATGTAACCCCAATAACAGCCCAAAAGTTACTTGCTGCCACCACCAAGTTATGTTTAAGGCTTTACAAATACCTAAGGAGGCTTGGGTAATCCACTGGACTGCAATTATATAGAAACATAAACTGTAAATGTTAGCAAAAGGGGCAATGTGATAAAACATGTGGTCCCCAAAAGCTATGAGTTCAATTCCAAACAATTCCAAACAAAAATATGGAACTAATTAATTTATATTTAATCTGAGTATAATAATCACAATGGTAGTAAAAAAGAATAAGACATACAGTACAAAACAGTATTAAAATTAACAATTAATAAATCAGAAAATCTGTACACTACCAGAGAACAAACAGTCTGTGGGAATCTGCTGATGGTAAAGAAAATTCTATGTTTTCCCTCAGAAAAAGATCGTTTTGTCTCTAGTAGACTACCCATTTTGGTGCCATATGGTTGGGGAGAGTGTAGCCCAGGCAGTTGGTGTGGTACCCTGCACAAGATATATTGGGGTATGCAGTAAGCAGTGATAAAGAGATGATAAAGTGGAGATTACTCCTCCAGTGATATCACTTATACAGTTCCTGGATAAGTGATATCACTGGCTACAGAGCCAATGCACTAAGATCTCCAAAGTGGAAGAAATTTTAGTGCATCGGCTCCATCGAATAACATAGGAACTGAAGAAATTATATCTCTGGAGAAGTTATCTTCCCTTTATCACCTCTTTACCACACCTTAAAGCACCTGTCCCCCACACTCCCGTGGTGTCTTTTGAAGCTACTCTGTTTGAATGCTCTTTTTAGTCATCTGGTTTTACAGTGGGGTCTGGCCAGGATGCTGCATAACATTTATGGCAGGATCTGCACTTGGGAAGATACCTTTAGGTATTATGGGGCACATGCAAGGTGCTTTGTTAACGCTTCCTATACCATGGATTAGGTTAACTCGTGCATTTGCATGACAAAGAGAATCACCCACAGTGTCATGTTCTGTAAAATGCAAGCTCTGCTGTGCTATAAGGGTCTTCCACATAACATCATAAAGCTTACAGTCTACAATGTATGACTTACATTACACCAGATCCTACAGTCTACTAAGTTCCATAACTTATAATTGATTTTACTGTCTGCAATGTTTGACGCATATAACACGGCAGAGCTTTCAACTGAAGATTAATTACCCACTATGGGTCAGTTCCTGTGAAGTAGAAGTTCTGTGATGCCAGAGTCACCTACATGACACCACATAGCTTACAGTCTATAATACATCATATACAAGAAAGGGATACTCACACACTCTAAACAAGTTTTAGGGTACCTCCTATGATTATTGGACTGTACTCTTCACTTATATTTAGCTGGAATTGTGTGCTAGCACTGCAGGGTCTCCTTTGGTATCTCTTCTATTCCATTAGTCTATAATACTTGACCTAAATGACACATATAAAAGGAATTAATTACTGTTGATCATGTCCTATGAAGTACAAGTTCTGAAGTGTCATGAGGGCCACCAAAATGCCATTACAGAGTTTATAATGTATGACCCACATGACACCATGACCCCCCCCCCCCAGATCTAACAATCTAAAAGGAATTGCCCACTGTGAGTCACCTCCTATGAAATGTAAGTTCTACTGGGGTAAGTTCTGGGTTATTATGTGAGTGACCCTCATAGCACCAGAGCTTGAATTTGAAAGTAAATTACCCACTGTGGGTAGTTCCTTTTAGAAAAAAAAGCTCTGAGAGACAGCATAAAAACTTTAATGCAAAACATTGTATTTGGAAAAACTTTCCTTCAAATGGTCACATTTAATTTTGGAAGAAACAATGCAGATAGTGATTAGCAGGTCTTTAGTATATATTGATACCAGGTGTGTGGGGCAGGGGGATTTTTGGAAAATGATAAAATGCAAGAAAGGACTAGATCATGCAAGTCTAAACCATAAGTAAGATGGCATGCAAGTCATCGAATTGTGAATCAGGTATCTGTCTGCAGTTACATATTCTCATCTGAAAATCTAATGCAGAAACATTATAAATTGATAGTTATCAACAACAAAAGCAAAGGGAATTAGTAACAGATGGCAGGTTCTTATAAACATAAAGCATATGCTGAGATATTCATTGATCTAAAATTCTGGAAAATCATGGTGATTGATAACTCTTCACTACAAAACAAATACACACAGAGGCTGGTGTACTAGGGAGATGTAGAGTAACTCTGGAACAAACCAGCTGCTCCATAAGGAACATGGGGAAGATTTATAAAAAAACATTCTTAGTACTTTTTTAAGAGCTGTAATTGTCATGGCAACTGGCGATAATGTGAGGTCTGATTTATAAATGAGTAAGAACATCATTATAAATATGGCGTTAGTAATCTGATGTTAACACCAGGAATGCTTAAGGACAGATTATACCTGGAGTTAAAGCAGAACTATCACATAGATTCAAACTTTTATAGTGGGTTTTAATAGTTAACCCAACATTAGGGCTGGGTATATTTTTTAAAAAAATTGCTTACAAGTGCAGATATTAGCCCACTGAAATCGGGCACTTCCGCGTTCTGTGGGACTGAATGTTCCGCTTGACTTCCCAGCTGCCCCAGGGAGTGAGGTCACGCTCCCCTTCGAAGCTGGATTTCTGTGATGTAGTGTTACAGCAAACTCTGTGTACAATGCTACTGAGGTTACAACCCCAGTAGCATTGTACACAGAGTTTGCTGTAACGCTACAGCACAGAAACCCAGCTTCGAAGGAGAGCGTGACCACGCTCCCTGGGGCAGCTGGGAAGTCCAGCGGGACATTCAGTCCCACCGAATGTGGAAGTGCCCGATTTTGATGGACTAATATCTGCACTTCTAAGCAATTTTTTTATGAAATACACCCGGCTCTAATGTTTGGTTAACTATTAAAACCCACTATAAAAGTTTGAATCTAGTTGATGAAAATTCTGTCAGTTAGTGACATTTCTTTATAAGATCGCAGTGCCACAATTTTTGCCAGCTCTTCCATCACAACCACATAGAGTTAAAATGATAGTAATGTTTCATAATAAAACCAGCTCTAATTAATCTACATAGTATTTGGACTTTGGAGAGTGTTATTTCAATTCTGTCAGAGTTGTAATTCAATGACAAAGTATCCCCCTCCCGCCCCTTTTACTGATGTAACACTGCTCAGCCAGAGCAGAAGGGAGGTGCCCAGGTAGACTGCAAAGAGGGACAATCCTCAATTAAGATAAGGGAAAAAGCTTGTCAAGGGGGGCAGGGCTTTCATTGTTTTCATAGGAAGAAGAATTTCCCCTGCTGTTATCTGTCTGGTCTTACAACCAGATTCCACATCTGAGAAGAGATGGCTTACACTAGGTAAAAGGGGCAGGAGGGGAAACTTTGCTTGTGAATATCTCTTAAACCATAAAGGTTTGAGAGATAAGACTTATATCGTTCTTCATGTTTTTTTAATGCCTACAAAATAAAATAAAGTTAAAACGAAGTATTACTATCACTTTAAGCCTCTGAGTGCTAGTTTTGGTGGACAGTACATTGCTGAGCTGCCTACAAAATAAAATAAAGGTAAAACAAAATATTACTATCCCTTTAAGGCTCCCAAAACTGGCGCAATCTTCTTTTTAAATGCCAACCTTAGTTTTTACGCCACTTGTACTTCACATTTTTCATTAAGCCAGTTTTATAAATCTCACCCATAGGCCCATATTTATAAAAGCAAACTGGGATTATTCTGGCGTAAACCAACTGCACCATAGGGCACAAATAAAACTTCCTAAATTCCCATTCACTTGAATATAGTTTTTTAAGCCCTTAAATGTCAGAGACGTCTCAAATGCATTGCTTAGCAATGCATTGAAGACCTCTCTAGCATTCAAGGTGTTAAAAGACCAATTTAATGTAACAGGAAGTTGTATTTGTCCCCTTTGGTGCAATTGGTTTACTCCAGAATAATCCTAGTCTGCTTATATAAATATGGGCCAAAAAAATTCCAAAAATTCTCATTTTATTAGCCAGATTTTATTAAGAAGACAAGTTTTTGATTTATTTAGATTGTTAGAGTCTAATTAACACTTAAAGTTATAGTAATACTTCGTTTTATCTTTATTTTATTTTGTAGGCATTAAAAAAACATGAAGAATGATATAAGTCTTATCTCTCAAACCTTTATGGTTTAAGAGATATTCACAAGCAAAGTATCCCCCCCCGTTCAACCAGATCAGAAGGGAGGTGCCCAGGTAGACTGCAGAGAGGGACAATCTTCAATTAAGATAAGGGAAAAAGCTGAAAAACTTGTCAAGGGGGGAAGGGCTTTCATTGTTTTCATACAAAGAAGATTGTCCCCTGCTGTTATCTGTCTGGTCTTACAACCAGATTCACATCTGAGAAGAGATGTCTTACACTAGGTAAAAGGGGCGGGAGGGGGAAACTTTGCTTGTGAACATCTCTTAAACTATAAAGGTTTGAGAGATAAGACTTATATCATTCTACGTGTTTTTTTAATGCCTACAAAATAAAATAAAGTTAAAACGAAGTATTACTATCACTTTAAGCCTCTGAGTGCTAGTTTTGGTGGACAGTACATTGCTGAGCTGCCAGAGAGTTGGGAAGGTAATACAGAACATCCCTGCAGTTAGCATAATATAGTATATGCATGTAGTCTTGACAAAGCAGAGAGGTATGCTGCAAAACATTTAGATGTGCAGGCTATATTTATAATTCAAGGATTTTCCTAACTTCGTGAAGGAAAGTCAGGATTTTATTAAAGACACGGAGGGGAATATTATGCATCAAGTTCCTTCTTTACTACTCAAGCAGCAACAGATTTAAATATGCAATACAGAAAGAAATAACATACACAACAGAATGATAAACCCCACCCCTTGATTATTCACAGCCATATCCCAATAAACTGTATAACTGTATTGTCAGCTCTTCCCACTTCCTCTTTCTTTCTTTGAGATTAACAACTCCAACTGAATCCATGTCCATAAACAGGATCTTTCAGAGTAACCACCTGGAAATTCTTTAACCGGTTCCTTAAATCACAAGGTATTCTAGCCTAAAGGAGAAAAATACAAACCAAAAAAAGGGTGGGATATTAGGGGGATAAAATTTGCCTATGTGTCTTTAATAAAATCCTGACTTTCCTTCACGAAGTTAGGAAAGTCCTCGAATTTTATGTCAAGACATGGAGGCTTCATATTATGCAAGTTTAAAGCTGTTGTGTAACATTAGTAGATACATGAGTAATAGGTTTGAAATAGCAGGTCTTAAAGGTGGATTCTCTGGACCAATCAGCTGTTTTAAGAATATCCTCAAGTCTGCCACCTGCAAATAAGGATTTGGAAGCCATACAAATTGGTATCAATACCAGTTGACTGCATGATCCAGCAGATCCATCTTGCTAAAGTAGCTGAAGAGACTGGAAGGTAAGGTTAAGTAAATGAAATCAATTCTTGGTGTGAATCAATCAATCTAAATTTAGAGATAACTGACTATTATGTCTTCAAACAGAGAACAACACAAAGTTGAGGGTTTTGAGGAAAGTTTGGGTAAAATATTTCCCTGGACAATAATTTAGCACACAGAGATAAGAAATCTTACACTGTCAGGTTCATAAAGTCTATTGGAAATGTCTAAGGCATGAACATCAGACACTTTCCTAAATGAAATTCGGGAGTATAACACTGTAAGTTTGCCCAAAAGGTATTTTAAGGATAAATCCTCATTAGGATTCATATAATTGGAGGACTGTATTGACATAAGTTTAGCCAAAAGTTGTTTTAAGGAAAAGTTCTCATTAGGATTCCAATAATTGGAGTACTGTAATACTTTTCATTAACTTACATACTAAAGGATGTTGACCTGAGGGAAAGCCTACTATATTTTATGACCTACTGATATAGAGGATCTGTAGCAGTTCATAGTCCTGTAAGCTTTTCCTTGTTGACAACAGGAAGATAAAAAGTTAATAACAGAAATTAAATTGGTAAAAATGTGATCCAGGTTCCGCTCTAGGCACCAACGTGCCCAGATATTCCAGCATGATTTGTAACATGCTCTAGTACCTGGTGCCCAGACTTCTGAGATGAGAAATTGAGCCAATTCCAAAAGTCCATCAATAAACCACTGATTCCTGAAATCTGCCAGGCCAGAAGATGTAATTGAGTTTGAAGCAGCAGCTTGTGTGAGGTTACCTACAGATCCAGAAGCAATTGGGGAAACTGAATTAGATAAGGTGGAAAGTCTATGGACATCTCAAGAAGTGGAGGGAACCACGGCGGAGCTGTCCAGAAGGAAGTGATTAGGACTGTGATGGAATGGTTGTCACTCTGAGAATGAAACATGTCTGTTTTCAGGGATCTCCTTTGTCTTAACATGTGTTCCCATTCTTGAAAACATTAATGTCCCCTGTGTGTTCATGCATTGATGTTGGCCATTTACCAGCATTGCATGGTTTGGTTAGTGTATGATGTACAGAGGGATGGTGCCATCCAGTCTAGCTGACCACAGAGATTGTGTTATGAGATAGCCCAGTGTTGATCAGATAGGGAGGGGTAGGGCAAATCTGTGAGTGGAATGTGTGTCCCTTCCCCCTTACATCAGGCCGAGGAGAACAGACCTGGTAAATGGTACCTGTGACATCAAATCCTGTAGGGGGTGGGAAGAAAAAAAGCCTAAGCGAAGAGAGAGAGAAGAGAGATGGAAATGGAGTAGCGGGGAAGGGGGAAGCAGGCCTCTCCAGTATGGAGGGGGGTCTGGGGCTAGTCTGTGGTTGGACTGGTCCAGGTGCTTTCTAAAGGAGTACTGGAGAAACTGGGACTGGTGAGTGCCTTCACCGGAAGAGTTAGAGTGAGTGGGCACTGCAGTGGCCATGTGCCCTTTTCAGTTGTGGGCTGTAAGCCAAAGCGGCTTCAGCCACAGAAAGTTCCTTGATGCTCCCACCACAAGGATTGTTGCCAGGAAGCTAAATTTTGGTGGCTATGGCCCAAGACTAAAGAAAGTGGCTGGGGGTAATCTCTTAGTATGCCTTCCCCAACTCCTCTGTCAGGACTAAAAGCTTAAAAGAAACTTCATGTAATCCAGCAGCATATGTAGTGGGCGGGGTGTCCACTCTTGCCTCTAGTGGGACTATGTGTAAGCTCCAGCATAAAGCTAAAATGGCCTGTGATTATTATATGTAACCCCTGGCAATCTGTTCAAATTTGCTGGCACACCAAGAAGAGAACAGTAGAAGCTTGCAGTTTTTATGTTTTACCCCTGTTTGTTTGCCTGCTATTGTTGTCCTATGTTTGTGTGCTGTGACCTTCTAATAAATGCAATTTATTATCTTTTTGTCTGGCTGGATAATTTGTTTAACCCTCTGTACCCCGTCACAAGGACCATGGTAATTTTCTGCTTGACTTGGAGGATGAATCTGGGAATCAAGGCGAAAGGAGGAAAGGCGTAACTCCAGTGCACAGGCCATCTCTGAAGGAAGGCTCCAGAAACAGAGCTTCCGGATTCGATCTCCAACTGAAAAATGTTGATAGCCATGTGTTTAACCTGGAAGCAAAATTGTTTAATTGTAAGGGGACCCATTTTTAATCTAATTTCATGAAAACCACACTGTGAAGTGTCCAATCGCTGGAATTCCAATCCACAATGGTATGCCTGCACTGAAATGTTCCTGTCCAGGCAACAATGCTAAAACTCTTTGGCCAAAATTGCCAAGCTTTTTGATTTTGTGCCACACAGATGGTTGATGTATCTCACTGTGGATACATTGTCCATTTTTAGCAGGATGCAACAATTCAATGCATCTTTTGTGAGAGTTTTGATTGTGAACGATCCTGCCAATAATTCCAAGCAATTGATATGCATAGTTTTCTCTGCAAGAGACCATTTCCATCCAGTGGTGAGGTTTATGCAACAAGCTCCCCAGCCTACGTTGCTGGTGTGGGATTAGATGACAACATCTGGGGATATACAAAAACTCGCTCTCCCACTACATGCTTCCATGTAGTTTAACCAACATAGAAGTTCCTCTCTCGCATCTATTGGCAAAGGAATCAGATCTGAGTAACCAAGACCTCTGTGGAGATTTATTTCCAAATATTCATACATTTCTTGTGAGGTAGAAGGAGAGTTGAAGTCAGGGAATCCACTGCAAACCCTAGAAATTATATGCTTTGGTAGGATGAGTCAGTTTATGATGAAACCGAAATCGGTTAAAGCCTGAACAGTTAGATGAAGATGGTCTTTGAGCACTTCCAATTCCTAGGACATGATTCATATAGGCTAGATAAATAATCATGCAGATTCCTCTGCTTCTGAGGAAAGAAATTACAGGTTTCATGATTTTGATGAAACACCATGGAGCCAAGGATAGGCCGAAAGGGAGACACGTTGACTGTCATCTGACTCCTTTCCAGAAAAATTTAAGAAGATTTTGTTGATGTTGAGCAATGGGAATCACTAAATAAGCATCCTTCAGATCTAGTTTTACCATCCAATCTGATGGCATTACTATATCTCTGAGGCAATGAATGCCTTCCATCTTGAAATGTCTGTAAAAGGCGTGCATTTGAGTCTTTCTTTATTGTTTATAAAACCCGGTTCTGTTAATTCTAAGATTTCTATATCCACTAAGTGGGAGTCCTCTATCGAGAACTGGAAAAAAGGTGGAATTCAGGATTGATCGGGTATGAAATACATTTCTATTTGGTAGCCTTGTACAGTTTGTGGTACCCATTTATCTGATGTAATCTGAGGCTTGGAAAAAATGGGTGAGTCTGCCACTTATTTTTTCCCTGTAAGGTGTGGGAAGAGGAAAGGTACTTACCTGAAAATGGTCTGGAATGAGGAAACCCTCTCAAGTTTTTCACTCTCCAGACTCAGCCTCGTTGAGTGAAAAAGGGGGGGGTGAGCTCTGGTCTCTCGGGAGTAAACTCCTCTCCCGAAGTAAGCAGAGTCTAGCTGGTTCTTATTTTGTCCTCTATAGGAACCAGATCGGGCAGGAAATTGATCCCTGCTTTTCCTGGAACTGACAAAAACCTTTTTTGTTAAAATTTTCTTCATAGAGGTCTCCCCTTGTCTAAAGCCATAAAGGTGTTGACAAATGTACCTAGATGTTTTATAAACGACAAAGTAAAATATCCCTACGTCTCTCAGTGGAGAGGGCAGTATTGGCATTGCCAAGTAAAGAAAAGGCCCTTTGAATCCATCCTTGTAAGGTATTAAGATCAACAGAGGAATTATTAAATATTACCTCTTCAGTTAAATTGAATATTTTGCCAAAGGGCCAACAATGTCCAATAATTTCTCTTGGCATTGTTTAAATTACCTTTCTATATCCTTTCTAGGGTCTCTCTCTTAATTAGCTATGTATTGGGCTATTTGTGGGTCCATCACAGGAATGTCACAAGATTTATTAAGGGAAGTTCTAGGACAATCTTAATGTGTTTCTAGATTTAGAGTCTAGAGCCTTTATGACCCATAAGTCAATGCATTTGGCTACATGTTCCTTTGGCACCCACTCTGAGGATCTGGAGTGTTTGATGACCTCAGGATCAAATAAAGGCTAACCCTGTCCATCCAAGACAATATTATTATCAAAGTCTTTATCGTCAATTTCTTCATTAAGAATTGTTTCGGCAGAAGAAAATCAATCAGAATATTGACCCATATGTTCTCTGATTCATCTTTAGACTCCTCAGTAGAAGACTCTAAACAAAAGGAATCAGGTTTGGACCTGACCCTATTTCTTTTACTCAGTAATCCATCCTCCTGAGTCAAGGTTCTCTTTTGTGGATTTGAGCCACAAGGTTTCATACTAGTTTTACTTGGTTTTCATTGTGAGAACAAAAATGTTCTCTTTCTGAAGAACAGTGTTTCAATACAATTTTTCTATTTCCCAGTTTTTTCCTGAGTTTCTCCCTCAGGAGAGGATTCAGATTTTTTTTTATTTCCAAATGTTTGGGGTTTTAAGGCTATTTGAGGAGGTTTACTTATTTTATTTTGATTGAAAGAATCAGCTATTGATTTAACCATCCAAGAGGAAATAGCGTTGGAGACTGATTTATTTACAGTCCGATCCATCAAGCTCTGAATATGGTCTTCATCAGATCTTGAAGCCAAGGCTATTGCCTCCTGGGAAATTAACTGATGTATTATCCTCCAAAATAAAGTAGGAAGGGATCCTATTAGATTTCTGTGGGGCTATTGGTGAAACCAGTTTCTTGTGTGACAGATTAACCCCTTAAGGAGTGGCGCGCGCACGCGCGGCCGGCACTTGCGGACCACGGGGCATTTTTTTTTATTGCCGCTTCTGGTTCAGGACTTCCGGAGCGGTGTGCAGCCGCGACGGGAGCCCTGAACGCCATGCCGTGCCAGGACCGTCATTGGTCCTTAAGTGCCGGACAGCCATGACGGTCCTGGCACGGCAATGGTCCTTAAGGGGTTAAAGAGGTTAAGACATAAAATATTATAAAGAGTAGGATAAATAAAAATGTTTATATTTATATATATATATATATATATATATATATATATATGTATACATAAATTATATATATCTGTTACATATTAATATATTTAAAAGTAACCGGGGAGATAAGATAATAAAATCTCACTAAAGAATAGCAGGGACAGATAAAACAGAGAGTGATAAATAAAGAAAATATACTATATAAAAGTATATATGATAAAATATCACCACAGAAACAAATAAAGTTGAACAGCTGATAGCAACAGGCGTCCGTCGTCACCACAGGCAGCCACAAATGGTGATGGATCCTAAGGTAACTCGGACATGCGCAGTGGAAGGGCATAGCCCTGAAGTAAAATGGCCACCGTGGTAAATCTCTTCAATAATGATATAGAAAGTTGAAAAATCCGAACGGTAGGCTAAAAAAATAAAGAGAGAATGAGGTGACAAAGCTATTCTCATTGATAAAAGCGATTAGAAAAGAGCAGAAAAGCGGATTCACGAGGTATAAGAGATGAAAAATAGGCCAGAATAGGCTGGAGCATGTACAAGCGCCGAAAGGCAATTGAGTCAAAATAACGACAGAGTAAAAAGGATGGGTAATAATGAATTGAAGGAAATAAAAATGGAGGAAAATAAAACAAAGAGTGAAAAAGTCACAGGAAAGGCAACGGTCTGTACATAACACTATAATTGAGTAACAATATGTAAATAAGAATACATAAACACTAAATGAAAAAACAAATGAAATATACCAGATAAAATAGAAAAGTAACAATAATAATAATGCCAAATCTTTATTTGAACTATACTAGAGAAAAGTACTTATCTGCACCAGGAGCAGCAAAGAAAGAGGGAGTGGGAAGAGTTGACAATACAGCTATACAGTTTATTGGGATATGATTGTCTGGGAATATGCAAAGGGAGGATTTTATCATTCTGTTGTGTATGTTTTTATTTCTGTATTGCATGTTTACTTTTTTTTGCTGCTGGAGTAGTAAAGAAGGAACTTAATGCATAATATGAAGACCAATTGATTTGGAGTTGCAGTGTGCCTGTGGAGCGGTTCTATGTCCAGATAAGAAGGACTCCAGTTTTGAAGATGAACAGAGATGGTAGGAATTTCTCTGCAAGCACTATTGCTGTGCATATCTATACAGGATAACACAGCTATAATACCACGTGAGTGAATATACACTGGAGGCTTCAGATTTTGCTTAAATCATTCTTTAATACTCCAATAAAAGCAATAGATAATTGTATAACAAAAGAAAAAAAAACATATAAACAGCTCTATATGTTAAGCCACGCCTCTTACATCCGATTCTCCAATCAGCTGTACATCTTTCTACTCCTGTCTGTGGTAACTTCCTCTTTCTTTGCTGCTCCGCAGGAGATACGTATTAGCAATCTATATTAATAAAGCTTTCTATTTGGATCTCGTTTAATTCAATGTTTTTGCCTTTCCTTCTAATTTAGTTTTAACCCCTTAAGGACCCATTACTTGCCAGGACCGTCATGGATTAACTTGTGTTAAGGACCCATGACAGTCCTGGCATGTCATGGAATTCAGGAGTCACAGTGCAGCTTGAAACAATTAGCTACCACAATGCTTATCACTCCGGTTTGAACAACTCAAGTTTGGTTCTCTCTACTTCCTCAGCTCGTAAGCCTTACGAATAGTGGAATTGATCCAAGACGCAATAGTCACTTTGGATGCAGGTCTTCCTGCCCTGGGGCCCTCAGGAATGACGAACAGCGCGTTAGATTGTCTAATGGACCCGGTGCGATGTACATAAAACTTAAGACAACGCACCACATCTAACAAGTAAAGATCCCTCTCCTTGTCAGAGGTAGGGTCAGGGCAGAAAGAAGGCACCACAATCTCCTGATTAATGTGGAACTCAGAGACCACCTTTCGGGAGAAATTCCTGAGAAGTGCAAAGCACCGCCTTGTCTTTGTGAAACACCAAAAAAGATGGTCTACAAGACAGTGCATGTAACTAAGCGACACGGCAAATAGACTCTTTCGCCAGGAGAAAGGCCAATCTCCATGTCAGCAGGAGTAGAGGAATAGTAGCCAAGGACTCAAAGGGAGGACACTGAAGGAAGCCCAAGACCAAATTAAGGTCCCACTGAGGCGCGGGAGTCTTAAAAGCAGGAAGAGTATGAGCAACGCCCTGGAAGAAAACCTTGACATCAGGAAGAATAGCAATGCGCCTCTGAAAGAAAACAGAGAAAGCAGAAATCTGAACCTTAAGGGAACTCAAGCTGATGCCCTTATCCACACCATCCTGCAGGTCAGAACCGTAGGCAGATCAAAATCCTGAGAGAGGTCCCTATCAGCACACCAAGATAGGAAGGTTCACCAAACATGATGGTAGGCCTTAGAAGAAACAGGTTTGCGGGCACTAAGTATAGTAGCCACCTCACTAGAAGAAAAACCCTTCTTCTTCAGTATTGAGGACTCAATTTCCAAGCCGGCAAGACCAGACGATGAACATCCTCCTTCCACAGGTAACCCTGTAGAAGAAGATCTGGACGGCAAGGGAGATGGAATTCCTCCACCACTGACAGATCCAGAAGCTCTGGAAACCAAGCCTGCCGAGGCCAGTAAGGAGCAATCAGAATGACTGGACAGCGCTCCAGTCTCAATTTCTGTAACACCCTGTGGAACATGGGAAGGGGAGGAAAGATGTAAGCCAGAGGAAATAATCGCTAGAGGATCCCTCCAGCAAGACCAGAACCTCGAGACCTTCCGGTTGTGTTTTGTCACCATCAGGTCGATGCAAGGAAGACCCCACTTCTGAACAATGAGGAAGAACAGCTCTGGGTACAGTTCCCACTCTCCACTGTCCACCGTGTGTTGACTGAGGAAGTCTGCCATGACGTTGTCTACACCAGGAATGTGTACTGCGGAAATGGCAGGAAAGTGTTCTTCTGCCCAGGACGAAATAGCCTTGATCTCTAACCAAGCGGAGAGACTTCTTATTCCACCCTGCTTGTTGAAGTAGGCCACGGCCGTGGCGTTGTCAGACTCTACCCTGACTGGGCATTCTTTCAGCTGGGGAGTCCAATGACGAAGGGCATGGAATATTGCCCAAAGCTCCAACACATTGATGGGAAGGAGAGATTCCTCCTGAGACCACCGAACTTGTGCCCTCAGGCGACCCAAGACCACTCCGGCTGGCATCCATCATCACAGTGGTCAAGAAGGATACTAGGAAAGACTTGCCCTTCACCAGATTGGAGAGGTCAAGCCACCAGGACAAACTCAGTTCCATATGAAGAGGAAGTGACACCAACGTCTTCAGAAGGTCTGGCTGAACCCTGAACCTCTGGAGTTACCTGGTGTGAGCCATGGCAAATGGGACCGCTTCTATGGTAGAGATGAATTTCCCCACTAAAGAGGACAGCTTCTTGGCTGGAACTGTACTGAGAGCCAGACCAGCAGATACTCTTTGGGCGATCTGGTGAGCCACTTCCTCCATGAGAAACACCATGCTCTGCTGAGTGTCGAAGAGAAGGCCCAGGAAGACCAGACGGAGTCCTGAACACAAAGGAACTGATATCTTTCAAATCCAAAATGGGACGACAACCACCGTCCTTCTGGGAGACCACAAAGAGGTTTGAGTAAAAACCCATACCTCTGTCCTGAACTGGAACCGGCTCTAGAACATCCTGGCCCAGAAGAGCATGAATAGCGCAGTTGAACAGATGGTGTTTCTCTGCGCCCTGAGGTGTATGAGAAGGGAAAAAGTGAAAGGGAGGAAGACAGATGACAGGGATCCTGTACCCTTCCGTCACTACCCGTAAAACCCACGGGTCTGCCACTGAATCCTCCCAGACGCTGCGGTAGTGATGCAAACGGCCACCCACAGCAGAGTGAGGACCTGGGTTCGGTGAGTCATGCCAAAGAAGGCTTGGAAGCCTTGGGCTTGGAGGAGACCTTGGGCTTCCATTGCTGTTTGGGCTTGGAGGAGGCACGCGGAGCTGAGGGAACTACCTGGTTCACCAGACGTGTCTCAGTCTGGAAGGAATGAAAAAAACGATTACGCTTGAGAGGTGTTTTCTTCCTGGGGACCAAAGGCAGAAGGGTACTTTTACCCCCTGTGGCCTCACTAACCAGATCCTTAAGATCTGGCCCAAACAATGATGTGCCTTGAAAAGGCAAATAGAGCAAGGCTTTCTTGGAAGCAGTATCAGCAGACCAGATCTTGAGCCAAAGATCTTGTCTGGCAACCACAGACATGGTGGAAACTCTAGCCACCAAACGGATGGCATCAAATAAGGAAGCTGAAACATAGTGCTGGGCCTCAGAAATGTTGGAAAAAAGGGGCAACATTTCCAAAGTAGGAGCACCCTGATGGACAGCCAGGATGAGCTGTTCAGACAAGACTGCAATGGCCCGGTTAACCCATGCCGCAGTGAACGCCAGACACATGGCGGTCCCAGCAGTGGCAGAAATGGACTTGAGGTAAATCTCAAGTTTCTTGTTAGTCCAGTCCTTCAGAGCAGACGCATCAGAAACTGGGAAGGCAGTAGACTTAGATAGCCTGGAGATGGAAGCATCCACTTTGGGGGGATGAACCCACTGAGCAAGCACCACCTCAGAGAACGGGTAAAGTTTGGCAAATTTCTTGGAAACAGAAGGTTTCCTCTCCCGAGATTTCCACTCATCAGACACAAGGTGGTCAAGAGTGGGGTTAGGTGGAAAACAAGAAAGGGGCTTTGTAGGCTCCTGAAACACATAAGAAGGATCTGAAGAAACCTCCTGAACTAAGGGAATGTTTAGGTTAGTTAAGACAGCCCTGATCAGGCCCTCATCCGAAGGTTCAGGATCAGCCTCAAAGGGGTCCCCAAAAAACTGAGAGGAAACCACAGCAGAACATTCCTCAACATCTGAATCCACCAACAGTTCCTCCTCAGAGGGATCTGATACGTCAGGTACTCCCTGCGGTTTAGGCAGGGAAGATCTGACTGAAGAGGGGGTCTGCCGTGAATGGAAGACCCCCTGTAACTGCGATGAAAAGAGTTGCAATGTAGACCGAAGGTCCTTAGTAGCAGCTTTGAACTCTTGCACCCAAACTGGATCTAATGCATGGGTGGAGGTCCCTGGGAGAGACTCAGGGACATCAGAACATGCTGGGTATAAATGACCTGAGAATTCTCTAGGTAACCCTGAATGACATGAGGAACAGCATGAAATAGGGGACACAGAGACCCCAGTGTCCTTAGTCTTAGGCCTGGCCCCAAGCTCCAACAGATTAGACATTCTCACAGTGTCAAAAACGTTTAGTATAATGAAACACCCAATTACAATGTGAAAGATTAAAATTTCACTCCAGAAATCGCTAAAATACACTTATCTGTCAGGCGAAGGGTTAATCTGCAGAGGAGAGAAGGAGAGTCCAAGCCTTTGCATAGGATACTCGTTCTACAAAAGGCACTAAATGGCTGCCGTGGCGGATCGGAAGCCGATCAGAAAAGAGCACATGGAGCAAGTGCTCATGGGAAATTTAGTTTTCCCAGAATAAGTACCCCCACAGTGCCTGAAGCCCCCTGAGCCCCCAACACACTTACAGTGGTAACTGGATGATGGAGCAAGGTCAGACAATTAAAATGAGCCCTCTCTAAAATCACTTCGTTGAGCGATTGCACAGATATGTCTTAAACTGTACAGTCCCATAGGAGTGAATGGAGCAATGGCGTCTATGCGGTAAAGACTAAAATTTTGTCAAATTTAAAATTGTGAAATAAAATTACATGAGACATCATTAGAAGATCCAGAAAACACTGAACCCAGTAGGGAAAGTGACAATAACCCCCCCCAAAAGATGCAAACCAGCAGCTAAAGGGTTAAGTTACCACATAAACCTGCTCCAAAACACCCAACAGACATACAGATAGACCCAATGAGTGCAAGGACCTCCCAAGGAAAACCCCCTGTGTGGAGGGGCACTGTGGGACATGTGGACCTGTAGTTCTCAAAGGGTTGGTCACCTTTCCTGCAGATCTTCTGTCTTCAGATTACCATGTATCAAGAAGAAGCCTCGGTGGGCAACTCCTGTGGAAAGAACTTGTACCCAAGATTTCCCCCCCAGGGCTTAAGGTCCACAAAAAGCACCTGGATACTGAGCTAGCCACATCTAAGGGCATTGTCAGTTATGGTAATCCGCCTAATGGTGGTATTCCATTTCTAACAGAAAATAAAAAAATTCTAAAACTATAGCAGAACTGTTTTCTTGCCTGTGTCTTCACCAAGGAACAAATCTTTCTGGAGCTGGTTGGCTAGCTGCAGCCAAGGAGGGAAGGTAGGCTCCACCCCTGCAATCAATTCTAGAATTGTTCCTGCCTACTTAAAGGGGCGGATCGCTTACCCAAAGTTACCAGTAACCTGTATCGGACGACAGAGAAATAATAATTATGTACTAATCATAAATATTTTACTTGATTAACATAAGCTAAAGTATAGGGAGGATACTGTCTACACTGAATGTAAACATGTTTCTACCCATTCAGATGAAACAAATCATCTGTACCTAAGAAAAGATTAAAGAATAAAAAGCCCTACTCCCCCACCACCACCTAAATAAAGAAAAAACAAAAACTGGCACATTGCCAGAGCCAGAGTAAGGGAAAAATGAACAGGGATTGGATTTTATATGGCATCCCTGTTCAAATAAGTTCCCACTGACTGGGACTGTGGGGTTACACAAGGCATGTTCCATGCCCTGCAGCACCCTCACCTCCTAGCCAATCAGCATCTACATATACAAAATATGAGAGGTTTCTGAGGCCGAGCAAACAGCACAATGGCCTGTTCTATGGCTAGTCACTGCTCAGAAGCATTATGTTTTAGCTCTCTAGTGCCATTTTTTTATTGTCGTCCTTTGACATTAACCTTCTGTCTAAGTGCCAGATGCATGTGCAATGCATTGCTTTTCTCCATACAGCGTTGCCCCACGTTTTGGCACTAAAAAGGTTATGTTTCATTGACTGAGAGCATGCTGCTTCACATGGTCCTGCAGAGACTAGGGGAATCTAGACATTTAAAAATGCTTCTATCAGAAAGCAGATGTAATACATTTCAGCAACTGAAGGAAGGAGACAATGTTCTCAGTCACTGATACTCTGAGAACACATTCTGCCACTCCAACCCTGATCTGTTTGAGCAATGAAGTGAGTACAGTCGCAGTTACCACCAATGTGTGAGAGCTTCCTATATTGACTGAAGCTGTGTGAACTTGGCTGCAGCAATTGTTGTGGTGAGGCTCAATGTTATACATTGTCAGTCAGTCACACTCACTGAGAGCAATCACTGTGAGGAGACTCTTCAGGGCCATTGGAGGTGAAGCAGGAAGCTGGAGGACAGAAGAGAGAAATGAAAACTCATGCTATCACATGGTTAACACTTAATACTGCTGCCACAATAAGATAAACCAATCAGTGAAAGACTATCACTGATTGATTTATTGTTGTCTACTGCTGGCTCTAAACATCATACTGTTTGTTTATCATTCTTCCAACCACACTCTCAAACCAACTGTAGGTCTGAAAAGCATGATACTAGTGATTGGATCTGGAGGAAACTGCCCCCCCTCAAGTTAAGTGTAGGAGGGACCCCAACTTCATCTGGCTCTAGGCAGGCACCTAGGGTGCCTTACAATGATCCAGCTCTGAGTTCCAGAGAGGTATCCAACTTATTACAATGCAATGTGCTGGATGCTTCTCTGTCACTCAAAGGGGGCCATCCAGGAGATCCTCCAGAATCCCAGTGAACTAGTCTAATCCTCTGGGGGCCCCTTTTGACACAGCCCCCACACACACGCATTGCATGGTGCTGCAAGGACTCGGTTTTGATCGGGCATGCTGGCCTCCCTGCAGAGCTAAGAACAGAAACAACCTGATATACAGAACATGTCATGTGATCGGAGCCCCTATGACACAATCAACAAAACTCTGACTTCACTTCCTAGGCCTTCAAACAGATGGACATGGGACAACAATTGCAGCCTAAGTATATGCAAGGCAAAACGCTGCTCAGCCAGAGCAGAAGGGATGTGCCTAGGTAGATTGCAGAGAGGGACAATCTTCAATTGAGATAAGGGAAAAATCTGAAAAACTTGTCAAGGGGGCAGGGCTTTCATTGTTCTCATAGGAAGAAGATTGGCCCTTGCTTTGACCTGTCAGGTCAAGAGACCGGATTCCATATCTGAGAAGAGATAGCTACACTAGGTAAAATGGGCAGGAGGGGGAAACATTATCCTTCAATTACTCTTGAACCACAACTCTGACAGTACTGAAATAGCATTTCTATGGCTCAAATACTATGAAGATTAATTGGAGCTGCTGTTGTTATCCCTTTAACCTTCTGGATACTAGTGATACTGAATGAGTAATATTGGTTTGTGAAAAATGTGCCTGGTGTAGGACTAAAATCCATCAAAGTCATCTCACCCTGGTATTAATTGGAGTTAATTTGGCTGGAGACCACTGCAAAAGGGTAGTGATCAATTAATTGCCTGCAACACAGAACCACAGACTAGAGATAAACCACAGGGAGAGATAAGTGGGTAAATTCTGCACCTTGATTCTACTTTCTCTGTTAACTAGTACAGGGAGAGCCAACACTGGCGTTCAAGAACTATTATATTCAAGCAGGGATATAATGAAGACATGCACTGCTGGTAGCTCTTGAGGACCAGGGTTGGCTAGCCCTGACTTAGAGGCTTATTTAGCTTCTTTTTAAATTGCAGTTGTTTTGTCTGTAAGATTTGTTTTATAATGAACACAATAGTGTAGTCCCATCTAAGAAAAATAATAATTTTCAAAAATACAATTATCTGATAAGCATTACTAATACGTGTACCTGGGAACTTCATCCTCTTGAGCCCCCTGAGAGGGCTCATGTGATGCAACAAGGGGTATGTAAATTACACAGTTCATATCATAAGGGGGGTGGGATTAATTGGGTGAGAGGGGCTTATCATCATTGTTCTTGGAAGTAGGCAGAATATGATGGGAAGAAGAAGTGGGAGAGAAGTGGGTAGAACAGGATGCGAAGGAGAAGTGGCCAGGAAGTGGGTGGAACTGGGTGGGAAGGAGGAGAAGTGGCTAGGGAGTGGGTGGAACTGGGTGGGAAGGAGGAGAAGTGGCCAGGAAGTGGGTGGAACTGGGTGGGAAGGAGGAGAAGTGGCTAGGGAGTGGGTGGAACTGGGTGGGAAGCAGGAGAAGTGTCCAGGAAGTGGGTGGAACTGGGTGGGAAGGAGGAAAAGTTGGCAGACTGTCACAGGAAACTCACCAACAGCCTCTGTACCTGGAGACCCTGGCAATTAACTCTAAAATCAGAGTCTCCGAGGTAGATACAGACAGTTCCCAGCTATGCTAATACATTTTAGTCTAATAATCTGGTCTTGAATTACGGGTACCAAATAGCATTCAAAAACATTTGATTCTGTTACAGTGTTAACCCTTAAGATGTTAGCTAGCTCTCCAGCGCAATCCCAAGTAATGCATCAGAGACCTTTTCACAGACCTTGGAACTCTCTGGATCTGCCCTAGAGACTCTTGTATTCTGGCGGTGATGAGTTTCTTCTCCTTCCCACCCTGTTCCGCCCACTTCCCATCTACTTTATGATGCAAATATGATTACTCCCCACACACCCAATTAAGCCCCACCCCCTTTATGTCACGAATCACACCATTGACATCAGCAGCACACAAGCCCTCTCCGGGGGCTCAAGATGAGCAAATTCCCAGGTATCCTTTCTATCCTTAAGGGGTAAACGAGTTTGATTGTTAGGGTTGCACAGGGATTTCAATTGAAAGGATTCCGTCACTGGGAAAGTTTGAGAACCACTCTATTAGTACATTTTGTCTTATTATTTTTGTTGCTAAAGATTTTATTCTCACAGAAAAGAAAGACGGATTAGAGTAAATCCATGTTATAGAGGAGGATAAAATTATATTTAGCAACAAATTGAAAACAATCTTTTAAATATGTTCTGCCAAATGAACACTTGGATGCATTTTAGGCTGTGAATAAAGATAAAAATATAGACAGATATAAAGTGCTATAACAACTATTCTGAAGATTTCTCTAGAACATTCACAATTCTCTGTGGTCATAAAAGAAAATAAAAAAAAACATTATTAAAAAAGTATTAGTATAGCCAAGATTCTCAAATGGGTCTATAGGAAAACAATTGTTTTTGGTAATATTTGGAGAAATAAACATAAAGCTACTGAGGTGTATTTCTGGAGCAAGCCAACTACAACATGGGGGGGGAATAAAAAATCCAATTGATTTAAAAGGTGATTTTAACCCCTTGAAAGCTAGATAGGTCCCCAGCTCATTGCTTCTCAATATATTGCAGACCACTCTAGCATGCATTGGTTAAAGGGATAGCAATGTTTCACAATAAAAGCAGCTCCATTAATCATCATAGTATTTTGGCCATGGAGAGTGTTATATCAATACTGTCAGAGTTGTAGTTCAAGAGTAATTGAATGATAAAGTATCCCCCTCCCACACCTTTTACTGACGTAGCACTGCTTACCTCAGAACAGAAAGGTGGTGTCCAGATGGCTTGCAGAGAGGGACAATCTTCAATTAACATAAAGGAAAACCTGTCAAGGGGGCAGGGCTTTCATTGTTCTCACAGTAAGAAGATTGTTCCTTGTTGTGAGATGTCTGGTCCGAGGACCAGATTCCACATCTGAGGGGAGGTGGCTTACACTAGGTAAAAGAGACAGGAGGGGGAAACTTTATCATACAATTACTCTTGAACTACAACTCTGACAGTATTGAAATAACACTCTCCATGGCCTAAATACTATGAAGATTAATTGGGGTCCTTTTATTTTGAAACATTACTATCCTTTTAAGTGCCCCTTATAATCAATGGGAATTTTGTGATTTTTATTTGTCTCCTATGGGGCAGATGGTTTACCCAAGAATTGCACCTCTTTCTCTTTCAGTATAAGGCCCTTTAGAATATATGTGTCAGTTTTTCAGTAACAGTTCAAAAATGATTGCAATAAAAAATCATCAGAAGTGACGGTGAGAAGTCCAAATGTATCATTCTAATAAAGAAGTGTTAATAACTAGTAGTGATTTGCATATAAAACTTAATTTGTGACTGGGAAATACACATTGCACTAGATGAAAAAAATAATAATAATACAAACTAGAGGCAATTTGACTTTTCATATTATGTACTTGTTAAAGGGATAGTAATACTTCGTTTTAACTTTATTTTATTTTGTAGGCATTAAAAAAACATGAAGAATGATATAAGTCTTATCTCTCAAACCTTTATGGTTTAAGAGATATTCACAAACAAAGTATCCCCCCCCTGTTCAACCAGATCAGAAGGAAGGTGCCCAGGTAGACTGCAGAGAGGGACAATCTTCAATTAAGATAATGGAAAAAGCTGAAAAACTTGTGAAGGGGGAAGGGCTTTCATTGTTCTCATACAAAGAAAATTGTCCCCTTCTGTTATCTGTCCTGTCATACAACCTGATCCACATCTGAGAAGAGATTGCTTACACTAGGTAAAAGGGGCAGGAGGGGAAACTTTGCTTGTGAATATCTCTTAAACCATAAAGGACTTATATCATTCTTCATGTTTTTTTAATGCCTACAAAATAAAATAAAGTTAAAACGAAGTATTACTATCCCTTTAAGTAGAAAAAGTTGTTGGTTGTTTCTTTAAAGCAGAACTTTCAGCAGCATGACGTAGCTCATCATATGATAATTACATTAGCCATACGCAAACACTTAGTTTTATTTTCAAGTATAATTGCTGTATTAACGAAGAATATAACCTTTTATGCAGGCAGGCACCAGCTGGGATCTTGCTGTAGGCACTCTCTGCGCCTGCACTGTCAGCAGGGGAGGGCTGTCCTGGGGGGCAGAGGGGCAATTGCCCCCTGGGCCGGTCATATGTCTGGGCCAGTGGGCCACTGTCTCATTTAATCTTCATCTTGTTGCTATAAATGGAGAAACACTAGTGATACCAGAGAGCTTACAATTGAAATGGTGCTATACAAATTATACCAAAAAGCTACAATCCAAATGAGGCTACACTAGTTACATAACCCATTTCCACTGTAAGCTCTATAGTATCACTAGTGTAGCTTTACTTAAATTGTAAGCTCTGTAATATCAGTAGTTTAGTCCACTTTAATGTGAGCTATGTGGTATCGCTTTACTTTACGATATTAATGCCACGTTTAAAATTAACAAAAGGAGGTGGGTTTTGAGAGTGGGCTCAAACAATAGTAGAAATGGGCCGCTTGATTGTACTTGCCTCCCGGGCCACAAGTTGCCAGCCCTCCCCTGACTGTCAGTCCCTTCTGGTTCCTTTCGGCACAAAGGAATTCAACCCACCAATCGTGGAGTTGAAGGGGATGGGCAGCGCAGACGCAAAAATGCCGGCTCTTCAAGATGTCTGCTCTGTTCCCCGCCTGCATAAAAGGTTATATTCTTTGTTAATGCATCAATTATACTTGAAAATAAAACTAAGTGTTTGCATATTGCTAATATAATTATAATTTGATGCGCTATGTTATGCGGGTGAAAATTCCGCTTAATTCAGTAATGATTTGCATTTGTTCCCTGTGGTACATTGAGTTGCCCCAGAATTGTTGTTGTTTCAGGGAATGCCAGGTAGAAATGGATCATTGGAAGGAAGGTAGTGAGTACCATCCAATCACCACTGTTAATCACTTCATCAACTCAATCACAAACAATCAGTGCCAGAGAGGGTACCGGGAGTTCTGATGCCCCCTCAACGAGATCTGAGGAGGTAAGAAAAATTAAAGTAGCCGGATGTGTGTCACAGAGGTCCTTTGGTATGCACAGTTCCTCATATATGGTGTCTGTCCTTCCAGTCTTGTTCCACTGCCCACTGCTAGTCACAGATCCCCACATACACTACCTGACAACTTAGTCTCTTTCAATGATCGCTGATCCCCACTTACACTGTCTGACTCCCCCAGTTTGGTTCCTCTACCCACTAGTAGTCACAGATTCCCTATGTCCACTGTCTGACACAGCAACATTGTTTCACTGCCTCATTGGTAGCCATAGAACTATGAGCACACTGCTTCCCCAATTTTGTCCTATAGGACACCACTGAACCACACATACACATTTTACACCCCATTCTTGTTCCACTGGTAGATAAAAAAATACTAAATGCACTGTGTGATACCCTGGCCTTGTTCAACTGGTCGTCAGAGAATACCAAGACCCTGTTGCTCTTGGCAATCACTATAGTATGTGGTACCATTTTATCAAGCTGGTACTAGGTACTGAATACACTAGGGAATCTTATGGCATTTAAATATTTTAGTATCTTTGAAATGTTTGAATTGTAATTTTCTTAAAACACCTCTATCTGGAAATTGTTGGACACACCAGCCTAAGGGTAGACGTATAAGTGACCCCTCATTTGATGGATTTGGTTATCTACTTTCTAAAATAGTATACTCTACCTTTTTTAATTTCTGTAGTTGTTATAGCAATTTTAGTACAGGCATCACATTTGAAAAATGTATGAAAAATTATATATTGTAGTTGGTGTAATTTTGTGCTTCTGGAACTCCCTAGACTATGCTAAATCATACCCATGAAATTCAGTTTTCCTGGAAGAGCAGTAGCTAATGATTATAGTAGGCAATTCCATGTTTTTTTAAAGTTATAAGTATATTTGAAGGGGTAGAAATATAAAACAGCTCAATTTTTTCCAAGACTGCTATTTTCTTGACATATTTGTGTACACCAACCTAAAGGAAAATAGACATGTGACCTTTCCTTTGATGCACTCAAATACCTACTTTCCAATATAGTATGTTTTGCTTACCTTTTCTTCATATCTCTAATGATTATGACAACTTACTGAGAGCAGGTAATTTGAAAAAAGAAAAGTGTCTGGTGTAGGTTAGCACCATACAGCGCATCAACCCATTCAAATGAGGTAACATTATTCTCGGGTTAGTAGCAGGTACTGAATATAGTGGGAAATTCTGTGGTGTTCCAAGATTTTAGTATCTTTGAGTGGTATAAATGTAAAAAGTGATCATTTTCGAATAATGCCAGATTATGGAAATATTTGTGCACACCAGCCTAGGGGTATGAATGCAATACAACCCCTCATTTGATGTGGATGAATGTCTGCTTTCCTAAATAGTATGCATTGCATACCATTCCTTCTTTAAAAAAAAATTATTTTTTTCTTTTAGCACCACCTTCTAGAAACATTTATGTGCACTAGAGAAGGTGTAGAAAGGAAAGTGTTGCAGTTGATGTGGTCAGTTGTCTGTTTTGCAGAATGGTATGCTTCGGTTACCTTTTATTCATTTTAGCACAGGCAAATCATGTTTGAAAAAATATAAATTATAGATTGAAGTTTGTTTAGTTTGCATTTCTTATACCTCTTACAGTATTTCACTATTGGATACTGGCATGAAACTGAATTCAGCAGTGCTGTTCGACCGGGAGAAAGGTGACAGAGACTGGTCAACGCACTTTTCTACTTCAGCATTCCTTCTGTTTTGTGTAAACAGGGAAGTTGGCTGGAGTTGATGGATGCATTTTTTCAGACTCATCAACTATGTTACTATGTTAAGTGGCACATTCAACAAAGTAGCTGTTGAGTGAATTAGCTATAGGACATTGTATTATTTCATTGTCTATTTTTACAGCGAGGGGTGAGAATGGTTAGGGGTGATTAGGAATGGTGTTCCAGTTCATTCCAAAGGTGTTCAATGAGGCTGAGGTCATGGGTCATCTAGGTTGTCAGTGTATGCAGTAATATTAACCCTTTGAGTGCCAGAGGGGAATGCAATGCATTGCATACCCCTCTGGCAATCAAAGGGTTAAGATGCCCCTTCACTGGAACTAAGGGATTTGCTGAGCCATGAAAAACAGCCCCAGACCATTATTCCTTCTCTACCTCTCTCTTCAGTTCATACTATGCAGTCAGGCAAGTAGAGTTCTTTTGGCATCCACCAAATCCAGAGTCGTCTGTTGGACTGCCAGTTGGTAAAGAGTGATTTTTCACTCCAGAAAACATGTTGCCACTGCTCCAGAGTCCAATGGCATTGGGCATTGCCACTACAGCTGAAGCTTGGTATTGTGTATGGTGATCTTTGGTTTTTGGGTGGTTGTTCTGCCACAGAAACATATTTAATTAAGCTCTCAAAGAACAGTTATTATGCTGATGTTGCTTCCATAGGCATTTTGGAACTATAAACTTCAGCACTTGGAGATCCCATTCTGTGAGCTTGTGTGGCCTATAACTTCACTGCTGAGCTGTTGTTGCTCCTAGAAGTTTCCACTTCACAATAACAGCATTTGCAGACTTCGGCAGCCCTGGCAGGGCAGAAATTTGACAAACTGAATTGTGGAAATGTGGCATCCTATGACGGTGCAACATTGAGTCACTGAGCTCTATAGTAAGGGCCATTCTACTGACAATGTTTGTCTATGGAGATTGCATGGATGTGTACATGGTTTTATACACCTGCCTGCAATAGATGTGGCTGAAGTAGCCAAATCCACTAATTAGAAGGGGTTTCCACAAACATTCCCCATGTAGTGAAAATTCTGTTGTTTCGTTAACAGAAATACTGAAAATGTCTTCCTCCTCCATGGTATAAAACACTTGCCAAATCTTTGAAAGGATTAAGGAAACCTAACACCTAATAATATTTCCTTAATTACCTTAATATGGGCAGAAAATTCTGTTTTGAATCAGTTCTGAGTGTGTGATTTCTCCATAATCAATCTTTAATTAGTACTGGATATCATATCTACGGACACAGGCATTATACAACATTGCAGGTCTCAACAGGACCCAGACTTCTCGCCTTTATCTTATTAGGAAGTTCTCAGTGAGAATTGTTCAGGGTCCAGACAAAGAGTAATGGCTGCCTCCATGGATATGACATTCGGTACTAATGAAAGATTCATTCTCAAGAAGAAATCCATTCAGAATTAATTCTGAGAGAACATTACGAGTTTCTGACAAAATTGAGGTTTTATTATTAGGAGGCTTTAATTTATTAACCCTTTGAGTGTCAGAGGGGTATGGAACGCATTGCTTTGCAATACATTCCTTACCCCTCTGGCACTCAAAGGGCTAAGCAAGCTACTTCCTAGTACTGTTCAAGTGTCCTATGGGCCTTGATCAGCAAGCTAATAAGGAGTGATTCTGAGGTAAACCAACTGCAACATAGAGCATCCTATTACATAAAGTGGTAGAATGCGTTGCTCACTGGGAGCCTTAACCGCACATGCGCAGTAGAGAGTCTCTACTGTGCACGTGTGGTTTCTCACACAGGGAGCTTCACTGTGAGCCATCTGGAGCTCCCCGCTAAGGATCAATGTGTTTGGCGAGTCTCTACTGTGCATGACCGCAGTCATGCGCAGTAGAGACTCCCCGAACTCGCTGCCCCTCTCCGGACGGCTCACGTCCTGTCTCTGCTCCAGGCTCCGATGCAGCTGGGTGCACTTTAGCCAGTGTATATGGGTTTTCATACTAGTGAATAAGAATTCTCTTTGGGGGGTTTTTACCGGATTTTTAATCCCATGAATCCAAGAGAGGTCTGTAATGCACATTTTTTTGTTTGCAGATACTGTCATTGATTTGAAAAATGTATTGGATATCTTTCTAGCTCAGAACAATATTGAGAATTATGATCCAGGGAAATATCCAACTTCCTTTTAGAGTCAGGAAGAATTTTTTTTTTACCCACTTGGTACTGAATTATAAATCACTTCAATAGGGTTTTTGCCTTCTTCTGGATCAACAGGGGTCATATGACGCTGACTCATCAATTATGTTTCTGTGTTAAAATTCATCCCTAAAACACTTCTCTTTGGAAAATATTATCTTCAAACTATCAGCTGTGTTGGTTCATTATTATTCTACTGCTCTAAATCTTTAAAAGCCCAACTATTTCATTTCCTAAATGCTGAACCTCTCTACTAAACATTACACTTGGCCCAGCTTCTTCTATCCTCACTCCAACTATCCAGATTTGCTTGCTTAACTTCCCAGCACTGCCACCTCCCTTGTGTTCTTCATCTCCCTCTAGAAAAGAAAAGAGTATGACCAGTGGGCTGATTTACTCGGGCCCTCAGGTCTGACTGGCTATACACATATAACAATTGAAAGCAAAATATCACTTCTTGTTTCTCTGGAAAATACATTTTATTGCAAAGCACAATACTGCATACACTGTATCATTCTACTAGTGCAGGGAGACAGAACTGATACATTTTCTGTATTGTGTGTGACACCCAAACTTATATGTAATTTTGCTTTCTATTAGCATTCGCAATAGGTGTTGCTAGTGGTGCAAGTGCATTAAACGGGGTATATGTATGTGTTTGTATGTGTATCTACATCTATATATACACACACACAAAATACCCACATCCTGCTTTGTTCTGTGTAGAAGAAATGCCATACAACTATGGCCATCCCAAATATTGTTATTTAATGTTAAATATTAAGAAACTGCTATTACTCCATCTATGGAACAGTTCAGTACTATCAATATATGAAATTTATATAAAGCTCAACCTAGATTTAAATCTGTTTTAATAAATTTCATACCCACATTTAACATAATTTCTTTAGTGATTTCACTAAACCTTAACATTGACAAAAGCATGACTGATTACTGGTGTAAGTTAATACATAGAAGAGGTAAATTTGAATTATAGTGTTATTGTTAACAGACATCAAAATACGGCAATAAAAAAGTGAGCGGGCGTCATGCCAATCAATCTGCTCATACCTTACTGACACATACACATGAGGTTAAATAAGGTAGGATTCCATTTTCACATTTACAGCTTGTATAATGTCTTACATCTGTTAAATGGTACTCCTTTCCTAATGAAACAGTTTTATCTCACCCTTTGAGTGCCAGAGTGGTGTTTAAACACATTGCAAAGCTATGCATTGGATATCCCTTTGGTCTTAAAGGGATAGTAATGTTTCAAAATAATAGCAGTTCCAATTAATCTTCATAGTATTTGGGCCATGTAGAGTGTTATTTCAGTACTGTCAGAGTTGTAGTTCAAGAGTAATTGAATGATAAAGTATCTCCCTCCTGCCCCTTTTACTGATGTTCACCTCAGAACAGAACTGATGCTCACCTCAGAACAGAAAGGTGGTGTCCATATGGCTTGCAGAGAGTGACAATCTTCAGTTAACATAGGTGAAAAACCTGTGTTAAGGAGGGCAGGGTTTTCACTGTTCTCACAGTAAGAAGATTGTCCCTTGTTGTAAGCTGTCTGGTCTTCAGACCAGATTCCACATCTAAGGTGAGGAGGCTTACACTAGGTAAAAGGGGTGGGAGGGGGATACTTTATCATTCAATTACTCTTGAACTACAACTCTGACAGTATTGAAATACCACTCTCTATAGCCCAAATACTATGAAGATTAATTGGAGCTGCTTTTATTTTGAAACATTACTATCCCTTTAAAGGGTTAACATTTCAGTTTATTCACTGCATTTAGTTTTACCCATTAAATGTCAGCAAATTTAGATAAAATCTGGCCTATCAAAGATAATATTTCTTCCTCAATTATTTTTATTTAAAATATATATTTTCTTAATTGCAAATGTTAGATGAAGAACAAAAATAAGAGAAAGAGAAATAAGTGCTCAAAATCACTGTTCAGTGTGTGGATGTTGTATCTGTCCAATAACCATCCATATTTCCAGAAGCCGTAATTTACTGATGCATCTATCATAGACTTGCGCTCCTAGTACTGAACTTTGTTTAATAATCAAGAACTAATTGTGACAACAGGCATTTGTCACCAAGAGGGTAGATGTTCAAATACAGAAATTATGTCCAGGCTTCCATAAAAATCATTTTTGGGGGGTGTCACGGGAACCAGCCCGATCTCCCGTGTTTGGCAGCTTGGTTGGGGTTACATGGAAAAACAGCTTCTCCAAAGGACTAAATTCATGGTGCCCGAGACGGCCGGCAGGACTATCATGAAAGCCATGCAGCTGTGGAACATAGGCCAGCTCCTGATTGGCCAAAGCCCTGGGTGCCATGTTTAAAGGTCCCCCATTGACTTAACATGGAGGAAAGTAGGCATCCCAGGGATTGGTCAATCAGCCACCCGCCCATAGCGTCTGATAGGCTAAAGGCGGGTAAGAAGCCAGAGGCCAGGATTGGCCACATTATCCTCTGCCCTGGATTGGCTGGGGTTTGAAGGCAGCTGAATCAAATCATGTAAAAGATGCTTTGGCACAAAGGACACTGTTGTGAATGTGTATTCTGGCCCATTGTATCCAGTCCCTCAGCCCTTTGTCCTAGTGTTTGCCCTCATCAGTCCCTTTGTCTATATAATGTACTCATGTCTGGCCCTTTGTATTATGTTTACACCATTGTCTGTCCTTTTGTGCCACACTGTATAAAAATGTGTGTTTTTGTGCCAATAAACAGTTCTGGTTACCCTGACACTAGTTTTGCCTGGTGATTGGGGTATATTGCAGTATGCTGCTGGCATTCCATCTGGCTGTAGTGGAAGAAGTGACAATTGAAGGGGACATCAAGGCTGGGTGTCTGCTGGTACCATCACAGGGGGCTTGTTATGGAACGCCCATCACATCAACAGCTTTAATTGCTATTCCTGATAAGCATACCTGGGAACTTTTGAGACAGGGCTACCCGGAGGGTAACCCTGTCAGTGCCGACCTGTGAAGAAAATGACGCGATTCGCGTCATAAAGGGGTGGGGCTTGGTCACGGAGGGGGGGCGTGACAAACAAAAAAAAAACACTGCAAAATGTATCTAAGAGGGCGGGGAGTGGGAGGAACCAGGTGGGACAGGGCACAAGTGGGCAGAGCTTCTATTTAAACTCTGCCCACCCGGTGATCCACACATTGTCCCGGAGACCCGGTAATTCAGTCTAAAATCCAGAGTCTCCGGGGCAAAGCCGGAGAGTTCCCAGGTATGCTGATAAGAACTTGGTTTTATGTTTTATACTATTTATTTCTACTTGGTAAATTTGTGTTTGACAGTTTTATGTGTAAGCCATAGTAGGATTGATTACTTCTTTTATTATTATTAATGATGCGGGTGATTAGCAGAGGAAAGCAGCATAAACCCCTTTCCCATTTTAATGCTCATGCTGTTGGAGAGGCATTCAGGGCTTGTTCATTAAGGTGTTGTGTATGTGTGTGTGTGTGCACCAGTATGACGTAACACAACCATAATCTGTCATATATACCCAGGAGTGCAGGCACATGATTCTTCTGCTACATCCTGTGGTATTGGGCAGGGCTGCTATGTCACATACTTGTAGACATAGAAATGGAAATGTATAATATTTATAGTGATGTAAAGTAGTAAAGAGAAGTAAATTCAAGGAAAATTGTGTATAGTTAAGAACATAAGACATGTTTTAGATTAGATTTAGATTTTTGAACATTTGATTTATGGCTTGTATACATTTTCTTGAATTTGTATAAATCTTTATATTGTAATCGTATGAGGCTGAAAAGTGGTTACTGATACAATGATTTCGAATACAAATGGGAGCATTTTTTTTTTGGTGGGGGGATTAAAGCACTTTGTATAATCTCTAAATAAAACAAATACCAAATATGATGTAGAGGAATATTTTGGTCCCATTTGGAAATAATTCTGATCCATTAAAAATAAAAAGAGTTTCGGTTAAACAGAAACTGTCACCGTTTTAAAAGATCATCTCAGTGGGAGCCTCCATCTTGAAATAATTTGCATGATTTTTCCTAGGCATTAATTTATTCAGCCCACTAGTGTAAACTGGTGTAAACATTGCAGATGTCTATTGCATTACTGGGGAATGCACTAAAGGTGTAGCATGCTGGATTTGGTGAATTCAAACAAGGCAATAGTCGCACCATAGCACAGAAAAGGACCTTTCACAACAGACAACACTGTATATTGGTATATAAATACATTGGTAGTGTCCATGTGAATGGGGCCTAAGGATGAGGTGATTTTCTGAACATGAGATAAATTATACAGGGTGTATCAGATAGGTCAGAGAAAGACCCATAAGAAAACTGTACCATAGGGGACAAATAAAAATTCCCAAAATTCCATGCACTTGAATAGAGCTTTTTAACCACTTGAATGCTGGAGAGGTCTTCATTGTATTAATTTGCAATGCAAAGCATTTTATTTATTTATTTATTTAGAAAATGTTTTACCAGGAAGAATACATTGAGATTTCTCTCGTTTTCAAGTATGTCCTGGAGAGTTTTCAGTAAAGGGTTTTCAGTATAGTTTTGTAGAGCTGAAACTAATAAACTAAGTGCAACAAACCCTATCTCTCAAACCGCTATGGTTTGAGAGATATAGGGATTCAAATTCCCCCTCCACCTCCCCTTTTCCCGATGTCACCGGGCACACTTTTTAGACCTTTCCAAGGAATTAATTCGGCTCTGCTGCAGAGCCTCCTCGAGTCATACGACTTGATTCTCCCGCTGTCAGCTTTACAGCTGACATCAGAAGAAGGGGAGGGAGGGGGGAACTTTGAATCCCTATATCTCTCAAACCATATTGGCTTGAGAGATATGGTTTGTTGCACTTACCCCACCAGTTTCAGCTCTACAAAACTATAAATATTTTTTGGGGACATTATTGTCCCTTTAAGTGCTATATTTAGGGGGACATTTGATTTTAGCTGCAACTTTGTCATTTTACCTAAGGGGAGTGATATTTGAAAGACGGGTGGGGAGGGAACTGGATAGACGGGATTGTTTCACTCATGAAGGGGATGCCGATTGAATGCATTTATCAAGTTTAATGCTATCTCACCTATAACTAACAACTGAAATTACTTATTTTTTATCGGTTGAGTGAATCACATCATACACTTTTTTTGTTTTTTTTGTTGTTAGACTGTAGTTTCCTATAGCAACTGATGGGAACAGTACTATCTGTAGAAAATAGAAAATTGCAGATTCATAAAAAAAATCAAACTAAATAAGTTTGAATGGTAATAACTTTTAATTAGAAACTTTGTTGCTGTGGAGGTACCCCTGTTTTACTGAGCAGAAAAAAATACAATATGTATTTTCATAGTAAAAACACACTACCCTTCTATAGCCAAAAGAGGAAAAAATTTATACTGTGTCATTACTTACAAACTTCCTAACAAAGATTATTTATAAAATGATTCCTTTGAGTAGCTTTGCATTGCAAGATGTCTCCAGCCTCCTAGGGATTAAATGACTGACACAAAATCTGATAACAGAACATAATAAAAAAAATGGGAGACAGCATTTTCAGCAATAGAGTTTTAGGACATTTTATAATCAAAGGGCAGTAACACAAAAGCTCGGCTGGGTGGAAGGAAAGTAGTAAATATCTCAAACTACATAGGTTATATTTTATACTTATTCATTTTGTAGAACTTGATAAGTCAAAGGAAAATGGTGTAATCACCAAAAGTATACTTACAGAAACATATTTCTGTGTCAAAAATATCAATACTCAGTGAAGTACTGGATTTAGGCTTCACTTCAGAGATAAAGAATGTGAAAAAAATCAATGAAGAAATAGTTTGAAAGTTCTTTACAGCTAAAGACAATAAAAGCTAGGGAAAAAATGCATTAACTCTTTAAGGACGGGAGGGGAGTGAAACCCATTGCACTGGTCACTTAAGTGGATAGTAATGTTTCACAATAAAAGCAGCTCCAATTAATCTTCACAGCATTTGGGCCATGGAGAGCGTCACTCCAACACTGTCAGAGTTGCAGTCCAACAGCAACTGAATGACAAAGTATCCCCCTCCCACCCCTTTTACTGATGTAACACTGCTCACCTCAGAGCAGCAAGACTATCCGGATGGATCAAAGCATGCAAGTGGTTAAAAGCCCAATCTAATTTAATAGGATTTTTTTGTCATTTCTTCTTGTTATGCCTGAAGAAGAGACCTACATTGACTTGAAAGCTTGCATCCTAGATGCACTCAGTTAACCAATAAATAAATAATTTTTAATTGACCAGACTCCTTTATTCATCAGAAAAATCTGTTCAGTACATGGTTTTCACTAATAAAAATACACTGCTCATTAACAGTCTATTGCATGCCCCTCTGGTCTTAAAATGGTTACATAATATAACCTATGGCAATCATGAGTCATCTCAGGACTATGTTCTGGTATAGTTCTTCATAGTTGCTTTAGAGATATGATTTTTTCATCTGCAGTTAGAATTATGTACAGTTACTTGATATTTCTACTGTCAATGAGATTAGGAATGACTACAGACTGTTCTTCAGTAACATTTTGGTAATACATTAACTTAAGTGGTACAAAAGCTTAGCACTGCAGCATGGTGATTGGTTATGTATATTTTTAGGGAATGACTGATAATGATTATCAGACAACAGGAAGTTTGAAATGAATGTCAAGGGACAATTTAGAAAGGAAGATGTTTATTCCCACAGTATTATTTCTGTCTCTCTTTAATAGTTAATTATCTGTAGGGAAATACTTTGATCATCTGTGTTTGTTTCACTTAAAATCAACATTTGGAATTAAATTGTCATTTCTGGTAGGTTGATTTTGTAGTGATAAAAGAGAAACATTTTAGAGAATACCATTTAAATTACAGTACATCATATGACAGACACTATAGATTTTTCTCCCTCCGGCAACCATCTACTTCAGTTCCGTTGATTTCACATCAATTATAATGGTCCTTAAATGGAACACATCATTAAAAAAAATCTTGTTCATCTTTAAAAACAGCCTTAAATTGCTGTTAAAAGGGGAAGCTTCATTAGGACACTAATATTACATTGAACTCTACTATATCTGTTATTTTTTTTAGTTTTGTTTCACGTACATATTTTTATTCAGTTTTATTGGCACACTTTTCTCTCCTTCCCCCATAGTATTGCAGCAAGGCCTGTAATTTCCTGTTTAGCTACACGATGCTCCCCCTGATAAGAGCCCAAAGATTACTGATACAAATAAGCCTACAGACCCATCCTTAATTGATCGACCATTAGATTTTACAGCAGTTGCATAGAGCTACTTTGATAATGGCTAGGTGTGTGTGTGTATTGGGGGGGAGAAAAAGTAATCTGCATTAGAGCTATAGTCTGTCACGGACTCTCAGTAAAAAAACACACAAAACAGTACAAGTGAATTTAAACCAGTTTATTGAGCAATAGATAATAAGTATACTAGTATTAATAATGAACACTTCCTCAGTCAGAGGGGAGATAGACATGAGGACAGTGTCTAGTCAACTACCCAGGAGCCGACAATGAACCACCGTAGGTCTATGGTACTGAGTCTTAGAACCAGACTTGGCTCTACCACAACAGGAAGGAACGATAAGACTAGTACAGGAGCGTACCCAGCAGAGGCACAGAGTGTGAACAGACCACCGATACCAATAGCGTAACTGGCAGCACCACTCGAGGCAGCAGAGTAGTTGATTAGATAGATGCAGCCAGATAGGAGCTCACTACTGAGGCAAAGGAGCGAGACAAGCTGCACTCTATCTTACCAAAGGCAACTAGGAGGCACAGAGCATAGGTAGCACCACAAGTGCTAAGCCAGGCAACAGGTAAGCACAAGAGGCGAGTGACCAGGAGCGAGACTAAGTTGCACTAGCTGCCTGGAGGCAAACGGAAGGCACCAAGCAGAGGCAACCTGCAAGCGACCAGCTGGTGGCTGAGCTACAAGGTAAAGGAGCACTCCCTGGATCAGTCTAGTTGTAGTCAGACAGGAGCTAGGTACAAACGGAGCGTCAGTCAGACAAGCCACGGTCAGGAACCAGATCAGGTAGTTGGCCACAACAAAGGTCAGCACGGACAAGCCAGAGTCATACACGGATCAGGAAGTCAGCCACAGCCAATGTCACAACCAGAGCGAGTAGTCAGACAAGCCAAGGATCGAACATCAGGAGACAACGAAAGCCAAGCAAGGGTCAGAGGAACAAACTAGATACGCACAGGAACACCACGAAAGGGCAACAAGTCCTAGCCTTAATGAGGTTTATAAAGCAGCAGAAGGAGGCAGGACCCAGTTAGGCCCAACAGAATAGGCCCATAAACAGGCATCCGTGCCAGTGCCTGAAACATGACTATAGCAATGAGGAAGTGGCTGGAGGCCGGCGGCCATACAGAGGTAAGATCACAGGATCGTCTAGGCCTCAACGGGAGACTGTGATATAGACCCACAGATCACAGATCATAGGCTCTTATACAAAAACTTGATAAGTTATTTCAACAGGTTTATTAAAATAAAATGTGTTTCTTGATGAAAGTTTCCCTTTAAATATATTTTGCTGTATTGTTGTATGTCCCTTTATGATGTGCAGAACATTCTGGGATACTGATCTGACTCTCATTACTTCCAAGACTAACACTGCCACTACTTAACCATGTCATATCACTAGCTAGGATGAACACATTTACACTGAGGGACACTTAGGAGACAAGATTAGCTGGATTCTTGTCCTCAGCTCCAGGGCAACTATGCGGGAGGGGTCACTACATCTCTGGACATCTGTGCTCAACTTGCACTTTCTCAGCATATCATAGAGTTCTAAATACTAGAGGGAAGACTGCCCATTCACTGCTGTGACAGAAAGCTATGCCTGTGGTGGGCCACAAGCCTACATATCACAATTCTGAATCTCTTTTTGAAACTACTAACTGACCAGCTCAGTTCACAGTGCAGGTGAGGTCTCAGTGGCTGGACCTCGTTGATCTCTTTTTGAAACCCCTTACCTATCAGAAGAAAGGATTGTGGAAATGAAGGAGGGTGTGTATGTTGTTGTAACAGTAAGAGAGGTAAGTGTAGTGGGAGAATGAGAATCTAAATGACTGGAAATAATATGCAGCTAACATGTGTCACAGTCATGCGGATTAAAGTATTGAGAGGATAGTTGCTTTACCACCTGCAGGTCAGAGGCTTATCGTGGTTTAACACCTTGAGTGCCAAGGTTTACCACTGAAATGTCAAACCTATTTGGCAACCCTTAAGAGTGCGTTATCAGAATGTTGCCCTTTTGATGCGGGCGACGTTATGATCTCACCCTTTTGATGGTCACCAAATAGAGGGTGACATTTCAATAGTAAACCTCTTCAGTTGGCATTAGGAAAAATCTGCCCTCCTTTGTCAAGGGGGGCAGGATTTTCCTTATACTGACTGGGGGAAGATCGGCTCTCGTTGTGATGTGTCTGGTCAAGCGACCGGACTTCAGATCCAAGGGGAGGTGGCTTCAGAACGGGAGAAGGGGAGAGAGGGGTAAAATGAAACCTATGATAACAGTGCAACTAGAAAGTTATGATCTTTGAAAGCCTCATACATCAGTAATATTCACTACAACAAAGCATGTGAGCTGCTTTTGGTTATAAACATTACTATCTCTTTCCATTTCTGCTTTGGTTGTACAGTATCATGTCCTTGTTGGTAATCCTCTCAGCGCTGTGTTGGTGAACTTGTGTGAATCAGTGCTAGCCATGTGTTCAGTTGCACTGTGTTTGGCCATACTAGGTATGAGGGTTTGTGTGGTGTATAGTTATGGAATGATGCACTTACCTGTAGTCTGGAGGGTGCTGTCCTCACCAAGTGACATACTCCAGAGACCCCCTCATCAGCAGTTGACAACAGACTCTGCCTCAGCATCTCGTCCCAGGGGTAGAAGCTGAAGTCAACTGGGGGACCACCTCCAGTGTCTCGAACGTGCATGGCAAGTTTGCCCATTTTATTCTGGACTCACCTCTTACAGTCACCCTGCCACATCTTGATCCATGGTCCTCTTACAGCTGCACATTGCATTTACTCTGCTAAGGACCTGACTCCAATTGGCCTTCTTCTTGGGCCCCAGACCACAGACCCTCTCCATCAAGTACAATATAGTCTCCCTCTCCAGAAATCGTAGGTGTACTTGGGGTCCCACAGCATCTCCTCATCAACATCAGCCTAAGACATGGTCGAGCTCTGGCTTTCAGGCCAAGCCTGCACCGACCCTGACTGTGTAGGTTGCTTCTCAACATCTACCCCTTGTCCCACTGACAGTTCTGCCCATGTGTCAGGCTCCTGACCTACCTCAGCAGCGGTAGTCTCGGGCTCCCATCTGTCGGGCCAGTGATTTCTACATACCGGCGGTGGTGCTCATCCTGACACCTGTGTTCTGCTGTACTTTGCGTCTTCGTGTGGCTTGTCCATTCTGGTACGGGTGTCTACATCATGGGTCTGAAGGGTATGACCGGGGGTGAGTCACGACACAGGCGCATCATTTACTTATGTGTCAGGGTGGGTGCGTCAGGACTCCTCTGATTTGGGGGAGAAGGTTCACTGAGCAGCAGCACCTCTATTTAAACCTTGGGCAGGCCTCCATTTGGTGCTTAGTTGTATTTGACCTTTGAGTATCATAGTCCTGTTGTTCTCAGTATCTTTGGCCTTGTCTATCAGATTTTGTTGACCTCTACACTCTTAGACTTCTGGCAAAGTGACCCCTACTACTCAGACCTCTGGCAAATTGACCTCTGCTAAGCTGACCTCTCTACCCCTAGATCTCAGGCAAAGTGACCCTTACAACACTGACCTCTCTACTCCTAGTCTTCTGGCAAAGTGACCTTCCTCTTTCAAGGGCTGCAGGTTGCCTCCACTGACCTTTCCCACCTTCTCCCTCTCATAGATCCTTGGAACAATATAGGATCTACTTCTGTGTTGTGTTCTTACTTTGGGGAACTGTGTCTTTATCAGGGACTTCAGGGCATATGTTTCATACCTAGGTGTGTTTCTCCCTGTATCGTGCACCAACCCTCACCTCCCTCATAGTACCTGACATGTTAGCCTCTGTGTACCTCTCCTTCAATGGGTACCCCCTGCCCAGCTGGTCTCCCTCCCCCACTGCTTCCCTGACCCAGAATGGCCTCCTCAGCTTCCTCTTCTTCTTCACATCTTCACATCTCCTCATCTCTCAATCCTTTCCTCTTCCTGCCATCTCACAACGACTCACACTCAGGCACTCACACAGGCCCTCACAGACACACTTGATCACACTCACTCTCTGTCACTCCCTTGTTGTCATGGGTGGAGCTAAGGATGTGTAGAAAAGCGGTAACCAACCATGGTCCTCAAGAGCTACCAACAGTACATGTTTTCAGGATACCTCTAAATGAACACATGTACGATAATTAATGTGTTAGCCACTACTTAGTCTAACAGTGCTCCAGCTGGGAACTCCTGAAAATATGCACTGTTGGCAGTTCTTGATGACCAGGGTTGGCTACTGCTAGCCTAGAGTATGTTGCCTAATGGCACCTGGGATTTAAATCCAGCCCTGGTTGATACACAAGGCAGCCATTTTGTAACTGTCTTTGAGTCAGCATGTGTGCACCGTGTGTGGTGTTCTATGAAGATTATCTGTGCTACAGCACTGGTCCCATTTGTTAAGAGTGTATTCGATTTTACAGTATATTTTTCATTTTCCTGCACTGCCATATATTGGTATTTAACAATAAACTAGGCATCACATAGTCCTGTAACCCACGTTCTTCTATTGTTTTATTTATAAGTTTGGTGCAACACTACATCATTTTATGCTATTTATATTAACATATTTGAGCTGTACAACTGAGGAGAGGTATAGTACATACAAATATTATGACACACTCATATAGACAGATAGAAATGGTGATGGGGGCCCTGCTCGCGACATCAAGCTCAAAGTTCTAACATACGTCCAAACAAATGATATGAGATCTGTATGTTTTACATCTGTTAATGTATACTTGCCAGCATTTGGGGAAAAAAATTAAATTCTCAACATAGTTTTCCACAGGGCAGTCAAATCACAGCACATCCCTAGTTGCTACCTTTGCTGGAAAAGAAAGTGAAATATTTATTTAAAAGCACACGCAGCAGTCAATGACTTAGCCCTTAACATGAGCCTTTTAAAATAAAAACTTCACATTTGTTCAGTCATTTTGTATGCCGGAATGTTCATTCCTTTAATACTACTTTGGTCCTTTTCCAGCTGAATTGCATGCACAGTGTTATGGATGTATGTTATATTACTGGTTTGAAGTTCAGTTTTTCTCAGCATTCCAGACAAATACCAACTAGGTCAGGGGTGAGCAATTATTTTGACCCATGGGATACACCTCTGTTCAAAAATGTTTTTTTTAAGGGCAGCAATTGTACAGCACTTCCAAACAGAATGCCTGGTTGTTTATAATCATGTAATAATGTAACACCTGTACTACTGCACAGGCAATGTGTCAGTCCTGTCTCTTTTCACTGAATGAATGATACATTGTATGAAAATTGTGCTACGTGGTAACATATAACATTTTTTCACTGCAGAGAAAGCAAAAGGTGAAATGTTCTTTTTATAACAGCATTGCTTATGTGTACAGCCAGACAGACCAAAGTGACAGATTAAATCGCCCACATTTTGTCCACCTCAGAGCTAGGAGACAGGTGTACTCACTAATTATCTGCAGTGCCGAACAGCAATGGAAAACCCCATGCACAAACTTATGGGTGCACTTGTGCAGCACAACAAATATTATTCACTTCAAAATAATAAACAGCATCACATAAAAAGCACTATTAAAGCAGAACTTTAAGGTAATACCAAATCGCCATGCATTCATTAAACGCACGGCAACTAGCTTGAAAATAGATTACTTACCGTTAAATAATAGCTGTGACTAAAGTAATCCTTCCAGTTTCGGGACTGACAAGCAGGTTAGTGCGGTCTGTGCACCTGCGCCATCAGTCCCTTCCGGTGACCATATGGTGCACTGCAGTCTACTCAATGGAGACCGGGACTAACGTCGCAGGATCACAAACAAGATGTCTGTGCTATAGCCTGGGTTCTGGTCTCCAAACAGGAAGGATTTCTTTAGACACAGCTATTTTTTAATGGTAAGAGATCTATTTTCAAGCTAGTCGCCATGCGTTTAATGAATGCATGGCGACTTGGTGTTACATGAAAGTTCCGCTTTAATATGTAAGGAATAGTGAAGTCCTATACAGCCTTTATAACAAACACATATGGCTGTGTGCACAAAAGTAAATAATTGTGACATCAGCAAGGCAGTGAGTGCTTCCTGGTCCCCAATATTGCTCACTTGCATGTGATGTCCCCCATTGAGGTCTGAGCCCATAAAAAAAAACATCTGAAGCATTTAATCTGGTGTGTGCCAGAGTGCTGTCCCACACATTGCAATGCATTGGATTCCCCTATGGCACTCACAGGATTGATGTTATAGTATAATGGGTAACAGATGAGAGTTTGTACTGTGTTAGCCGTACAACTAAACAGATTTAGAATGCAAGCTTTCAAGACCTTAGGTCATCTTGAAAGCGTGCATTCTAAACCTGCTTAGTTAGCCAATAAAGGTATCAAAAACTATATTTGCCCCATAGTATAATGGGGGCAGTGGTCAGGGTCTAAATTATAATACAGGCACGTGATCAGTTCTCACACTGAGAGCTGATCACATCTTTTCTTGTCAACATCACAAGCTGACAGGCAAAGCTATGATCAGCTGCCTGTGAGTTGACAGCAATGTATGTGGTATGAGAGCAGGGTCTTATTAGACATATCGCAGCTCCACTTGAATGGAGGAACCCACAGTACAAGCAATGCTGATGTTAATGGGGGTTCAGCAGTTAAAAAACTAAGATTAACAAAAAAAAGAGTTAAAACATACCAACATATACACTGTTCACAGGATAGTCCCTGATGAAAGTAAGCTCTGAGGGTTAGTATGCTAAAAACTGGCTCTGTGAGTAAACTTTGACTGAATGATAGTTTTTTCCTTACTGACTGCAGAAAGTTCTGTGGGTCAGGTCTATAGATTGTAAGCTCTTTTGTTAGTTTCTGAGCACAATTCTTTAGTATCAAATGCAAAAGCACTTGGTGTGCCATGGTCATTACAATAAACATACCGTAAAATCTCAGGTATAACAAGCAGGTATAAATTATACTCAAGATTTTAGGGGAAAACAGAAGTGCCTATATATAATACACAAACCCTTGTTTTCCCTCTCTTTAGTTTCTTGTCTGATTCCCTTCCTCCACCTCCCTCTCCTTTTATTCACCCCCTCAGGAGGCATTTGGGATATCTGCATAGCGGGTGGCATGCTTGAATTTGCTGCCTGCTTTCAGCATCACCCTGTAAGGACCTGTGTAATTCACGATAATGGTATCTTTGAGGACCTGACGGTCCCCACATGGCAATAACGTGCATCGAATGCATAGACCTCTGCATACTGAAACTATAATAATGCTCTGTGAGAACCTTTAGGTCCTCAAAGGTACCATTATCGTGAATTAACACAGGTCCTCAAAGGGTTTGAGAAAAGCGGATGGCAAATTCAAGCAAGCCGCCCACTGTGCTGATATCCCAGATGCCTCCGGATGGGGTGAGTAGAGGAAGGTGAAAGTGGGTGCATATTGAGGTGGAGGGGGGAGGAGACATGAGGATATGTACATATATATTTTTTCTCTCGTGTATAATATGCACCCCCCCTTCACATAAGGTGAAAAGGGGCAAAATTATGAGTAATATACATGCGATTTTACAGTATGTATTTATGGGGTTATAGTTCTGTTATGGGATAGTTATTCTTTCTAAATCATGTTTAATTGATTTTGGTTTTCTCCCAGAAAAAGTAATTGTAAATACTGTTATGCACTGTTATCAGTTTGAGGCCCATGATAGTAACATACCTATGCACAACTCTACATTAATTGACTCAGTAGATATGTGGCATTCATATTTAAAGGGATAGTAATACTTAAAATGTAAAAAAAATATGTTGTAGGGTTTATCCCCCTGAGTAAAACAAGAGTACTCCCACTGCTGAAAGGTGTTTCATTCGAAAGTTATTAATTTTCAAAGTTGAATTTTTTAGGTGCAATAACACAGTGGCCTGAAATTGTACAGTGGTGCTGTTGCTACACCATCCTATGGAGATTTAGCTGTCCATAGGATCGTGTAGCAACAGCACCACTGTACAATTTCAGGCCACTGTGTTATTGCACCTAAAAAATTCAACTTTGAAAATTAATAACTTTCGAATGAAACACCTTTCAGCAGTGGGAGAACTCTTGTTTTACTCAGGGGGACAAACCCTACAACATATTTTTTTTACATTTTAAGTATTACTATCCCTTTAAACTATTTTTGTTTGTTACAGTAATTATATGTGAGTCATTGTGCTATAAAATGTGAGTTTTGTGTACATTTAAACATTTCCTTGCTTGATAAATTTGCATAAGATGATGCTTCAACCAGTTTTTGACTCTTCAGATTGCCTACTTACACTTTTATATACCGTAAAATCTCGGGTATAATACGCACAATTTTACCCCTCTTCACCTTATGTGAAGTGGGGGGTGTGTATTATACCCAAGAGTTTTTTTGATGACTTAAATAGTTTTTTTATTATTGCCGGCTACATTCCCTTCCAACCCCCCCCAGCGAGATCCAATGTCAAAAGAAGCCTTACTTTCTTTTGTGGCACTTGAATACAGTGATCTGTGTTAAGCTCTATGTCCCATCTTCCCTGCGGGCGGGCGGACGGCAGGCTTGCATTTGCCCCCGCTTCCTTCAATGGACTTTCAGGACCTTCCGCCTCCAGCCAATGATAATGCACCTGCATTACCATTGGCTGGAGGCGGAAGGTCCAGAAAGTCCATTGAAGGAAGCGGGATGAAAATGCAAGCCTGCCGCCCGCCCGCAGGGAAGATGGAATAGAGAGCTTAAAGGGATAGTAATACCTAAAATGTAAAAAAAAATATGTTGTAGGGTTTATCCCCCTGAGTAAAACAAGAGTACTCCCACTGCTGAGAGATGTTTCATTCAAAAGTTATTAATTTTCAAAGTTGAATTTTTTAGGTGCAATATCACAGTGGCCTGAAATTGTACAGTGGTGCTGTTGCTACACGATCCTATGGACAGCTCTGGTCTCAGGACCATAAATCTCCATAGGATGGTGTAGCAACAGCGCCACTGTAAAATTTCAGGCCACTGTGATATTGCACCTAAAAAATTCAACTTTGAAAATTAATAACTTTTGAATTAAACATCTTTCAGCAGTGGGAGTACTCTTGTTTTACTCAGGGGGATAAACCCTACAACATATTTTTTTTTACATTTTAGGTATTACTATCCCTTTAACACAGATCACTGTATTCAAGTGCAGCAAAAGAAAGTAAGGCTTCTTTTGACATCAGGTCGCTCTGGGGGGATGGAGGGAAGGTAGCCGGTAGCAATAATCTTTTTTAAGCAAAGGGGAAAACAAGGGTGCGTATTATACATAGGCACTCTTGTTTTCCCCTAAAATCTTGGGCATAATATATACCTGCGTATTATACACAGGTGTGTAGTTACTGAGTTGTTTTCCAGCTATTTTACCCAGCTATGTAACCAATGAAATGTAAATTTTTAGCTGATATTGTTGAAAATACTCTTTTGTGCTTCTGTTGATTCATGGTTTGTGTGGGCCATGCATATAGGTCAGTCTATGCTTATTTGGTATCACTGCAATAAATAATTAACACACTTACATTTTGTCTGAGATATAGTATATGAAATTAGCTAAAGATGTAATGTATACAAAACGGGTAGGAAAAAATGTGTCCAGCCTTCAAGTTACTACAAATATGCCAAGATTCTGGCACGCAAAAGGATAAAGGGTTGAAAGTCCACTTTAAATCTATGGGAATTGTTCCAGTCCTATACATCAGCCTCAGTGAAATCCCATGTACAAGACATCTTTGCATGTTTGTACTGTATGTTTACTGCACCTTTGTTTTTTTAACTATGCTGATATTTAAAAAAAATGTAAATGTCATATTTAATAAGCTAATCTAAATACAATATATAAAACTCTAGCCTGTTCAGCTGCACTGGTCCCGGGTTGCTATTAGCCACACCCTAAGGCAGCAGTAGGGAGGAGTTAGTAAAACTGGGGAGGTAATTTTGACCGGTGTGGGTAGAGAGACGAAGAAACTTGGACACTCCTGTCATAACCACTGCACACACTTTCCTGACCAAATCACTGCACACACTTGCCTGGCAAAATTAATGCAGCAAAGCAAGATCACTGAAGGGGCAGAACATATATTTCACATATTAGTATATTTTCAAAATGGCCACTTCATTTCTTCCCTTTCTACCCTTCTCCTCTTCATTTCCCTATCACATGCTCCTTTTCACCTCTTCATTTCTCCCTCCCTTTCACTACTTTACCATGCATTGCCACCCACCCTTTCACCCCCCTCCCTTTTACCATTCCACCCCCCCCCACTCTCCCTTTAGCTGCTCCACAGGTTCCTACATCCTGTCCTCCCTTTCTTTTCATACCAAAACTTGAAGGTTGCACAGAGGTCACCTCAGTCAGTGCAACCTGGAAATATTGGCTAAAGTGGCAGCATGTGAAATGGATCAGACTACGGCATGGGCTGTGCACACAGGTCTACATCTCTGCCCTGTAATACAGAAATGTCACCCACATCAAAAGGGTGTAGGCGTACAGCAATGTTGGCAACCTGTGAGCGAAAGAAGAAGCTGTTCCTCATGAATCCAGACCATCACTCTGCTTGGTGATCTTTGTGTCTGCAAATAAGTAGCCATATAGGTGATGGCACTTCAGAAGGATATCCTGAATTATCACTGGGAGGTCAAAATGTCTGAAGAAGAGTAAGAATAACAATTGGAAAAACAGTACCGTAAATCCAAATGAAAGCACAAACAATCAGGCTAAAATTATGGTAAAATGAGGAGATGGAGATGATGGTAGAAGGATGACAAGATGGAGATTTATGAAGGAAAAAAGAAAAAGGGCTATCAATGAATGTTCTATCCATATAGGCAAGGTAAAAAAATATTGATGATAATGTCTCTCTGTTAGACTTGTGCATGGGCAAAATTTTTGATTTAATTCTAATTTTTTTTTTCTAAATCAGATGGTCCTAATTTCAGACTGGACCTATTTGATTCAAACGAAATTCTGATACATTCCGAATTATTCGGCCGAATTTAACATGGGTTAAATTATAGCAGTGTGCCTCTGTGCACGCTGCTATCATTCTTTCCAGACAGGGTGTGCATATAGAAAAAGAACCATCCCAAAAACGGACATTGTCGTACATTGCCAGTCTGTGCATGTCACCTCTACTCCAGCATGGGATGCCGGTCACAATCCAAATTGCACATGTTCGAACATCAGCAACCCATGTCTGTCACATTCAATTTAGCATATGGTCGAACATCAAAAATCCATGCCTGTCATTCAATTAAGCACATGGTCGAACATCGACAACCCATGCCTGTAACATTCAATTTAGCATATGGTCGAACATCGAAAATCCATGCCTGTCATTCAATTAAGCACATGGTCGAACACCGAAAACCCATGCCTGTCACATCCTACTCAGCATAAGTGGTCGACTCGAACACTGACAAACTATACATGTGACATTCTATGTTAGTACATGGGTAAAGGTTAAGGTTTCATTTTCTGGTACCAGCCTTCTACCCTACTGTCCCTCTTTGGTACACAAATTCCTCTCTCTCATTTTCCAACCCTGATTTCCCCTCATATCAGATAAGTTTATGTGTACATACATTAGTGTTTCATACTACGTCAAGAATAAACACTTCAATGTGTGTTTAAACTGCAGTATGTGTGTCTAAATTAGTTTGTGTATTGAAAATACATTAATCTTGTGCTAAATCATCAACTCACTTACCCAAAGAGTTGTCAATAGGTTATGAAGTTAACTACAAAGTGACTGGAATATCCCACCAGTCACACCACCAGCAACACATATATATATGATCTCTGTATATCCATCTACCTTCACCACTTTAGGCTGTAACATTTCAAACACAAACCCCACTTTTTACTGTTTCATTCTCCTAAGCAATCTTCATCCTGTATTGTCCAAACCCTTAGCTGCTTTCACCCTTTGAGTGCCAGAGTGGTATCCAACACAGTGCTTTTTAATACGTTGGATAACTCTCTGACACTCAAAGATTTAAGTAATTTGTTCACATAAACCAAGGGCTGGCAAGAGTTCAACAAATAGGTCGACAACCATTCCCCATGCACCACTAATTCAAAATAAATTTCCCCCATCTTTGGCCATTTATTTTCCAGTTAGCTACATGTCCTGCTTCTGTCTTCCTAGCTATCACTGTAAGTACAGTAATGTTATGTACAGTATACATTGGAGTTGTCGAGTAGTAGTAAAGTTTGAAAGAAACTGAATGCGCCGGGCCTGGAGCACTCAGTTGCCTCCCTGGAATGATCTCAGGTTGCCACACATAGTTTGTCGAACATCACGAACTTATGTCTGTCACATTCTAACTTGTATAGCTTGTCAAACATAACCAAGCCGTCCGACCACACCTACAGTGCACAACTTGTCGAACAAACCATCTTGTCACTTCCTGCCCCTGCTTAGTTTGTGACATCATGTCGTATCTTCCTTGAATCGTATTGGATATATTGAGATGGCATCGCCCATTCCAACTCCTGCTTTCGAATACTATTGGCCCAAGTTTCAAACTCTTAGGATTCCCATTGCTGGTTGGCCAGGTGCCTTACTAGCAATGCAAAAAAGTTAAAGATGACTCTATTACCTGGAAAAAAAAGGTGGGGAATACCCCCAAACAAGAACCAGCCCCCAACAGACAGCCATTTCAGAGAAGCAGCCACCACCTTGAAAGAAAACAGAGGAAGAACAGCAATGGCCAGAGGAAGAGAAATACCCTTCAGTATGGAGGAGAATGAGGTACTAGTGGGGGCACTGCAGGGCTGTTATTCCCAGCTCTTTGGCCCACTGGCAGCTTCCACCGCAGTAGTGGATAGGAGCGAAACTTGGTATACTGTGGTGGAAGCTATCAATGAAGTGGCAGTGTTCCCATGCACATCAATCAGGTGCAGGAAACGGGTATACGACATTAAAAGGCAGGTGCTGTGGAAAAGGGCGAGGATGGAGGTAACGAGGTCATCTGGGGCCTCCAGTAGACCTGTTCTATTTCATCATTATGAACAGATCTTGGAATGCCTCATTGCAGCATCTGAGGCAGAAGCTGCTCCTGCTTCAGGCGATGATGAGGATGTTGTTGGTCCAGCTCCCATCACCCCTGTAGCAAGAACAGATGCTGAAGATGACTGTGCTCCTGCATCTTCCCCTGCCCCTACAGCACCTGTCTTCCCTGTCCACGTGCCCACACCTGTTCCTGTTGATGTACGTGCCATTCTCCATTAGCTGGAGGGAGCGACTCTTCCTCTGGTCTCGTGATATGCACCAGTTCCGCCAGGAGCAGTGGCAGTGATGCCCCCTCCCTGCATGCCTCAGAGTTGGGTACTCCAGCACCAGAATTGTCCGCAGCTGAGGAGTCAGACCATGCTGGTGTGTTTTCTGGTAAGTAATTGTATGCTGATGCATGTGTTCATGTAATGTTGTTAACCCTTTGAGTGCCAGAGGGGTACGCAATGCATTGCATGTGTTGTGTAACCCTCCGGCACTCAAAGGGTTAAATATCTACCACTGATCAGATAGGTGTGCAATGTATGGTAAAGCACTGCAAATCACACATATCTGCTCTGTGTAACTTAATCCTTTGTAATGCAATGTCCACGTGTGTGTACTGTAATGTAGTACTTTGTTATGCAATGTCCGTGTGAGTGTAATGTAATGTAGTACAGTTTGTTATGCAATGTCCATGCGTGTGTGTACTGTAATGTATTACTTTGTTATGCAATGTCCATGTGTGTGTGTAATGTAATTTAGTACTTTGTTATGCAATGTCCATGTGTGTGTGTAATGTAGTACAGTGTGTTATGCAATGTCCATGCGTGTGTGTAATGTAGTACTTTGTTATGCAATGTCCATGCGTGTGTGTAATGTAATGTACTTTGTTATGCAATGTCCATGCGTGTGTGTGATGTAGTACTTTGTTATGCAATGTCCATGCATGTGTGTAATGTAATGTACTTTGTTATGCAATGTCCGTGTGTGTGTGTAATGTAATGTACTTTGTAATGCAATGTCCATGCGTGTGTGTAATGTAATGTACTTTGTTATGCAATGTCCATGCGTGTGTGTCCTGTAATGTAGTACTTTGTTATGCAATGTCCATGCATGTGTGTAATCTGATTTAGTACTTTGTTATGCAATGTCCATGCGTGTGTGTGTGTACTGTAACGTGATGTACTCTTCTCAATACAGATTACCCTGATGGAATACCTAGCTCTGGCAGGGAGGGGGGAGAAAAAGTCATCACCCTCTATCTGGAGCCGGTCACCTCCACTGCTCTTGCCAGTGTGGAGGAAGAGGTGGCTGCTGGTAAGTTGTTTTTAAGATGTCTCCCTCATGTACAAACGTGTTTTTAGTCATGTTAAATTGTTTCATATGTGTATTAGCAACTCCAGCTTGCTTTAGCCATATCTAGTTTATATAACTATTGCATTGCCACAGGGGTGAGCAGCAGCGCATTGCTAAGCTATGATTTGCTCACCTTTTTGGCACTCCAAGGCAGGGCCAGACTGGCCTACCGGGATACCGGGAAAATTCCTGGTAGGCCACCTGCACTGGACTTCCCTGGGGCTGCTTCAAAATCAAGAAGCAATCCGTGGCCACGGTCCTGTCACCATGAGGCCGCGGATTACTTTTTGATTGCAGGAGCACTGGCTGCAGCCACAAGGTGACAGGACCGCGGCTGGGAGATGTGAAGGGCCCCACAACATGCTGAGGTCTGTGCCTTCTTCGGCACAGACCCATAGCAGCTGAGCTCCATAGTCTGATTTTTAGTAATGTCGAGCTCTGGGAGATGACATCATCTCCACTCTGCATTACTGAAGAGAAGACCATGCGGGAGCAACAGCAGTAAAGAGGTCTGTGCAGAAGGAGGCACAGACCTCTCATGCCACACTGCTGGACCACCAGGGAGGTAGGAAATGGACACGGGGGCAATGTGGAGATTGGGGGGCAATGTGGAGAATGAAGGACAATGTGGAGACTGAGGGTAATATGGAGATGGGGGGCAATGTGGAGATTGGGGGGTAATTTGGAGATTGGGGTGGCAATGTGGAGACTGTGGGGCAATGTGGAGACTGAGGGCAATGTGGAGACTAAGGTGCAGTGTGGAGACTGAGGGAAATATGGAGATGGGGGGCAATGTGGAGATTGGGGGGCAATGTGGAGACTGAGGGCAATATGGAGACTGAGGGGCAATGTGGAGACTAAGGGGCAATGTGGAGACTGAGGGCAATATGTGTGAAGAATAGCACAGCGTCTGCACACCGGGTCGGCCGCACTGCAATGATATGGGGCTGGTAAGCAGTTTTTTCCAGGGCTGGTTTTTATTCCCAGTCCAGCCCTGCTCCAAGGGTTAAATATCCCACTAATGCACATATGGAGCACATGTAAGAAATGTTTGACATGCTCCTGCCATTCACATGATGACATTGAAGGCATGATGGACACAAGCTAATGCACCATGATGGATGTCTCGGTATGTTGATGTCCTGCCATGCATTACAGTGATGCTTTATAGGCCAAATTTGCCTCTCTGTTGTTGAGTAAATCCTGATAACTAGGTTATCCCACCTTGGTGCAGTTGTTGTGAACCTGAATGCTTATACAACTGAAGCATTTAATGAAGTCAGTGTTTCTCATCACATGTTAATTCCCTTAATATCCAAAACAGGTCCAGCTGACATGCCAGAGGAGGTGGAGGAGGGGGTGCAGGAAGATGGTGGCGTGCAGGCCCCCGTTGGTGCACCTGGGCACCAGGCTGATTCTGGGCATCCTGACAGTGCATGTCGTGTGTCCAGGGCCAGCCCCCGCCCCCAGCAGCTCCTCGTCAGACAGTAGCCTGGCATCATCTGATGCCCTGCCTGCTACATGTGGTGGAAGGCGGCACCTACCCAGGCAGGGGCCTCGCACAAGAGGAGGAAGGAGGCCCCCCACTGACCCCATTCCCTCCAGAGGGGGATTTTTCAAAACATTTTTTATGTTTATTATTATTATTATTTATATTTTTTATAAAATTTTTCAATTTCAGCATTGTTGTTGTCCATTTATTTCAGATATAAACAGAGATACACCAAAGTGTTATGAGGAGGTGATGAAATGGAGATGACCCTTCCAGTGTAATGAACGATCCTTGCTTCTTCCATCTAGCCAGTGAACCAAGATTTAATCAACCTGTAAGTTCTTAGTGCATTGGCTCCATGGAATAATCCAGGAATCTGAGAATTTAGCACACTGGAGAAGTTCCTTACACCTCATCACCATTTAAAAACACCTTAGTGCATAACCGCACTGCTGACCCACTCTTCTGTGTGTGTCTCCAACCCTTGTCTGTCTTCCCTAGAGATTGGAAAAGGGAAGGAGACAGACAGATTTACATGAAGGGAAGCTGACAGAGGAGGAGGGTGGCAGGGACAGAAAGGGAAGGAGACGGATGGACAGAGAGGGAAGGAGGCGGATGGACAGAGAGGGAAGGAGGCGGACAGAGGGAATGAATGTAAAGGAGTGAAAGGGAGGTATGTAGACTGACAGGGCTCAGTTCAAATGTTGGAGACGGCTGTTTTTTCTGCCGACGGCATTTTTGTGGTATTAAAGTTAAGAGGTATTTTCATCCATAGGAACTAATGAAAACACCATAATTTGCAATTCAGTTGTCTGTGTAAGCTATGAAGATCCGATAAGGGACTCGAGTTATTGCAGGAAAGTTAAGACCTACGTTTTTTCTGACTTTAGTCCCTTATCGCATCTTGAAACAGCTGACACTGAAACAGAAATAAAGTTAAAAAACCTAAGACCCCAGTGGGTGTATTCATATGGGGCCCTAAGCCCCACATCAATACATCAAAGCACTCTAATACAACGTCAAATGTTAGTAGAATTAACCTCATGAGTGCCAGTGGGGTATAATCACCCTGCCGGCACTCATAGGGTTAACCCAACTAAGTAAAAAAAGACCCATCACAGTACAAGTAACACTTACCATTAATCCTGATGTCCAGCAGAGTCCTCAGTATACCAGACCTCTTCTGTCTTTCTTTCTTCTATTCTATCTTCTCCTCTTTCTTCTCTTCTGTCTTCTTTCCTCTTGCTGTAAAAAAACTCCAGAAAAGTATAAGTACAATGCATGAATATCTGGCACACTAATACATACTTTAACCCTACTGAGCCCCAGAGAGGTATGCAACACATTGCTTTGCAATGTGTTGTGTAACCCTCTCGCATTCAAGGGGTTAAACTATGTATTAGTGTGTTAGATATTGCTCTGGACTTACACTTTTCTGGGTAGTTTTTACAGCAAGAAGACAGAAGCTACAAGACAGTAGAGAAGACAGAAGGAGACAGATAGTAGATGACAGGTAAGTGTAACACTGATTAGTTAACGATCAGTGCTTGACAGTATGTCAGGCACCGATCATCAGCTTTTTTTCCTTTGAAGTTCCCAATACTGCCACTATTTAGTGGCGCTGAAAATTATTCAAACAAATTACTTAAATGTTTAATATTTTACACAGGGAGAAAGGTGACTCTCCCTTGTGGTGGCAATAAGGCCCCCTGTATGCCTATACAACTGTCAGACTGGTTGATGTGTCACTCTGAAAAAAATTATTCAGACAAATTATTTCAAATTTTTTTAATATTGTCTGTTGCATGTGCCATTTCTGTTGCAGAGGTGAAATACAATACAGCATGAGCATCTGTCATTTATCATCTGTAGCAAAGGTAATACATTACACAATATATAGCATGTGTCATATGTAGCAGAGATGTTATATACATATGGATGTAGCTGAATTAGAAGGAAGAAGGGAAGGTGAGAATGACTGGTGCGGTATCCTTTTGAAACGTCAAAGCCATTTTAACCATGTTGCAGTGTTTAAAATAGTAACATGAAAACCTCGAGCTTCATAAAAGCGCTAGGTTGTCATGTCGCATAATTAAACATCACTATATACTGACCACAACTCCCAGCATCCTTACCTTACATTGCCCAGCTCTCTTTAAAGCAGAACTACCACCTCTTACAAACATGTCCCCAAATAAATACCCATCTGGCGACTAGCTGCTCAGTAGCGCTTGTTGCCAGAATTATTACCACGCTAATGATAATTATACACTTCTCCTGGACTGACAGTCAGGAAACCGCACAGACATCTTTCCATAGTGACATCTGCGCGCCTGTGCTGTCAGTCCCAGCCTGCTCTAGGAGGCATTGTTTGGAGCCATTCGGCTCCAAATGGGACTGACAGTGCAGGCATGCAGACGTCACTATGGAAAGATGTCTGCGCAGTTTCATGCCTGTCAGTCCGGGAGCAGTGTATAATTTTCATGAACACGGTAACAATTCTGGCGACTAGCTCTACTGAGCAGCTAGTCGCCAAATGGGTAATTATTTGGGTTCATGTTTGTAAGAGGTGGTAGTTCCACTGTAATGTCACAACGTTTCAAAAGGGAACCGACCGGTGCGAGGCAGACTCAGGATGACAGCAGCAACACTGGAGATGTAGCCAGAACTGCAGAACACTGGAGCAGGCAGGACTCAGTCCGTAGATGGATACAGCAGCAACTGAGGAAGACTGGTGAGAGGTAGACTCAGGATGACAGCAGCAAAACTGGAAATGTAGCCAGAACCGCAGAACACTGGAGCAGGCAGGACTCAGTTCGTAGATGGATACAGCAGCAACTGAGAAAGACTGGAGCAAGGCAGACTCAGGATGACAGCAGCAACACTGGAGATGTAGTCAGAACAGCAGAACACTGGAGCAGACAGGACTTAGTCCGTAGGTGGATACAGCGACTGAGGAAGACTGGTGAGAGGCTGACACAGGATGACAGCAACATGGATGATTGTAGATGTCTGAAGTCCTTTTTGTTTTTCTAATCTGCATCGAACCTGAGAGCAGGGTAACCCAGCTTTGGCAAGTTGACTTTTAAAAAAGTCATTTGCTTCATGAGCTGGGGGGCCAATTGAGAGCGCTGGGGGCTAAGTATATTTCCAGTAACAGAAAATACCCGCTGACTCTGGACAGTGGTTGAGGGGCAAGAAAGCAACTCCTGGGCTACCAGGGACAATGTAGGCCACACAGCCCTCTTGTTATCCCGGAAAGTCAAGGTATCTGTACCTGGGGTCAAAGAAGGTTCCACAAGGTAAGCCTTAACCTCAGACACAGCACTTTTTCTATTAATGGGGAGCTGTTTGTTTTGTCCAAAGCACAATCTGTCCACTGCCTCAGCCTTTCTTGCAGGCGACATTACTACTTCCTGTGCTGGTCCTGCTGGGTTCGTATTGGCTGCTGGTGTCTGCCCCGCCCAGCACTAGCCTTTTTAATCTCAGTCCTGTCATTCCTTTGGCTCCCTTTCGTGGTGTTCCTGTACCTGGAGTTTGTTCTGCTGTTGGTTCCTGCTCTGTATATGACCTGGTTTTGCCTGACCTTGCTCCTGTCTCATCGCTCCATGTTCCGTGGCTACTACCGTTCTGTGTACCGCTCCTGGCTGTGGCTGACTACCCGATCCATTGCTGACTAGGACTGGCTGACTACCGCTCTATGTACCGATCCAGGCTGTGACTGACTACCCGATCCGATGCTGACTAGGACTGGCTGACTACTGCTCTGTGTACCAATCCTGGCTATGGCTGACTACCCGATCCATCGCTGACTAGGACTGGCTGACTACCACTCTGTGTACCGATCCTGGCTGTGGCTGACTACCTGATCCGTTGCTGACTAGGTCTGGCTGACTACCACTCTGTGTACCGATCCTGGCTGTGACTGACTACCCAATCTGTTGCTGACTAGGACTGGCTGACTCCGCTCTGTGTCCGATTCTGGCTGTGGCTGTCCAACCAGCCAGTGACTGATGAGGACTGGCTGATTTCCATCCTGGCACTGATCCTGGCTGTGGCTGTCTGTCCGATCCATTGCTGACTAGGTTTGGCTGTGTACCTCTCGAGTACCGATCCTGGCTGTGGCTGACTACCCGATCCGTTGTTGCATAGTGTCCTGCCCGTGCCTGTCAGTGTTGCCTTGCCAAGTGCCTGTCAGCGTGGCCGTGCCAGTGCCTGTCCGCGTTGCCCTACCAGTGCCTGTCAGTGTTGCTTCCTGTTACTCTAGTCTTCTGAGACTAGTATCTTGTCAGGGCCAGTCAGTGTTGCCTCCGGTCACTCTAGTCTCCTGTGACTAGTGTCTCGCCAGTGCCTGTCATTGTTGCCTGTGGTTACTCTAGTCTCCAGAGACTAGTGCCTTGCCAGTGCCTGTCCTTGTTGCCTCCAGTTACTCTAGTCTCCTGAGACTAGTGTCTTGCACATTCCTGTCTGTGTTGCCTCCGGTTACTCTAGTCTCCTGGGACTAGTACCTTGCCTGTGCTTGTCAGTGTTGCCTCCGGTTACCCTAGCTGTCTAGGGATTCTGCCCTGCATACAGCTTCAGCCTTGCTGTTTGGGTCACCTCCTAGGCTTGGTACTGCTGAGGTTCTGTTCCTGGTTCCTGACACCTGTTCCTGCCTGCAGTATTTCTGTTTTTGTTTTGCTTGTCTCTTTGCACCCTGACCTGTGTCAGATTTGGGAAGTGCCACGGTACAGTCCGGATCTGGGCCCGTGAAGGGTGACCTTGTGCTCTTTATTATTCTTAATAAAGCTGATTTTACCTTACTAACTTGTCTGAGTGTTCTTACAAAACCGTGACATGCTACTGGCGCTGCTACTAATAGGTCCTGGAAGACCACCACACTCCTCCAGCTCATCTTCGGAATTTTCTCCCACCTGTGACTGCATTCTAGTTTTTTTTTGCCTCTCACGCACCCTCGTTATCAATTGTTCCCTCCAGGCAGTGAGGGAATTGGAACAAATTCCTTGCCTTTGATTCAAGGATCGCAAATTGTGGCAAGCAATAACTTGGGACAATTGTCATATGCGCTCTTCAGCAACATTGGGAAGTATATTACCCTCAGCACCAGGCAAGCGTTTCCTACGGGAAAGGAAATCATCCAATTTTAAGGAGAGGTGCGTGAAGAGAGGCATGACTTCTGCCAGGCTAGCGTTCTCTTTGCTCAAAAGTTCAGTCAAAGCATGGAAGGCGTAAGGATTGTCATTACCTGTTCCATAAGGGCCCAGTCACCCCTGCCCAGTGCTCTGTTCCTGCCAATGAAATGGTGACATGACATTGCATGAATGGCCTTTTTCTGCTCCAGGAAGAAGAAACTGAGGGGACACTTTCTTCATCTTCACATGCTGGAGCAATCTCACTATGCTTTTTTTTTCTACATACTTTTACAGGGGTACTAGTAGACCCAAAAATGGCAGCAGGGATGTTGGGACTGGGATTGGAGGAGGATACAGTAACACTGGTGGCAGAGACACTAGCAGCTACTGCCTGGGAGACTCATTTGGAACTGGAGAGGCAGATGGTGAGTTTTCATTAATAGAAGACAGAATTGTAGCTGGAGAAACAGGAGGAGTACTATGGGCATCAGTGGAAAAATGAAGCTCAGGAGAATAATCAAGGTCAGTGGAAAAATCAAGCTCAGTGGAAAAATCAAGCTTAGCAGGCCTTGGTCCCTCATATTCTTCTTCTACCTCTTGTAGGTTTGGACAGGAAGAAAAATCATCAGCAGCAGCAGATTTTGGGGAGAACTGATGAATTTCCTCTTCTGCCTGGTGGCTACTGGGAAATGGTAAATTATCTTCCTCAATAACCTTTTTTGGAGACGATATGCTCTCATTGTCAGTGACTCTGGTGGCAGGAGAAATTTTCTCAAAATACTCCAATAATTCAAGTTTGGGCTGCTTACACGGATGTTCGCTGTAAAACTCCAGCGTTGATACTGCCCGCAGTTTCACACCAGTAATGTTCATGTTCAACATGCTAGGTGTCCCCAGGTTTATAGAACTGGCTGTAGCGGAGGTGGTGACAGAACTGGCAGTGGCAATAGTCATTGTGCAGGTGGTTCTGGGGGGATCATCATGAAACAGCTGACAAGAGACAGGTGACAGCCGCTTCGTGGTCTTAGAGGAGGAACTGGACCTCTCTACCCTGCTAGTAGAGGTAGAACGACCTGCAGTTCCCTTCTTTCTAATTTTTGGTTTGGGCTGCTGCTGCTGAGTCTGACTAGTACTACTCAAAGTACTCTTCTTTCCCCGTCTGCTGCTGCAAGATCTGCTTGAAAGCAACTGCACTGTGGTGGTGTTGGTGGTTGCTGGGTCACTGCAGCTCTTACCAGGATGAGGAACATCAGGTTGTTCACTAGGACTCAAATCCATTACAGATAGATAGGTAGTGAATGATTATAGTTTTACAACTTTAAAACCTGCCCACACGACAACTGTGACACTTGTATTTTGAATATTTTTAATAAAACAAACACAGGTGACTCTCCCTTGCGGTGGCGAGAAGGCACCCTGCCTGCCTATACAACTGTGACACTGGCAGTGTGACTCTGGAAATTAGTCAGACAAATACCTTGTATTTTGAATATTTTTAATAAAACAAACACAGGTGACTCTCCCTTGCGGGAGAAGCTTATTGCAATACACACAGAAGAGGAAAAGTAGTGCATGACACGGAGAATGGAACTGGACTAGAGACATGGAGGGAAAAATATGGAGGGAAAGTAATCTAGCGTGCACAGGTAGTGCAACTAAGATCCGACTCCGAACAGTCCTGGTCCGAAAGTAGTCAAAACTTTTGGAAATTTGTCGAATGTCGAAAGTTTCGACGACTTTCAGATCAGGGCTGCTCGGAGTCAGATCTTTTTTGTCGAACGATCCTTGCGTGTCGGATGGTCTGAATGTCTCCAAATGACCCCATTTTCAACTAATTCCGAATTTCTCCGAATCTATTCGCACAAGTCTACTCTCTGTATGAGAATCAAGTGCCTTGGTCACTTAGAATTAGCAGTTCTAGTAGGAGATAAAAGTTCAGAAACAGAAAACATGAAAACCATCTATAAAATCAATGCAAATAAAAGCATAACAATCTTCAATATATACACTCACATACTGCCCATCTTGGGCTTTAGGCTTTTCTTGGGTCCCTACCCCTTATAGCTAATCAAGCTGTGCCTACTGTGCTGTCCAACAAGCATCTTCTTGATCCACCAGATCAGCTTTCTATGAGATTACCTTCGGTAGCTGTTTACTTTCTGTAAACACGGCTCTGAAACTCCTCTTAGGGATACCGTATAATACAGTAACTAGCACATGTGCTCAGGCATCTGAGAGAGTGGTTTTGGCCAGCACAGCAGTTGCCTATTCTGCCTATTGGGTAATTTGTCCCTGCTTTAAATATAGGTTGCTTAAGAGAATTACATTCAGCAGGGCTGCACAGGAGCTAGTGACACCCTGCAATGTGTGTTTTTCACATGTATCGTACATTAAATGGAACACCTGGTCACATTACCTTGGTATTCCTAATGAGACAGCCATATAGACTTCACTGCCATACTAACAGCTACAAAGAACTGGCCCACAAGATTCCTATGTTTATTGTATTCTTGGCCACAGGCAAACTGAGTTTTGCATGTGACTGTGAAACAAGCTCCATTGTTAGAATTTTAAGCACTAGTTAATATTATTACTAAATCCGCAGTATAAGTTATACATTAGACAGGCATTCCCATTCATCATTTTCTGAAGGGCAAGCTGTCATCTGCTTTTTTGGCCTCTTGCCTTTTTTTCTTACCCTCTATTGTTCTACTGACATTCACAATCTAAGAACTTCACACACCAGTGCAGGAATGCCATCTGTGGTTTCAACAACATCTCTAACAGCAGCAGAATTCTCATTAAATCATAGCAGTGAGCTTATAATACCCACCTATTCTATGCATGCTTAACCTAACATTCTAGGGTCAATACAAGCCTTGCTGGTTGGGGGGGGGGTTACTATAAACTAAAGCCCAAGGGATATATTTTTGATTGTGGCCGGGGAATGTGGAACAAATAATCCTTGCTACCCTAAGCTCTTGCTGTCAGTTTCAGACTTTGCCTTTACACTTTTTGTTTCTTACATGGATTATTGAAGTATTCATTAGAGATTATACAACAGATGATTGTATTATTAAAGGAGAAGTGACAACTCCTAATAATAACCTCCAGTTACTTCAGGCCAGAAAATCCAAATGGCTCCTGTGAAAGTTTCCCATGCTCCTTGGTTCAAGAGATAACATCTTCGGTCAGTCTTGGATTCCATGTCCATGGAGGCAGACATGACAGTTGCTAACAAGGAGCACAGAACCTCAAACCTGCTCACTGTAACTTATATTCTTAACCCTTTAAGAACCAGAGAGGTGTGCACTGTATTATGAAGCAATTAATTGAGCAACCTACTGCGTTTCACTCTATACTAACGCTTACTCAAAGACTAAAGAAATTAAATTTCCAACTTCCTTATAAACTTTTAAAATCACATCCAAGGACCTGGATGTGTGAGGGTTAAACAGCAGTAAAGGTGAATTAATCATTGTGGAGGCTGACTTTCAGCTATAGGTTGACCGCTGCTCAGAGGCGTAACTAGAAGCCACCAGGCCCTGGTGCAAGAATTGCCATTGGCCCCCCGACCACATTGGCCCCAGACCCCCTCAACCACATTGGCCACCTCCATGTTGCCCTCCAATCTCCAAATTGCCCCTCCATCTCCACAATGCCCCCATCTCCACAATGCCCCCATATCTCCAAATTGCCCCTTCAACAATGCCCCCTTCAACTCCACAATGTCCCCTTCATCTCCACAGTGCTCCTCCCACAATGCCCCCTTCATCTCCACAATGCCCCCCAATCTCCAAATTGCCCCTTCCACAATGCCCCCTTCATCTCCACATTGCCCCTTCCACAATGCCCCTTCATCTCCACATTGCCCCTTCATCTCCACATTTCCCCTTCCACATTGCCCCTTCATCTCCACATTTCCCCTTCCACAATGCCCCCTTCATCTCCACATTACCTCTTCCACAATGCCCCCTTCATCTCCACAATGCCCCTACCTCCAGTCCCTGGTGGTCTAGCAGCGTGGCTTGACAGATCTGTGCCTCCTTCAGCACAGATCTCTACAACTGAATCTCCCGTGCGCCGCTCTAGTAATGCAGAGGCTGGGAGATAATGTAATCTCCCAGCGCTCTGTATTACTAGAACTGGCGGCCGTAGTGGGAGTTGCTGCGGGCGAGGGGGTCGCGGGGGGCGGACGGGCCCCTGGAGTGACGGCCCCGGTCGCAGGTGCGACCCCTGCGACCCCTGTTGTTACGCCACTGCCGCTGCTGATGACGGCATGCTTCACCAACCTTTTCAATTAATGTGATTTTAAAAGTTTATAAGGAGGTTTGAAATTGAATTTATTTGGTCTATGAATAAGCGTGAAAAGCGTTAAACCTGTTGTAGACATCAACACTAATAGCTATTCCATCCCCCCCCCCCTCTCTATATATATGCACCATCCTTATGATTTTAGTATTTTTTCAATAAAGCTGAGTCTTTTATGAAGCCGTTTGTTTCTAAATTGTATCCGGAGTGTTGTCCATTTCTTTGTCTCAGTGTCAGTCAGTAATCCAAAAGTGTAGGAAAAAATTGCGCCATTTTTTTTTAATGAAAACAACAGTTTAAAAAAAAAATGTTTTCCATATTAATTTGGGTGGCATAGGAAAATGTGTAGGGTTCATCAGAGAAGACAGTGATATTGAATGTATGAACTTACCAATGCAGTTCCATTAGAGTTAGCCTCTAACTCCAATGGGTGAGCTTCAAGTTTTGCACTACAGTACAGCATATGCTGTAGTGCATACCGGCAGACATCATTAGGAATTAAATGCCAGCAAGCCCCACACACCAATCCCATAGCATGTGTAAGGAAATGGTGTACACTCCCACCATCTCCTCTTTGCCTTGTTCCATGCATTTCTGTAAAGAGAAGCTGAATAAAGAATGTTACTACAAATTGCTATATTGCCCTCCCCTTGGTTCAAGCAGCATTAAGAGGACAGGGTTTTGGAGTATGTAGCTCATTATATTGTCATCAGGCATGTGTAAGGACAAAAAACCCATTCAAGTTCCAGATTTAGTATGTAATCGCCATCATACACTCACCAACCCTTTGCCTCAATTCCATTAAAAATATGTGAACAAACGTGTGATGAGCAACCAGTGCCCCGTGGTCTGTATGCGGGCCTCAGAAGCTTCTCCTGTGGCCCTAGTCTTTTCTCTGGATAGGGAAGAGGAGATCACTTTCCAGTACCACAGCACAAACTATTTATTTTCACCTGAAAAAAGCAGCCATCCTCTTTGTTTTCCTAGGTGGGGAAATAGATTATCACTGAATGAAGGAATGGAGGAATATGTTTATTTATATAGTACTACAAGTGTACACAGTGATTTATAATTTAAGGGTTTGGACAATACAGGGTGAAAAGTGTTTACCAATTGAAACACTGTAATTGAGGTTCCTGCTTGAAAGCATACAATCTAAAGTGATTAAGGGAGACATACAGAGAATGTAAGAGTTAAGAGGAGCATACACCGCTCGAGTTTTGGTTGAGATAGGCAAACATAAATAAGTTAGTAAATTATAAGAGTCTTGGATGTATACCATGAGTGCCTTCTAGCTTGTTGAAGTCTTTTTGAGGAGATGTAATTTTAAGAGAAACTTGAAAACCATAAAAAAGTGCAGTGGCACAGGTTGAGAGCAGTCCATAGATAAAGAGCAACAAAGGGAAAGGTTTTGATATGAGAGCTGTAGACATAAAAGGAGCTGAGAGAAGAATGTTGTTGGCTAATCTTGAGAGGTGGGATGGGTTATAGCAGGAGATCAGGGTGGAAATGTAGGAAGGTGTAGATAATAGTTTGGTTTTAAATGATAAAAGCAATATTTTATAAGATTTACAGAGTTTGATAGACAGCCATTTGGGTGACTGGAGGAAGAGGGGTGCAGGGACAAACCTAAGTGTCAGTAAGGTAACTCGTGCTGTAGCATTCTGTATGCATTGAAATGTATGGAGTTGCGTGGCAGGGAGACAAGAGAGAAGAAGATTACGGTAGTCCAAGTAGGATAGGATGAGTGCTTGTGTAAGAATTTTAGCTGTAGAGGAATGGATGGACATTTGCTATTATATGCAAGACAAAGTGACAGGATTTTGTGATAGCATTAATATGATGAAAGAATGAGAGACCAGTGTTAATTATCATCTGTAGGGACAGTGCTTCCGATATTGGGTTTGTGGTAGTGCTATTTACTGTCACCAGGAAGGGCACTACTGGGTCAGGTCTATGCGAGATGAGGAGTAGCTCAGTTGTTGACATGTTGAGTTTGAGGTAGCCATCTGAGATAGCTGAGAGGCAATCTGTGACTTTATATTAAGTTAGTTGAGTTGCAGTTAAATAAAGCCCAAATAAAGTCCAAATGAGTGCTATTGTGTATAGAGAGAACTCCAAAAGAGAGGTGGGTGGGAGAGGACAAAGAGGTCGCAATGGGGACATTGAAGGATCAGTTAGTTAGATAAGAGGACAGCCAGTTCAGAGCTAAGATTTGGATGCTTAAAGTGATAGTAATACTTCATTTTTTGCTTATTTAGTATTAAAGGCATTAAAAAATATTAAGAACTATATGTCTTATCTCTCAAACGTTTATGGTTTGAGAGATATTCACAACTAAATTTTCCCCCTTCCTGATGTCAGCACTCTAGCTGAAGGATTTGTATTCTGGTCCACAGACTGGCCGGCGGCTCTTCAGCAGAGCCGAGATCGCTATCTTAAAAAAAACTGCTTCATTGGAACGGTCTACTAAGTGTTCTTGGTTTGCAAGCATACTTTGTAGACCATTCCAATGAAGTAGTTTGTTTTTAAAGATCACGATTTCAGCTCTGCTGAAGAGACACCGGCCGGTTTGAGAGATAAGACTTACATAGTTCTTAATATTTTTTTAATGCCTACAATACAAAATAAACAAAAAATGAAGTATTACTATCACTTTAAGGAGTGAAGAATTTGGATGAGGAGAGCATGATTGACAGTATCAAAAGCAGCTGTGAGATAAAACAGGATAAGTATTGAAGAGTGACCTTACAGTTTGGCAGTGTGTAGATCACTGACGACTCTTGTAAGAGCAATTTCTGTGTAATGAGCAGTGTGAAAGCCAGAGTGTAATGGGTCAAGCAGGTTGTGAGTGATAAGGAATTCAAGCAGGCTGGATTAGACTAGGTTTTACAAGGGCTTAGAGGAAAAAGGCAGGAGAGAAACAAGTTGATAGCTAGAGGATGTGGTGCTCTCAAGGGAATTTTTCTTGAGGATAGGTGTCACCATGGCATGTATGAAGTCATAAGGAAAAGTAGCAGATGCAAAGAATGAGTTAAAAATCTGTAGTAGTACAGGTATTAATGTGGGAGAGAGGCACTGGATGAGGTGAGAGGGAACCGGATGGAGTGTGTAAGTAGTGCAGGGAAAGGAGGATGGCAGGTTAGTCAATTGCTCCTCTGTGACATGGCAGAAGCGGAACAGGGGAGGACCGGAGAGTATTTACAAGAGGAATATTGCCCTAGATGGAATCCACCTTGGCTTTGAAGAAGTTAGCAAAGTCTCATGGTTGTATCGAATTTGGGAGGGAGGCAGAACGAGGGTGGAGGAGGGAGTCATAGGTATTGAAGAGATGGCAGGGGTTGGATTTATACATGATAATTAGATTGTGAAAAGTATTTTTTTTAGCCAGAGACAGAGCAGAGTTAAAGAAGGAAAGAAGGAATCTGTAGTGGACAAAGGTTGCCAGAGTACATCAGCTAAACTGGTACAGGGGTGGAGGAAGCTGGTGTTTTTATTAAGCCATGGCCATTTGGTTAGATTAAGAATGGCAGAAAGAGAGAGGACACTGGAGGTTCAAAGAGGAACACAGGTTCTAAGATATTTATTAATGATTGCATGCAGTAGTGGTGGTGAGCAGCATGCTAGATAAACTTCCTTACTCTGTCTTTGACAACTCTACCTCAGATTGTGCTAACTGCGGCAGTGATGGTTCTATGAGAGTCGGCAAGTTCATTACATTGTCAAAATGCACACATAGCAGTCATGAGAGGGGGATATATGATTTTATATACCTCAGAAATTTTTCTATACAAAACACTTTTCTCTCTTGTATACTGTGGAGAACATATATAAATGCAAAAGTAGACAATTCTGGGGTAAACCATCTGATCCATAGGGGTAGATAATAATCCCCATGGTTATAAATAGGGATTATAACCCCTTGAATGCTTACACAATTACATAGTTGACAAAGCTGAAAAAAGACATGCGTCCATCAAGTCTAGCCCATGCCAAAAACACCCCTGTTGATCCAGAGAAAGTAAAAAAAAAAACCTGAAGTAATTTCCAATTTAGCCTCAAGTGGATAAAAAATTCCTTCCTGACTCCAAATGGCAGTCAGATAGTTCCCTGGATCAACAACCTATCTGCAATGCTATTTGCTTCTTAAAGAGCTGGAGATTAAATACCTAATTTAAAATAACGTTAATTTGTGGAATTTGTTTTTGTCTCCTGTGGTGCAGTTGGCTTGCTCCAGAATTACTTCTGTTCATCTGAGTATATCAGCCGAATTGTTTATGGGAAAGCCTCAACTAGTCTCTCGAAGCAAAAATCAGCACTAGCTGTGACTCTCCCTTTTAGGGTCAGGTATGAGAATAAACTTGTCTCAGTCATACAATATAACTGGCAGAAGTATAAATAAACAGAAAAGGGCAAAAATTACAAGGAAATTCATCTGCCCAACTTGTCTTCTTGGCAATTGTTGACATTTTCCATTCATTATTATGCCTGTTGCTTAAAATAAATAGCACATTTCAGTCTCTTGTTCTGCAGTCTACATAGTCATGTTAGTGACATGAAATCAAGAGAGATGTTTACGCTGTCAATGTGTATAATGTTTGAATAGATTGACAATTATATGTAAAATTTGGAACTTAACGTGTCAGTCCAATGCCCCACACACCCTTCATGCTTGGCTAAATCTGTTAGGCAAAAAAATTTAACAGGATCTGGAAAAAGTGTAGAGTCAATCTCGTACATTTTTTCCACAAAACAAAATTAGATAGGGCTACTGCAAAATCTGTCATATGAAGTCCTTTGAAATTTGGCACTAATATAGATCTAGTGAAAGACATGGGGAAGAGTCACTAAGTTGTGATAAAGAGGTGATAAAGTGGAGATGACTTCTCCTGTTTATCACTTCTCCAGTTCCTATGTTATTCTATAGAGCCTATTCACTTAGCTCTCCAAAGTTGGAAAAACCTTAATGCATAGGGTCCATAGAATAACATAGGAACTGGATAAGTGATAAACTGGAGAAGTCATCTCCACTCCATCCCCCTCCTATCACACGTTAGTCCAATGAGTTTTAAATACTATGGGGAGATTTACTAAGCGGTTATAATGAGGTGATAAAGTGGACATGACTTCTCTAGTTTATCACTTCTCCAGTTCCTATGTTATTCTATAATGCCTATGCACTAATACCTACAAAGCTGAATAAATCTTAGTGAATAGGCTCCATACATACATACATACATAGGAATTGGAGAAGTGATAAACTGGAGAAGTTATCTCCACTTTATCACTTCTTTATCACCGCTTAGTGAATCTACCCCCATGTACACACAGGGGGAGATGCATTCAATTGTGATAAAGCAGAGATGAGTTCTCCAGTGATATCAGTTCTCCAGTTCCTATGTTATTCTATGGAGCCAATGCACTAAGATCTCCAAAATTGGTTAAAACTTCGTGCATAAGCTCTATAGAATAACATAGGACTTGGAGAAGCGATATCACCGGAGAAGTAATCTCCACTTTATCACCTCTTTATCATGCCTTAGTGAATAACCCCACAGTCTTTTCACGTAAAACTTGTTGATCTGTGGTCTCCTTCCCAAGATACTGAGTTGTGAAAGAAAATTCACTTGCAGTACATTTTGCAAAGAGAAAATTAGTGCAGATTTCTGTATAAGCAGTAAAGATTTGTTATTTTGACTCTGGATCATGTTACTGTGTTAAAATCATGTATTTATTAAGGCATACTAAAACCTGATGTTTCATTAGATGCACATGCTACTTTGCTCAGGCATCAAAACAAGGTCTGGATTCCATTTCAGATTATATAATTATCTACAAATCCTCCCATAAATTCAATAGGAATCTATGAGATAAAAACCATTGATGCAGTGGAATATAGGTCTGAACAAGTATCCACTGAAACAACAGATTTTAGTATGCATTAATAAATACTTTTTTTTTTCTTTAACCTTTATTGAAAATTTTCAAAGATAATACAATGAACGAGAATAAAAAAGGTTAATACACATAACATTCGACCAATGCATAAATTATAGAATCCCCCGTTTAACCAGTATCTAAAGTGGATTAGTAGCTATAAAGGGGGTAACTTAATATTAGGAGATGCAGTACCCATCGTTGGAAATATCCAAAAGCCACTAGTTTGAAAAGAGAAGAACATGGTGCAGGAGGAGAAGGAACGTACTGCATCAATAGGACAGAGATGTGCGAAGGAAGTGTGTGTAGGATGGGAAAAGGAAAGGGAAAGGAAGTATGGGGGAAAGAAGACAAAAAAAAAGAGGGAGGGGAACAGAGACTCTCTCGCCACATCCACCCAGCCAAGGGGTCCCACCACAGGAGACTAATAGACAATAGAAATATTGATCTCACAGTCAAATAGATGTATGCGATATCTACCAAAGACACTAGGTAAGAGAACAGAGTGGAAATATGTGAAAGGTTATTGGTCACGGGCTCGAGAAAACCCATTGCGACCACAGGGTCTCAAAATCGGTTATAGTACTGGAGGATAGTGCAAGATAGCGTTCCATAAGAATAATGTGGTCAAGTTTCGACAACCAAAGGGTGACAGATGGAACCTCACTCTGCTTCCAGTGAAGAGGGATCAGAGCTTTAGCAGATGTCAGAAGGTAAGGTAACATTTTCCACACAGCTCCGGACATGGAGATGGTAAGGTGATCTTTAAAGTTAAACAGGCAAAGCCATGGGTCAAGAGGTATTGGGGTATTCAGACGTTTAGCAATGGTCTGAGTGACTTCTTGTCAAAAAGTTACAATAAGGGGGCAAGTCCACCAGATGTGAAGCATCGTCGGGGAAGAAGGATGAAATAAGAGCTGGGACCCTATACCACCTGGTTAAAAGCTTGTAGTTAACCTCCCTGGAACGGATATCTCTAAATGTGTAAAAGTTAGTGGAAAAGATAGCCTCCCACTGGTCAATCTCCAAGGACAGACCTAGGTCAGACTCCCATTTCAGTAGATGAGAATGTTTCCTAGTGACCTGAACAGGTTGCAAAAGGGAGTAACAGTATGAAAGAGGTCTAAGTTTTTGTGAGGGATCAGATAGTTTCCTTTCAAAGGGAGTGACGGGTCGAGATAGCGATCTTCACCTGGCCAGCGAATGGTACCAATGACGAACCTGCAGGTAGAGCCACCAGGGCACTCCTATACCACCCATCATTGATTGTAACTGGTCTCTATCCATAAAGCCCATATTAGAGGAAAGAGAACAAACTGAAGTCAGGTTGTGTTCTACCCAGTGTGCGAGATTTCCACCATGTCTGCCCGGCGGAAAGTCTGGTGACCCAAGGAAAGATTGCAAAGGGACGGGGAGGGGGAAAGAGAAAACCTTGTGTTCGATTCCCGCCAGGAACTCAAAATGTGTCCTAAAATAATGTGATTGCCGCACAATGATGTGTAATTGGTATGTTCAGACCAAAGAAGTTGAAGAAAGTCCATGTGGCCGAGAACATGCGCCAACGATTTAGTCCAATGTTTGGGGGCCGAACTACTGAAGTCAAAAATTTTTGCAACAGCTGCAGCTTTGTAGTATCTGTGAATGTCAGGCAGGCCTAAACCTCCTCTGGATGGTTTTTCACACATTACATCAAAGCGTAACCTGGATTTTTTCTGAGCCCATATAAAGTGAGAAATCAATGTCTGTATCGATACAGATACAGAGTTCCATGACTGTAGATCCAGCGATATGGATTGAATAAGAGGGGTTAAATTGATGTTCGGAAGATCTGCAAGATCTCTAGAGATGTTGACCCCCAAATATCTAATAGACGATGGAGCCCATTTAAATTTATACGTAGATTGAAGATGCTGAGAGGTCTAAAGTCACATTAAGTACCTCCGATTTGGAGTAATTAATTTGGGCCATAGAAGTCCGAGAACATTCTGATAAAACATCAAGAAGTGGAGGAAGGGAAGCAGCTGGGTTAGAGAGATAAATGAGGACATCATCGGTGAAGGCCGCCAATTTAAAGGAGTGGGGTCCCGATGCTATTCCTGTAATGTCAGGGTGGGTCCTGATGCGGTTAAGAAGAGGCTCGAGGGTGAGAATAAATATGAGTGGGGACAGAGGACATCCTTGTCTCATGCCATTTTTAATGTTGAATGATTCCGATAGTGTACCGTTTACCAAGACTTTGGCGGAAGGACAGGAGTACAAGCTCATAATACCTTTAAGCATTTGAGGGCCTAAGCCTATATTTACAAGAGTTTAATAAATACTTTTTAATTTAAATATATTTGGTATGCCTCATTCACCTATCTTAGACTTGGCTGATGAAATAAACTAAGGTTAACCCTTTAAAGGGATAGTAATGTTTCACAAAAAAAAGCAGCTCCAATTAATCTTCATAGCAGTTTAGCCATATAGAGTGTTATTTCAGTACTGTCAGAGTTGTAGTTCAAGAGTAATTGAATGATAAAGTATCCCCCTCCCGTCCCTTTTACCTAGCATAAGCCACGTGCCCTCAGATCCCCTCAGATGTGGAATCTGGTCCTGGAACCAGACAGATCACAGCAATGGGCAATTTTCTTACTGTGAGCATAAAGAAACCCCTGCCCCCATGAACAGGTTTTTCAGGTATTTTTTTTTTATCTTACTTAAGATTGTCCCTCTCTGCAATCCATCCAGACAGTCTTGCTGCTCTGAGCTGAGCAGTGTTACATCAGTAAAAGGGGTGGGAGGAGGATACTTTATCATTAAATTACTATTGAACTATATCTCTGACAGTATTGAAATAACACTCTCCATGGCCCAGATACTATGAAGATTAATTGGAGCTGCTTTTACTGTGAAACATTACTATCCATTTAAGAACCAGAGGGGTTTACAACACATTGCACACCCTCCCTCTGGTCCTTAAAGGGTTATGTTCATTGATGGACTGGAGAACCACTTCAGAATTGCCAGAATTTGGTGTGTCTCATTTTGTTCTATGAAAGAGTTTCAGTCCCCTATTTAAAACATGTATTTTGTATCTATTAATACTTTAGATGAAAGAAGTCAAAACAGGGATGTAACTCCAAGGGATGACATGGGTGCAGATGAACCAGCATCAGGGCCCATCATCCAAAGCGTCCTATCAGGGTAAAATAGGTTATTGTTATGTATCGGTGAAAATATATTTGTGATAAAGGGCCCTGCAATGACTACTTACTCAACTATTCCAATGATCTGGAGACATTGCAAGCATCTAGGAGGTTAAAACACAGGATAGGGATTCACCAACACTTCACCCAACTCGATGAAAAAAATAAAAATATCACAGAGAAGTTACTTAGTTTGGAAATAATGGATCTCAGCCAAGAAATTCCTTGCCAATGAGAAACTAGCACTCATTCCAAATGCCTGTTACAAATCCCCAAAAATAGGATTTTCTAAATGTTTTCTCTCTAATTCCTATTATTGCCGTGAGGCAGCCAAGCACCAGAACAAGTCATCTGCATTCTCACCCCAATTAAGTAGGATTGGTGCCGCACACCAAGTGTAGATCTGCCAATTCACAAGTCTAAGTGACACATATATATGGTCACTTCCACATTGGACACTATATTGTAATTATATGATATAGTTTAACCCCTTAACATCCAGTGACATGTCAGGACCATCACTGCTGTTTTTCCCTTAAAGACCAGTGACGGTCCTGGCACGTCACATATCTTTTACTCACACTGAAAGTGACCTCCCCAAGACCGGAGCGATCACTATCAGTTCCCCTTTTGGCATGCAGGCACATGTCAGACTTCGCTATCTGGTCCTTAAAGGACCACACACCCTGGGGCCGCTGGTCCTTAAGAGGTTAAGGTTCCTGCCCACATTTGTATATTTGTTTGTTTACTTTGTATTGTGGGAATCTGTAAGAGCCACATCCAACCATTAGAGCATGATCATATTTGAAATAAAAATCGAGGCCTTTCTTTATAGCTTACTATGAAATAACAAAGTTGCCAATGAGGATGGGAGAAATGTATGAAAAACTGCAGTTTTTTGCTTTTTTATGCCACAACCCCCCACTGCACTGGTACCTATAGAGCCACACATTCTGACCCCCTGCTTTGTCCCACTATAGCTATAGAACAGCACATACTTACCCCCAGTCATGTCACAATGCACTGGTAGACATATAACCACACATGGCCCTTCCAGCCTTATCCCACTGCACTGGTAGTCATGCAACCACATACTGACCCCTCCTGCCTTGTTCAGCATCACTGGTAGATATTGAAACACTTACTGACCTCAAGCCCCCCCAGCTGCTGCCAGAATACAACTCCCATCATTCCCCAACAGCCATGTTCACTGCACTGGTAGCCACAGAACCACTAATAATGACATCCCAGGAGTCCCAGTATTGTCCCATTGCACTGGTAGCAATAGAAACACACACATTGAGTCCACACAACTGTGGAAATTATTGGTAACAGGCAGAAAATGGCAACGTTCTTGTAGGTAATTTATTGGATTTAGCAAAAAGGAGGACATTTTACTGATTTTCAAAGTACAGAAAATTTTGCAGGAAAAGCGTGATATCATGTTTTTCTCAAAAAACGACCTGTGAGAAAACAAATCTGACATTTCGCCCATCAAATACCAGGAGACTAACAAATTTGGTGGAATATGGAATATGGAACTTCACTTCTATTTGTATGTATAGTTTTTGACTGTCCTGAGATAAAGGCTTGTGGGTGTTAGAAGAAATCCTGATGTGTTGCTGATATATAAAAAGCAGTCAATCCTTTCAGTTGTAGATGGGTGCATATCATATTGCAGCTTTTTCAAACTCAACAAAAGGTCCCTTTAACTCCTTGGCTGCTATAGAGGACTCCACTGCAGTGCATTGCTATGCAGTGTGTGGAAAACCTCTCCAGCTCTTGGCCTTGGACTTATCTGGTATTTAATCCTAGGTCACTGGAAACAAGTTAGCAAGGAGACCAACAACAGCATCAGAAAGCAGTGCCTGGAGCAGCAAGCCACCAAGAGGAAGTGCACGAAGCAAAGAAGAAGTCAGCTACAAGGAGAAGCAAGCCTCTACTGGATTTGGAACTAAAAGAGTCCTCAGATAATGGGGATATAGGGGATTGTCTTAATAATGGTGGAGAGAAGTGGATAGTACTGTGGAGTGGTGGATCACGGAGTCTGAGATGGAAGTCTAGGGCACTGGCTCAGATGATAGCAATAAGGCATACAGTGTGTTTAAGAAATGTCTTTAAGGTAATTAACCCCTTAAGGAGTGTGATGGTCCTGGCATATCACGTATTTTGTTCTCACACACTAGTAGAGTCTGAAAGCGGTCACTATAAGACCACCGTTTGGTGCACCAGTACACGTGATCAGTTTGGCGCCAAACGTCGTCTACGTGGTCTTTTAAGGGGAGTCCATGCCTAGAATCACTGGTCATTAATGGTTTTACTGAAAGGGTCGGTGGGGAGATACACATCTGACTGTGTCTTATCAACTCCAATCCATCCAGCTATGATTTGCTTGTGCGAGTTATAGCAAGCTACGATTAGCATTATACTGAGGCTGCAACCTCATTATAATGCTTACCAGAGCTTGCTGTAATGCTAGGAGCCGTTCACAGCACACCAAAGGGAAACATGAATGTGCTCCCTGGGGCACCTTTGAGGGATGTGGGAGGAGAACTAGGACGTGCAGAAGACCTTTGCCGGTCAGCATAATGGGGACACACTATGCTGTTCGGCAAAGCTCTTCTGCAATAGAAGAGGCATTATCTCTACAAATAGTACATTTAAAAAAAAAAAAAAAAAAAAAAGCTTTCCTGCAATAACTTTTATTAAAAAAGTGGATGGTAACACCTTTTTACATACATCCCTTTTAAGTGCATTCCTATTCTGTTGAGCATTAAGGATATAGTTGACACGTTCTCTAATCCGTGTTTTCCATTTTCTGACTGTTTTGCCTACATATTTAAGCCCACATGGGCATTCACGAGAGTATACGACCTCCATTGTTTGTCAGTTAATAAAATCCTGAATAATATCCTCTTTGCCAAAGAGCTCTTTTTTAACCATGTGCTGGCATCCTATGCAACACCCAAATGGATATGATCCCCTCCTCACTGGTTTAAATTTTTACACAAATTACCAGGCACCAGTTTATTTATTAAGTCTGGAGCTCTCTCATAGCACATTTAAACTTTTTTTTGCAAATTTTTTTCTGTAAATCGGAGTCACAGAATAATATATGCTAGTGTTTATTGAAAATGTTAACAATATTAATACATTGTTAATTATAAGTTACAATAAAGCATATGTTTATAAAACAAATATGGTCTTGATGTATGGAGTGCCCTTTTATAGGCTTTCTTGATACAATTTCAACTATATCTTTCCGTTAATTCAAGAGATTGAATTTTAAAAATCTTAGCATCACTGCAATTTCTTCTTAAACAGAGACATTCCCTAACTGGAATTTTTTTTTCTTTCTAGTCGGATGGTGTCATGACTGGTGTCATGTACTAATTGTGGCAATAGTTTTGGGAAAAAGATTGGTGTAAGTTGTGTCATTACATCCTCGTCAGATGATAATTTCCAAAAAATTGACAGATGATTCACTGTATTCAGTTGAGAGTTTTTAGTTAGTTTTAGTTTTATTCAATACCTCCAGAAATGGCAACAATGTTTCAACTGAACCATCCCACAGAATAAAGAAGTCATCTATATAACTCAGCCATAACTGAATATGATCAATGTATTTAGAGTTAATGTCAGAAAACACAATTGTCTCTTTCTACCACCCGAGGTACAGATTAGCATACGTGGAGGTACCTGCACTCCCCATAGCTGTACCTCAGATTTGTAGATAAAACTGATCTTTGAAAACTAAATTATTCTTTTTGTGACTGAAGGAGAGAAGTTGTGGAATAAATTATATTTTTACACACTTCATCTTTCATCTCAATTAAGAAACTAGGTTACAGCTGATAGACCAAAATTATGTTCTGTGGAGGTACAGTTGAAACCAGAAGTTTACATACACTATATAAAAAGACACATATGCATGTTTTTCTCACTATCTGACATGAAATCAGAATATACCTTACCCGTTTTGGGTCAATTAGGATTACCAAAATTATTTATATTTGCCAAATGCCAGAATAATGAGAGAGAGAATTTTTAAGGCATTTTTATTACTTTCTGCAAAGTCAAAAGTTTACATACACTAGGATTACTATGCCTTTAAACAATTTGGGACAGCCCATATGATGATGTCATGTCTTTGGAAGCTTCTGATAGGTTTATTGACAACATCTGAGTTAATTAGAGAAACACTTGTGGATGTATTTTAATGCATACCAGAACACACTGCTTCTGTGTGTAACATCATGGGAAAGTCTAAAGAAATCAGCCAAGATATCAGGAAGAGAATTGTGGACTTGCACAAGTCTGGATCATACTTGGGTGCAATTTCCAGATACCTGCAGGTGCCTCGTTCATCTGTACAAACAATTATATGAAAGTACAAACAAGATGGGACTGTCCAGCCATCATATCGCTCAGGAAGGAGATGGGTTCTGTTTCTCAGAGATGAATGTGCTTTGGTCCGACATGTGCATATCAACCCAAGAACAAAAGCAAAAGACCTTGTGAAGATGCTGGCGGAAGCTGGTAAGATTGTGTCATTATCCACAGTGAAACGAGTACTGTATCAACATGGGCTGAAAGGTCACTCTGCTAGGAAGAAGCCATTACTCAAAAAGAAACATATAAAAGCCAGATTAATGTTTGCAAATGCACACAGGAACAAAGACCTACATTTTTGGAAACTAAAATTGAACTGTTTGGCCATAATGACCATCGTTACGTTTGGAGGAAAAAGGGAGAAGCTTGGAAGCCTAAGAACACCATCCCAACTGTGAAACACGGGGGTGGCAGCATCATGTTGTGGGGTTGTTTTGCTGCAGGAGGGACTGGTGCACTTCACAAAATAGATGGCATCATGAGACAAGAAGATTATGTGGCAATATTGAAGCAACATCTCAAGACATCAGCCAGGAAGTTAAAGCTTGGGCAGAAATGGGTCTTCCAAATGGACAATGACCCGAAGCATACTGCCAAACTGGTTACAAAGTGGCTTAAGGATAACAAAGTCAATGTTTTGGAATGGCCATCACAAAGCCCTGATCTCAATCCTATTGAAAATTTATGGGCAAAGCTGAAAAGGCAGGTGCGAGCAAGGCGACCTACAAACATGGCTCAGTTACACCAGTTCTGTCAGGAGGAATGGGCCAAAATTCTTACCAACTATTGTGAGAAGCTTGTGGAAGGATATACAAAACGTTTGACCCAAGTCCTACAGTTTAAGGGCAATGCTACCAAATACTAATGAAATGTATGTAAACTTTTGACTTTGCAGAAAGTAATAAAAATGCCTTAAAAAATTATCTCTCGTTCATTATTCTGGCATTTGGCAATTATAAATAATTTTGGTAATCCTAATTGACCTAAAATGGGTAAGGTTTATTCTGATTTCATGTCAGATAGTGAGAAAAACATGCATATGTGTCTTTTTATATAGCGTATGTAAACTTCTGGTTTCAACTGTATATAGTGATTCAACATTACATGTAATCAATATCATGTTAGAATTCATGGGCAGTGCTTCAGTTTTGGACAATATGCCTGATGTGCCCCTTAGATAAGAATTCAGATTGATGGCATAAGAACTTAATGTATATTAAAAGTCAGAGATACATAAGATCTTAATACATAATCAATATATTTGCTAGAATTTTCTGTAAGACTCCCATTACCAGAGATAATTGGTGGTCTAGATGGTCTGCTTTTGTTTTTATGAACTTTTGGGTCAAAGCAATAATGTACGAACTCTAAGACATTGGACATTTAAAAAAAAATCATAGTGCTTTTTAGGGATTATACTCTATGTGGTCACTACATAAATTATACTATGATAGATTTTTAATTAGTCTTCATTTAGATTGCAAATGTTTGTGATAACACCTTGCATCATTCAATTGAGTCATGGCCTCTGTGATGTACATAGCTAGAGGCCAAACCACTTAATTCCCACCCATACCTGATGGTTTAATGACAATGTCTTCCCATTTCTGCATTTGCTTGAGGGCTTGATATTCTTGCTTATTTAAATACCTATTAGTGGTGATATCAGGCAAGTGCAAAATATCCCTCATGACCATTCTATCTAGGCACAGGAGGTAGCTTTTAAGTTGGAGCTAAGTTTACTAGCAATTAGTGCAGAATGTTACAATTCAATTAACCTAACATATATAAATTAGGTGTAGATTCCTGAGTAAGTTTTAGTAAGAAGAAATTTGTGTAAAAGTGACGCATGTAAAGGCATATAAGTCATTCACCATGTCAAAGGTATACACGAGGGTGAGTTGTAGAGAAACTGAGACGTTAACACAATACCTGTGTTTGAAGCTCTGTTAATGTATGGGAGGATAGGTCAATTACTTAATTACATCATCTGACAGAACAGTTACCTGTCCCATTGAGTCCTATGTGGTTGTTTATAACTACATTTGTGTCTTAACTCCCTTCACGTCCCTTCTTGAGGGTTTCTTGTTTTTTGTTTTTTTAGTGACCTCCCCATGGATTTCCCCTCAGACTGGTTGCTGCCCCCTCTTTGATACATTATCACTTGCTGATTGTTCTGATTCTGAGATTGACGAGTCAGTAGATGCTTTTCTGATTCCTCTTTATCTAAATATCTTGGTTTTCTTATTGACCAAAGGACAGTTGAGGCCTATTGATGATCAGATTGATCTGTATCAAATTTCCTCTTTTTCTTCCCAATTAGATCAGCTTCAAATCTGTCCAAATCATCATTTAATTTAGTCAGATCTTTTTTAATCTTGTCAAGATTATCAAAGGATTTGACTTTCAATCAAAATGCTGATATACCCCTTTGAATATGTATTAGAACACTTCTCCCACTTCTTAGTAAATACTGGATCAGTAAAATGACAGTTGGAAGCACACATACCCTTAATCCCCTTGGTATAAACATTTTCTACTTATTTTTCATGTATATAAATCTACTCCACCAACTTTTTGTTTATATTGTGCATCCTTCAAATACTTAAAAATAGACTATTAATGTTATAATACCAGAGCCAATAAATAACCAGTTCGCCACACAAGAAAGGAGAAAAAGACCGTCATGGCCTCTAATTGAATGGATCAATGCTACTGATAAGTTACTTCTCTTTGCCTACATAATACCACTAAAAGGTTATTAAAGTGGATTATGAATTCCTCTTATGTCCTCAATCGTCCATTACTATTCATATGGTGGTGGTAGAAGACAGATCCACAGTAGTCATAGCTAGATATCGATGGACAGCATACAATGTATTGATAGGAAAAATGTCAGCAGATTGTCTTCAAAATGTTATTAGAGGACGTGCTATTTATGAGCAAATGGCTCTAGCGACTGGCCATTATATAACAAGCATACACATAGCTTTTGGAGGATCATACAAACAGTAACTGTTTACTAAAATAAAAATAGCTTGACCTGCATTTTGCTGAACACTTCTTCTGAGGCCAGGGAGATGTGAGGTCTCCCAGATACATTGCTCCTGCATGGTGGCAGCAAGAACCTCCCCTCCATGGTTTCATCGGAGCTCATAGAACAAAGTAAAGCCACATGAAGGAAGTGGCTGTCCTTCAGCCCCAATCTCTGGATAATATGGTCAGAGATTATACAGAGACTTACATTGAGGTGGTAAGTGTCACCCCACACTATCAAAAGATCTAGGTATAAAGTGAATCACTCCATAGTCAGAGGAAGAGAAATGGTATAGAGGTTATGGTGTGCACTTGTTAGATAGGGGATTGGCTGTATTTACCAAACTTTAATGGAGGCCATAAGGGATAGAACCAGATCACAGCAAGAGGGTTAGGAGTCCTTTCTATGACTGATGGCTCTGGTGCTTCCAGGTCCCCAACAATGCATAATAGTCAAGATGGTAAAGGTTGGAGGAAGGGTTGTATTTTGTGGGCAGGTCTGCTTGAAAAAAACAAGGCAGATTATTACCAGGATGCACTGGGGGGGGGGCTGTCTTTTTTTTCACCTCCTTTAGTATGGGCAGCCTTAGAGTGGGAGGAGAGGCTGGAAGGCAGTGATGCTTGAATGGGCTCACTCTTTACCTCTCAAGGCCCGGAGCTTGGTGTAGGCATGACCCAGGATGGAATACGTGGGAAGGTCCTGTTAGCACCACTTATTGGAGAGGGTACTCTGGGGTCCATTAAACAGATCAGTATCCAGTTTATTTAAAGCTGTTACCTCACAATTTATCACTACAATCCTGTTGTTGCATGATGCTACTGAAGGTGTGGTGTTTAACACTTTGAATGTCAGAGAGGTATCTAACACATTAGATTGCAATGTGTTGGATACCTCTCTGGTACTCAGAGTGTTAAAGAGACTGGTAAAGAGAGTTAAAGAGAGTGGAAATTGTAAAATATGGTTCTTAAACTGTTAAAACTGCAGGGTTGCAGGTTCTAGTCCTGGCAAGGTCAACTCAGCCCTTCAGCCGTCTGAAGTAGATAAAATGAGTATCTAGTACATATTTGAAAATGAGAGACAATCTCAATGTATCCTTGTGGTTTACATTCAGTTTCTTTTATAAAATGTTGTTTACTAGGCACTTACATCCACAATAAGTTAACAGAATGTTGAGTTTTCATACCCATCTTCACATAATACTGAGTTTCATACTTCATATACAATGATTAGACTTTTCTCACATGCTGAATAGACCTCACAGTGTGCCTCAGATCATTTGGGAGAGGGTTCCAAACTGTGTTTTATGACAAGCGGAGTTTCTCCTTGACTGGCATGAGATGGTGGGGTTCTTCTACCAATGAGCCCTGGGATGCTGCCCACTTTGCACTATTGGTAAGACTGCCCTGACTTAAAGGAGCAGTAAACTTTTTTTTATGAAAAAACATATATCATAGGGATTTTCCTACTGAGTAAAATAAGGGTACTGCTGAGAGATTTATATTTCCAGAGATATTACAGTTGAAACCCATGTTTTTTTTACATTAGCAGTGCCCTCTAGTGGTCAAATTCTAATTAGATTTTCTGTTGGATTCTAATGGAGAGGAAAGTCAGAGACATACAGTTCTCTATAGAATGTGATAGAAACTGCTGAGTCACATCCTGTCAGAGCTATCAGGAAGTAAAGCGCAGTAAATTCACTTCCTGATTATTTGAACTGTTATAAATTTTGAATAAAAAATCTGATAGCAGTGGGAGTGACCTTGTTTTATTTCGCAGAAAATTCTCTAGAAAATATGTGTTTTCATTAAAAAAAAGAATACTGCTCCTTTAAAGGCAAGATTTTAACTACTGTAGCCCTGTAATGTGTCTTTTTCATATCTGTCCTCTTTAAAACTGGAGCCCAACTTAAAGTGAAAGTAACACTTAATACTGGAAAAATATTTGATTCTGCTGGGTAAAACAAGGGTACTTTTACTGTTGAGAGATAATAATAATGTGGGAGCTTGATTAATGGATCCCATCCCCAGCATGACTTTTTTATTGCCATTGCTAGGCTACTGGGTAGCTTCCATCCTGACGTCATGTATTGATGGGCCACCACAAGGACGACAATTTTGGCGCAACCTTAGTGTGGGGGCACGTCTGCATAGAGGTCAGTTGTTTTATTGCCTATATATACCTTAGGTTTGATGAATGTTTCCCTGTTTGCCCTGATGAAGGTCTGATTGTTGACCAAAAACATTTGGCATGGATTGAATAAAGCTATCTTTACTTCACTACATGTTCCAAAGTGCTGTCTCCTTGGTCTGTGGATCTCCTAAGGCTGAGTATATTTGTATGTTCATTTATCCTACGGGACGTGCACCAACTGCTATCATGTATTAACTATATGAGTGCCACTGTGTATCATTATGCTATATATATATATATATATATATATATATATATATATATATATATATGAAAAAATAAGGACAGCACTCACAGGACTTTTTAACGAAGATCAACAATTCTGAAGTTTATTCCATCAACGTTTCGGCCCTACTTCAGAATTGTTGATCTTCGTTAAAAAGTCCTGTGAGTGCTGTCCTTATTTTTTCTTATTTGGATACAATTGGTTTACAATGATTGGCACCCAGGCAATATATTATTAAAAGGAGAGTGCACATCAAGGGTTTACATACATATATATATATATATATATATATATATATATATATATATATATATATATATATATTACAATAATCAGCACTCACAGGACTTTAAGTGAACAAGTCCTATGAGTGCTGATTATTCTACTACTGTTAACTACCTATATCCAAACACCCAGGCATAAGAACAGCTTATCGTGAGTGCTGCCTTTTCCCTATATATATAAATATATATATATATATATCTTTTTATATATATATATATATATATATATATATATATATATATATATATATTGAGTTACTATCCCTTTAAGGAATAATCCCCTGAAAGATACTTCTCTGTAAACTACTTTGTACTTCTCTAAGTGAAACATACCAGGAACAGAAGTGAGAAGCGTACAATTTATACTAACGAAAAGACAGGCTAAAGGGTTCAGGGAAATGAAATAGTATTAATAATGATTGCTTGACACAGCGCAGTTCTTTCAAAATAATAATTTTTTCTCACTCACCACTAGCTCTCTCCTCATCACTCCTGTGGGATTAGTTAGATCTAGTTCACATGGGTGACTTTTTCAGGTTCAGTCATTTTTAATGGCAACCTTTTGTCTCTGTAGCATCTGCTAACAAAGTTACTGCAACAAAACCGCCCATGTGGTCTAGGGTTTAGAATAGTGGTTATCAATCCTTTTTTGCTTGAGGCACCCCTAATATATTTTATAATGTTTCAAGGGGATAGTGGAGAGTACAAATAGATAAATATATATTTATTTTATGGTTTCACAAATTTTACATAAATATACTGTATATGTGGAGAAAAGAAGTTGGCCACTACTGCTTGTTAGAATATAAACTTTTCCCCTGAGAACGGGAAGGAACTGTGTCTCTCCTCAGCAAATGCAATGTGCACAGTGTGTGTGTGATAAACAAGGGGAGGACTGGGAACAATGGGCACATCTGCAACCACATCAAACACTTGGCAAAACACTAAACAAACACCATGACTTATTGCTGCCGGCAAGTGGAATCTGTCCTAGTCCCACATCACTGGACCCCATTCCCACTGTGTCCATGGTAGTCTGTCGCATACTAGCCTGCTCCTCACCATTCTTCTGCCCTTCAACTCAGCAGCAGGAGGAATTACAGCAGCAGCAAATTCTGAAAATTTGCCAGTCTCAATGCTGGTGGTGATACCCATCTCCATCACCATATCTGTCTCCCATTTCTTCTCAGTTTGGGCTAAAAAGTCCATTAATGTCTCTTACACCTCAGCTTCACCACCACGATCATCATCACCACCAGCAGTCCCTCCTTGCTGCTCTATTATAGACATCTCAATGGTTGGAGGTGATGACAAATGTGACACACTTGCCATCTCTTTTTGAGTTGAAGAAGGCAGACTGACATCACTAGCAGCAGGCACAGGTGGTATTATTGCTGCTAGACTCCAGTTATGCCTTCTTCAGGATTTTGTTCCATAGGGACAGTGCCGTGGGGGAAAGGGGACTCCCAGGGTTAGGGGGAATGTTATGGGCTCCCTTCACCTCTAGTCTGGCTGCTCCACATTATTTCCACTACAACCTCAGAGTTAGCAGGAGGATTTAATGCGGTCATGTTAGTCCCACCAGCTGCTTTATCATCACTATTACTAACAAACCACGTCAATTTCAGTCTGTGAATCTTCCTCACTACTAGTATCATCCCCTACCTCACTACTAACACTCTTATTCTATAGCTGCTACATCTTAGTAGTAATAATAGTGATGGGATTGCTTGGGGATGACAAGTGTGACTTAGAGTCCTTTGCTGTCACACTTGACATTATCTTCTCGTCCCACCTTTCCTGAGAATATCAAGATACCCTGGCAGGCGCAGCACTAGCAGCAGGCATAGGTAGCTGACCTGTCCTGCTCACACTACTACCCACTTCTTCCTCTGCCCATGACACAAATTTCCACAAGATCCCTAGGGGTGATGTAGGGAAGCTGGCCATCACTTGGTCTGTGGAATCAGGGCATCAAGACTCTTTAATGTTGGCAGTGCTCACTTCCTCATCCTCACACTCACTGGAGACATAACGGTCCTTCCAGTTCCTCCTTTTATTCATATTCCAGGTGCTCACAGTGATAGCACGCACTATGACCCTATGCTACCTCTCTTTTTCACTTCCTGTAAATGTCATATTTTTATAGCAAAAACATAAAAAAACATATAAGTAAAGGGGCAAAAAGTTTGTAGCCATTGAAAAAATATCAAAACATTTTTGGCAATGGGCGAAAACGATGAAGATTTTAATAGCTTTATTTAAAACATTCTTCCTGCGAAAAAGTGGAGAAATTTTTTTTCGACAGATCCTTCACCCACCCCTACTGGCAGGACCTTCAACAGTATAGGATCCATGCTACTCCCATGTCCCCACGTATTGAGATTGCTTATTTACCAAATGGGGGAGAGAAAAAGCATTCAAGGAAATAAATAAACATATCAAAAAAGACAGAAGTCAGGTCCCTGCTCATGTGAGCTTATAATCTAGTTCATCTCAACATTAGGTATCAGGACCTGCCAGTAGAGCAGATTTTCAGGTTACCCCTGTATAATCACAATCATTAGTGGCTCAGCTATTGTGATTCATTAACCTGTGCTCAGTCGTGGATATCTTGAAAACATGACCTGCTGAGGTGCCTTGAGGACTGGAGATGAGAATCACTGATCTAGATGGTATGGGTAAGATTTCATGTACTCCTCATGTACTCATATACTCCTCACATGACCCACCCTCAATTTCATCCACTGTTTCATGGCACACAAAATGCCCTTGGCCTATAACAGGCAAAAATTTAAAAAGTGTGTTGGAGATCTTTCTAGCATCCAGGGGTTTAAATAATGACTTGTAAAATGGGTATACCACTGGTGCAGGGTAATTGAGATTGCTCTGGCAACATTTATAATTCGAATGTGGATAAGGCAAGAATAGCTGATGCACCCCTCAATGTTTGGAGCTCTAGGCCTGGCCTGCTCTGCCTATAGGAATATCTGGCTCTGATGACTCCCAAGGGGAATTTATTTAAATGCTGGCAAGTATGTGTGTGTGTGTAGCATAAAAAAATCCATTGAAGCCATTTGCAATTTTCCAATTATTATCTTTTACACAGATTGAGATATGGTGTTTGGGGGCCTACCTGTCAGAATGCGGCATCAGACAGCATCTCCATGACAACATGAAGCTACCTAGAAATCTGGTGATAGCAAGCGCTGACGTCAACTCCACCAGGAGGGGCTAGTCAAGTCTGGGCATCCTGTGAAGCTGCATGACAGATATTTCCTTAGAAAGATCAAGACAGCACATTGACATCCAAGTAAAATGGTTCAGTACTATCTCAGTATGTTTTCTCTGCATGTGCTTAGCATATTTTCTCTACATATCACTGTACTGTGGAATATAAATTGCTATAAATGAGTCCCATGAGTACCAAACTGGATATTTTTCAACCAGATATTGCTTCAGTGGTACACAGATATCTAGCCTGTGTCACGAGAAGGAAACAATTATCGTGGTATGCCCCTGGTACCAGAGTCTGAGCCTGTAGCTACCAAGGACCAAAAAAGTGGGCAATTAGAGTTGGGAAGGAGACTTCAAGTTCCTTTCTTGAATAATCCAGACAGATCAATGTTTTTTTGTCATGAAGATACATTGTACAGTTACACTTAGTGGAGAGACTCAAAGGTGGTATCTAAAGGAGATGAAGAGGATGATAGTTTTGTGTTTCCTGTCCCCACCAACAGGAGAACAGGGGAACACTTGTTCTCCTCACATTCAGAACTGGTGCCATCCACTAACACTCAGCCACCTGTCTAACTTATGAGAAACAGGAGACCTCTGGTGCGATGGTAATGCTCAGACATCCTCAGAAGCTGGAGACTATCCTGACCAAATGATATGTGTTGATCTTTCCATCTTGCTGTCTTCTGTTGTTCTTCTTGTTTGTGTATGTTCTGTTGTTGGGGAGGAGAGGAAATGAGGTATTTGGGGGCCTTTCAGTCAGAATGTGGCAGCTGAGAGTGTGGCCATGCCATTGCAATGTTCCCTGGAAATCCGGTGGTGTCAAATAAGGGCATAATTTCCCTTTGATACTAGATATAGCAACACCTTTTCTTATAGCATTCTAGGGTTTCAAATTATGTGAACAGGTGCATTTGCATGTATAAATGGGTTGGTATATCATGTGTATGGCAGTGACACACTGTAAAAAGAACGTACAAGTAGAATTCCACTACAAAAATATGCAATTTTTTGTGCTATGGGTCTGACTAATTCCTATATGGAAAACTTTATGTTCACTATGTCTATTTTGTGCTACATTTGCAGCATGGCATTATATGGATGTTTTGAGTGTACCATTCTCCTGTTGCCAAGCTAAAGCTTTATGCTAATATGGTGCGGAGAATATCAGTGCAACAAACTTCCTTTTCCTTAGGCCTGTTGTATGGCTGATGTTAAATATTGGTTGAATATAGTAACATTTGCAATTGTTTTTCTTTTAGCAATATTTGTTTTCTTAAATAGTTGATTTATGTTATTGATGCACCTTGCAAACACATCTGCCACACCAGCTAAAAAGCATTAGAGCCACCACTGTATATGTCTGTTAGATATAGCACTACAAATTGTGTAAAATGCAAAATAAAATACATCATATTTGTATATTACAGTAATATGCAAAAGTTAATAAAAAAAATTAAACCAAATAATATTTCTACAAATAAAAGGCACCAACTAGGAAATCAGCTCATCCTGGGTATCTACCCCCTCCCCTCTTAATTTTACCAGGAACAATATATTGAGATTGTCTCTCACTTTCAAGCATGTCCTGCGCTCATTTTATATACCTCAGATGGTGAAAGACTAAGATGACCTTGCCAGGACTAGAACCTACAACCTTGTGGCTTGAACAGATTCTATAGCTGATGCATTAACCAACTGAACCATCTTACCAGCTAAACTGAGATGGACTGGAGTGATTCTGGGACAAACAATTTGTATCATAGGAGCGGGAATAAAAATCCTATTGATTTAAATGGTGCTAGAAATCCCTTGAATGGTTCCCAATAGTGCAGCTGGTTTGTATGAGAAATACGCCAGCTCATTTTTGTAGAGCAGCCTCATTATCTCTTGTAAACCAATGTATTGTAAAGTAATGCATTGGATGCCTATTTGGAACACAAAGGTAGTGGAAAACAATCTCTAAAAAAATAAGCCTAGCCAAATGTTATGCTATCCTTGTATAAGAAACCTCAGTTCTTGGTAATCCAGCTTCAATGAATAACATTTATACCCACCACTTGATAAATCCAGGCCTTCATATCTAATGAGTTTCCTGTGAGGGGAATGGAATGTTTGATATGTAAACACCAAGATGTACAAAGCAAGTACCATGATTTTAGGTAATAAATTAGGTACAAGGAACAAAGTGTATTTGTATGTGTAATGTAAAGGTCAAGGAAGACTTGTCTGATTACATTTAATTTCTTACACTACATTTAAGTATGACAGTTCAGGGAATCTAAACTTATCCATATTATTCATGTGTTTACTGATTAATGACCTTTTTAAAGATCAGATTTTTCTAGTCTAAATAACATAGACATAGATTTGTCATGCTGTGAGAAGACAGCTTCATGCAAAAAGAGCTGTCCAATTCCTATGTTATTCTTTGGGACAGGCTTATCATAATGGTTAAAAATATCTCTTGTTTGTTAACATAAGCTTCATAAAATAACAATGAATTTAGAGAGTTCTTATATGGAGATTTCTTCACTGCTTGCTGGATGGATGGTCAGCTAGATGGAGACAGCATATTTATTTTGTGACAGCCTTGTATCAGAGGTTTTGGGGGGCATTGTCCTTTCTGCATAACAGTGTAGAATAATCTGGGAGATTTATAAAATTGGAGCTATAAAAAAGTGCAAACATTGTCTCAAAGTCTAAGTATAATGCTAACTGCAGCTTGATATAATGGTAGAAGCCATTCACATCACACCGAAGGGAAGTGTGAACGCGCTCCCTGGGGCAGCTGGGATGGAGGTGGGAGGAGAAGAAGAGGTGTGCTGAAGATTCAGAGTTCCCATTGTGTGGAAGTGCACAGCACAGAAGATGGAATATCTTTAAAAGTACTTACATTTAGAAAAAAAAACAGCTTTCCTAATTCTACTTTATTAACAAAACCTATGGTAAAAAAATTTATGAGGTGATACATCCCCTTTAAGGACCGTTTTGATCCCTTCCGACACACCGATACACGACATGTTGCGTGTATTGCTGTGCCGCGTTGGCGTCTGAGAGAGGCCTCTCCAGTTTTGGAGCAGTCAATTTCAGACCCCGTTTTTAAATACATTGATCCCGGAGAAGTGCTGTAAGTAAAATGTATGTCACGTGCTATGACCATCATGGTCCTTAAGGGTATAAACCACATGACGGTCATAGAGTAATTCAATGACAAAGTATCCCCCTCCCGCCCCTTTTACTAATGTAACACTGCTCAGCCAGAGCAGAAGGGAGGTGCCCAGGTAGACTGCAGAGAGGGACAATCTTCAGTTAAGATAAGGGAAAAGCTTGTCAAGGGGGGCAGGGCTTTCATTGTTCTCATAGGAAGAAGATTGTCCCCTTCTGTTATCTGTCTGGTCTATGGACTGCATTCCACATCTGAGAAGAGATGGCTTACACTAGGTAAAAGGGGCGGGAGGGGAAACTTTGCTTGTGAATATCTCTCAAACCATAAAGGTTTGAGAGATAAGACTTCTACTGTTCTTCATGTTTTTTTAATGCCTACAAAATAAAATAAAGATGAAACAAAGTATTACTATCACTTTAAGGGATTAAACATATGTATAAATGTTTAGTAACATTAGAGCTCTCTAAGTGCTAACTCCAGTCAGTCATCTTTTTAGAAAAGTGGAGTAGAAATGGTCTTGTCCAAATATGAATTGTGTTGCAATGTATTTATAAAGAAATTCACTAATTGCATCAAAATTAAAAGCAGTTTTAGTGATTAAAGGCATAGTAATACTTAAAATGTTTAAAAATGTATATTATAGTGTTTGTCCTCCTGACTAAAACAAGGGCACCCCCTCTGCTGAAAGGTGTTTTATTCAAAAGTTATTACACCTCAAACTTTAATTTTTTAGGTGCAGTATCACAGTGGCCTGAAATTGTACAGTAGGGCTGTTGCTACACCATCCTATGGAGATTTATGGTCAGTTGACCAGAGCTTTCCATAGGATGGTGTAGCAACAGCCCTACTGTACAATTTCTTGCCACTGTGATACTGCACCTAAAACATTCACTTTAAGCTGCAATAATATTTTAATAAAAAAATCTCTCAGTAGTGGGAATAGTCTTGTTTTATTCAGGGGAATAAACCCTACACCATATTTTTTTTACATTTTAAGTATTATTATCCCTTTAAATCTTAACACCAGGCATAACCTGTTCTCAATGGAAGTATACAGTGACAGCTATAATTGTGAAAAAATATTCTCAGTTGCAAATTTTCAGCAAATATTCTTAGACAGACATATTTATAAACTTGACTTTACATGTTGATAAATATGATCCAACATTCTGAACTTTAGTGACAGTTCTTAAACGTAAACTAAGGATGAGATGTTCAAAATGTCATCATAATGATAAAATTGTCGGATCATGAGTTGGTGGTAAAAAAAACTACAATATTTTCAGAATTAAATTTGTCATGTTTGAAAATATATCATAAAGAGTTAAAAATTATGGTAAATTCTCTTAACCACACATGAGTAATAATTCTTAATTCATCCTCCAAACACAATTCACACACATTGATACAATTTGTATCATTTCTACTACTGGAAAACAAATTAGCTCTTAGAACTTAGACATTAGTAATCCACTTCATTTGGTCTGAGTGGTCCACCATACTCATATCTTCCCCCTGTCTTCATTCATTTTTGTTCCATTCATGACAAATTCTTGTGACTGTACATAATCATCTAGGTTTCATACTTCCATTATCCAGTTCCTGCGATGATGCATCATAGTTTGGGATTGTTGTATTAGTTAATGTAATTGTAACAGCTTTCGAGAATATCTCTGTAATGTCTATTCTTCTCAATAAAGTAAAAAAAAAATGTTGATGAACATTGCCCTTAAAAATTCTGATGTTAAAAAAATTTTTATTTTGTCTTTGAAACAAACATTTTCAGGAAACTAAAGACATTTTCATACAAAGACTATTTTTTTTACCAGCTAACTTTATAGTATGGCTTCTCACTCAACAGTACTTTAAATTTTAGTTTAGACCATTTTTATTTTTTCGGGAAAAAATTATGTTAATCAGACAAAAAAGTGTAGGTTAAAAGAATATTTTTTTCTGAAAATACCTTACAATATGATGGTACATTAAACCACGCCCACTTTTAAGACAGCTTTTTACCTTTGACGGAGATCGTGGAATTGGATGCAAAAAATGACAGTAATGTGCCTGAGAACTGACGGACCACGGCAAAAAAACTTTTTTGTTCTGATTACAGACAGTTTCTGTCACCACCATTTTTTTAATGTCTCACCCTAAGAATGCTATATAGAGTTCTCCCCCAATGTTTCTTGGGTATTTCCTGCTTCATCAGGGGCTAGAGAAGGGGCAATGCTTCTTATTTAGCACTCAGTGAGGCAATAAATGCACCGCAATACACTATTCTACACTATTTTTATTAGTGATATTGGAAAAGGACTTCAAGGTAAGGTATGCATTTTTGCAGATGATACAAAGATCTGTAATAGGATAGACATTCCAGGGGGAATAAGCCAAATGACAAATGATTTAGGTAAATTAGAAGAATGGACAAGAGCGTGGCAGCTGCAGTTTAATGTTGGTAAATGTAAAATAATGCACTTGGGACATAAAAATCCAAAAGAAAAATATACTGTTCAGGGTACTGTGCTGTCAGAGACAACAGAGGAAAGGGATTTGGGAGTAATTATTTCTAATGAATTAAAGGTAGGCAGGCAATGTAATAAAGTAGGGGGAATGCAAGCAGGGTGCTCGGTTGTATAGCTAGGGGCATTAGTAGCAGGAAAAGGAAAGTGGTCATGCCACTGTACAGATCTCTAGTTAGACCTCACCTACAGTATTGTGTAGAGTACTGGAGACCTCATCTCCAGAAGGATATAGATAATCTAGAGAAAATTCAGAGAAGGGCTACTAAAATGGTGACTGGTTTACAGGAAAAGACATATCAGGATAGACTAAAGGATCTGAATATGTATAGGTTGGAGGAGAGAAGAGAGAGAGGGGGTATGACTGAAACATTCAAATACATGAAGGGATTCAACAAAGTGCAGGATGGAAGTACATTTCAAAGGAGTAAAAATGTTAGGACAAGAGACCATAGTCTAAACCTAGAGGGACACAGGTTTAGTAATGTAAAATAGTTTTACTTCACTGAGAGGGTAGTAGATAAGTGGAATAAGCCTACCAGCAGAAGTGGTAAAAGTTAATACAGTGACAGAATTTAAGCATGCATGGGATAGGCATAAGGCTGTCCTTAACATAAGAAAAGACCAAGGACCAAAAAAGCTTTGAGGTTTTTACAGTTGGAAAATGGGCAGACTAGATGGGCCGAATGGTTCTTATCTGCCGTCAAATTCTATGGTTCTATGTTTCTATGAGCACATAAAATAAATATATTGATAGAGTTTACTTGTGCCCTATATCATAGACCCCCTCATGAACACAGGTGGATGAATCAGTGGACTATTCATTCTGAAAACTGTGCTAATGATAGAAACACTTGAAAACATGCTCTATTGGGGGATGGTGTGGTGTTTGAAGCAATAAATATCATTGAGTTTCAAAAATGCCTCTCAAAAATTGTTCAGAATGGTGGTCACATAAAAAAAATCTGCTATATTGATTCAGTGTTCTAGACCAGTGGTTCTCAACCTGTGCCCTCAGTGGCTACTAACAGGCCAGGATTTGAGGATTCCTTTGTTAGAGCACAGGTGAGTTAATCAATGTGAATGAGCCTCTGCTCACCACCCCTGTGTTCTAGCAGGGAAATTCCTAAGTCCTGGCCTGTTATTGGCCACTGAGGGCATGGGTTGAGAACCACTGTTCTAGACCATAGTGGTTAAACCTGTTCTTGCCCCCTCCCATACAGTACACGCTATTAGGATCCTCTCTCATGATCTCTGGTAGATCCATCAGTGGTTCGTTCATTCTGATAAATCCTACTGTGCTAATGAAAGACCCGCTTGTGCTCATATAAGTTCAATAAATTAGAATTAATTTTGCGAGTTATGTTATATAAATGTCCTCACTGCTAGCTAAATCTACAACAAATTTCATCTGGAAGGTATATAGAGTATTTATTGTGTGTGACCAAGCTTAAACACATTTTTGGGCAGCATTGCCCTGTCTCTGTTTTAGTATTGCACAATGATTTGGGGATCATTTCTTTCTTAGTCAATTGCCAGAGGAGGAGCAATGCCCTTTCTCGAGTACTTGACAAAGCATGAAATTCACACAGAATCATTGAACGTCATGGTATCTACATAAATATAAAATATTATTCCAGTTTACCTGTGTTTTAAGTCAGTGATTCACAAAATTATTCTTTGGCAATTATAATTGCACTAGATGTGCTTAATTTGGGGTATTCTTACAACTTGGCCTGTTGGTATCTTCCAAGGACTGGAGCTGAGGATATCATTTCTAGATCACAATTGGCTAAACCTCCCCCAACAGCACAGGTTTTCAGGATCTCCTTACATGGTCACTGGTGGCTCATTCAGGGACCCATTTAGTAATATCATACTATGCTAACCTATGCTAATAACAGACTCACTTGGGGTATAAGAGATTCAGAAGATGCAATTGTAACAGAGCCCAACATCCAAGGGTAACCCTTCAGCTCTGAATTATGCTGTAACCCCTTACAATCAGACCAGCTTCTTATCTACTGGAGTCCCCTGGCATCACAAACAGCTTCTACCAGCCAGCAAGGCAAGAAAAGTATCTGTGAGCTCCTTCCCTCTTCTTTATTAACTCTGTGAACACTAGAGAGGTCCAAAGCATTTTGTTGGATACCTCTTTCACACTAAATGTGTTAACCATCAGCTGCAGCAGCAGCTCCCTGATGATGTAGACAAACTACCTTCCCATCTCTCTTTCCTTATCACTCAAAGGCTTTTAGAGATCCTAGAGTGGTGAATCGAATCATGGGTCTGTGTTGGCGAGTGACTGTAAGTCCAGACTTTAAATAAAGTTTGTGCTTGCACATTACTGAAACTTGTTTCAGACCATGGGGGGGGGGGGGGCCCAGCTTCAGAATTTTTTTTTTCAAACTATTTATTGGAAAATAGAGAAAATTACAGGATGAATGGAAAAAAGGGTATACATGAATAGGTGGAGACATAATTTCAAAGTATTCAGATAATAGCATATTTAGTACCATTGTTGCATAATGTATAATCAAAAGAGTCTGCAATCCAGCTTCATATTTTGTCCCAGGGTGCAGTAAGCACTAGCTGGAGGATGGGAATGTTGATTGAGCGCAGGTTTGATTAACTATTCTCTAGATTTAGCATACATAATATAAATCTACTCTTTGCAAAAAATAATACTTTAAAGGGATAGTAATACTTCGTTTTATCTTTATTTTATTTTGTAGGCATTAAAAAAACATGAAGAATGATATAAGTCTTATCTCTGAAACCTTTATGGTTTAAGAGATATTCACAAACAAAGTATCCCCCCCCTGTTCAACCAGATCAGAAGGGAGATGCCCAGGTAGACTGCAGAGAGGGACAATCTTCAATTAAGATAATGGAAAAAGCTGAAAAACTTGTCAAGGGGGGAAGGGCTTTCATTGTTTTCATACAAAGAAAATTGTCCCCTTCTGTTATCTGTACTGTCATACAACCAGACTCACATCTGAGAAGAGATGGCTTACACTAGGTAAAAGGGGCGGGGAGGGGAACTTTGCTTGTGAATATCTCATAAACCATAAAGGTTTGAGAGATAAGACTTATATCATTCTTCATGTTTTTTTAATGCCTACAAAATAAAATAAAGTTAAAACGAAGTGTTACTATCCCTTTAAAGGGATAGTAATGTTTCAAAATAAAAGCAGCTCCAGTTAATCTTCATAGTATTTGAGCCATGTAGAGTGTTATTTCAGTACTGTCAGAGTTGTAGTTCAAGAGTAATTGAATGATAAAGTATTCCCCTACTGCCCTTTTTAACTAGTGTAAGCCATCTCCCCTCAGATGTGGACCAGACAGCTTCACAGCAAGGGACAATCTTCTTACTGTGAGAACAATGAAACCCTTGCCCACATTAACAGGTTTTTCAGGTTTTTCCCCTTATGTTAATTGAAGATTGTACCTCTCTGCAAGCCATCTGGACACCACCTTTCTGTTCTGGGGTTAGCAGTGTTACATCAGTAAAAGGGGCGGGAGGGGGATACTTTATCATTCAATTACTCTTGAATTACAGATCTGACAGTATAGAAATAACACTCTCCATGGCCCAAATACCATGAAGATTAATTGGAGCTGTTTTTATTTTGAAACATTATTATCCCTTTAAATTTATATTAAATAAAAATGCAATAGATTTAAACAAATGATTCATATATAACTGTGTGTGAGCAAAAAATTTTGCCTCAAACTGATATCTGCGGATAATGGCACTTCCTGCTTGGCAAATAAATTTGTGCAAAAAGTGTTGTTTTTCCGCTTTTTTCACCTAGCTCATTCCATTGAAATCAATGGGAACATTGAATTTACACACAACACAAAACAAAACAAAATTATTTTATTTCCCAAATGCATATATAAAAGGGGCATGAGGGTGCCTGTGTTGGTGGGGTGTGGAGAAAGAATCATTTGAACAGGGAATGTTTTTTGTGGGGGTTTGTTTACTGTGATTGGGGGCAGTTAATTAAAAAAAAATCCTAAACACAATTTAAAAAAAAAACATAAGACGCACAAGCCCAGAAGAAACATTGATTTGTAGGACATAAGCTTGTTTGGCACAAGCCCCAAAGAAATCATTGATTTGTAGGACTTAGGCTTGGTAGAAACAACCTCCCTAAAATTGTTTATTTTTTTCTGGGATTATGTTTTTTTATTTTTGTATTATTTTAAAAGCATAAGCCCTGAGAAAAAAAAATACCCTGCTGGCGTCATGTTGGCTAGTGGCCACTGGCCATTGTCAAATGTCCTCCTGAGTGCATAATTGCAGAATTTGCAACTGCTGGTCTTGCTGCTGCTGAGTTGTTTAAGCAGCAAGATGATTAGGCAGCTGAAAGGGAATGGGATCAACAACAGCAGTAACATGGGTGTTCCATGTTACTGTGCCTGAGGCAGCAGCAGCACGATAAGTAGCCCCCAGTATATGTGGAGAAGAAGTTGGCGAATAATCCTTCTCACCTCCAAAATCATGGGTGTGTTGTTATTAGAATATAAATTTTCCTTTGACAGCAGGAACTGTGCCTTTCATCAGCAACTGCAATGTGCACAGTGTGTGTGGTAAATAACATCTGGGGGCATAACTGTATACAAACACCATGACATCAGAACCAAAGTACTGCTGCTGTCAATATACGCCTTGTCCACACCACGCTAAGGACACATGACAACTTGCTGACAGTTTAATAGTAATGATGAACCCTCCCAGCCACCATCTTAACATATTCTGTGTGATGGAATCTCCTCAGATGCCGCTTGATGCCCTGCTTGCGATTCTCCTCCACCACACTGCCATGTGTGGTCAGTGCACCACGCAGTGTGCAGTGGGTGGACACAAACCACCACATCCTAACATCAACAGTGAGGCTATCATTTGGTGGGGGAGGTAGGTATGGACGAGGTGGATTTGGCAGAAGATGCACTTACCTATTCTTCCTCCTCTTTGACTTGGCATTATCTTCTCCTTGCCTCCCCCCCTCCTGAGCATTACAAGACACATTAGCAGAAGTTTCAGCACTGGTCACAGCAGGAAGACCACTGGTGGTAGCAGGGGAAGCACCTCTGACAGCAGGCACAATATTTGTGGCAGCAGGTTCAGCACTGACAGCAGGCACAGCACTGGTGGAACAGGGGCAGCACGTCTGAGAGCAGGCACGGTACTGGTGGCAACAGGTTAAGCACTGACATCAGGCACAGTACTGGTGGAAGCAGGGGTAGCATGTTTGACAGCAGGCATAGTACTGGTGGCAGCAGGGTCAGCACTGACAGAAGGCACAGCACTGGTAGCAGCAGGGTCAGCACTGGCAGCAGGTACAGCACTGGTAGCAGCAGGGGCAGCACATCTACAACAGGCACAGCACTAGTGACAGCAGGGGCAGCATGTCTGGCAGCGGGTACAGCAATGGTGGCAGCAGGGGCAGCACGTCTGGTAGCAGGCACAGGCAGATGACCTGTCCTGCTCTCACTACTACTAGTGTTGAGCGAGCACCCCGATGCTCGGGTGCTCTGACCGAGCACCGCCGGAGGCTCGAGTGCTCGGCCGAGCACCCGAGCCCCATTGAATTCAATGGGGCGACACGAGCATTACACCAGGCACCCCCTGCTCTGATGAGGGGAGGGTGCCTGGTCAATGCCCCCCTTCATCTCCACAATGCCCCTCTTCCACAATGTCCCCCTTCCACAATGTCCCCCTTCATCTCCGCAATGCCCCCTTCATCTCCGCAATGTCCCCCTTCCACAATGTCCCCCTTCCACAATGTCCCCCTTCATCTCCGCAATGCCCCCTTCATCTCCGCAATGTCCCCCTTCCACAATGTCCCCCTTCATCTCCGCAATGCCCCCTTCATCTCCGCAATGCCCCCCTTCCACAATGTCCCCCTTCCACAATGTCCCCCTTCATCTCCGCAATGCCCCCTTCATCTCCGCAATGCCCCCTTCATCTCAGCAATGCCCTCCTTCCACAATGTCCCCCTTCATCTCCAAAATGTCCCCCTTCATCTCTGCAATGCCCCCTTCATCTCCGCAATGCCCCCTACCTCCAGTCCCTGGTGGTCCAGCGGAGCGTCTGTAAGATCTGTGCCTCCTTCGGCACAGATCCCTGCCACCCGAACATGGCGGGCGAGCACATGGCGGTACTCGTACGAGTACCGCCATGTGCCGAGCAGAGCGATGCTCGAGCCGATCCGAGCATCGGCCGAGCATGCTCGCTCAACACTAACTACTACCCTTGTCTTCCTCCCTTACCATTAAATGCCCCAATATCCCTAGGGGTGATTTAGGGGGACTGGACAGCATTGGTTCTATAGTGCTCACTTCCTCCTCAGACTCAGTGGAACAATGTGGTTTTTGTAGGATTTCTCGCAGGAACACGGTGAGAGCTCTTACTCACCCCTAATCCTGAACTAACCATAAAAGTAAAGAATATGGGCCTTATAGATTTGCAATTAGGGAGCCATACTCTGGATCATAGGTGCGAAATGGAAATTCCCTTTAATTTAAATGGGGCTTTTAACCCCTTGAATGCTATTGAGAACTTCAGATGTGCAATTCCGGGGCCAATCTACTGCACCATAGGTGGAAAATGAAAATGATAAAACAATGCATTTGAATCCTCTCTAGTATTAGGGGTTAAAAGCCTCATTTTAAATTAAAGGGAATTTTCATTTCTCACCTAAAAGGAATTTGAGGAATATTAATTTCTCCTTTTTGGCGCAGTTGGTATGCGCAAGAATAATTAATCTTTTGCTTGATGAATAAAACCTTTTATTAGTGAATCTTTAAAGCGGAACTATCCCTCCAAATAAAGCGCCCCCCAAATAAGTATTGATTTAGTGATAAACATATCAATAATAGTATTATACAGAATAAGTCCAGCGTTATTAAGAAATCCTACTTGATCTGAGACTGACGGGCAGCTTCTTGCTTTAGAGGCATCTGTGCACCTGTGCTGTCAGTCACTTCCTGTACCTGTACAATGCAGCTCCCACTCACCAATCCTGGAGGAGACCGGGACGGACAGCACATGTGCACAGTTGTCTCTAAGACAAAATGTCTGCGCTGATGCCTGCCTGTTCATCCCGGATCAAGTAGGGTTTCTTCATAACGCTGAATTTATTCTGTATAATACTATTATTTATATGCTTATCGCTATATCAATAATTATTTGGGGGGCACTGTATTTGGAGGGATAGTTCTGCTTTAACTTACATCCCGGTTGTCCAAACTTATTTCCTCAAACACCTGACTGATATAGGAACAATAAATAAAGTACAAGATCCAGCTAAATAACGTAAGGTCATTATGACAAGTAGGCAGGTGACTGTATTCCTTAACCCCTTAACGACAGATGACTTACCAGGTACGTCCCGCAGAAACTGTCACTTAGTGACAGAGGACGTACCTGGTAAGTCATGGAAGTCCGCGTCTCCGTGCGGCTGCACGCCTCTCGGAGACTCCGGACTTCTTTGAAAAAAAAAAAAAAAAATGTTCAGCGGGCGTTAAGGTGACAGCCGCGTACGAACGCGGCTGTCACTAAGGGGTTAAACTAAGGAGGTCTTGTTCTGGAGCAAACCAACTGCACCAAGAAGAATGGGGATTTCCATTGATCTGAATAGGACATTTCACCTCTTTATTGCTAGAGAGATCTCCAGTTCATTGGGAAGCAACGAGTTGGAGAGCTCTCTAGCATTAAAGGGATTAAGAGCCCCCTTTAAATCAATGGGAAGTTGTGGAATTTTCAGTTCATCCCAGGTGGCTTTCACTTTTGTTGCTTGATGAATAGGCTCAATATGAGAGTTTATGTAGACTGCTGAATGCAATACAAATCTAGTTTCATGTCCTGATTTATATGTATACCTAAACTTCTGCAAGTGTTTATTAATATATTTCTTATGCCTGGATTACATTGCAGGTCATAAATGTTATTATTAGTTTACTTCAGATTCCTATTGAAGCCTATTGAGAAATCTCTAGCTAAAACCCCTGATACTGTTATAACCTGCAGGACCAGTATGATATGCTTCAGAAGATTTCCTCTCTGTGTATGGCATTGATGAGCTAAAAGAGATTGCACCCTGCGTGCAAGGACACAGTCCCAGTGAGCTTTTTGCATGTATTTGCTTGCTCATGAGCCTAGTTGAGAATTTCTGACCTTTCTTTCTACATATGCAAATTGCTCTAGGGATTAGTCATCCTAAGAGTAATGGGGGAATCCAGACATGGACCCCTTGCTCAAAGTGCCTAGAGGCATCAGCTGCACCTCACTGCTGAGTCCCAATAAGGCCGAAACGTATGTCTGGGTTTATCTGTTTCCCTTGTTCAGATAGGAATTGTCTGGCATTTCGTGACTGGACTGTCATTTGGCAGGACCAGTATGATATGCTTCAGAAGATTTCTACTCTGTGTATGGCACTGGTGAGCTGAAAGAGATTGCACCCTGGGCGCGAGGACACAGTCCCAGTGAGCGTCTTGCATGTATTTGCTAGCTCATGAGCCTAGTTGAGCATCTCTGACCTTTCTTTCTACGTATAACCTGCAATGGAATCGAGACCTTTGTTGACAAACATTTTATTCTTGAATTGAATATCCTTGGGGGGGCAAAGTTGACCATGATCAAAGGCCATACATGACCCCAGAGTTCTAGCTTGGATGCTCATTTCCAAATCCCTAAGTATGCAAACCTCTACAAACATATCATGAAAATAAAGATATTGGAGAAAATGGTTTGAATGTTTTGTTTTCTTTACTTGAAAGGGTTGTTTCCAAGTAACAATGTCAATCATGGATACCATGTTTATGGCACACAAAGTCCTAATGCACAAAGCAGAGATCAACAAAATTTAAAATGACCCTAATAGGAAGGAATCTTATTATGACCAGGACTTGGAGATCTCCACCAAACCAGGAAAAAGGAGTGGCTCAGTTGGTTAACTGACAGACTCTGAACTCAAAACAATGGATGTGAAGCAGGAAAAGCCTGGTTCAATTTTTGTGTCAACTCCTTGTGACATTAGGAAATTCTCTGAGTGGAGAGTGTACAATGGTGATTCTGCCCTGGAATCTGGAATCGATTTTTGGACCCAACGCCTGCATAACATCAGTTGTACAATTCCCATTATAAAAGTGTACTGATCCATTTAATAAGCAAAGAGATTCAATGGTAAGAAACATTTATTTTTTAGATTCTAAATTCCTTCAATTACAAAATTCCAGAGGGATAAAACTATGGGGTGAATGTATGGTGGCAATTCCACTCTGGAATTGTTGTAAAGTCCCTGCTCCTTCCTAATGTCAACTTAATTAGCTATTTACACAAAAAGACACCATTAGCTATTTATACAAAATGACACTCTTTAATGCTAATTGTGCATTAAGGTATTGAAGCAGTCTGTGGGAATATTTTGGCGTTTTTTTAGTCAGCTCTAATATCAATATCTATACCATGTATTAACATGGGTAAAGTGTATCATTTTTACTCTACCAGACAACTTGGTCACCATCACTATTAGCTTCACTGCACATGCTATGGAGCAGGTGTAAGTGACTTGCTTTCATTGAAGTCTAATACTGTCAGAGTGTGTCCACAAGTATTGGTGCATACCCATAAGTGTAGCCCCTGGTGTTAGAGATTAACGCCATGTGACTACACTTGTAGATTTGTACAAATAGAGAAAGAGATTTGTGGTAGAGCAAATATGTAGGAAAATAGGACAAATGTGATAGTTCCACAGCAGCCCAGATCAAAAAAGATCTCCACCATACGATCAGCAAAAAAACAGTGTATTGGTTCCAAACAAGCACCAATACATAGTTTGTACATATGCCCCACTGTATTTGATTAAGGCCTGGATAACATTCAAGCTGAGTTTGGCTCTTGATGTGGCATTTTTCAGTTTGGAAGACCTTGCCTAATACAGCTTGGATCAACTACATTACCTCGCACATAAATCTAAGTTTCCTGCTGAGATGTTGATGTCCTTGAAAAGTATCAAAAAACCCCCTAAAAATACTGCCCGTGATATTAAATCCCTGAATGACGTAAACCTGCAAACCCCACAGTTGTTATTGAAACTTCTACATGATTAAGATAAAATAGTAATGTGCTGAGTGCTGTAACACATTACATTTCTGAGTGGGTTACATAGGCAAGGAAGTCAAATGGTTTTCAACACCTGATGCAGCTAATCACTAAATGAGTATTTGTGACAACCCTACATATGAGCATAGCAGCTCTCTGAAATGCACATTTATTTTTTATTGATAGCCACAAGGTCAGTACATTAGCACATTATCATCTTAAATATGCCACCAAAGGGGTTCTCAGATACTAAGAACTGACGCTGGTTCCGTTCATGGCACTGTTTACAATTGTAATCAAGACTCCTCTATATCCAGGTTTATTTGATGCATGCACTTTCGAGCTAGCAAAACATAAATTTAATCTCCTGTTTGGTTAAAGGGATAGTAATACTTCGTTTTATCTTTATTTTATTTTGTATGCATTAAAAAATCATGAAGAACGATATAAGTCTTATCTCTCAAATCTTTATGGTTTGAGAGATATTCATAAGCAAAGTTTCCTCTCCTGCCCCTTTTACCTAGTGTAAGCCATCTCTTCTCAGATGTGGAATGCAGTCTATAGACCAGACAGATAACAGAAGGGGACAATCTTCTTCCTATGAGAACAATGAAAGCCCTGTCCCCCTTGACAAGTTTTTCAGGTTTTTCCCTTATCTTAATTGAAGATTGTCCCTCTCTGCAGTCTACCTGGGCACCTCCCTTCTGCTCTGGCTGAGCAGTGTTACATCAGTAAAAGGGGCAGGAGGAGGATACTTTGTCATTGAATTACTCTTGAACTACAACTCTGACAGAATTGAAATAACACTTGCCAAAGTCCAAATACTATGATGATTAATTAGAGCTGCTTTTATTATGAAACATTACTATCCCTTTAAATTAAGTCGCTTCAACATTATAGAATTGTTGGTACTGAAATTGTTCAATCAGAAGATAAAAGTAATATCAGAAATCCTGTGGGTCTGCACTGTAATCATCACTGCATTGGCCATTTCTGATGATGATGGGTGATTTATTATTAGCAAATCCATCCTGAAGTGAGCTCCTGAAGATACTGAGCTGCTGAAATGTGATGGTTTGATTCAAATGAATGCTCCCGATGAGCATTTTTATAAAATAAAATTCTCCTGATGTTCAGTGTGGCTTGAATGGAATCCATGCATAAATAAGGAGAAAATAGGGGACATATACTGTATCATAATTCTCCATATGCACAAAGACAAAACATACCAATTGCAGCATGGGGAACAAATAATACATATAAAAGTCCCATTAATTTAAATTGAGCTTCTAGGCACAGGAATATAAGGGAGGTGCAGATAAAGACCCCATTTTAATAAATGAAAAAGTTTATTTTCCCCATAATGCGCAATTATCTTACCCCAGAATTGCTCCAATTTTATTTGTGCATATGACTCAAAATGAGCAATGCTTAATCTATATAGACTAACAGACAGATCTTCTTGACCTCTCTCCCTATCTTTCTCATTCTTCCCATCTTTCCTACATTCGCTCACTTTATTCCCCCTCCATCTCTTTTTCTATAGTTCCCCTACTTTCCCCTGCTCTTTTACTCCCTCTTCATTATCCCAGGCTCCAGTCCTGATCCCACTTTCAGTTGCTCCCTCCTCTCTTCTGTCCTCCAGAATTTATTTCATATCTATTTAGAAATTCGAATTTTAGAATTTTCTTCAGTTCCTCTGAATCAATCCACAAATTGAATCATAGTTGCTTTGTTCATCTTTATTGAATATCAACATAGAGTACAGAGAGGAGGTGGGTAATCTGAAGGTCAGGGGATATGGGGGAGAATGGGTGGTGCAGAAAAGTGGCTGCAAATGTGAAGAGAGAGGAGGTATTAGAAGTGGAGTATGAGCTGTAGATTTACAAAGTCAAATGTGAGGACTAGTGGATCTTAATTTGTTTAATAGAAACATTTGATTGTAGCATATGAAGATTTAATGGATTTCCAAAATACCTGGGACTTGGACCAGCCTATCATATTATGGGCTATATGCAGAAATCAAAAGATGAGCATTTATGGAACACACAAACTACACAAATGTTAAGTACTCATTGAGTTAAATGGTGCCTTAGGCCACCTGCTTACCTGCAAGGGACATGTCCTGGTCCCCACTGGAATCTCAGTAGACTATACAAAATTCTTCCCTGGGTCTCTAGTTTAATTGCCAGTGGGTACAGCATTTGGCACCTTATCACACAGTTCACAGAGACAGCCTGGCATCAAACAAAATTCCAGGTATGTTCCCAGGCTCTGTGAGAAGCTCAGTATATATAGAGGAGGCTCTTGAAAGGATTCAGTAGAGGTCAGTGTGATGAGTGGTTAAGAACCACATGGTGAACTTAGGCAGCATGGCCACCTTGGTCTCGAGAGAAGTAGTGGTGTGGCAGAGTGGGTGATTAAATTGTCATGGAGTGGGGTTTAGTTGGCCTGAGGTATTGGGAGTCAGGTAGAATTAGGTAGAGGGAAAAAGTATAGCTAGATAGTTTAGTGAACATGTGAGGGCCATCTGTGCCAGTGTAATGGTGGCGCCAGCTTAGTGGTGGAGTGAGTTAGTGAGTTATAGAGTTAATTATCTGGATAGGCAAGATTGGCAAGATATCTCTACTAGTTAGACTTTGTAATGAGAGACAGAGTACGACAGGGTAGTGAGATAAAAGTTTAAGAAACAGGTCCCTGTGTGTAGGCAGGTTAGTATTAGTTGGCAGATAGTTGGGGGGAACCTCATTAAATGGGTGGATCCTGAGAGCAGGGTAGGTTTCTGTGCCTGAACGGGAATGTAGGGTTGTTCTGGGGTAGAGAAGAAGAGCTGCCAATGGGCTGCAGTGATGAATGTCCAGCAGGACACTGAAGAATTTCACTGCCGAGTATCCAGTTTTGAGAACTGTGTACTGAGAAATTATTGTTTAACTGTGCTGATTTATTGCTGAGTGAACCTTCAGCACTGCAGAATAAGTTGACTATATATAAATAAATAATAATGTTCAAAACATAATGCAGTTAATTTTTGCAGTGTCCAACTGCTATGTGTGTTGGTCTTGGGAGGGATAATAGTTTAAGGTGAGATTTAGTAGCACATTCAGTCCAGGCCTCTTCTCACAGCATCAGATACAATAAACAACCTCCTGAGAAGAGATCTAGTGAGTTCAAGTTTGAACAACCCTGATGTAAGTTAAAGATTTATATATAAAGGGTTTTATTCATCAAGCTAAAGATGGACTGTTCTGGAGTACACCAACTGTGTCCATATGGGGAAATTAGTATTCATCAGATTCCCATTAGGTGAAAACTGAAAATTACTCTAACACATATAATTAAAGTGGGGTTACAAACACTTAAATATCCTGTACTCTGTGCTGTAAAAAATGTAAAAAATATCTATTTGTTTTCTGAGGCCTAAAATCCAGTCATATATGCTCTCTGGCAGCAGCCATTTTTTTTCCAAGGCTCCCTGACTCACACTACCATAGCAATATTGAGATGTGAAAGTGCTGTACTGTCTTTCAATGGGCTAAGATAAGAATCAATGGCTGGACCATACAGCAGCTTGAAGAATTTAGATATTTTGTTTATAACCCCTTCCCCCACTTCCTACAGGCTGCAAGCTCTAGTGATCAGGGCCTTGTAGTTCTTCCGTCTCAGTGGGGAATTTATTAATATGATTCCATGTTAAATAGGAACAGGAAATTATATTATGTGCTGCATCTGCCTAATCCCCATTTATTAAGCTATTTATGCTGAAACATTTGCCATGTAAAGGACTGTGTGGAAGTCTATGGGCATTTCAGGCCATTCTGTTCCTCTGCAACTTGCTTCTCGCTATATACTAACAAAGCACAGAGGATATTGGTGTTACTCCATTATCCTCTGGATGACATAGGTGATGCATTCAGGACTTATTCACATTAAAGTGTGTTGGTCACATCTCTAGTATCCAAGGGATTAAATGATGAGATAGAAGAATGAGAGTGTTTTTTAATATAATCTTTATTTTATAAAATGTTTCCATATTAACATTGAAGTGGAGGATATGTGTAGATAAAGAAGGTACAGGTCTGATAGTGTAGGGAAAGATAAAGTGGGAAAGAAGATGAGAGGTGCATAGGCACAAGACTATGAGAAAATGTTTGTTCAGATTCAATCAATGCAATGCTGTTACACATATATGAATAACAATTAATATATATATTAAGGTCAATCATCTAAGTGAACTAAGAGTGATGCACAGGGGATTTAAGGTACGGACTCTGACTGGTCTCCTCTGGACCCTATGTAAACATTCCACTGGAAGAATGTTTCTGGTTTTGCTCACACTAGTGATTCACTCATCTGCTGAGGGAAGGAATGTTTTCTCCCAGTATAGTGCCATCAAGGCATTTACTGCATTTAGAAGGTGTATTAGATGTGGTGAAGAACAATAAAACTGGGGTTAGAACTGATTTCTTTCTGTAGATATACATTCAATGATACTAAGGATTTGGGTTCAGTATGACTTAATTAAGGGGTATTCCCACCATAAATGGAGAAAAGTTATTACCACACCTGGGAACTTTTTATTGTTGTCTCCCCAGAGGGGAGTCCTCTGCTGCCATGGGTGGTGTGAAGAATGACACGTATTGCATCAAAAAGGGGTGGGTCTTAACGCGAGTGCCGGGGGAGGGCTTAAAAGAAGGCTGAGGGGAAGAAGCTACATTGGGGGAAAAAGTGGAAGTGGGTAGAGTTTCAATAGAAACTCCCACATCCGGAGGACTCAGCTTCTGCCCCGGAGACCCGGTAAAGTAGTGCCAAAACCGGAGTCTCTGAAGCAAATCCGGAGAGTTCCCAAGTATGGTTATTACAATTCCAACATGAATCGCGAATAGGTGGGAAAATGTTATGGACAACAACAGGATTTCTGTACCATCGTTTGAGACCCTTATAATTAGGTTCAGTGGTTTATGAGTTGTACGTAATATTTGCTCCCATTGTTGGTGCTTCATTGGAGAGCATGTTTAGGAATCAGTGTTGGTTATGTAATCAAACCTCTCTTGCATTGTGTATGTTAAACATTTATGCCATTCAGTGCATCTCTTCTGTTTGAGTCTATCTTCCCATCAAAAAAAGTATCCAATAAATCCCCTGCATAGGTCTGGGTCCTGTGTACCACCTCTCAGATACCTATAATATGAAATACCCTCCTAGGCTGACTTTCCAGGCTCGTCAAGTTGACTGTTGGACAAAGCCTTCTGAATCTTGGCTCGGTGCTATAGATGATCCTTGGGCTAGTCAGTTCAAGTTCAGCTCATCCAAACTATAATACTTCATAGATATTATAGAGCTCTTTCCACTTCAAAATATATTTTACCCACTGGCACTGCATGTGCAGTTTCCTAAAGATACTAACAGTATATGTATTGAAATTGTATAACATAACATGCCAATGGATACCATGTGGGATTTGCTATCTGCCTGTGAGGACAAGTTCCAAAGGGCATAGTCCATCCTTTGTTTCTGCACCAGGGTCTTCTGTGACGAGTACAGGGGGTTACTGATTGATCGACCTAGGTTTAAGCACAGGCGATAAGATTATACAGCCAGACAAAAAGATAATAAATTACATTTATTAGAGGGATCATGGCACACAAACACACGACAACAAGTACAGGCAAATAAATAGGGGTAAAAAAAAAATACACAAAGTGATACAGATTGACAGGGGTTCCATTTAATACTCACAGTCCATTTTAGATTTACTCTGGAGCTTGAACACAGTCCCAATGGAGACAGAAGTGGGGCACACAGACCACTGCACATCTACCAGGTCCTGACTTGCATGAAGCTTCTTTGTACCTTGTAGTCTTGCAGAGGGTTTGGAGAAAGCTTCCCAAGAGATCATCCACAGTACACTTTCCTTATTCTTGGGCCATAGCCACAGACATTTAACTTTACGGCCCTCAACTTTGTTATGAGAATATCAGGGAATTTTCCATGGCTTCATCTGCCTGACCTTGGCTTACTGCATGCAACTGGAAGAAGGACCTGGCACTTCAGTGCTCACTCTTCCTAACTTTTGAGGGTACTCACTAGTCCCAACTTCCCCCATATTGCCTTAGCAAGCACATGGGCCAGTCCAAATCCAGGCTGGCCCCAGGCCTCTCTCTGTTCTGGAGAGGCCCTGCTCCTGTTTCTACATCTTCATTTCTCTTCTCTTCACTGAGTTTCTCTCTGACTTTCCTTGGTACTCCACCCCCTCCAGGATCTGATGTCACAGCTACCATTTACAAGATATATTGTGCATTGCCTGCTCTATGGAAGGAAGGAGAACATATTCAATTCACACAAGTTTTTCTACCCCCTATATCTGCCCAGGTTTAAACCCTTTGAGTGCCAGAGAGGTATTCAATACATTGCATCCTTTCTGGCACTCAAAGGGTTTAATTCCTTTCCTCAAGTTGTACTAGTGATCCACAGGGGACTATTTGATAACACATAATCTCTTATGTTAGCTACACTCCATGACACCATCACTCTGTACTTCAAACATACATACTAACCCCTTCAATGCTGGTAAAATACAAGCAATCTCTAATATATGCACACATAGAGGACATTAATGTTTACAATAATGAGAACACATAGTGAAGGCAATGAAAGACACTGAAAACAGACAGGGTTTAATCTCAGGGTGACAACCATTCCATCACATCTTCATTTTCTCTTTGTTCCCTATTTAAACCTCCCCCTCCTGTGCTTCCCTGCATGTTTATAAGTGCTTGATATCTGTGAAGCTTGCAAAGTCTAGCTGTTTCTGGTCTTGCTGTGTATGACCCTGTCTGAGTGTCTGCCTTTGACTATGATCCTTGTCATCTTCCCTGACTTTGGCCTGACAAGAAGCTGTCCACCCACCCTGACCTATGCTTGTCCCTGGATCAAGATTCTGCCTATGCCCTTGCCAGTACCTTGTCTGTTCTTATGTTGCCTCAGTGCAGCTTCCCTGACCATGCTCCACTGCTCTCTAAATTGCTAAGGATGCTTCTTCTGAGTTCTGGCCACCATTCAGTCTGGCAATTTTATTTCCCAGAGCTCCGTCTAAAGGCTGTACCTGGTTTCTCATGATTATGCTAGCGGTAAGTCACTCCAAGCACTATCTGGTAGGTATCTGAGTATTTCCTCTACTAGTATTCTGCTTTTTCTGAGTATTTCTTAGTCTTACTAATATACTTATCTGACTCACCTGGGTCATTATTTTTGCTAATGTTTGCTGAGTTCCCACCTGCTACAGTTGGCAACTACTACTACTGCCCCCAAACAAAACTAACTCTGACTAGCAAAATGGCAATGTCTTATTGGTTACTGTGATTTATGCTTCCTCTAAGTGTGATAGGGAGCAGACATAGGTACTTTCCTATCCCTTTCAATAAAACTGATTGCAATTACACTGCTCAACAAAGAAATTGCAACACTAGGCAGTTGATAAGGGATTTGCATAAAATTGTATAAATGTGCAAGGTAAAACATGACAAACAAGTGATTTTTGTTTGAGACTTAAATTTGCATAAATATATTTTTTTTATCTTCTGTGGCAAGTATGCATGCAATGAGAGGTTCCAGTGAAGGTGGTAACCCATAAATTCCACACATGCTCAATAACAGCCAGGTTCAATGAATGGCATGGTCCATGGAAGTGTGTTGAAGCCATACTGCCCATAGTAACACACACAGTATGTGGGAAAGCATTCTCCTGCTTCAGTAGAGCAAGGAATGTTTCACAGAAACAGTTTGATGATGGGTTTTACAAACAAATCAAAAGACCAGTAGGCTGTGCAATTGCTTAGACTTTGTATTAGGGGTATGCATCTGCCATTCATGATGCTATTAAACACTATTACACTATTAAACCAGGAGCTGGCCTGGAGCTAATAGTTGGCTAATGGTTTGTAGTCACTGTACAGTAAGGAGTTCCTAAGACCACCTGGGAATATCGGGTGCATAGATTGACAATGTAAACTGTCTTTCTGAAGATATTAGCCAGAGGGTAAAGTTGTCGACCACAAGGTCAAATGCCATCCACCAGTTGAGCCAGTGACTGGACCAGAGTGACAGCTTACACTTAACTGAGTAAAGTGGTAGGTGGAAACTCAGTGCTCATTTATAAAAGGAATAAACCAAGTGAGTCAGGAAAGAATATTAGTAAGAGTAATAAAGTACTCAGAAGAAGCATTAGCACTCTTCCGGGCCATTAGTCATCCATATTGTTGAAGGGTCCTGTGTTATGACAGGATCAGGGGTATGGTCTACAAAATACACTGCTCAACAGTGAAATTGCAACAACAGAATTGAGGAGATCATGACAAGCAATGGGCTAAGATATGTAAATAGTTAGTTACACAGTGATACACCATTAGAGTTATAGGTTAGATTGGCAGATCATCAGTTAGCTATGAACATTAATACAGCTTTAGCTTGGCATGGTGGTCAAATCTGAAGACTCATAATCTTATAAGAATTGTTATATGATTTGGGTTAACACAGCTGTACCAGTAACTCTCTTTAGGTCATCTGAAAGTATGTTCACTGTTGTGATATGGTCATGCAATGTCATTCTCCTGAGCTGAGAATCCTCATATGATGTGGGGTGGTATTGTGATTGCTTTGGTGTGTTCAAACCCAAAATGACCAACAGCATTGCACAGTTCCAACATCATGCCCAATACATACAAAAATGTCTAATACAGATACTACGACCTGCCACAGTTCAGTGATACTTTTCCTTTTCTTATTTACTAGTATGTTCAAAGGGATAACGACAAAAATTGTCGTATGAAAGACAAAGATAAGTAATTGTATGCATGAACTGCATTTTTCTATACAGTATACGACAAAAAAACAGTAATGTCCATTGTGTATGACACAACTCCAGAATTGATGGTCAAAGGGGCGGGGCAAGGGCATGGCTAAACTATTCTCCAGTGTCGTAAAGAAGAAAAGAAAATTTGTCGTAACTAACAACAAAAAAATGTCTTTCAAAAGACAAAATTTGTACGCTAAGAAAAAAGTGGAGGGAATGTGTAGTTCTGAATCTTTGTCTTTAGTTAAGACATTTTTTAAGACATGTTTTCATTAGTTTAGACATTTTTGTCGTTAGTTAAGACATTTTTTTTGTTAAGATTTTTTTTGTTGTTACATACAACAATTTCAGTCAGGACAAACGACCTATTTCCAATCAAAACCGACACTCTCTGAAAATATTAATGATCCCAACCACACTGAACTTTGAAAAGTCGTTACAAACGACAAAAGCTATTTCGCTACTTCTTTGAACATATGGCCCATAGAGGAAAATAACAATTCCACATGTACAAAAACTGTCCTACTGAACTCCCCTTTGTGCATGCAAAGTTAAGAGGAATATTTGGCATCTGTAGCTTAGTAAATTGACATTAGGCAGGCGTAGGTCTTAAAATCAATTCCAGTGCCTGATTTAGCATGGAATCACCATGCATAGTGTTGGTATTCTCTGTGCATGTCATGAAGAAGCCCAGTTAAAAATGCAGCGTTAAACTTGTTCACAACTAACAGACTGCCTGCCCATTGACCTTTACACCCATTTCAATCATTACCCATGTCACCCATTGCTGTGGAACTTTAACTATTAAAATATCTCAGCCATCCTGTTGCTTGGTGTGACTTGCACAGCTCTACATCTCCTCATTTCTGTAATTTCAGTGATGAGCAGAACATATCATAGACCCTACCTCTGATCTAGAGGCATCTCTAGGATAATGGGTAACCAGCTAAAGGAAGGATAAAGTTAGGCAATAGCTAAATATACCGAGTCATTTATTTATTGTGTATCACCTGCTCAGTCAGGCTCCTCCATCCTTGCCTTAGGGATTTTCAGGAGGCTCCCCGCAAAATAATCCTGTATATACAGAGCTAGGGAAAATAAGAGACACTAACAGTGCTCATCAAGACACATTTTATTCAGGGTGCTAACATCTTTTAAATAGAAGTTTCCTAATGGGGTAATATATCATCACAGTAAGCAGGTATGCTAAAAGGGGAAAGCATGAGTGCCTGTAAAATGCATTGTATTATTTCCTCACAAATAGGCAAATACTTGTGATAAAAAAGTTTTGTGTATGTTACAATAAAACATTTGAATTTAATATTATCAGTCTCCCTCAAAGTAAACCCCTCACATACTAGAAGATAAGTCTCGTACACAATTTTTCAAATGGTTAATCATCCCTTTTCTTGGGCGATCAGGCATGTTTTCATCTTTTTGCCCCCTGATGTCCTCTTGCTTTAGATTGCCCAAAATATGGCACTGAGTGATTACTAGCAGTGACTTTGGTAAGTCGCATTCTTCCCTAGAACTTGTTGTATAACACAAGCTTCTGTATTGGGTAGGCTGGTCTGAGAAAGCTGGTTGAATCATCACTGATGTCAGAAATGATGCAACAGATTCCTCACATTCCCCAGATAAGACACACACCTCACCTGTATGTTTTTTTAATGAAAAATATATTTATATTTTTAAAATAAATATCTTGTAGGGATTTTCCTGTTGAGTAAAACAAGGGTAGTCCCACCACTGGAAAATGTGTCATTCCAAACTATTACAGCTTAAACCAATTCTGGTCCTCAAGAACTACTTACAATGCATGTTTTCAGGATTTCTCTACTAATAATCCATTTATGATGAAACGTAAATATCCTTTTGAAATGGTGCAGCCTAAATCACGACTGTCAATATGGCACTTTCACGTCACTAATGTCAAAAATGGCATCTGCAATATGTCAGCATTAATAATGTTGCCACCGTCATCCACAGGTCAGTATTTCTTAGGCTATTGTTATGTTAGGTCTAGTATCTGTTAGGTTAGTATCTCTTAGCTTAGGGTCAGTATCTGTTAAGTTTGGGGTGGTTTAGGTTAGGCTATTTAAGATTATGGTAGGGTGACATTTTTAACTGCAACATTTTTCATAAGCAGTTTTGCCACATGTGATGTTGTGAATGCACTGTTTTGACATGATGTCTTGCATCAGCAACATTTTGATAGTAAGTCTTCAAAACATGCACTATTGATAGCTCTTGAGGGCCAAGCTTGGATATCTCTGGTTTAAACTGTTTTTTTGAGGTGGTTACATTAGCCGTGCACTTTGGTGTTCATAAAGTTCCCCTATATTTGATTTTGAGTTCATATTCTATTGCATATGGGAGAGGTGAGTGACTCACTGCAGTTCATCATAGAATGTAACAATAACAGCTTTACCAGCTGTCTGTAGTGAAGATACATTTGTTATACTTAGAAGGAAAACTCTAAAATATATAGGTTTTCCTTAAAAAAAGTTTACTGCTCCCTTAATTTGGGGTGGGTGCAGGCCATGCATGTAGGTAAAACTACATATTTGGTATCACTATTCTGGTGGATACAGGGCTTTTAAAAATAATTGAAATGTTAACAACAAACATACATATGCTTTATATATATTGTATGATATTAGAAGATTTTTTTTCTTTTTTCATATTTTCACATCAGATCTTGCCACATGAAGAAAAATGTACTTTAAAGGGGATCTATCACCCCAGTACAAATGTGTGTTAAATGTTAGATTAGCATGAGATGGAATTCATTAATATTTTTTTTAATCCTAAATTGGTGAAAATTAACGTTTCTAGACTGCACTTCCAGATAGACTGCGGGTACAGATCTATACCCGTAGTCTGTAACTCTGCCTCCCCTCCCTCTATCCAACCTCCTCTGATGACGGAAGCTTTCTGTCTGTAAACTGGAGCAGTCTCATTGGATAGATATTAATCTCTGCCAATGAGATCGCTCCAGCCAACAGACAGAAGCCTCCGTTATCGGAGGAGGCTGGCTAGATGGAGGGGAGCGGAGCAGAATTGTTTTTTTTTTCTTTTTTCATATTTTCACATCAGATCTTGCCACATGAAGCAAAATATACTTTAAAGGGGATCTATCACCCCAGTACAAATGAGTGTTAAACATTAGATTAGATAGCGATGAGGTGGAATTCATTAATTTTTTTTAAATTCTAAATTGGCGAAAATTAACAGTTCTAGACTGAACTTCCAGATAGACTGCGGGTACAGATCTATACCCACAGTCTGTAACTCTGCCTCCCCTCCCTCTATCCAGCCTCCTCCGATAATGGAAGCTTTCTGTCTGTAGGATGGAGCGGTCTAATTGGCTAGATATCAATCTCTGCCAATGAGATCGCTCCAGCCTACAGACAGAAGCCTCCGTTATTGGAGGAGGCTGGATAGAGGGAGGGGAGCGGAGGCAGAATTACAGACTGCGGGTATAGAGTATCCAGAAGTCTAGTGTAGAAACGTTCATTTTTGCCAATTTAGGATTTAAAAAAATATATATTCATGAATTCCACCTCATCGCTAGTTAATCTAACGTTTAACACGCATTTGTACTGGGGTGATAGATCCCGTTTAAGTAAGGCAGTGGAAAAAGCTGATTTTGTACTAAAGAAAAACAAATAGATTCCCATATTATAACTATAAAGTGGGATTTACAAAATAGATTAGCACTGGTGGCTTGGCATGATTCAAATGGACAGCAGCAAAGTCACCCATGTGAACATAGCCTTGGAGCTGCGTAAGACATTTCCCACACTGAAATACTATATTAAAGCTTGTAATTAAGTAACATACAGCATATTTTGGGAAGCTTTTAGTCTATTAATCTTTAAAAGACAAACATAAAATTGGGGTAGTCCATTACTGAACAAACAGCTGTTGGGTACTACAAGTCCCATCATTCCCAACCACCATCTGTTGGAGGACCAAAGTCCTAGACCCCAACAGGTGGAAGCCCAACAACTGACTACTCATGACAGAAAATGGTGTTCAAATTACATTTTAAAACCAGGGACAGTAGAATCCCGGGACATTAAGCCAAAACCAGGGACTGTTCCTGGATGTCAGACACATTTGGCAGGTTTACATTAGTTGGCAGTTAATGATGGGCTCTGTAGTCTTTCACAATTGAAGGGCCGCAGGTTCTCCATCCTTGTTGTAAATTCTAGGCTTCCCTTATCACCTCCTCCCCCGATTCACTCTATGCCTGTTCCTCTCTCTCAGCATTTCACCTTTTGACCCTCTCTGGAAATCGTCATTATTTTCCCCTTGAAGAGACTTTCAAGCAATGCTGATTTTTTTTTCCCAACCAAGTAATTGGAAGCGATACTGATTTCTCTCTCCCCCCTCCTTCCATCTCATGCTGTCTAAACACAGCAGCTCCCACCCACTAAACTGGGAGTTCTAGTACTAGCTCTGAAGTTGACTTCAGTCCCTCCCCTCCTGAGAGCTTTAGCAACCAAAGGCTTAGTCCTAACCCTAATCTCCAACAGACAAGAACGTTTCCCCTTTCCTCCCTCTCCCCCTTCTCTGTCTTCTTATCACTCTGTAAAACCACCGAGTTCCTCTTTCCACTTGTAGCAAACGCTTTTTTAATATTTGGATCTGAATAATATGCATTCTTCTTAACTCATTAGCATCTTGATTGCTTCATTTTAAGTCTATTTGTACCATCACTTCCCCTGTGTTAAAAGGGGCAGGGAGAGACTGAACTTTGCGAACTGACACACATCCCTGGGCAAGAGGAGATCACAATGAACAGCAATATAGCAGAAAAAGAATGCTCCGCGGATGAGATCAGCCTTCCAGAGGAGGAGGTATGTGGTTTTATACTGCAAATGTCTGTAGGCTTTACGATGCAATTCTAGTGCACACCAGCTGCAGCATAGTGGACAAATAAATGGGGCTTTTAACCTTTTGAATCCTAGATGTCGCCAACGTTTTGCAATGCGTTGGAGACCTCTAGTATCCAAAGGGTTAAATCCCCTTTTAACTCAATGGACACTTTAGAAATATTGACATATCTCCCGTAGTGCAGCTGGTTTGCTGCAGAACTGCACCATATTAACTAATATTAACTGCACAAGAATTTGAATAGAAACAAATTGATGCAAAGCAATAGATGTGTATTTTATCTATTCATTTATGCATTGCACACACAAGCACACAGGTGTGTGTATACCGTTTGTCTTTTAATTACATTTGCGTATGTAAAATATAGGTCTATAGATCTGTGCATGTGTACTTGTGTGTGTGTAACATATTTAAATAAATTTACACACCTATTTTTTTCTTTTAAATATAATTATATGTAAAATACATTGTGTGTGTGTGTAAGGAGGCCCATGTATTTAGGAAAACACTCAGAACCCTCTTAAACCTTTGAGGACCATAGAGAAACATAGAATTTGACGGCAGATAAGAACCATTTGGCCCATCTAGATGCATTGTCCACCTCGCTGATTCTCAAGGCCTTATGTTTTGTGGTAAACTTCCTATTTTATCCTTTCCTATGTAGGAAAAAAGCAGAAGCATTAATGTATTGTGCACCCAGAATGGCCCATATCCCTCCTGCATACGTCCCAAGTGTCCTTCTGTAGGAGGGACAGTCCCTCTTTCAGACCAACATCCCTCTTTCCCACCCTTTTGTCCCTCTTTTTAGGAGATCAGATTGTGTGATGTGTGTATATAAATGTATCACATTGCTCTACAGCAATAAAACTCACATTAATGTTTGCGTAAACGTCAGTATAAGTGTTTATAAATTAGTCTGTGAAAATAAAATACTTTGGTCTTGTTATAAGTCATTTATTAAGTTACACAAGGAGGTCTCAGTAGGTCATGAAATAGCCTAAAAATTATTGCTAATGCCCCGCCCACCAGCCACATCCACAGCCAACCCCCCTAAAACGCAAGTGTCCATCTTTGCCAATTTGAAATGTTGGGAGGTATGTTCCTGAACCCCTTACACTTCTGTTGAGTCTACATTGGTCGTGCACCTTGGCATATATCACGTCACCCACTGTAGGTGCAATTATTTTGTATTTATATCTATATGTACAGTATCTCACACAATAAGGTGGGACCCCAGTTTTACTAATTAGTGAAACACTTATAACTGGAGTCGGCAATTATCAAACCACCCCCAGCAAACCAGCAAGTGTGGGAGTTGTGGTCAGCTGGAGAACCACATATTGTCTACCAGTGATATAAGAGGCTGGTAGGAAGAATTTTGCAACAGTGAACTTTTTGTATGAAGGAAAAAAATGGAGCAATTCTGGAGTAAACAAACTGCAGCATACGTAAGAAATACAAACTCTCCAAATTCCCATTGATTTAGATAGGGCTTTTAATCCCTTGAATGTATTAAATGTCTCTACAGTGTATGACAGATCATTACCATTCAAGGGGTTACAATTCCCATTTCAATCAGTGGAAATTTTTATGTGTTCAATACAGGGAAGTGTTTGCCCCAAAAATACTCCAGTTTTCTTTTGTACATAAAGCCCAGTGTTTTCGGTCTAAATGCCCTACTGACAAGCACATGGCACAGATCATCTGATACTAAAAGAAAATATGTGTTAGACAAAACCTAAGTAAGTGGAATATACTGTAGATGGCTCTGCTGTAAATGGTTTATTGTTAACTTGGTTCTAGACTGACCTCTATTCGTTTTGGGGTTTGTTTGTTTCACTGAAGTGTTGTGTTAAGGGCCCAACATTTTTATTTAGTGTCAAGGCTTTCCAATGACTAGTGACACCGTGCATAATATAAAACATATTTGCCAACATTTCAAAATAATTTCTAGTTACATTTTACCCTGGGCAGTCAAAGGAGAGTGTCACTAGTGATCCATGGTACCACAGAGCACGCAAAAATTAATTAAAAGGAGCAGTAAACTTTTTTTATGAAAAAATATATATTGTAGGGATTTTCCTATTAAGTAAAATAAGGGTACTCCCACTGCCAAGAGAGATATATTTCCAGAGTTATTACAGTTTAAACCCATGTTTTTTTACATTAGCAGTGCCCTCTAGTGCTCAAATTCTAATTAGATTTCCTATTAGATTCTAATGGAGAGGAAAGTCAGAAAAGTCAGAGACATACAGTTCTCCGTAGAATGTGATAGAAACTGCCTGTCACTTCCTGTCAGTTAGAACTATCAGGAAGTAAACACAGTAAATTCACTTCCTGATTATTTAAACTGCTATAATCCTATACAATAATTCACTAAAACATGTGTAACGCTGCAACATGCACAGTAGACACTGCTGCACGTGCTGCAGTCATGCGCAGTAGAGACTGCCCACGCCGTGGCTGATGCAGACGCCCAGCTCTCTACTGCGCTTGACTGCCCTGCGACCGGGTGGCACTGGCACTGTGGCCCGTGTAACGGGCTGTTCAACTAGTTTTTGAATAAAACATCTGTCAGTGTTGGGAGTGACATTGTTTTATTCAGCAGGAAATGCTCTGTAAAATATGTGTTTTCATAAAAAAAAGTTTACTGCTCCTTTAAAATTGCACTTCTACAGCAGAACAGTTATTATCCACACCTAACTACAACATGAATATAGCCTTTTAATGACAGTCACATAGAAAATGCTGTTACAGTACAATATTAGAGGCAGGGACAAAACCAGTGAATGTAGGATCCAAGAACAGAAACCCAAAACTCGATCTGTACCTGAAAATCAGGGACAGTTGCAGTAGTGACTGCGAAGATCTAAATCACCAAGGCGGAGATTCATTAAGCGGTGATAAAGAGGTGATAAACTGGAGAGGACTTCTGCAGTTTATCACTTCACCAGTTCCTACTTTATTCTATGGAGTCTATGCACTAAGAATTCTTCAACTTTGGAGCTCTTATTGAGTTGGCTCAATTGAATAACTAGGAACTGGAGAAATGATAAACTGGAGAAGTCATCTCCACTTTATCACATCTTTACCACCACTTAGTGAATCTCCCCCCAGGTCTTATGCTTAAAGGGATAGTAATACTTCATTTTTACTAATGCCCTTTAAGCTTGTATTGAAAAGTTATGTACAGTGTTACATTTCAAATACTCTGAAACCGTCTGGTTCATGGCAAATTTTACATTAAAACTTCCCCTCAACGCCCCTTTTCATGTCGTCACAGCTTTACCTCTTGGTCTGCATGCTGGACGTACGACTGTACGGGTAGCACTGAAAGACAAAAGTATTAGGTTGCAATATAAAACCCAGCCCCTTTATACGTCATGCTCCCGTTTGTGATAAGTTGCCTGCAGTGTCCGGAACTTCTTTCTGTCAAAGCAATAATAAACCCATCTGACACTGAAACGGTTGCTTAGGCAACAGAAGGGTAAAGTGGGTTTACTTGTTTGAACTAATGAATTAATTATACAACTACCGAGACCCTTCAGGTCAAACATAAATAATGGGCAATGTAAAAGACCTGTCCTCCGTATCAATGTATTGAAAATAGAGGCGTTAGGCAGTGATATATATAAGAATAAACGCTGGAGGGGGAACTCAAGTTTAATATACTTGCACAGAGGCAATATTTACGAAGAGTATATCTATGTACTTTGGTAAAATGGCACATGCAGTTGTTGGTGTAGAGGTTAAAGCATTGGTTTGCTTTGCATGGGGTCCTAGGTTCAATTCCCATTTATTCTGTCCCTTTTGCAGTTATTCTGTTGAGGTCATGTTAATGTCTTTTTTTTTTTTTTTTTTTTTGCTTTTAATAATGAAAAAATGGAAGAACGGCTGGAAGCAGATTCTGCCCATTCCACACTGTCTGAGACACCCGTATGTAATATACATGCATGAGACTAGATACTGTGCACTCCGAATAAGCAGGAGGTGTAAGACATACAGATGTAACGTTACATAGAGCACAAATAACTCAATCAGTAGGAAATCCCTTCATCACATCGGAAACAGTGGTTTCTCCCGTTGCCATTACTACTTTTGCTCCACGAGCCGTTTCTCTCCCCCTCCGCTCCTTCAAACCCGGTGCGCATTCAAGTAGTGTAGTGGAGCAAAAGTAGTAATGGCAACGGGAGAAACCACTGTTTCCGATGTGATGAAGGGATTTCCTACTGACTGAGTTATTTGTGCTCTATGTAACATGTTACATCTGTATGTCTTACACCTCCTGCTTATTCGGAGTGCACAGTATCCAGTCTCATGCATGTATATTACACACGGGTGTCTCAGACAGTGTGGAATGGGCAGAAGCTGCTTCCAGCCGTTCTTCCATTAAAGAGTACGACGCGCTGAAGCATTTATTGTAACAATTTCCTGGGCACATTGTAGCATCCTAACATTGGTACAACTTATTTTGTGTGTCCTTTCAAGTGCAAGCGGGAAGAGCTGTAATCCGATGCAATTAACAACCAGACTCGTTACACAGGCAGAGGGATTTCCAATTCACTGACTCTGTGCACTCCAAAGAGCTGACAGCAACAGCGGGCTTCCAAGTTGTTGCATATAGAACAACTTGAAAGCCCGCTGTTGCTATCAGTGAATTGAAGGAAATCCCTCTGCCTGTGTAAGGAGTCTGATTGCATCCCATTGCCGGCTAACCTCAGTCAAGCGTATTGATACATATGCACCTCACTCTCGCGGGACTTCACCACCTCCTCCTCAGTGACTCCACCACCCCCTCCCAACTAGAAAATCAAAGGATCGTGCACGTTTAGAGGATAATGGCGAGAACGCGCTTATCCTTGGATTGAAAGACATGGCGGACATTTTTGGATTTTGGAGACCTTTTTATGTAAAAATTTACCATGAACCAGAATGTTTCACAGCATTTAAAAGGTAACACTGTACATAACTTTTCAAGACCAGCTTAAAGGGCATTAGTAAAAATGAAGTATTACTATCCCTTTAAAACTTAAAAGAGAGATGCACTAAGGTGTGATAAAGAGGTGATAAAGTAGAGATAACTTCTCCATTGATATCACTTCCCCAGTTCCTATGTTATTCTATAGAGCTCTTAGGGCATTGTCTCCATAGAACCATAAAAGTGATATAACTGGAGAAATTACCTCCACTTTATCGCCTCTTTATGACATCCTAATGCATAACCCCCCAGCTTGGGGTATGTCATTTGTTAATGTTCCTACTAATAATGTGGCAGTTAGGCTGCACTGTGCACTAATAATGTATTAGATTGGCCACAGCCCAGGGTCTCTTGGGAAACCAGCAACTTCCCTGATCAAACTTATCAGTGTTGGTGATTAAACATGCAGTATTAGACACTAGACATAGGTGTTCCAAGTCAATACCCCTTATATTTATTTTGTAAATTTCTTATCTAATGCAATTTGCCAGCATTAACTAAGAATATGTATAAAGGTTATATGCATTTTATATGCTACGTAGGTAAAAATAAAAAAGAGGGGGCTTCCCAATGATAATTTGCATTATTACCTGACCTGATAGCAGTACATTTTAATTAAATATTTGTGAGTTGTATTATATATATATTTACTGTGTTCAATATTATCAACTACATTCTTTTGAGCTGAACAGATAGAACGCTTTTCTTACACAGACAAATGCATTGCATGGAATATACAGCATTGACCTTTAATGCAGGGGTAATCAATTGCTGGACAGCCAGCTGCTGAAGGATGGGAAATATAGTCCCTAACAGCTGGAGGTCCAACAGTTGACTATCTCTATTTGTCAGTTTGCAGTCCTGCAAACGATGCATTGAATTAGAAAATTTTAATAAAAAGTACATCAAGTTTTATATCAATTTTGACTCCCTTATGTGACCTCTGTGATACTAGAATAGGGGGTATATCTCTTTAAACCCTTGTAGGCCAGAGGGAGTGTTCAATGCATTGCTTTGCAATGTTTTGCACAGCCCGTTCTGGTCCTCAAGGAGTTAACTGTATACTTCAGTGAGGCTGATCTACTAAGAAAGGCTATATTAATTCTGGACCAATCCAACTTCACCATAGGGCAAAAATAAAATTTCCCCCCAAAGATTATCTTGATTTAAACATGACTTTTAACCACTTAATGCAAGAATGGTCTCCAATGCATTGTGAAGCAATTCGTTAGTGATCTCGCTAGCATTCAAATGGTTTAAAGTCCCTTTTATATGAATGGGAATTTTTATTTAACCCCTATGGTGCAGCTGACTCACCTCAGAATTGGTTTGGTTGTTAGGACATCAGCTGCAGTGTGTATATATGTGTTACAATTTTCCAGGTTTACAAGAGGAAAAGAGCATATTGCTTAGGAGAAAGTCTTCTGAACTGGCCTTACATATTGTTTGTTCTACAATAGGCGATAGAACAGTGTTATGTAGTGGGGGGGGATTACAAGGGATAGTTCAAAGTAAAGGTAGATTTAGAAATATATTTTACTTATTAATTACGTAGAGTCAGTCTGTCATCAGGTTGAATGAACTTAGTCTGGGAAACGCTGGATGTGCAAGCAGGAGTTCTCAACTGTATGTAATTACAGTGTCTTTGGAGGATTGGGCTATGGGGGGAGTAAGTAATAAGTGAACCAATCTACACCTTAACCCTCTGAGTGCCAGAGGGGTGCGCAACACATTGCTTTGCAATGCGTTACATCAGGGCTTAAAATTTGAAGTCCTTTGCTACTAGCCAGACCAGAAAATTTACTCTCCACTGCAAGCCATAACATACCCACCAGGACTGAATTTCTACTCTCCAGGGCTAAATTTTCACTCTCCATTGGCTAGTGGCAAGTGGAAATTTTGAGCCCTGCATTACATACCCATCTGGCATTCAAAGGGTTAACTGTAAAGTGTATATTTACAGCAGCAGAGCTAACATATAAGTGAAACAAATGCACCATATGTTAAAAAAATCTAAATGGCCATTGATTTAAATGAGGAATTTAACCCTGTAGCTCAGCGGTGGGCAACATGAGGCCCTCCAGCTACTGTTGAACTATAAATCCCATCATCCCCCATTAGCCAGTGGCTGGTAGAAGATGTTGAGAGTTGTGGTCATGCAACAACTGGAGGGCCTCCTGTTGACCACCCCTGGCCTAAATGTTAGATAGGGCACTTTTTAATGTGAGGAAATGTTTTTTACATCCCTATCAATATGATAGTGTCTTGGACCATGATGTATAAGGATTTTAGGCAGCTGAAGTAATGTAAAGAACTGGAGTAGTTACAAAACAAACAGCTTCAGCATAGGGGAGAAATAGAAAATCATATTGCAAAGCACTGTGTAGGAGAGCTCTCTAGAATCCAACAAATTCATTTTATTAATACTGTTTCACTGATTTGCCCCAGACGTGTTCCAAATTGTCTTTATACATATGCCCTATTGTGTCAGTGGTGATTGTGCTTTCTACAGCATTGAAGCAGGCATAATTATTTGCATCATTTCTCCCAAATCCATGCAACTGGTGTATTTGTGTGTGTCTGTGTACAATGTATGTGTGTGTGAGTGTGTACACACTGTATGTCCCCAGTGCATGAGTCTGTGTTTGTGTGTGTTTATGGTGTGTGTCCGTGTTCTTGGTGTATTTGTGTGTGCATATGCAGTGTATGTGGGTGCACACTGTATATGAGTGTGTTTGTGCATGGTATCTGTATGTGTGTTTGTATGCATGGTGTGTATGTGTGTGTATGCATGGTGTATGTTTGTGTTAGTGTATGTGTGTGTTCGCAGTGTGTGTGTGGTGTATGTGTGTGTTCGAGTGTATCAACAATGTATTTTATATTTGTGTTTGAATGTAGTTGTGTGCGTGTCTGTGTGTGAGTGAATGTCTTTGTGTGTGTGTGTATTTATGTGTCAGTGTGTGTAGAGAAGAATGGAAACAATCATATAGCTATTCATAGCCATATTAGATAGATAGATAGATAGATAGATAGATAGATAGATAGATAGATAGATAGATACTGTATTTGTATCATATAACTGACATTAGATTTGGCATTTGAATCATATATCCTTGTAGCTGTTTCCAGTCAGATGCATGCAAAAAGACCTTGGAGTCTTGCCATGGCAATTTTTGTACAGTTGCGTAATCATCTTCTAAGCACAGTATACACTTTTTTGGCTGATGTATATTCTTTTTCTGAAATGCTGATTATATGCCATTTCATTAATATGTAGTAACTCACATAAACTTTTCATCCCTTTCTAACCAGTTGGTTGGGCCCACATGCCCACACACTAAGCCTGCATAGCACATCTCATGCGTGACCTTGCACTGGGTAACATATCCACAAAGAAAGGAGGATCCGTTCTGGGAATTGCACCATAGGGGAGAAATAAAAAATATTTTCTATTTAAATTAGGATTTTATTCCACTGAATGCTAGAGAGGTCTTTAACACACTGCTTTGTAATGCTTTAGAAAGCTCTCTATCATTCAGTGGTTAAAAAACATATTTTTTGTTAGAAAAAAACAACAATTTTTATTTCTCCACTATGGTGCAATTGATTTACCCCAGAATTGCTTCATATTTACTTTCTACATATGGCCTCAAGAATCTTTTACTATGTGCTCAAAGCCATAAAAAAATTTGAGCCATAAATGTGATCTATGACTCATCTTTATCTGTTTAAAGGGATAATAACACTTAATATTGAAAACAATCTATTTAACAGGATTCATTCTGCCGTGTAAAGTAAGACTGCTCCAACGTCTGAGAGATATTTTATTCAAAAGTTATTGCAGCTAAAATGTGAGTTTTTTGGAGGATACAGTATCTCCATGTCCTGAATTTTTACAGTCCATGGAGGTTTATGGTCAACTGACCAGAACTGTCCATAGACGGCTTTAGCAACAGCGCCACCATACAATTTCAGGTACTGCACCCAAGTCTGAGCTGCAATAACATTTAAATAAAACATCTTTTGGCAACTGTGTACCTATGGAATACACAGCAGGATAAGCCCTGAAAGGTATATTTTTTCACTATTAAGCATTAGTATCACTTTAAGGACCAGAGGGGTTTAATGTCCCATAAAAAGTGTTCTTGTTTTATAGAGGTTAAAAAAATACATTATGCTGCACAAATCCTATCTCTCACACCTTTACGGTTTGAGAGACATTCACCTGTAAAGTTCCTCCCTCCCTCCCCGTCTCTTGACGTCAGCTCTGTGCTGACAACAGGAGATCCCGGTCCGGGGACCAGCTGGTGGCCCTGCAGCAGAGCCGAAATTGCATTATTTGAAAATAATTACTTCACTGGAAAGGTCTACAAAGTGTGCCTGGTTTGCAAGCACACTTTGTAGACCGTTCCAGTGAAGTAGTTATTTTTAAATAACGCAATTTCGGCTCTGCTGAAGAGCCTCCTCGAGTCGACCGACTTGAATCTTCTGCTGTCAGCTGTAAAGGGAAACTTTACAGGCGAATATCTCTCAAACCATAAAGGTTTGAGAGAGAGGATTTGTGCAACATAATTTATTTTTTAACCTCTATAAAAGAAGAATAATTTTTTATGGGACATTACTGTCCCTTTAAAGGGATAATCTAGTTCTAAACTATGAATTTTTATCATCTTTCCTAGTTATAACCATTATTCCTACACATATTCATTAGAAAGTAATTGCCTGAGTCCATGTGCTCACCACCCCAAATCATTTCCTTGTTATGAAGACACTATTAGACTTGGGGCCACATGCACAAAGACTTACAGGAGCTACTCTGGTGATAACTAAAGGCATTATTAGGGACAAATAATAATTCCCCAAATGCCAACAAATAATAAAAGTTGGTGCTTTATACGTAAATTAATAAACAAACTGAAAAGCAATCACTGCATTTTCTTGTCTGTTCTTAGTAAAAAATCTCAGTGCTTCTGTGTGAAGCCCTGTAATGGGTTCTGACGTGCTCCCCTCAGCTGGTAAGTGGGCTGAGTTTAACCAGGATGTCTGTGCATTAACCCTTTGAGCGCCTCTGATTATGTTGCGGAATATCTAATTCAAAGTTATTACAGCCTAGATTTTTCCTTCTGGTCACCAGGGATTGCTGTTCCTATCACTTAATGTAGGGAGCCATTGTCAGGGACTCGGGCTTTACCACAGAGTACATTATAAAAAATAAAATGTGCCTTTTGGACACTAGGTGAAGGTGTTGGTTAAAAAAAAAATGTATGTTTGACCTGTAATAAGTTGTCAATGAAATTCCTCTCAGTAGTGGGAACACCTTTCACTCAAAGCAATAACATGTAGTTTTCATAATAAAATGTTACTGCTCTGTTAAGCCACAGGCTTAATGTGTTGCACTCACAGACCCTATAGACAGCCAAAACCTTACATTTACAGTCTGTGGGAGATGTACTATCTAAGCCCCAGTAAACTGAACTGTGAAACTTTAAATCTTACAGTACATTCTCACTTACAAGAGCAACCTGACAGCTGTGGGGGTGACTTTTCTGACCCCCGACTTGCTCTCATGCTGATCTGCCAGGGGGAGCACTGCTGCACCAGAGGAGTAGATGTGCCGAAAGGACTCAATTTACTTGATTATTTAAAAGAACCTCTTATAACTAGTATATAGTTCTCCTTTGATAATCATAAAATCTTTTATTGTACCAACTGCCATATTCATACACATTAACACTCACATTTATATAGATGCTTTTGATTCATTGGGGTCTATTTAATAAAACTGGTCCTGAAAATAATAGAGAATAAGTAAGGTGCTTACTTTAATAAATTCTTTTAGCTTCATTTGTGTTTTTGTTACTGAGGTAAAAAAATCACCTTGCTGCTTTAGATGCTTCAACAATTTCTTAACATTGCTAACTTTTCTTAGAAGTAATGAGACTTTTTATAAGCAGACATTTTTTAGCATTGCTACATTGTATTTACAAATGTAAGTTTTAGCATTGCTAATTTTTCTTAGAAACATTAACATTTTGTATTAGCTTTGATAATTTTTAAGATCAGTGCTAAATTGAATAGCAATGTGATTTTTTTCTATAAGCAATGCAATTTGTTTATAAGAAATGTGATTGTTTTGGCACAAAATTACTTTCTATGATTATTAAATATGACAAATGCAATCATAATGGCTATGGTTTTGCTCTGGGTTTTTACACCACAACTTGATTAATGAGACCCCATTGGGAGGGGGTCTGCAGTAATCCACCAATGCAGCTAATTTTCTGCATTTTGACATAGACATAGGAATCATGCAGCTACACTATACTAGAGTGAGTGATCACTTTATTGCAGGGTTGTGCAACCTAAGACCGTCCAGCTGTTGAGAACTTTCCAGCCGTTGGTTGGCTGGGGATGATTGGAATTGTAGTTCCCAACAGCTGGAGAGCCTCAGGTTGCTCATCCCTGCTGACACACACACACACACTCTGCCGTCATTAAGACTTCAAGTGATAAAGGACTCCACTATCACATGTGCAGGAAAATGGATGAATTTTATGTTGATTTTTTCTGAGCCTCGTTAGTACGTAGTGTTAACCCTCTGAATGCCAGAGCGGTATCCAACACTTTGTGTTGTAAAGCGTTGAACACCTCTCTGGCGCTCAAAGTGTTAAACAAGGGGCAGAGGAATATTGCACACTAAAACATCCTTTCAGTGCCTCACTGTCCTCTCCCTTTGTCTCAAGGTGCACTGATGGGAGAATATTTGGCCTAAATAGCTTTGTACATAGTTATTAGGCAGTCATGCACCCAGAGTATGGATGCAACACAAATTTTAGTATAGAATCTTTATTAGTTCAACCACTTATATTGCATTTGTACATTGATCGAAAGAAAATTTAGAGGAAAAACTAGTTCAAGGTAGCCCACCAATGCTGGCTGTGATCCACTTGTCACAAACCTGCGAACCTCCTTGCCTAAAGCCTCCAGAGGTCCACTAAGGCCTGGGGATGGAAGTGTACAAATGATGTGATTTATGTCATTAAGTGGATGGGGCTTGATTTTGTTGGGTGTGATTGGGAGGAGGGGAGGTGGGATTTGTCCTTAAAATGGGTGCGGGGGGGAGAACAGGGAGGAGATTGACCAGATCTGGAAGTGAAGTGGGCGGAGTTACAAGGGACCTCACTGAGCCCTGAGAATCAGCCTCCGTCCCAGGAGATCCAGTTATTAAGTATAAAAAACTGAGTCTTCGAGTCAGATCCAGAGAGTTCCCGGGTATGACTGCCCACCAGTTTAACAGCCAAAATATTGAAGGAGTAAAAAAGCTGCAGTGCATATAGCCATATCTAAACTGACATAGCCTTTAGCCTCAACTTTTATTAGCAAGATGACTTTTGTTGTTACTGTGAACCATGTTTAAGTTCATAAGCATAAGAGACTTTGGTTTCACTGTGTTTGGTGTAAAGTCTATTTAAAGTGGAACTATCAACAAATTAAAGTCACCCACAAATCATTATGCACATATACTTCTATTCATACTTGTATTATCCTGAATAAGTCCGGCATTTGTGAGAAACCAACTCGTTCTGAGATGCACAGGCAGGCATCTTGCTGTACCAGCATCTGTGCGCCTGTGCCGTCAGTCCCTTCCTGTACCTTAAGGTACAATGCAGCTCCTCCTAAGAGACCGGGATGGAAAGAGTAGGCGCACAGATGTCTCTTTGGCAAGATGTCTGCGCTGATGCCTGTCTGTTCGTCTTCGAATGAGTTGGATTTCTCAATAAAGCTGGACATATTCGGGATAATACTAGTATGGATGGGGGTAACTTTAATTTGTATGATAGTTCTGCTTTAATTGAAAGGCCACTTGCCTTTTCTGTTCTGTTTCACGTATTATTTTTTCCAAGGGTCTATAAAACATTATGTAAAATTAACACAGGATATGAAGCTGTGGCTTGTGCAATGTAGAAGGAGAAATATTAAACATTTCCGTATTGTAACCTTTTAACCCTATGAGTGCAAAAGGGGAGTGTAATACATTGTAGAGCAATGCTCTGTGCCCTCCGCTGATGCTTTAGGAGTTACAGGCAGTTTTGTCCATGCTGCACACTGAATTAATAGTTCATTTTTGTTTTATATGAGCAGGTTTGGCTGCTGAATACCCTAATTCTGTATAAAATCTATTGAAAGCAATCTTATTGTTTTCATTAGAGAAATTTGTTTTATTTATCATACTGATAATTGTTTCGATTTGAAAGAAATGTATTAGAGACCTCTCTAGCACTAAAAAGGCTTTAAAGACATATTCCACAACTTGGAAACCAGAAGGGCAGCTGCAATTGATCTGATATCTCATTCAGATGATTAGTTAAAGGAGATATATTTCCGACAGTTGTCCACTGGCAGGGTTTCTTGCAGGCCATGGTTTCCTATTAGGCAGAGTGGGCAACTTCTTAGACCCCAAGTTCTGAGGTGAAGAACCTATGCTGTTCTGTCCATGCCCACATTATAGTAGTCCAGCCTACATTATAAGTATAGCTAGAGAAATTCCATTGATACATGATTTTGAAGGAGGTTGGCAAAAATAAAACAACATTGTTAGCCATAAAGAAAATGTAGGAGACAGCTAGGGGTTTTAGGAGACATTGTAGGGGTGCATATATAACATAGTAACATACATAGTAACATAGTAGATAAGGCTGAAAAAAGACATGCGTCCATCAAGTCCAGCCCATGCCAAAAACACCCCTGTTGATCCAGAGGAAGGCAAAAAAAACCATCTGGAGCCATTTCCAATCTAGTCCCAAATGTGTGTGTGGGGGGGGGGAATTATTCCTTCCTGACTCCAACTGGTAGTCAAATAGTTCCCCGGATCAATATCCTATTTACTTTGAAGCCACCTGTCATAATTGTCAATATTGTTCTGTGCTAGATAGGCATCCATTGCTTTTTTGAATGCAGTTGCATTATCTGCAAGCACAACATCCTGAGGCAAAGAATTCCATAGCCTTACCGCCCTTACTGTAAAGAATCCCTGCCTTTGTTTTAGTCGAATATAGATGTATATAAAATATTCCATAAAATTAGCAGCCAGGAGTAGAATTGTGGGGGCCTGGGCTCCGATGCTTCTTGGATTTTTCCACCTCTGGTTAACATACTCCTTTACTATGAGCATCTAGGGGGCTTGCCCCCTTCATATAAACATAGGAGCTGGACGAGCTACCTGGGGGTCATATTAAGACTTTGCCCCTCCACCCCCTGGGAAAAACGTCTGCAGACACCCCCTGTCCTTTCTTGTCTCTTATCAACCCCTTGAATGCTGGCATGGTGCCCAATGCTTTGTTCACATATTGTGCTGTATCTAACTGGTACAAGGGGAATGATCAAAAAGTCTAAGGGGGGGTTATGCACTAAAGCATGATAAATAGGTGATTAAGCGTATATGACTTCTCCAGTGATACCACTTCTCCAATTTCTATGTTATTCAATATATTATATGCACTAAGATCTCCCCTACTGGAGTAATCTTAGTGTATAGGCTCCACAGAAAAACATAGGAACTGGAGAAGTGATTTCACTGGAGAAGTTATCTTCACTTTATCTCTTCTTTATCACACCTTAGTGCATCTCCACCTTTCTGTTTTAATAAGTGAATTCCTGTCATGCACTGGCCACACTGGTAGTAGTCACACCCATGACAAAGGTGAGTTTGCAAGTCAGAACTGAACAGCATTTTCTAACACAAAAAAATATACTGTAGCCCCACCATATATTTGCTGTTCCAATATATTATAATTATTTTTCTGTAAATATATTGTGTTATCCCAACAATTGGAGCTTGTAACAATGCTGTGATGTGTAGATATCAGCATTTTTGATGACATTCAGCTGTCCATTAGCATCAACATATGGTCAGCTGTATGCTCATAAGCTTCATCAGGTATTTCTTACACTTTTTTGGTTTCTGTTTACTTTTTCTAGTTGCAAACCAGATTCTATGGCCCGGTAAATATATATATATATATATATATATATATATATATATATATAGTGCTCATCAGTTTTTTGCTTGTGTTCATTTCTTTTCACTGAAATGGTTAACCGAACTACGTACTGTTTATATTAGAACCATAGTCTAATTAACATATGTGCTTATTATACTCTATCCAACTCAGTTGCATTTTAATCAATTTGATGATTGATACTGGGCACTGGTTGGAACGAGATTAATGCTACGAGTCTTCTTTTCACTTGAAGGCTGTGTTATTCTTTGGATAAGGAGATCTCTTATTAACCCCTTAAGGTCCAGCGGTACAGGGAAGTTTCATTCCCTTAAGGACTGCTTTGATCCTTGCCGACGCACCTGTTACGCGTACCGGCGCGCCGCTTTGGGGCCTAAGAGAGACCGCTCCAGTCTTGGAGCGCTCAATTCTAGGACCCGTTTTTACTTACAGTGCTCCCTGTAGAGCGCTGTAAGTAAAAAGTATACAACGTACTATGACCATCACTGGTCCTTAAAGGGATAGTAATACTTCGTTTTAACTTTATTTTATTTTGTAGGCATTAAAAAAACATGAAGAATGATATAAGTCTTATCTCTCAAACCTTTATGGTTTATGAGATATTCACAAGCAAAGTTCCCCTCCCCGCCCCTTTTTCCTAGTGTAAGCCATCTCTTCTCATATGTGAGTCTGGTTGTATGACAGGACAGATAACAGAAGGGGAGAATTTTCTTTGTATGAAAACAATGAAAGCCCTTACCCCCTTGACAAGTTTTTCAGCTTTTTCCATTATCTTAATTGAAGATTGTCCCTCTCTGCAGTCTACCTGGGCATCTCCCTTCTGATCTGGTTGAACAGGGAAGGGATACTTTGTTTGTGAATATCTCTTAAACCATAAAGGTTTCAGAGATAAGACTTATATCATTCTTCATGTTTTTTTAATGCCTACAAAATAAAATAAAGTTAAAACGAAGTATTACTATCCCTTTAAGGGTATAACGACTGTGCTGGTCATAGCATTATCTGGTCCTTAAGGTGTTAATCCATGCTCAGTTACATCGCTTGAGAGTAGCAAGCTGGATCATATGCCCCAGCAATCTAAGTGTTCTATCATAACTGAATCTCTGTAGCATTGACAATACTGAGTGCTAGCACTTTAGGGTTATCTTTATTTCTTCTTTCCTTTGACTATATTTTCCCCTGTACAACCTCTGTTGACCTTTTACCTTTTTGTTTAGGGATTGCTGTAATTGGAATGATATCAGTGTGTGTCAAGCTTTTCATTCAATCATGTATGGTTCACATCAGTTTGAGGTCATCTCTGATGGGTGATTAAAACAGGGCAACATCACTGGTGTGTTTAATACGGTGATTATCAATAGACATCGCACAACATACAGACAAGTAGAATAGATGAACTCTACAGCAATCCAAACATATTTCTGTGATTGTTACAACATGCTTTTTCAGATGATGATAAGTATCTTTTAACCTGTTGGATGCTAAAAGTCTATTTTAAAATGAACTTGTTACCTTAAAGGGATAGTAATGTTTCAAAATAAAAGCAGCTCCAATTAATCTTATATTATTTGGGCCATGGAGAGTGTTATTTCAATACTGTCAGAGTTATAGTTCAAGAGTAATTGAATGATAAAGTACCCCCCTCCCTCCCCTTTTACTGATGTAACACTGCTCACCTCAGAACAGAAAGGTGGTGTCCAGATGGATCACAGAGAGGGACAATCTTCAATTAGCATAAGGGAAAAACCTGTCAGGGGGGGGCAGGGTTTTCATTGTTCTTACAGTAAGAAGATTGCTTCTCTGAGGGGAGGCAGCTTACACTAGGTAAAGGGGACGGGAGGGGGAAAACTATCATTGAATTACTCTTGAACTACAACTCTGACAGTATTGAAATAACACTCTCTATGGTCCAAATACTATGAAGATTAATTGGAGCTGCTTTTATTGTGAAACATTACTATCCCTTTAAGAGAAGTTTAGTTTGTTCTTCAGATAGTTAAAAACTCCTTAAAGGGATAGTAATACTTCATTTTATCTTTATTTTATTTTGTAGGCATTAAAAAACATGAAGAACGATATAAGTCTTATCTCTCAAACCTTTATGGTTTGAGAGATAGTCACAAGCAAAGTTTCCCCCTCCCACCCCTTTTTCCTAGTGTAAGCCATCTCTTCTCAGATGTGGATTGCAGTCCATAGACTGGACAGATAACAGCAAGGGACAATATTCTTCCTATTAGAACAATGAAAGCCCTGCCCCCCTTGACAAGTTTTTCAGCTTTTTACCTTATCTTAGTTGAAGATTGTCCCTCTCTGCAGTCTACCTGGGCACCTCCCTTCTGCTCTGGCTGAACAGTGTTACATCAGTAAAGGGGGCGGGAGGGGGACACTTTGTCATTGAATTACTCTTGAACTACAACTCTGACAATATTGAAATAACACTCTCCAAAGTCCAAATACTATGATGATTAATTAGAGCTGCTTTTATTATGAAACATTACTATCCCTTTAAATGGTGTATTAGCTTTTTTTCTTTTTCTTGGAGCAATTAATTGTTTTTGAGACATTATCCTTTTATACTTTCATAGACTGGTACAATATGGTACTTTAGGCTAATTCCCTGCATAGTATGATAACTGCTTCTGTTTTAGACCAAGCTTATCTCTCACTGTGCTATTAGAAACATCCCCAGTGTGTGGGCTCTGCCTGTATTCATTAAAGCAGAGCTTTCACATGTACAAAAGTAATTTCTAATCGACGTCCCACCAAACCATTACAAAGAGAATATACACAAATCTGTTTACAATCTAAGGCAAGTTGGAATAACACCTTTCTAGTTGGGATAGCAAACTAGGGAGAGCACAACCATGTTTACAACATTATTGTTGATTGCCATCACTCTCCCTTCTCCTATTGGCCAGTACTTGTTGAAGATAGCCCCTTTTTTTCATTGGAGAGTGAGGATTCCATTGACTGGCTGGTTGGAGATTGGCTGGTTGAGGATAATGGGAATTGTTGTCCTCAACAGCTGGTGTTCCAACAATTGAGAACCCTTGACAAATGAATTAGCATAATGTGCCAGACTGTGCCACCAGCAAATTACAGTTAATTTGTCAAAAACGATTAATATTACATATAAATGGCTGGTACCATATGTACACAGTTTCTCTTTAAAATGAAGTAAGCTTGTCTTAATAAAACAGGTCTCCTTTAAATGATTCTGAGGTCTGGGGACTTTTGCATAAATATCTGTGAATGTTATAACATAATCTTTCATTTAAAAGCTACTTATAATTTTAGCTTTAGTCTTTTACAGGAGAAACGGAACTCTTAGACACAATACAGACAGAACACAATATATTTTCTTTGGAAAGAAGTTACAGTACTGATTAATTATTGCTTTCCATCTTATTAATGACTCATGGGGACTTATGTTCAAAAGTAATTTTGGGGCAAGCCAAATGCATCATAAGGGGAGAATTAAAAATTCCACTAATACCCATTGATTTAATTGAGTCTTTAAACTCCTTGAATGCTAAGGAGTTCCCAAACAAACTGCTGTGCAATTCGCTTAATCCTTTGAGTGCCAGAGGGGTACGCAACACTTTGCAGAGCAATGCGTTGTGTACCTCTCTGGCACTCAAATAGTTAAGACCTCTTTAGCATTCGATAGGTTAAAAGTTAAATTTAAAGCGGAACTACCACCCCATAGCTACATTGCCCCACTTAATTCCCAATCTGGCGACTAGCTGCTCAGTAGCGCTAGTCGCCAGAATTATTACCACGTTAAAGAGAATTCACCATTGTTCCGGGGCTGACAGGCAGGACGGAGCGCAGACATCTTTCCATAGTGACGTCTGCACTCCTGTGCTGTCAGTCCCAGCCGGCTCTAGTAGAAGTTGCTAAGAGCCATTCGGCTCCAAAAGGGACTGACAGCGCAGACGGGCAGACGTCACTATGGTAAGATGTCTGCGCCCCGTCCTGCCTGTCAGCCCCGGGACAATGATGAATTCTCTTTAACGTGGTAATAATTCTGGCGACTAGCGCTACTGAGCAGCTAGTCGCGGAACTTTCACCCACTATAAAGTCGCCCTGCAATAATTAAGTAGGTAGCGACTAGCTTTATAATATATGTTACCTCTGAAATGTAGCCCATTATAAAGAAATCCTTTAGTGTAGGAAACTGATGGCCAGGTTAGTGCAGTCTGTGTGCCTGCATCGTCAGTCCCTTCCGGTTACCATGTGGCACACTGCAGTGCTTCTCAATGGAGACTGGGACTGACAGTGCAGGCGTGCAGACAAGATATCTGCGCTGATGCCTTACTTCAGGTCTCCTACAATAAAGGATTTCTTTATAATGGGCTACATTTCAGAGGTAACGTATATATTATAAAGCTAGTCGCTACCTACTTAATTATTGCAGGGCGGCTTTATAGCGGGTGTAAGTTCCGCTTTAACTGAAGAAAATGTTTATTTGCTCCCTATGGTGCAGTTGGTTTGCCCCAGAATTTCTTCAGGTTTCTTTTGAACATAGCACCATTGAGGCAATTCTGGAGCAGACCAAATGCACAGTGGGGCAAATAAACAGTGCCATTGATTTAAAAGGTTCTTGTTAACCCCTTGAATGATTGGGAAGTCTTAAGTGCATTGCTAATCAATGCTTTGGAGATCTCTCTAGCATTCAGGGGGTTAAAAGTGGGCATATAAAAGAAAGACAATTTGGGGAATTTCATTTGTCACCCATTGTGCAATTGGTTGGCTCCAGAACTACACTTGTAGCCTGCTGAATATGGCTCTTGTGGCTCGATGCAAGAAACGTTTGCATCGGATAAAGGCATTTTTGTGCGCAGATAGATTTTGCATGTGTTCTAATCCAGGAAGCTAAATACCGAACGCTTCTTGAATTGCGCATAAAAAATTCAATTTTACGACAACAGTACATAGACGTATAAATTCATTTGCAATAGCATTTCTTGCATTAGGCGCATTCACTATTCCACTCACACAGATTCGTTAATCTTAGCCACGCCCACAAAAAAATAAATATACTGAGCCGTTCGCTAATCTTGAATTTTCATGCGCAATTCAACAAAATCATGCGCCAACCTATTCCCTAGTGGTTTTCACACGGGAAATAGCGATTGCGCACGTTTCCTGCTTCGCGCCATCAGTCTCTGTCGGTTATGAAAATGTATTTAGAAAATGTATGCAGATAATTTAACCCTTTGAGTACCAGAGGGGTACTCAACGCATTGCAAATCAATGCGTTGTGTACCCCTCTGGCATTCAAAGGTGTAAGGGGTATGTATTGTTTTGTTTGGGAGATATCCATTGACTTACAGGTGTGTGCTAAGGAAATGTCTCCTTTTAACACAAAAGATTTGGAGAAATCTTCAGCTGTTGTACTTACTATCATGAAAAGTTAAAGAATTTGAACCCAAATGATCACATGTTCATTTAGGTATGGAGTTTGAGTTGATAAATTGTCCTAACAAGGGAGTGGCTAGTGTACACATTACTGAAATGAGGACTTCACATACTGTAGATAGATTTGTTGACATTTGAAAATGTCACTTATCAGTAACAGCAGTTAATAGAATGTATCTTTTTCTTAGATATAAAATCAGTATAAAGCCATTTTTTTATTAAAGGAATATTAGCATGTAATATAAAGAAAAAATGTATATTCCATAGTCATATCCTCCAATATTTCACAAATGAAATAAGGTACACTCATGGCCTCTGCCTCCATTTTAACAGCAAAATACACATTCTCTGTGTATAGTGATCTAAAGGCCTGACGTAACACACAGTATTGATGTTTCTGGAATGGTCATACACTTTTAAAGCTGAATTTTCATCTAAAATAAAAATTAAACTATGCGTTTTAATCATTAACAAAACATTAGCGCTGTGTTTGGTTTTTTTTGGTAACTCACCAACAAGTGGAGATATGAAGCCTTCAAAATCGGGCACTTCCACGTTCTACAGGACCTTGGATGTCCCGCACGAAGCCTCAGGACTTCCCAGCTGCCCCAGGGAGCACGTTCACGCTCCCTTCATAGCTCTATTTCTGTGGGCTAACGTTACAGCAAATTCCGTTTACCATGTTATGAGGACCTCAGTAGTTAATGGAGTTTGCGGTAACATTAGCCCACAGAAATACAGCTACGATAGGGAGCAGGAACGCTCTCCCTGGGGCAGCTGGGAAGTCCTGAAGAGTCATGCTGGACATACAGGGTCCTGCAGAACATGGAAGTGCCCGATTATGAAGGCTAAATATCTCCACTAGTAGGTGAGTTACGATAAAAACAAACACATCGCTAATGTTGTGTTAATGATTAAAACACATGGTTACATTTTTATTTTAGGTGAAAGTTCCCCTTTAAAAATAAGATTTTCTATACATGGTGTGCTGTTTTGTCTGACATGTAGATTAATTCTCATTACATTGTATGTCTGTAATCACAGCTGTGTCTGAGCTTATCTTTGTTACTTGCAGAATGAAATCAGCAGAGCTCCCTTTTTCTTCCATGCTCCATGCTGAAAAAGTATGAGATACTCATGCTGTTTTATAAGGTCCAAGAGCTCAAGAAGGGTACTGTACCTGTTAAAAAGGTATAGTTTGAAGGTATACAGGGTTTATCCTGCTGAGTAAAACAAGGGCTCTCTCTCTCTGAAACATTTTATTCAAGAGTTATTGCAGTTCAAATGTAAATTGTTGGTTACAGTACATCCAGGGCTTGAAATGTTATGGTGGGGCTGATGCTATATCAGTCTATGGAGAGCTACAGCTTTGTGCAAATTTTGGGCATCTCTGTCCAGATTACATGCTTTGTTGATTTTTATAACCCTTACTAAGTGCCGGCATTATTTAGAAATCTAAGTTCTTAGGAGACTCACCGCCATAAGACAGTGCAGACATCTTGCCAAAGAGTGATCTATGCGCCTGCGCCAGGGCCAGACTGGGGACACCAAGCATCCCTAGAAAAAAATGTATTGGCCCCTGCCATGCAGCTGGTGTCCCCAGAGTGTAGTGGTTATGCTGAGTCCACCGCAGTCTTCTGTTTCAGCTTGAATAGTACCTGGCAGTTCTCAGATTGCCCTTCTGGGTAATAGTGGTACTGGTTGGATTTCCATTACATAGATTAACCCTTTGGGTGCCAGTGAAGTTGCAATAATGCATTTAACACAGTGTGCATTTTCAGTAAATTATTGTTATGTCTGTGGACATGTGAGACACCTGGCAGAAAGAAATATTTTTAAAAATTGCATTATTGCAATTTATATGGCACCCAATGGGTTAATCTATGTGTTGGAAATCATGCCATTACCAGTGGTACCCAGTAGGTCAATGTGAGTACTGCTGGGTACTACTCAACTTGTCACAAGAAGATGTATAGTTTATACAAAAGCCAATGTTGAGGAGTTCTGTAACATTAACCCTTTGAGTGCCAGGGGGTGCACTGTGCACCGCTCTGGCTCTCAAAAAGTTAAAGGAGCGTTAAAATGGATCCATACAAGCCATTTAGGTTTACTGAGGTCTGTTGTGTGATGTGATCTAGCTGCAACTGGTGACAAGTTGGCTCCGCACTCTCTCCACATGTACTTCCGTTCCAGGTTCACTGAGGTCACCTCAGTATGCCCGGAAATACATGTGGAGGCAGTGTGGAGTTATCAGCTTCACGGTGGAAACAGAAGACTGCACAGGTCCCAGCATAACCACTACCTACAGAAACATTTTTTTTTTTGTAGTTCACCCGTTTCGGCACCCCTCAGCAGCAATGTTAAGGGGCCTCAGGCCCCTGAAATCAAATTAAGAATCTATTTTTGTAGTAGTGGCTGTACAGCCCGGCCCCAGATGCCGAAGCACACCGGTAAATTTCCCAGTATCCCAGTGGGCCAGTCCGGCTCTGGCCTGTGCTGTCCATCCCTGTCTCCTCACTGATTGGCAAGTAACCTAAGGGGGAGTTTCATTGTACTGCACTGTAACAGACAGGGATGAACAGAGCAGGCTCACAGATCCCTCTTTGCCAAGATGTCTGCACTGTTGTCTAGTGGTGTATATCCCATATAATGCTGGTACTTAATAAGGATTGTAAAAGGATTTCAATGCATACCACTATAGTAAAAAATAATTGGGGGCACTTATATAACAGCCACTTTAAGATACATAATAAAGGAGTTCTTTGGAGTCCTTTCTGGTATTCTAGGGAATAACTGGAGTCCTCTCTAGTGTTCCATGGGTTAAAGAAACAATAACGCCTAAAAATGATGTGGGGTTATACACTTAAATACCTTATACCCACTGTAAGATATCTAATTTGTTTTCTGAGACCTAAAATATAGTCTTAAATATGCTGTCTGGGGAGGGCATTCCTGCTTTTTCAGGGCTCTCTTTACCATAGAAACCTTGAAGGTGTCTTACAAGTGTTATTTTTTCTGGTCTGTAAATAGACCAAGATAATGTACTAGGTTTTCTGACTAGAAAAGTAGTGGGGGCCAATCTCAATACACAAACAATTAACCAGATTGTGTCTGTATATGTCAATCTATACAAGTGTTGACAGATTTTAGTGATCTAACATAGGGAAGATTCACTAAGCAGTGATAAAGAGGTGATAAAGTGGAGATGACTTCTCCATTTTATCACTTCTCCAGTTCCTTTGTTATGTTATGGAGCCTATACACTAAGATTTCTTCAGCTTTGGAGATTTTTTTTTTTTTTTGCAATAAAATTTTTACTGAGAGTTTGACAGAGTACAGAAGCCATACATATCTTGATTTGAGCAATAGACCTGTCCATGACACATAAGATACAAAAATAATAACACAAACTGAAGACACACTTTAGGAATACAGACTATATCGGAATGTAATAATTGACAGAACCTGATAAAATCCCAAAGGGTCAGCTCAAGAGTAGTTTCTGCAAAGAATAAGAAGGATATCTTCTCCAAAGAGTTGACGGCCTCAGAGAAAAGAAAAAAATAAAAATAAAAAGAAAGGGAAAGAGAAAGAGAAAAAGAAAGAAAAAGCAGAAAGTGCAGAAAAAGAAGGAAGCAAAGGAAAAAGGGAAAGAGAGGGGGATGAAGGTGAGGGAAATTAGGGAGGGAAAGAAGGGAAGGTAGGTAGGCGGGCCCCAAAGTGGCTCACATTGTCCCACCGCCCGACACCCATGTGGTCCATATCAAATCATACAGCTCCAGTCTAGATATTGTCACATAGTGAAGTCTCTCCATCTGTAAATTGAAAGTAACCAAGCTACAGAGTTCCTGAGAAGACGGGATTTTAACAGATTTCCAATTGCGAGTCAGGAGAGTTTTCGCAGCGAGCAAAATTTGACCTAAGATAATCTTTAAATGATAAGGCATTGGGTTCGGAAAAATATGAAAAAGCGCAATTTCTACAGTCTGGGGCAACGAAAGAGCGGTAGTACGTTGCACCAAAGCAAACACCGACTTCCAATATTGAACAAGCAGTGGGCAGGTCCACCATACATGAAGCATGTTGCCCACCCCCGAACAATTTCTCCAACAGAGGTTCGAAACAGAAGGATATATATGAGCCAAACGAGACGGTACTAAATACCATCTATATAGTAGCTTCCTAGAGAGCTCAACATGGTTCGAACAATGAGAAATTTGGGGAGGAGTAGAGATAGCCTTGCTCCATTGCAAGGGGGAAAGTTGGTAACCCAACTCCTTCTCCCATGCCACCAAAAAAGGTAGCGTAGGAGGTATGTCAGTCTCAAGGAGAGAACGATAGCAAAGTGAAAGGACTCCTCTGGATTGCAGTGGTTGCATGCAAGCCGTAATAAATTTATGTAGAAGTATGCGCGGTTTGGTTAGAGAATGAGGAAGTGACCTCAATAAATGCCGTAACTGCAAATATTTGAAGAAATCCCTGTGAGGCAAACCAAAAGTTCGACCAATCTCCTCGAATGTTCAAAGAGAGCCTGCGGAGGTAAAGTCTCCCAGTGAGACCACTCCCGCCTCATGCCATGTTGAGAAATTAGAGAAAGGAATAAGGAATTCTAGAGCACGAAGGGGGGTAGCCTGAGTCAGATGGTTAAGTTCCGGTATATGAGAGGTATAATGTCTCCAAATGTGGATAGATAATCTTGTACTGGGAAGAAGATCCATCTGGGGTGGGCATCTGTCAGGAGGAAGCCACAAAATGTCACACATCCGGTGCGGACGTAAGAGAGCGTCCTCTACATCCACCCACACCACTGAGCCAGGTGGGGCATGAAATAGAACACACTGGGCCATGCGAGATGCCTGATAATAATGTAATAGAGATGGGACACCCAAGCCCCCTCTATGTGTAGGAAGAATCAACCATCTATTAGAGACCCTCGAGCGGTTAGAACCATGAATGAATCTGCAAAGAGTAGACTGGGCGGCCTTCAAGAAAGCCATAGGTATTGGAACCGGCAGGGTTCTGAATAAATATAATAGTTTCGGAAGCACAGACATCTTAACAGAAGCTATTCGGCCCACCCAAGAGAGCATCAACCGAGACCATCGCTCTAGATCCTGCCTAACTCCCCTCAACAGTCCCAACCAGTTTCTGGGCACCAAGTCCACTGGATTTCTAGTAAGGTGGATGCCCAAATAAAAGATATCATCCCTCCTCCATTCAAAAGGGTAGATGGACTGTAAGTCCCGTAACGTAGATTGGGCCATATGCAACGGGAGGGCTTTTAGATTGGTTAATCTTATGATACGAAACGTCGCCATAGAGTCGTAAGATATCCATTAAGTGGGGAAGTGAACGTGCTGGATCTGTCAATACAATTAGTATGTCATCTGCAAATAACCCCAACTTAACCTCCAGGGGGCCAGGGAAAGAAAAACCCCGAATATCCCCACTCGACCTAATCAACTCCGCTAAAGGTTTGAGCGCTAAGACATACAAAATAGGGGAGAGGGGGCATCCCTGTCTTTCTCCATTGGTGATACCAAAGGGCCGTGACAGGAAGCCCGCATATGAGACTCTGGCGGACGGATCTGAATAGAGAGCCAAGATAGAACGGATGAACTGTGGAGGGAAACACAACCGCTCCAACACCGCCTCCAGATATCCCCAGTGCAAGCGGTCAAATGCCTTCTCTGCGTCGATAGCGAGCAAAAGACATTCCTCCTTTCTAATGTTAGCATGGTGCAGGAGATCAATAATCTTCCTAGTGTTATCACTCGCCTGGCGGCCTTTCACAAAACCAACTTGGTCGTAATGCAGCAGGGATGGAAGAAAATCTTGTAATCTAATAGCTAATATTTTGGCGTATAGTTTGAGATCCACATTTAAAAGGGAAATGGGACGGAAGTAGGAGACTTGCCCGGCTTAGGAATTGTAGAAATGTGAGCCAATAAGGTGGAGGACGGGAAAGAGCCCTCCATACTACAAAAAGAGAACAAAGACACTAAATGTGGAGCTAGCTTATCAGAAAACAGTTTGTAATATAAGGCCGAGAAGCCATCCGGACCAGGAGCCTTATGTAGGGGCATAGATTTAATAACGGCCTGAACTTCTGCCAGTGTGATCGGTGCCAATAAACTACCCCGCTGTGGCGAGGACAAACGTGGTAGTCTCACCTTGTCCAAAAAAGCGTCTATATCAGCTCTCGAAGGTTGCCGGACAGAGGTATCCACATTCAGATTATACAATTTTTCGTAATAGTGAGCAAAAGCATCCGGGATAGCAGCCGGATTATAGATTTTCTCCCCTTCATCCGAGAGAATAAAGGGAACAGCCTTCTTCGCCTCTTGGCTTCGAAGTTGCCAAGCCAGTAGAGCTCCAGCCTTCCCACCATAGGTATAAAATTTCTGTTTCAAACGCCGAAGCATCAGTTGAGTGCGGAACAACTGGATTTCCGAGATTTCATTCTTAACTGATGTGATACGCTTAAGTCGTTGTCTAGTGACACAAGTTTTATTCAGAGTCTCCAGAGAGGATAACTCTCTAGACAATTGCAACAACTGCTCTTCCCGCTTCTTCTTTTCTTGTGAAGCTAGCGTGATAAAACGACCCCTCAGGACTGCCTTATGAGCTTCCCACAGCACCGTCGGGGAGGTATCAGAAGTAATATTAAGTTCAAAATATTCAGTAATCCAGGCTCTCACCAGAGTCTTAGTGGACGGCTGGGAAAGTAGATAGTCATTAATCCTCCAGTGACCCGAACCCGCCAACCGGAAGGAATCAGACAACTCTAAAAATACAGGGGCATGATCGGACCACTGGATACTGCCAATTACACACCGCTGGACTCGCTGCAGCAAAGTTTTGTCCACGCAGAAATAATCCAACCTAGAATACGACGAGTGTACCGACGAATAAAACGTATAATCTCTCCCTTGTGGGCTGAGTACTCTCCAAGCATCATGTAATTTCCACTCCTGAAGAGTCTGCTTTGCAATAGTACTCTGAGCTAGCAAAGACTTATAGTAAGAGCCAGAGTGACTAGAAGAGTGACTGCAAGAGTCGACCGGGGCCCCCGGGGTCCACCCAGGGCAAGGGATGGGAAACAGCGGTGGGGGGAGGACACAGGAAGGAGAGGGAGGAAAAAGAGCAAAACAGAGATAGAAAAAAAAACAGAGCAGGAAAGAGTAGGGTTATAGAAACAAAAAAAAGATCAGTTTGAACCACATACCCTCTAGGTCAAACCAGGTAAGACCCAAACTTACGAAACGAAATTTGTGCCAGAGGGCCTAACAATAAGTCCCCAAAACATACAGTCTGTAGAGAGAACAGAAACTGGGAACAGCAAGTCAGTCTCAACCCGCCGATGTGCCGGTGGGAGCCGAAGGCCGCAGTTTAGGCAACATCGCCACAGCCGGGACTGTGGACCAGGATCTGGAAATCTGAGGTACAGGCTGTGTAGTGGGGTCAGATGGCTCCATGACAGGTATGTCCCAAGAGCGGAGAATCTTCACCCCCTCCTCCGGGGTGGCAAAAGTGGTGATTGTACCATTGCGAGTGACCACGACCCTGGCAGGGAATCCCCACTTATATTTTATCTCCGCCTGACGAAGAGCCGCAGTAACAAAGCGAAAGCCCCTTCTCTGTTGCAGTGTAGCTGATGATAGATCCGAGAAGAGCTGGATACGTGCGAATGGAGCTGGCAAGGGGTTTTGTATCCTGCCCGCACGCAGCAATTCTTCCTTTACATGGAAATAGTGCAGCCTTAATATAACATCTCGTGGGGAGTCCTGTGGTAGATTCCTGGGTTTCGGCAATCTGTGGATTCGGTCAATTAGAAGATCGCTTTCGGAGAAGGTAGGTAACAGGCTAGCAAAAAACTCCATCACCCAATCTCTGAGGCCTGCTGGTTGAACATCCTCCGGCACTCCGCGAATTCTCACGTTATTGCGACGTGATCGGTCCTCAAGATCATGGACCTTATCCCGGAGAAATTGTACTTCCCTCAGAAGGTCTGTGTGTTGGCCTGTGAGCCCATTGTGTGCATCAATCACTTCGTCGACTTTATCCTCTATGCGCGACGTCCTCTCGCCCAACTCCTTTATCTCCCTTTTAAATTCGTCGGCAAAGGATTTCAGATCACCTTTTAGTTGGGAGCGTAGCGTCTTCAGCATTCGCTTAAATTCATCCAGGGGAGGGTCGGGTTGTCTAGAGGAAATAGATGCGGCGGCGTCCATATCAGAGACATCGCCATCCTCGCGGTCATGGACGCCATCTTGAGAATGCGGGCCCGAAAGTCGCTGTGCCTTCCTCTTTTCTTTGGGGGTCAAGTATTTGAGCATATGCTCCTGTCCTCTCTTGGCCCTGTGATTAGCCATCGTAGGGTATTAAAATGAGGTCCAAACAGTAAATCTGTGTCACACTATCGTCTGAAAAGCCACGACACCAGCAGGAGCTCGTTCAAAGCGCTGCCATCCTTGTCGAGCGCCAAGACACGCCCCCCAGCTTTGGAGATTTTAGTGAATATGCTCCATAGAATAAGATAGGAACTGGAGAGGTGAAAAACTGGAGAAGTCATCTCTACTTTATCTCTACTTTATCACCACTTAGTGAATCTCCTCCATTGTTCTTTGTTTCAGGACTCCAGGGGGAAGATTCACAAAGTGGTGATAATGGTGTGATAAATAGGTGATAAAGTTGAGATAACTTCTCCATTTTATCACTTCTCCAGTTCCTATGTTATTCCGTGGAGCCTATGCACTAAGATTTCTTCAATTTTGGAGATCTTAGTGCATAGGCTCCATAGAATAACATAGGAACTGGAGAAGTCGTCTACACTTTATCACCTCCTTATCACCGCTTAGTGAATCTGCCCCTTAAATAAAGTTTTACTGAACTTTATTGGAAATACGTGATATTTAAAATGATATAACCCATTTTAATTTTTGTTGTTAGTCTTCCTTTAAACTCCTTGCCAGAAGCATGCAAAGGGTTAAAAGCCTTGTTTAAATCATATGAATTTGGATCATGTTTATTTGTTCCATATGGTGCAGTTGGTTTGCTCCAGCGTTGCTCAAAAGTTTCTTAGTACCTAAACCCATAGGGGCTTTTCATTAATGTAAATAGGTGCAATTCAGCAGCAAGTCAATTGTATAATTTCAGACAAATGGAAATTACCATTGCAAAAAATGCATTGGAGACCTTCCTACGACTAAAAGGGTTCAAATTCCCATTTAAATCAACTGGTATTTGATTCATTTTAATTTATTGCTTATGATGCAGTTAGTTTGGTCCAAAACCTCACCCCTTTAGTGGAATAAATTCCACCTCAGAAGTTTTGTATAACTAAGGACCAAGCCCATAAACCAAACTTGTAGTTGTTTATTTCCTTGTTTAGAGGCTGATAAAATGCAAGACGTATTAAACTGCCAGTGAATTCCTAGTACATTTGTGTTTTAATTGTGGAATTAATAAACTGGCCCTTGGCAATAAACATTCCCCATTAGTGGTTTCTGTTGAATAAACATAGTGCAGCTAAGTAAGCCACAAGTAAAGAGTATTGTTAACTTGGTACATCTGCTCCTTCTGCCTCCTGCTAATGCTTTGTCATAAAACACAAGCATTGGGAATGGTTTCTGTGAAATGCATCAGACATTCGTTTTTTCACTTTAAAGGGATAGTAATACTTTGTTTTATCTTTATTTTATTTTGTAGGCATTAAAAAACATGAAGAACGATATAAGTCTTATCTCTCAAACCTTTATGGTTTGAGAGATATTCACAAGCAAAGTTTCCCCTCCCCCCCCCTTTTACCTAGTGTAAGCCATCTCTTCTCAGATGTGGAATGCGGTCCATAGACCAGACAGATAACAGCAGGGGACAATCTTTTACTATGAGAACAATGAAAGCCCTGCCCCCCTTGACAAGTTTTTCAGTTTTTTTCCCTTATCTTATTTGAAGATTGTCCCTCTCTGCAGTCTACCTGGGCACCTCCCTTCTGCTCTGGCTGAGCAGTGTTACATCAGTAAAAGGGGTGGGAGGGGGATACTTTGTCATTGAATTACTCTTGTACTACAACTCTGACAGAATTGAAATAACACTCTCCAAAGTCCAAATACTATGATGATTAATTAGAGCTGTTTTTATTATGAAACATTACTATCCCTTTAATATACTTTTAGGGTTTATGTACAAAAGAAAAAGAGAAGCCATCTGGATCAAATCAACTACACTACAGTGGCCAAATAAAAATTCCCCAAATCACAGTGTTTTAAATGGGACATTTAATCCTTTGAATGGTAGAGAGTTCTCCAAGGCATTGCAATAACTTGCTCTTCTCACTGGTTTGGTCTAGGTAGTTTGTGCCAGAATTGGAACATATTGACATACCTGGGAACTCTCCGGAATCGCCCTAGAGAATCCGGTTTTGAGAGTGCCGGGTCTCTGGGGCAAAGGCTGATTCTCTGGATGTGGGGAGTTTATTTTAAAACTCTGCCTACTTCTCCGCCTTCCCACCCAATTCCTCCCATTTTCCTCCTTCCCCACCCAGTTCCTCCCACTTCCCGCCCACTTGTGTGATGCACTGGAAAGCCCCATCCTCACTCATGGGTAAACCCCACCCCCTTTTAACAACAATTTGTGGCAGTTAAACTCCCCAGCGTGGACTCCACAAATGAAAGTTCCCAGGTATGCATATTGATGAAATCTCTTAGAGCAGTGGTGCCAGTAGGAAATTTGCTATACACCAGTAGATCACTAAGAGGTTATATGTAGACTGCAAGAAGATTAATGCTGAGCAGTGTTTGCCAAATTCTTCCAACACTGAAGGAGTTAAAATGGTCACAGTCTTGACATTTAAATAAATATGTCCATTGATTTAAATGGGGCTTTTAAAATCTTGAATGCTATAGAGATCTCCAACACATTACTTCTCAATGGATACCCCATTCATGGGGTTAAAAGACACATTTAATTCTGTGGGAAAATTAGGAAGTATTATTTGTTCAATTTGGTACATTTGGTTTGCCCCATAATTACCTGTTTTAAAGGGAAGTAATGTTTCACAAAAAAAGCAGTTCTGATTAATCTTCATAGTATTTGAGCCATAGAAAGTGTTATTTCAATACTGTCAGAGCTGTAATTCAGGAGTACTTGAATGATAAAGTATCCCCCTCCTGCTCCTTTTACCTAGTGTAAGCCACCTCCCCTCACATGTGAAATCTGGTCCTGGGACCGGACAGATCACAGCAAGGGACAATCTTCTTACTGCGAGAACAATGCCACAATTGACAGGTTTTTCCTTATGCTCACTGAAGATTGTCCCTCTCTGCGATCCATCCAGACAGTCTTGCTGCTCTGAGGTGAGCAGTGTTACATTAGGTAAAAGGGGCGGGAGGGGGATACTTTATCATTCAATTACTCTAGAACTACGACTCAATTCCACTTTTTTGTTGTTGTTTATATAACCTAAATTTACTTTAGTTAACATGTAAATGTTCTGAATAAAAGTGTAATTTTGAATAAACCAATACTCCTTATTAGCTCTTCCCAGTCACACTTTGAGTAACGATGGCTACCAGCTTATATCATACATATGTGCATAGACTTGCACGAGAGCTGTTTCTCGGATTGGAGCCATCTCTTTTGTATTACACTTCAATGATGAATGCAAATATTTAGTTAACTAGATAAATATTAAGTCATTGTGTCTCTGCTCGCACCATAACATAAAGTCATTGTTTATGTTTGAAGTCAATATTTATGCTACCAAAATGAAATAAATTAGCTGGTTCTGTGTTGTAAACACAACTTTATAAAACACAATTATAATGGAAGGCTTAAGAGTCTCCCCATTACAGTAGTGACACAATGATATAGCATATGGGTGGCCATCTTGAACAAATTTGAGGTTTCTTTCACTATGTATCAGTATTTCACTGACAAGAAAATCAGGAGACTGTTAGCCAAGTATAGTCTATGTTTGGACCTTTAGGTGTTTAGAATTGCAAATAACATCTTACCCAAACAGCCACTGGTAGTAATGTTTTATTACAAAAGGGAAGAAAAAAAAAAAAAAATATATATATATATATATATATATATTGAGAGAGAGAGATTGATTGATGGAAGCACTTGATTTTCTTAAGAAATGAATGCCCAGGTGTACAATCCTTGTAAGTAACACAGAGCAGCAAAGGCAGAGACACAAAGAAAATGAGCAAACATTTTAATTCGGTCAATCTTTCAGTCCTTCTCAAGACCAAGGGAGGAACCCGTGAGTGTGTTTTTTGTTTGCTAGAGACAGGCAGACAGATAGAGATAGATAGATAGATAGATAGATAGATAGATAGATAGATAGATAGATAGATAGATACAAATGGGTGGGTAGAAGATAGATTGATTGATTGATTAGGAGCATGAACCCCAAAATATATTATAAACATGCTTTTCCTATTCATCGTAAGGCAACTCTGCAGGACCATTTGATCAGTCTTTGATTATACAAGTGTTAAAGGGATAGTATTGCTTGAAAATAATTTTATTTTATATTGTAGCCCTTAAAAAAACATAAAAAATTATATAAGTCTTATCTCCCAAACCTTTATGGTTTGGGAGATATTAGCATGTAAAGTTAAGTTCCCTTTTCCTGGCTGTTTTAGCCAAGTCTGCCATCTAGCGGACAGATTTGGAATCAGGTCCACAGATCAGCGGGCAGTTCTTTAGCAGTGCCGAAATCACGATCTTTAAAAAAAACTACTTCATTGGAACTGGCTACAAAGTGTGCCTGGCTTGCAAGCACACTTTGTAGACCATTCCAATGAAGAAATTCTTTTAAAGATCCTGATCTCGGCACTGCTGAAGAGCCACGGCCGGTCCCAGGAACGGATTCCAAATCTGAAGGCTTGAGCAGTGACGTCACTCCAGTGGAAACTTTCCTTCTAATATCTCCCAAACCATAAAGGTTTGGGAGATAAGACATATCATTTTTAATGTTTTTTTAAGGGCTACAATATAAAATAAAATTATTTTCAAGCAATACTATCCCTTTAAGGGTAATGTGTGGCGTGATTTTGGAAAACATAGATAAGAAATTAAGGTTTCAGTGAACTCAACTGGATGGGTTCTAATCCCAAATAAATTATTGCTGTTAAAGGTTTTATCAGGTTTTTAACAGGCTTGATAAAAAGTGGCCTTTGATTTTGAAAGATTTTAGAGCTTGCTTACCAAAATAAAATTAAACAAAGCAAAACAAAAAAGTGAACATAAGAGTACATAATGTTTTTATGGTTTTGAGCCCTTGGAAGCACATTTTACAGGGTTGTGTTATAATGATGCTTTGAAGTTGCCCATATGAAGGAAGGTCTGGGTACCTTAACCCTTTAAGTGCCAGAGAGGTATGCAGTGCATTGCTCTGCAATGTGATGCATACACCACTGGCACTCAAAGGGTTAACTATGGTCATATTTTTCTGCTATAGACCTTATGCAGGAAGAAAAAGATGAGCAATTCTGTGGCAAACCAACTTCACTTTAGGAGAGAAATAGAAATTCTTACTGATTGTATTGGGCCTTTAAATCTACTAAATATTATCAAGGTATCCAGTGCTTTGCTTTGCAGTTGTTTGCTTCAGATTTTCTTTTCCATATGGCCATATATCTATATAAGGGGTTTTTATTTGCTGGGCCAGCAGGGGGTGGAGACAGCCAGCAAGCAGCGAATCAGGGGAGGCGACTTTCACACTCCTGTGAAAATCGCTGCGGAGAGACTCACTGCTGCAGGTTTCTCACAGGTCCCCAAACTGCACAGAGTGCCCAATTGTATGTGCAACGCTGTGCACCATCGCCAGTATGTATATGTGTGTGTGTAAGTTTTGGTGGCACTGTGTGGCACTTAATGCTAATTTCCTTCACATAATGCTAATTAGTTTTTTTTTTCCACCCAAACTTTCCCACTCTGTGCTAGTAGAAATGCAACCAGTGTGTGCAATCTGCTACATTCATTCACAGCATAATGTGTGGTAATATTGCTTAATCCAGCCATTCTCAACCAGGGTTCCATAGGTCTTCAGTGTGCCTCGGACATCCACTTAGTGTGCCACTTGTTTTCTATAAAGACTCTGATAAAATGTGAATATTGAGCTTTAAATCTATATTTACAGAACGGTTTATGCATAATATGTTTGTCTCTGTTCTTCTGTTTATGAGAGAGAGTCCTACTAAAAAAAAACGTATTGCCCCCAGTGTTTGAGAGATGATCTCTCCTAAAGTTGCCCTCTCCCTCCCCCTTCCCCGTAGTCAGCATTCTAGCTGACTGCAGGGAAACAAGTTGTACGACTTTCAGATGGCTCTCCAGCACAGCCGCTACCACGTTCCTTAAAAAGAAAACTTTCACCAAAATGGTCTTCTACGTGTGGTTGGTTTGCAAGCACACATAGAAGACCGTTTTAGTGATTTTTTTTTTTTTAATTAACGCGATCGCGGCTCTGCTGCAGAGCAGCCTGATGATCTATGACCGAATTTCCCTTCAGTCAGCTACAACGCTAACTTCGGGGAAGGGGGAGGGAGAGGGCAACTTTAGGAACGATCATCTCTCAAACCATAAAGGTTTAAGAGATGACACTGGGGGCAATACTTTTTTTATAGTAGGACTTTACTATACTTTATCCGGCCAGCATGAGAGTTATGAGTGAAGCAGGGGAAAGGGGCGGGAGAGGGGCTCTTTTCAGATTCAATTGCGCTTGAGCTACAAAACAGTATCGAAATATAGCACTCCGTGCTCAAAATATAATAAAGAAGACTTGGAACTGCACAAGGGAACTCACTGCTGAGAGATATTTTATTAAAAAATTGTAACAGCTTAAACTTGAATTTTTTAGGTGCAATATCACAGTGGTGCTGTTGCTACACCATCCTATGGACTGCTGTGATCCATGGACCATAAATCTCCATAGGATGATGTAGCAACAGCGCCACTTTAAATTTTCAGGCTGCTGTGATATTTCACCTAAAAAAATTCAAGTTTGGGCTGTTATAATTTTTTAATAAAATATCTCTCTGCAGTGGGAGTACCCTTGTTTTATTCAGGCACATAAACCCTACAACATATATTTTTTTACATCTTAAGTATTACTTTTCCTTTTAAGCCCACTCCATATCACCCTTGTTGATCATGGGGAAGTAAAAAAAAAAACAAAACCCTATTATAGTCATTTCCAATTAAGCCTCAAGTGGGTAAAAAAATCCTTCCTGGCTCCAAAGGCAGTTGGAAATTTCTGTGGATTAATTTCCTATCTGCTTTGAAATTTCTATACCATTACATTGGTTCAAATCTACATTTAATACATTGTCTACATACCTCCCAAGTGTCCCTCTTTAGGAGGGACAGACCAAATCTTTCCCTCTTTCCCACCCTGCTGTCCCTCTTTTTAGAAGATCAGACTGTGTGGTATGTATATAAGTGCATTACGTTGCTCCACAGCAATAAAACTCACATTAAGGTTGGTTTAAACTTCAGTATTTGAGTTTCTACATTAATCTGTGTAAATAAAATAATTAGATTTTTCTCTATGTTATTTATTCTGTTACACAATGAGCATACCTGGGAGCTTCTTGGTTGGGTCTGCCCAGAGGAGAGCCCTGTGGTGCCAATGAGGAGGGAGAAATGACGCGACTTGCATCCTAAAAGGGGCAGGGCTTAATCACAAGTGGGGGCGGGACTTTTAAAACACAAAAAATAGCTAGAATAGAATGGAGTAGGAGGAGAAGAGGGAGGGAAGTGGAAGGAACAGGGTGGGATTGAGCACAAGTGGGCAGAGTTTCATCATAAACTCCCCTACCACATCCTAAGAATCAGCCTCTGTCCCGGAGACCCGGTAATTCAGTTTCAAAACCGGAGTCTCCAGGGCAAAACCAGAGATTTCCCAGGTATGACAATGAGGTATCAATAGGTCATGAAATTACCTAAGAAAATTTGGTAATGTCCCACCCACCAGACACCCCCAATAAATACCCCCTAAAACACGTGTTCCTCTTTGGCCATTTGAAACGTCGGGAGGCATGCCTCTTTGATGCAGATATTTTGCCTCAGAATTGCTTCAGTTCCTCTTAGACCTTTCTACATCTAGTTCCAAATGTTTACTGACATCTGTTGTTATTTTTAGTTGGTTACCACAGGCTCTTCTTAAAATTCTTATGGGAAACAAAAATCATTATGTAATTTTATTATACTTTTGAAGAAATACTTTGTGGTGAAAATAGCTTAAATGGAATATATAACGAGATACATATTATGTAATTGCTATTCTGAGGGGTCAGGAAAAGCCAAATATTTATAAGGAGTTATCAGATATTCAGATAGCAGAAGGAGCCATTTCACCTTAGAAGAGACCCACTTTGACCTTTTAAGGGCGCGGCTGGCACTTAAGAACCGCAGAGCATTTTTTTCTTTTTTTTTTAATCGATATGATTCAGGGCTCCCCGAATGGTGTGCAGTCATGTGGAACGTATCCTTTACGGAAGTTTTCCCATGATGGTCCTGGCACGTCATGGGTCCTTAACCCCTTAAGGACCAGCGATCCCGGGGTGTGTGGTCCTTTAAGGACCAGATAACAAAGTTTGATGTGCCGGCACATGTGACTGATCACATGTGCCAGCACGCGGACTGATATTGATCACTCTGGTCTTTGAGTGGTTAATTTCAGTCCCCCCTACTACTCATAGTGCTCACACAGGAGCACTGTGAGTAAAAAATATGTGACGTGCCAGGACTGTCACTGGTCTTTTAGGGAAAAACAGTAGTGACGGTATTGACATGTCACTGGATGGTAAACAGTTAAGGGGTTGAGGAAGAAATTCACAGCATCATCTAAACCTTTATTTCCACCAGAATGCAAGTATCAAAGAGGCTGTACCATAAGGGACCAATAAAAATTGCCAAAATCCCCATTAGTTTAAATGTGGGTTGTGACCCCTTCAATTATTGAAATTCTCCAGAGACTTGTGGAGAAAAGTGTTGGAGATCTCTCCAGCATTTAATTGGCCAAAACCCCTTTGAAATCAATACGCATTTTCAGTTGTCACCTCTGGCATAGTTTGGTTGCTCTAGAATTGCTCTAGTTCCTCTAAATCCTTTCAGTGCCAAAGAAGTACCCAACACATTGCGTGGCAATGCGCTGGATACCACTCTGGCTCTCAAAGAGCTAAAGCCACCTCAAAATAATACTTCTTCCCCTCCCCTTTTTCCCCTGACTACTATTTTTTTTTTTCATCTTTTATAAATACATTTTTTATTGAAAGAAATCAAGGTGAATGCAGACCATAATACCGTTCATCCAATAGAAGGTTATGTGATGCTATTATACAATGAGTGGTGTATCTTTTCCAGAATTAGGTCTACAGTTAACCCTTTTAGTGCCAGGAACGTATCCAAGGGTTAAACATAGAATATGCCTGGAAGTACAATAAGGAATACTGCAGCTATAATAAAGGGTAGGAAAAAGGAAGGCGATGGGTGGGGAAAGAAGGGGGAGGGCGGGTCTGATGACATAATACAATAAATAAAGTATTGTACAATTGAACATAAATAAAGTCTTATACAGTTGAGCACAGGTTCATTGTAGTCTCTGGGCAACCAGAGTTGGCTGTGAAGAAGTCCTTGCTTTGAAAAGAAAACTCTAGATTCAGAAAACATGGATAGGTTTGCTAAATAAGAGTAATGACTTGCAATAATTATGTAACCTTTCATAATTGCAGTGCGTTGGGTACCTGTCTACCACTCAGAAGGTTAAAGGCTAAGGGAAAGACGCGGACGGGGATGGGTTGGGGTGAAACAGGGCTGTGCAATATCCGTCAATGCAACCTCTCCAATCTCATTCAGGGGTGCAAAATGGCTTCAAATATCTGTTTTTCATTCTTACATGTTCCAGTCAGTCTCTGAAGGATCATTGCATTGCATATTATTTCTCCTGAATTACATTTTAAAGGCAAATTAAATCAAGGTAAAGCCATATTTTACCATTACATGGTGGAATGTCAATATGCATACCTGGGAACTCTCCTGATCTGCTCCGGATACTCTGGTTTTTGCAATAAATTTCCAGGTCTCGGGAGAGAGGCTGATTTTCCAGTGGTGGGGAGTTACTTATGGATCTCCACCCACGTCTGCTCCTCCCACTTCCCACCCACTTCTTCTTCCCCACCCCTTTCTGCCCACTTGCCACCCACCGGCACCACATGAGTTTCCTCCAGAGACTATAGAAGAAAAAGTTCCCAGGTATGTAAATAGGTAAATCATATAATTGTTCCATGAACATGACGGCTGATTTACACCAAAATAGGAGCAATTCTAGAGAAAACCAAAAGCACAATAGGTAATAAATGACAATTTCCATTGATTTAAATGAGGGTTTCAACTTTATTGAGGTTAAAAGTCCCACTTAAATCAATGGGAATTTTGGGAATGCTTAGTTGACTTCTTTAGTAAAGTTTTTTTTTTTGCTGCAAAATTGCTCCAGTCCTTAGTACTTCGTCTTCATCCTTTCTCTCTCTCTCTCTCTCTGCCTCCCTCCCCCTTTCGGATTCTGATTCTGATTGGACAATGCATGCTACAAGTCAGAGGCCACTAAAATGTACTCCTCTCTGTCTAGGCTGAAGTATTTATCAGACAAAAAGTTGGACAGAGATTTCATAAAGATTTTTTTTTTTATTTGGCATAAATATAATATTAGTAATTAATTGTTTTTAGAAAAATATTAAACACTTGGGCGAACCTGAAAATCCATATTCCAGATATTCAGATATGCAGAGTTTATATGAAGATGTTGCAATGAATATAAATTGTTTGTTTGATCCAATGCATATGTCTGTGAATGCAACAAGTGTAATACTTGAATGGATTGATATGGATAATTTTATGCAGCAGCATTCACTATAAAGGCTGTGGACACAGCCATATTTACATCTTGGGTGTCCATAGGCAAGGCACCTTTGAAGGCCTTAGCCCCACCCATAGTGAGCACACAAACACACTCACATACTTCACGTATGATCTCAACCTCAGCTCCATCCACTGTTGCTTGGCACAGAAAAAATGGCCAAATTGTTTTATTAACTGGACATTGCAACAATAAAAAAATAATAAATAAATTGGCCACTGTAAGACAAGATACAGTGAGGAGAATGTATAAAACCTCTCATTTTCTGTGCTTGAGGTGCAATACAAAAAGCTAAATGGGTGCAATTCTGGAACTAACCATTTTCACCATATTGGAGAAATAAACTTCTTATTGATTTAACACCTTAAGGACCATGTGATGTACTATGACCATCACACAGTTTTTGCCTTAACCCATTAACATCCAGTGACGTGCCAGAACCGTCACTGCTATTTTGACGTTAAAGACAAGTGACGGTCCTGGCACGTCAGGTACCTTTTACTCACAGCACTCATGCAGGAGCGCTGTAATAGCAGAGACTGAAGCTGACCGCTCCAAGACTGGTTTGATCTCCATCAGTCCCCATTCGGCGTGCTGACACACGTGATCAGTCACATGGGCCGGCACGTCAGACTTTTCTATCTGGTCCTTAATGAACCCCACATCCCGGGACCGCTGGGCCTTAAGGGGTTAAGGACCAGTGACAGTCAAAGCACATATATATAGGGCCATATATTCAAAAGAAAAGCGGAAGCGTTCTGGGGCAATCCATTTACACTATAGGGCAGAACTAAAAAAAAGTATCATTGAGTTAAATGGGAATATTAACCCCTTGAATGCTAGAGAAGTTTCCAATGCATTGCAAATTAATATGTTGGAGACCTCTCTAACTTTAAGTGAGTTAACATCACCATTTAAATCAATGGGAATATTTAGTTCTCCCCTACAGTGAAAATGATTTGCCCCAGAACTTCTCCACTTTTTTATTGAACTTACAGCCCTATTTATGTATTTTTGTTAAACAAATATGTATTGCTCCTTTAAGGTGCAATTCAATAAGCTAAAGAGGTGCAATTCTGGAGCACACCAGCTTCACTACAAGGGATGCAAAAACATTCCCCACCAATTGATTTACATGGGGATGTTAACCCCTTGAATGTTAGAGTCCTCTAACTTGTCGCTTTACAATTATTGGAGACCTCTCTAGCATTCAAGGGTTAAAATTCCCATTTAAATCAATGGGATTTTTTTAATGTTAGTACTCCCTTATAGTGCAAATGGTTTGCCCCAGCAATCTTCCACCTTTTTTAAACATATGGCCCACAGTGTAGAGCATTTACTGTTAAGTAAAACAAATGTTCTACCACTGCTAAAAGATGAATGTATACAAGTTTAAACTCTTGTCTTTTTACATTAAAGGGGAACTTTCACCTTTAACAAACCCTGTCTCCTATTATTAGTGTAGTGTAATGTTTTCTAGATAGCAGTTTTTTTTTCTTTAAGTCCATAGTTTATGAGAAATTAGCACATTCATGTACCCACTTCCACGTTCTGTGGCATAGGGTAACGGTGGCGCAGGACTTCCCGGTCCTGAAATTCTCCTCCCACCTCCCTCCCAACTGTACCAGGGAGCGCATTCACGCTTCTCTTAGTACTGGTGTGCCTCACGTCTACTGTTACAGCAAGCTCTGTTTATCATTATACTGAGCCTGCAAGTAACAGTTTTATAACTTCCTGTTAACTAGAACTTTCAGGAAGTTAGTTCCTTGGACCACTCTTTCCAGGGTTTATAAAATTTATGGATATTTTATAATTTTTGAACAAAACAACTGCTAGCAGGTGGAGTATCACTGGTTTACTCAGCAGGAAAAGTCGTATAACCTACAGCCTTTTAAGGCATTAGCTCCCAGTCAGTTACAATTCGTGGTGTGTATGAATACATATGGTTGCACTGGTGCCGGCATGTCTACTGTGCCACTGTTAAAACTTTATTATCAATGAGCCCCAAACACCTCCCCTATAGAATGTGTAGGAAAATGGGGTAAAGCTATATACTATTTTCCTTTGCAAATTGTTTAATGCATGTTGATATTCAAGGAAGGCACCAAAATGCCCATACTTTCCCATATTGCTTACCCTTTAGTACAAGAGAATTTGGTGCATAATGCATTAGTACAAAGGCAATAGACAGGCGCAGCACATATGTATTGAATGCATTGTGTACTTGCATTAGTTCACCCTACCTAGTACTTAGTGCAAGGGCATTGGCAGTGGATTTGCTATACTCCCACAAGACCTGGTGTTTGGACTAAACATTATAAGTGTATATTGTATCCCAACTGTATTATTATCGGTAGGAAGATTAGCAAATTATTACACAATTGCACTCTTTAACCATGAGACAGGAATGAGCAACATAAGGCCTTCCAACTGTTGCCGCTTTGGCAGGGAATAATGGGACTTGTAGTGTGTTAGCAGCTGGAGGGCTTCAAGTTATCCACCACTGTTTTAACCCCTCACCCAATAATTAAAAATGTCCCTGGGCATAGGGATTACAAAAACTGCATGGCCAGAACAGCTGAGGTGTCTTTCACAATAGGTTTCTCAATAATGTTTGCCTACTCTCTACTAATTGGAAATCTAGCCGTGAAAAATTGTCCTTATTTATTAAAGGCACATTCCGATGTTACATATCCTTCAAGTACATCAAAGCAGGATGTGATACAACGGGGGTTACACGCTAAGGTATGATAAAGAAGCAGGGGTGTCCGTGGAAATTTTTCCAAGGGGGGGGGCAAAGCCATAATATGACCCCCAGGCCAGCCCATCCTGCCCCTTTGTTTATATAGACACCCATGTAAAGAAGTGGTTAATTGGTGATGAGTTCTCCAGGGAAAACACTTCTGCAATTTCTATGTTATTCTATGTAGCATATGCACTAAGATTTCTTTTAACTGAGAAATCTTAGTTCATTGGCTCCAAAGAGTAACACAGGAGAAATTACATAAATGGGGAAGTCATCTATTCTTTATCACCTCTTCCCCATTGTTACAATCTCTCTGCAGCTCTGAATGATTTGTGTGCTTCTGACACCCCCCCTACAGTATGTCAAGTTATACCAATGGAGCACCATTTCTTGGAGGAGGAGTAGCTAATGAATGCAGTATGAAATTCCATAGTTTTCCAAGATTTCAGTGCATATAAAGATGTGGAAATGTAAAAAAATTCTTATTTTTTTCATGTAATGCCAAATTCTTGAAATATTTGTGCACACCAGGGTAGGAATAGAAAGGCAAGTAACTCTAATTTGATGAGGTGAATTGCCTGCTTTCTAAAATGGTGTGCTTTGTCTACCTTTGCTTTATTTCTCTCATTGTGACAAGCATTTTAGTACAGACATGTTACGCTTGAAAAAATGTAAGAAAAATAAGAGCTTGAAGTTGGGTGTAGTTTTCTGCTTCTGGTACCCCCTACAATATTGTCAACGCATACCAATGGGATGGCATTTTTCTTGAAAGAGCACTAATGACTACAGTATGAAATGACATAGTATTCAAAGATTTCAGTACAGTTAAAGTGGTGGAAATGTTTAAAACAGTTCTATTTTTTTCCTTTAGCACCAGCTTCTGGAAACATTTGTGCAGACCAGGCTAGGGATAGAAAGGCAAATGACCCCTTATTTGATGTAGCGGGATATCTGCTTTCAGGAAATATATATTTTTATATAATTATTGTGCAGTTTTAGAGTAGGATTACCATGTAACCTATGGAATGTGCACTTCTGATAATTAGTGGTCTGTGCAGGCCATGCCTGTTGGAAAGACTATACATATTTGGTATTTTTTTACTCAGAAAGTTCAAGGCTTTTTTTTAAAAAAAAATAACACTTTTACTATCAATATAAATGTTTATGAAAGTGGCAAAATAAGTAATATGTTTTTTTTGTATTTATGACATCATTGATTATCACACAATGCAAAATTTAAGAGAAAGCTGCATTTGTTCTGAAAGAAATTATATATAGTTTTCTATAAATAACTACAAAGTTAATGATGGGAATCATACCTAAACAGATGGAAAGCAAAAATACTGAAATTATGTCTGGCCAGGTACAACAAATTCTCCATGCCTCTGGCAACGAAAGGGTTAATACATTTGATTAATCTGATGTATGCTACATTAAAACACCGGCACTAGGTAGGCCTGTTTTTCAAGTTGGCAGTTGACATCATTAACACAGATGCACTCATTGTTACATGTTTACAGTACAAACACATATGGTTTTGATCCAAAAGACTTGTGCAATATCAAAACCACATATAAATAATCTGATAATTTAGTACAAATTGCATTTACCTTTGAATCCTATGAATGCTATAGACATCTCCAGTGGATCATGTTGCACGTAGTAAGAATGCCTGTATTGTCAAATGGGTTAATAATATACCTTCTATCAAATTTGCAATGTAGTAAACAATGCAGATATTTATCATGTCAAAAGTAGAGTGATTCTGGGGAAAACCTTTGAATCTATATTTCTTTTAAGTCCAGTGTGGAACAGAGGAAACATGAACCTTGAGGGCAAGACACTTATAAAAAAGACAGAGGCTTCGGGGCAGAGACTCCCCTCTTCCCTCCAACTTTACCCTCCATCTTCTCAGATTCAGGTGTCTTAGTTTAGACGTCTTTTTTATTTTTATTCTTAGGATATGGGACTGTATGATCCCCCATTAGGAGGGCTCCCATTGACTGGCTTCCCTGGAGTTGGATTGACCAGTTCATAGATGTATTTCTGAACTATTTCCCTTTGGAGGTTAACTCTGTGCCTCACCTCTGAATTTCTCTGAAGTTCTTTATTTTAAATGGAAATCTAAGATTGAAGACTGGTAAGTTAACCATTTGGGTGTTTTGTCCCTGCTATTACTTGGCATCCACATTTCTCTATGTATATATTTATATTTCAGCTTTTACACTTAGTTTATTAAAGGGGTCCTCCCCTTTAAGACTGGGTACCCACAAGGCAGCCATCTTTGTTTCATAGCAAGGCACAGAGATTCTTTACAGGGACATATCTCTTCACCAGTTTCAATTACAAGGGTCAGAGAGGAATCAAAAAGGAATCCGTGAACCTGTTTTATTGCATGGTCAGGTTGGGGACAATGTTCAGAACACTTAAATTTGCCATTTTTACACAGCTGGAGAGCCACAGTTTGTTGAATTGCAGAATCCTTATTTCCCAGGCTGTCTGAATTGGGCAGGGTGGTACTTTGGCAGCCATCTTACTCTCTCATTGCATAGGCTTCACAGAGGCTGGTTTCTCATATCTACCTTACCAATTTAATCTCTTGCAGTCAGATTAGTACCCTTTTTGAGTAATTCTATGTATTTTCTCATACTTTGCAACTACTTTGTCCTACTTTGGGGATTTTGTTTCTCTGAACATGTCAGATCCAAAGAGACACATGGAAAAAACCAAGCCTAAGGAATCAGGGGCCCCTTTAAACCCTTTTAGCTCACTATTCCTCATGACAAACTGGGCTTCCAAGGGAATATGCAGGCACCCTATATCCCTCTTGGACTGTGACCCATACTACACATCCGGGGCCCTCCACTTTGGAACAAGGGCCAGTTTGGGTTACAAATGTGATCTCTTCACTTTCTTCTATCCTTTCTTCTCAAGGAGGCCTCTATTCATGGTGCCCCATACGTCCTGTCAGACACATTGATTCTGCCATGCGTCACACTTTGTGGCTCAAGATTTGGTCGGCTGACCAGTCTTCCAAAAAGTCTGTGATGTACCTTCCATTTGTGAGGAAACAACTTTTTGGCCTTAGACAAATAATGCTGCAACTTTGTTTCAAAGTCTCAAACAAAACGTGCCAAAGGTTAACTCACCAAATTCGAATATCAAACATGCTCAATTGTAGTTGTGCTCTCTCACAGCTGGTTCTGTCTTTAGGAGCCATTCTCACATGGTTGGAGATTCCTCAGTGGAGGAAGTTGACACTGATGGGGAGGATATGGATTTCTCCTTATACTTTGTGGGTGCCTATGAGAAAGACTCTTGCCCCTCAGCTAAGGGGCTCATCAGAGCAGTATTAGAGACTCTGCACATTTCTGAGGGTTTGGATTCAGTATCTTCCTCACCTTCCTAAGGTGCAAAAAGGATCTTCCAAAAAGTCTTTGATGCACCTTGCATTTGTGAGGAAACAACTTTTTGGGCTTAAACAAATAATGCTGCAACTTTGTTTCAAAGTCTCAAACAAAACGTGCCAAACGGTAAATTGCCTGATTTGAATCTCAGACATTCTCAATTGCAGTGGTGCTCTCCCCCCTGCTGGTTCTCCAAATCTAGATATAACATAGTAATTTAGAAGATCGTGGTGGCACTCAGGAGCAAACACAAAGCAATCTGGCTTTGAAAACTGAAAAACTTTATTGTTGATTTAACTCCTTAGTGACCGGCCCTGCGCGCACACTGCTGGCACTTAACGCCCGCTGAACATTTTTTTTTTTCATTTTTTTGAATGACGTCCGGGATGTACATGTACGTCCTCTGTCCACCTGGGACATCCGCTCGGGGCATACATGTACGTCCTCAGGTGGTAAGGGGTTAAAACACACAAAACTGACATGGCCAGAGGTATTATGATTAAGCGCGTGGGTAAGCGTGAAACGCGTAAGACTACCTGTTGGAGTTTTGTTGCAAGTATATGTCCTACTTCTGGCCATGTCAGTTTTGTGTGTGTTTTCATTCAACAATAAAGTTTTTCAATTTTATAATGGATCACAGATGGATTGCTTTGTGTTTATTCCTGAGTGCCCCCACAGTCTTCTAAATTGCTAACTTTTTGGGCTTGACCTGGGTAAAAAAAAAACTCACATCACTAGGACAACATGGTTTATACATATTATATCTATTCAAAAATAAGAATCCATGTGACTAAGGAATGGAGAGCAGCAAGGAAAACTAGGAAAAAAACTAGAAACCTAGAACAAAAACAAAAAGACAAGACAATCTTGTGGTGCTCCATACAAATAAACCAAATGTGAACCCTATGGAAGACATATATCAGACCAAATCCTTGATTTACTTATCTGAAAACAACAAGGGTTTTGTTGCATAGTTTGGCCAAAATATGTTTAAACTTGCTTACCTCGCCAAGGTACCCCATTTGAAGCGTGTCCTATATATATAGATGTAGCCATTTTTATAACCCACAAAAATATTCTAGATTAAAAACACATTTAAAATTTCCTACTAAAGAAATTGTGTTTAAACCTTTTAGTGTCAGATGGGTGGGCAACGCATAGCAATGCGATCCACAACCCTCATTCGAAACGTTAAAGAAATGCGTAGCTGGCCTGGTTAAAAACTCCTACAGAGTTGTTCTTAAAGGGATAGTAATACTTAAAATGTAAAAAAAATATGTTGTAGGGTTTATCCCCCCGAGTAAAACAAGGTGTTTCATTCAAAAGTTATTAATTTTCAAAGTTTAATTTTTTAGGTACAATATCACAGTGGCCTGAAATTGTACAGCTCTGGTCCCGGGACCATAAATCTCCATAGGATGGTGTAGCAACAGCGCCACTGTACAATTTCAGGACACTGTGATATTGCACCTAAAAAAATTCAACTTTGAAAATTAATAACTTTTGAATGAAACACCTTTCAGCAGTGGGAGTACCCTTGTTTTACTCAGGGGGATAAACCCTACAACATATTTTTTTTACATTTTAAGTATTACTATCCCTTTAAGGAAATAAAATATCCAGTGTCCCCCTGGTTAGATTGACCTGCATTCCTTCTGAACAGAGATTTACTTGTATACTTTTCAATAAGAGTTCACTTCTGACTTAGTGATTATTTTTTGCTGTAAAACATTGTCTTTCGTTTGTTTTCTTGTCACTTAGCTCATGTATGTAACCCTTTGAGTGCCAGAGAGCTATCCAACACATTGCATTGGATAACTCTTTTGCACACAAAGGGGTAATTACTGCATTGACTATGCATCAAGATAAGTAAATCATTAGCCCATATGTTTTCAGTGAGACATTTTAGGCAATATTCACTTGGCAAAAGTGGAACAATTCTAGTCCAAACCAACTGCGTTCTAAGGAACAAATAAAAATTCACATCATTCATTCTAATTTAAATAGGGCTTTAAAAGGCAACAAAGACTCAGACAGTTCACTGTTGGCAGATCTGAAAAAAAATATTCCTCAGTTATCCCATGAGAGAGATTGGACTGTGAGAATCTGGAGTCTCGCAGTTCAGACTAGCTGATAGGCTTGTACAGACCTCATACATTCTAGTGAAGGTCTTCCAAGCCTGGCACTAAAGGTCTATCGAGGTTGTGTTCTTGCCCATATGATAGGAGGGTGGGGTTCAGTTTTTCTGAGCCCCCTGAATGAATGAAAGGAACAGGTTATGTTGGGTGAGTAGTTCACTTACAGTTTATTTATTAATTTAGCTTCCATAGGAACAGACGTATTAAAACATAGTAATCAGGGGAGGGCTGGCCTGGGGGGCAGGGGGGCAATTACCCCCTGGGCTGGTCATATGTCTGGGCTGGTGGGCCACTGCTCCTCACTAAATCTCCCAATTGCTGCTGTAAATGGAGCTACACTAGTGATACCACAGAGGTACAAGCCAAATGGAGCTACACTAGTAGCATAAACCATTTCCCTTGTAAGCTCTATAGTATCACTAGGTAAGCTTTAGTTAAATTGTAAGCTTTGTAGTGGTGCAGTAGTGTAGCCCCATTTCAACTGTAAGCTATGTGGTATCACATGACTTATGTCACAACATTAATGCCAATTTTAAAATTAACAAAAAGGGGTGGGCTGGAACAGTGGCCTGGAACGATAATAGAAATGAGCCACTTGAATGTATTTGCCCCCTGGGCCACAAATTGCCAGTCCTCCCCTGATAAATTGTTCTTTAAATTATAAATGTAAAACACTTAATATATTAACATATATTGAGCAAGGTTGTCCTTTTAAAGGAACACTAACACCATATGTTATGTTGTCACCTATAATGATTCTCTGTTTTCTGAGACCCAAAACCTAGTTTCACATGTCCTCTCTAGAAATAGATCAGGACACATTGACCTCTACTAGTACAGCAATTGTGTTTTAGGTGTGCTGTAGGGGGTTAAAAGACCTATTTAAAAGAATAGTAACCCTTAGTTTGACTTCGTATTGGCAAGTACGAAATATATACAAATTTTGTATACTTTTTATTTATTTATTTATTTATTCATTTATTTTAAAACCACCTGTTATTTAAAACTTTTGGTAATGAGCTACCTGAATCTGTTTGCTGAGAGTTTTCTGTCAGGGAACATGAAAGCAGGTCTAGAGATACAATGTAAAAAAGAAATAATGTAAAAAAGTACATAGAGTATACAGTACTACAGGGAGAGTGTAACACTGTATTGCATCCTGCTTTGATGGCCTATTGTCAAGTAAATCCACTGGAAACTGAGATCCACATAACTCATTGCCAGGGGTATAAAAAATATTTTTAAAAAATCGGTGAAGATGAAATAAAATAATAAATAGTATAAGCAATTTAACTGTACATGTTATTCACTTCTATAATATGTAAAGTAAAATTAAAGGGTTACTATTCCTTTAAATCAATAGGAACTTATGTAATAGTTATCTGTCCTCCAAAATTACTCTAGTTTCCTTTGAATATAAGGCCCTTGATCTACAAGCCAACAATGTTACAGACTGTGATTGTTGCAACATTTTGTACCAATTATTTTGTTGTGTCATAGACAGAGGAGGAGGAAAAAAAAACATGTTTGCAGCTTTACAAAAAACAAATTGTCATGTTGTGACAATTCCATTCTGGAACATTCCCTGTCACAGGTCAAATAGGAAATAAGCAGAAGTAATGTTGTTCCCCAAGTATATATTCTATATTTTTTCATAGTGCTAACCTTTTGAAGTAGAACTGACACCATCCAAATCCTCCCCTAAGTGGGAGCTTTCGTCTTGAAAATATTTGGATGATCATTCCTTGCTATCAGTTTATACACAGAAACAAAAAACATTCGGGAGGAGAGAAACCCAATATTATATGGATACACAATATTCTTCAATATTATAACTGGATACTCGATTTTCAGTCCTTTAAGGAACCGATTGCGCACTTGTATGGACCTGTTTTCGAGGCACCTCTAACACACAGTGCCTGGAATTTTCTAGGCACACATAACACACAGCCTGGAATTTTCTAGGCACACATAACACAAAGTCTGGAATATTCTAGGCACACATAACACACAGCCTGGAATTTTCTAGGCACACATAACACAAAGTCTGGAATATTCTAGGCACACATAACACACAGCCTGGAATTTTCTAGGCCCACATAACACACAGTCTGGAATATTCCAGGCACACATAACACACAGCCTGGAATTTTCTAGGCACACATAACACAAAGTCTGGAATATTCTAGGCACACATAACACACAGCCTGGAATTTTCTAGGCCCACATAACACAAAGTCTGGAATTTTCTAGGTAAACAATACACACAGTGTGGAATTTTCTAGGCACACATAACACACAGTCTGGAATATTGAAGGCACACATAACACACAACCTGGAATTTTCTAGGCACACATAACACACAGTCTGGAGTATTCAAGGCACACATAACAACACACAGCCTGGATTTTTCTAGGCACACATAACACACAGCCTGGAATTTTCTAGGCCCACATAACACAAAGTCTGGAATTTTCTAGGTAAACATAACACACAGTGTGGAATTTTCTAGGCACACATAACACACAGCCTGGAATTTTCTAGGCACACATAACACACAGTCTGGAATATTCAAGGCACACATAACACACAGCCTGGATTTTTCTAGGCACACATAACGCAAAGTCTGGAATATTCTAGGCACACATAACACACAGCCTGGAATTTTCTAGGCCCACATAACACAAAGTCTGGAATTTTCTAGGTAAACATAACACACAGTGTGGAATTTTCTAGGCACACACAACACACAGTCTGGAATATTCAAGGCACACATAACACACAGCCTGGAATTTTCTATTCACACATAACACACAATCGGAATTTTCTAGGCACACATAACACACAGCCTGGATTTTTCTAGGCACACATAACGCAAAGTCTGGAATATTCTAGGCACACATAACACACAGCCTGGAATTTTCTAGGCCCACATAACACAAAGTCTGGAATTTTCTAGGTAAACATAACACACAGTGTGGAATTTTCTAAGCACACACAACACACAGTCTGGAATATTCAAGGCACACATAACACACAGCCTGGAATTTTCTAGGCACACATAACACACAATCGGAATTTTCTAGGCACACATAACACACAGCCTGGAATTTTCTAGATGGACATAACACACAATGTGGAATTTTCTAGGTACCTCTACACACAGACTGGTATATTCTAGGCACACATAACATATTGCCTGAAATATTCTAGGAACACAGTCTGGAATTTTCAATGCACCCCAGACACACAGCCTGATATATTCTAAGTACACATAACACACAGCCTGTAATATTCTAGGCACACATAAAACGCAATCTGGAATTTTTGAAGCACCTTTAACACACTGCCTGGAATATTCAGAGCACCCCTAATACACATCCTGGAGGCACCCCTAACATTTTTTAGGTAGTTTGTCAAGGGTATATTAGAGGGAAAGGTGTATATAGTTATTCTTATGTCCCATTATCTGAGTGAGTCTAATGAGTATATTGTGCTTAAGAATTTCAATAAATATATATCTGAAATGCAACATTCACATTTTGTCTGTCTTCACAGAAAAAAGAGACCTAAATGTTTATCCAGTACATGCCATAGTGCCACTGTACCCTAATTGAAAAACACTGTTATACACAAACACCTGGTGAACATTACTTTGCTTATCAATAGTATTCAAATAGTTACATAAATATGTATAGTTAAAGTGTTAGTAATGTCCACAAAAACGTTTTTTGCATTTAGAAGAGCTTAAAAAGCTGAGCTATATGCAAAAAAACATATCTCTCAAACCGCTATAGTTTAAGAGATATAGGCGTTTACATTTTTATCTCTCCTACTGACAGCTGTAAAGCTGTCAGCAGGAGAGCCGTGTCGGCCGACACGGAGGCGCTTGAGCAGAGCCGCGATCTCGTTATTTACCACAAATCCCTTCATTGGAATGGTCTGAAACGAGTGCTCGAAAACCAGACACATGTTTTGGACCATTCAAATGAAGGGATTCTTGGTAAATAACAAGATCGCGGCTCTGCTCAAGTGCCTCCGTGTCAGCCGGCACAAATCTCCTGCTGACAGCTTTACAGCTGTCAGTAGGAGACAGCGAACTTTAAACGCCTGTATCTCTTAAACCATAGCGGTTTGAGAGATACGTTTTTTTGCATTTAGCTCAGCTTTTTAAGCTCTTCTAAATGCAAAAAACTTTTCTGTGGAGCAGCAAGGGCTATATCTTGGCTACATCTACAGAAAAAAAGGAGAAAGTGTGCATCTCAGATTCTAAAATTTACCAATAAATGACCTGCAACCTACTACAGATATAAACAGTGAGGTTCTAGTTACATTTGTGCATCTACATGTGCTTGTGGCCACGTTTAACTAAAAGCTCACTGTTTATTATCCGTAGCGAGTTGTTTACCTTTAAAGCCCTTCAAAATACCCCTTCATACCCCTTTAACCTCTTAAACTCTAAAAATGTCTTAACAATTCGAGTTCCATAGAGGTATTACAATGCGTTGTATACTTCTCTGGCACCCAAAGGGTTACACACATTGCATTTCAATGTGTTGGAGATATCTCTATCATGCAAGGGGTTAAAGATATCTGTACTCGAAGACAAGTGATTCCTGAATGGCACACGGCATGCACATGAAAACATTTCCATAATAACCACTCTGCTAGTTGTTCTTGAGGTTAGGAGTATTGTTCCATTGGCACAAATGGAAACATAAGCATAGCAGAGTTCATTGTGGAAATGAGTGGGGACTTGGCTAGAGTTCTGGATGTAGTGGAGTTGTAAGCCACTGTTAATTGTCTTTTCTTCCTTTTTTGGCTGTGGTTTTCTGTATTCGAAATAAGAAGAAAAAGTGAAACAACAAACAAATCCTTTTATAGGCTTTGTGTTGTGCTGTGTGCTTACATTGGGATTTATGCATATTATCATCAAAAACAGGTCTCTACAATATACTACTCTTGCGTACAGTTTCTTTAAAAAGTATTTTCTGTTATAGACAAATCAAGTGTTCCCCTAATGGGCAGAGATACTATTCTGTCCCCATTTCCCAGAAACCCTTGCCAAACATAAACATACAGGACCAAGGTTCTCAGGCAACCAATCTTTGCTCCCTATTCCTGGAAGAGCATAACGTTTTTGAAATAAACACACTGACAATCTTTTAAGGTGTAAAACTCAAATCACAGCTTTATTTAATCTATTAATTTATAAGATGCACATGCCCAACATTCCCTTCTCTCCCCACTTAAACCTTAAAACAGACTGCAGTCATATGCACACACCTCCTGCTTAGCAAGAGGAACCATTAACTTGTTTAAACTCAAACACAATGCAAAATTAAGGTGGTCTCAGAACCAGTAAATGCCCTGAACTGAACCAAAGCCTTCAAGTATGTCATACTGGCACAGTGCCCAGGAGAACCACAGATTGTAAAGGCCAGACACTTTCCATCTGTTTCAGGATCTGGCCTTCACAATCAGGGGGAAGAAGGCAGGAGGGCCCTACATCTTAAGTGGCTTCAGGTGGACTTACCACCCTTCGCCATCTTTAAGTTTTCATAGCTTCACACCCAGTATTTTTGCTTCAAAGTCAAACAATTATCTAACTGAGCCACTCCTTTTCCCTGACAACAGGGTCAGTAAGTGGCCTTCATTGCTAACAGAGCATGTGACATGCTACGATGGCACAGTATACTAGGGCACCACACTACCGGCCCTCTTTTAAGCTACTCATGCAGGAGTGGGTTGACCTAAGTTTGGCCTCATCGCTCCTGCTAGGAATTAGCATATTTAGTTCTTTTAAGGCTGAGAAAGATGGGGAAAAAGAGGTTTGAAATATGTTTATCTGTTTTTTGCTCAATTTAAACCCTAAACCCCCTCTCCTTTTTCTGCCTTGGTAGGGACACCTTCTACCCTTTCCTATTAGATGGAGAATACAACAAACCACCATGAGGCATGGCTAAAAGGAGGCCTTAGGGATCTGCCTCTTACCTGGCTTCAGGTGGACTCCTGCCTTTTACCACCATTGACATGCTTTGTTTTTGTAAATTGAAGTGTCAATTTCTTGATCGCCATCTCTGGTGTTCAGTCAAGCAGTAATATAGGATGAGACCAGTAAACCAATGACAAGTAAATATAAGGACCTGGATTACGGTCCCAATCCTTACTAAAGCATTGACATCACATAAATATGTATGCTGGTTTTTATGGGTTTTTTTTGTTAATTCATTTTTTCTGCCTTATTTCAATGAATGTTATTAGTCATAGTGTAACTACAGGGGGTGTAGAGGGTGCAGTTGTTACTGGGCCCAAAGGCATAATAAGTTCTAATCTGAGAGATTATTTTTGTGTTAGCGGGCCCCATAAGATTTTTGTACCAGGGCCTTCCAGTGACTATGCCACTGTGAGCAGCTCCCAGGCAATTACTTTGTTTAGAAAGTGCACCCTTGTCCCCTGCCAGGTCTACCTCCTTCCCACTGTAAAACAGAAATGCTATAAATCCACTACAGCTCAAATTAGATTTTTTATTTGTCTTCCTCTTGAGTATTTGTACTACAAGATTAGTTTAGCATTAAACATGTTCTACATGTACAAGAGTCATTATTAAGTTATTGTCCTCACATATATCTCACATGATATACTCTAACACATACTTCTGTCCTTGACTTTAAAGGGATAGTAATACTTCGTTTTATCTTTATTTTATTTTGTAGGCATTAAAAAAACATGAAGAACGAAATAAGTCTTATCTCTCAAACCTTTATGGTTTAAGAGATATTCACAAGTAAAGTATCCCCCCCTGTTCAGCTAGATCAGAAGGAAGGTGCCCTGGTAGACTGCAGAGAGGGACGATCTTCAATTAAGATAAGGGAAAAACCTGAAAAACTTGTCAAGGGGGCAGGGATTTCATTGTTTTCATACAAAGAAAATTGTCCCCTGCTGTTATCTGTCTGGTCTTACAACCAGATTCACATCTGAGAAGAGATGGCTTTACACTAGCTAAAAGGGGTGGGAGGGGGAAACTTTGCTTGTGAATATCTCATAAACCATTAAGGTTTGAGAGATAAGACTTATATCATTCTTCATGTTTTTTTAATGCCTACAAAATAAAATAAAGTTAAAAAGAAGTGTTACTATCCCTTTAAGATTGTATCCATGGCTTTACTTTCCTTAATAACAATTTATTTATAAGAGCCACAAGGATCCATTCTAACTGGATACCTGTTCTATTCTTTGCAGTAACACATGGAGATTAATTTTTACTCAAGATTGGAAAGGATATTTTTTCTAAGTAGTCTGATTATATATAAACTTGCTCAGTTAAAATTAGTGAACTAAAATGACTGACTGCAGTAGCTTGTACCTATGGATAAATAAACATTAAAGTCAAACTAACAACTACAAATTAAATTAAATAACTTGTATTCCAACCACAAGTGGGAACATCTTAATGTAGACTGTACACATCGGTCTCCACTGAGGCTTATGGCAGGGCAAACCAGGACTTCCGGAGCAGAATTCAAAAAATAAAATGAATACTGTTTGCATTAAAAGCACTTAGAATTTGTTTTGTGTAATTCTGCATCTGAATTACATTTTAGTTCAGGGCTGTTTTAAGGCCTTCGGAGGACCGTGGGGTGATGTACATGGAGATCTCTCTAAATCCATCATACAGCAGTCAGGAAAATCTATATAATTGCCATGTGTAACAAAAGGTCTTATGTAGGCAGGTGTCCATTATATAGCAGCATATGCCATTCACCCTATGCCTACACATAGTTATCACTCCCTACCCTTTCTGCACAGATAACCCTCCTCCATGTTCTTCCAGCCATACACTGGTACCGCTACACATGTTCCTTCATGCCTCTCCTGCCACCACCCTGATAACTTCTACTAGCCTTACAGATGAGAGGGATGGAGCTATGCAAATGAGTGCCACCAAATAGGGGATTCAGGATGGTAAAGTGGCACCACGTTCTACTATCAAAGTATTTTGGTCAGTACCCTCCCAGCTGCTAGCTGCAACTTTTTATGATTGGCTGTTCTCACCAATGTTAGAGCTTTAAGTGGGCATTTAGGTTAGGGAGGCATTCTTTCCAAGCCTTCATTATTCTTCACCCATGCCCACTAACTTTTTGGTGTGAGGACCCCAGGGTACAACTAGGCGATAAATTTGCCCTGTTTCAGTTGCCTGTAGATATATTAGGAAAGGACAATCTGTTGCCCCTCTTCTAGCTGTCGTTGAATGACAAATCCTCTATGGCCAGTTGAGGATGATATGAATTGTTGCCCAGCAACAGTTTGAAGAAGGTCACAGGTCTCCCAACCATGGTAATGTACGTATGTATTTTTGTTTATTGAAGTGCTTATCCTTTGTCTTTCCTTTATCTGATAATGGTTAATAAAGTACATGGGATTTTTTTCTGCGCAAGTAGAAACTCTCTCTTTGTTTGACCTTGTATGGGTAGAGGTCACAGTGTTGTTATCATGTTTGACCTTGTGAAACAGTGCAAGGCTGCATTTCATGATGCAGAAACAGACAAAGAGTGAGGGTTTTATTCACAGTACTAACCTTATATTCTTACTTATATGTCTTAGTAAAGAAAGAATAAAAAACTTTATTCTAATAACCTCTAAAGGGCCAGAGGGGTGTGTAACACATTGCTTTGCAGTGTGCCACACACACCTATGTACCTTAAGGGGTTAATTAATAATAAAATGTATCTTTACATTCAAGCTGTTGTACTAAGTAAAACAGGAGTAAACTTGGGGACAAATAAAAATGTCCATTGATTTACATTTTTAACCCCTTGGATGCATTGGTGATCTCTGTAGCATTCAGAGGGTTAAAATCCCCACTTAAACCAATGGAAATGTTAGGGGTTGTTTTTATTTGCCTCCAGATCATTGTGTTGGAGGCTTATCTAATATTCATGGCCTTAACATCCCCATTTAACTCTGTCAACAGAAGGTCTTATTGGCCAGTCTGGGATATGGAAGGATATAAAGGGTTACTGCAAACCAGGCGCCTGGTTAGCTTACTTTCTGTATATGACTAGCTGCCACCACAAGACTATCTTTAAAGGAGCAGTAAACATTTGCGATGAATAATATATATTGTAGGGGATTTTCGATTAAGTTAGACAAGGGATCTCCCACTGCTGAGCGTTCCATATTTTCAGAGATATTACAGTTTAAACTCTTAGTTTTTTACATTAAAAACGCCCTTTAGTGGTCAGATTTCAATTTGTTTTTCTGCTGCATTTTCTAGGAGAGGCGAGTCTCTAACAAACAGCTCCACAGAATGTGATAGAAACTGCTGAGTCACGCTGCCAGTTATAACTTTTGGGAAGTAATCACACTGTAATTCACTTCCTGTTAATCTGAGTGGTTATAACGTTTTAATAAAACAACTGATAGCATTGGGAGTTTCCTTGTTTTACTTAACAGGAAATGTTTAGGTTTTCCTAAAAAAAAGTTTACTGCTCCTTTAAAGGGATAGTAATGTTTCATAATAAAAGAAGCTCTAATTAATCATCATAGTACTTGGACCTTGGAGAGTGTTATTTAAATTCTGTCAGAGTTGTAGTTAAAGAGTAATCCAATGACAAAGTATCCCCCTCCCACCCCTTTTACTGATGTAACACTGTTCAGCCAAAGCAGAAGGGAGGTGCCCAGGTAAATTGCACAGAGGGACAATCTTCAATCAAGATAAGGGAAAAACCTGAAAAACTTGTCAAGAGGAGCAGGGCTTTCATTGTTCTCATAGGAAGAAGATTGTACCCTGCTGTTATCTGTCTGGTCTAGCAACCAGATTCCACATCTCAGAAGAGATGGCTTACACTAGGTAAAAGGGGCGGGAGGGGGAAACTTTATCCTTCAATTACTCTTGAACCACAACTCTGACAGTATTGAAATAGCACTCTCTATGGCTCAAACGAAGATTAATTAGAGCTGCTGTTTTTGTGAAACATTACTATCCCTTTAATGTTATTAAATACCTAAGGAGGCTTAGGTCACCGATGGCTATTACCAGACTAAGACAGAACCCCAAAATGTAATAAAAAATGTATTATAATCATAGCTATCACTCTGCTCTGCAGGTAAAATGTTCATAGAGAACCCAAATAAAGAACTGATTTAATTATTGATTTGAAGTGATAAAAAGGTTTAAAGAGCACCCAAGAAATTATAAAATGATATACAACATATAGGAGGCTCTAGCCTTGGGAGTTTTTACCACAGTTGCTCTCTGTTCTCCAAAAATGAAAATCAAAGGTTTTTTCCCTCCACAATCTCTTGTATAATAAATAGCCAGCTGCTTTGTTAGTGGGTGAGACCATCATTAACTTCCTCATTCACTCACTGACAATGGTCGACAATTCATTGCAGGCCTGCAAGCCCTAGCACTGAAACTAAAAGTGTTAAGTGTCAGTGAGTGGGGAGGTAATGGAGGGAAGACAGGAATTGCCTGTATGGCATGTCTTGATTAGGATAATCCATCAACTAAATAACTGCTTAACTAGTTTTTGTAAATAAAAAAACTAGCAGCACTGCATAGAGATGATTTTGAAAGCTCTTTCCAAATCACCAAGTTCTGATTTTTAATTAATATACAGAAGTTTTCCTTAAAGCAATAGTAATGTTTCTCAAAAAAATAGCTCTGATTAATTATCATAGTATTTGGCCCATGGAGAGTGTTATTTCAATACTGTGAGAGTTGTAGTTCAAGAGTAATTGAATGAAAAAGGATCCCCCTCCCGCCCCTTTTACCTAGTGTGAGGTGCATCCCCTCAGATGTGGAATCTGGTCTCTTGACAGGACAGGTTGCAGCAAGGGACAATCTTCATACTGGAAACCCTGGCCCCCATGACTCGTTTTTCAGGTTTTCCTTATGCTCACTGAAGATTGACCCTCTCTGTGATCCATCAGGATAGTTTTGCTGCTCTGAGGTGAGCATTGTTAAATCAGTAAAAGGGGAGGGAGAGGGGTACTTTATCATTCAATTACTCTTGAACTACAACTCTGACAGTATTGAAATAACACTCTCTATGGCACAAATACTATGAAGATTAATTGGAACTGATTTTTTGTGAAACATTACTATGCTAATAAGTGGCAGGTCCTTTTTAATCTCTCGGATTCTAGAGATGATTCCAAGGTAACAATTTTCAATGCCCTAGAGAACTTTCTAGAATTCATGTGTTTAAAGAAATTCCCATTTGGAATGGGAAAAATAACAATTGTATGTGTGGTATTTTTTCAAATGGAGAGCTGTGTATCTCCCATACAGACTTTTACCCTTAATATATGCTTTATTATCCAAACAGAATGTGCCTGGTAATTACTTAATAGTCTCTCTATGTAAGTGTGTCTCAGTCCTTTTTTGCTGAAAGCACCTCAAAATGTTTTCTGCAATTTTCAAGGCATGCCTAACTTGTAAGATTCATTTGTCAAGTAGTAATGAAGGGTAAAAATACATTCATATATGGATCTTTACTATGTCTAACAATCAGAATAACAAAATCACACATATTGTGCATAACAGTTATAAATATATATTTGAAGCTCAAAATTCACATTTTTGTCAAAGTCTCTATAGAAAAAAGAGGGCACCCTAAGGAGATATCTGTGGCACACCAGAGTGCCATGGAACCTGGTTTAGAATGACTTCTGTATGTCTGGTGCAATTAAAATATTAACCAGGAGATAAATGTTAACCCCTTTAATGATGGGGCAATCCTGGAATGGGTGGCCCTAGATGACCACAGAGCTTTTTTTTTTTTCTTCTTCTTCTTTTCTTTTACAGAAATTAATTCTGAGATTGCAGATCTTTGTGCAGCCTCTCTGCGATACCAGAATTCCATGACGTGCCAGTACCATCACCAGTCCTTAACATCCAGACGGGCATGACGGTCCTGGCACATCATACTTCATTAAGGTCTTAAGACACACACTCATTTTCCTGAATTTCTTAGAATATGGTATTTAAAGTAATGTATATTCTCATAAAGATAACCAATTATACACATAATAAAGGTGAAATGGAGAATAGAATGCGGCCAATCTGCTGGCAGCAAAACAGTAAAATAATTAATTATGGCATGTTCCTTAACTTTCTAAAAATAGCAGTATGCTTGTTTGGATAACAGACCAATTCCACATGTGCCTTGGACTCATGTAAATACGATGTTTGCAACAGATGGGAAGAGAAGAGGAATTTTTACCTCAAGGTTTGTCATCAGAGAGACAGACAGATACTTTAATTGAAAGTCATATTTTGCATTATCTTAAATAATAAAATGTAATTTTTTTAAGTATTTTACAGTGTATGTCAAACAATGTGGCTTATTTATGTAGTTAAAGAGGAGCAATTCTGGGGCAAACCAACTGCCCCATCAGGGAGAAATAAAGGTTCACGTCAATTTACATGGCGCTTTTAACCCCTTGAATGCTAAAAGAGTCTCTGATTCATTGCTTCACAATGTGTTGGAATCCTCTCTATCATCCAGCTGGTGAAAAGCCCCTTTTAAATCAATGTGACTTTTTATTTGACCCCTATGATGGATTTGGTTTGCTCCAGAATTGCACTTCCTTGACCTATTGAGTGCAAGAGGGGTACACAACATATTGCTTCATAATGTGTTGCATACCCCTCTGGCACTCAAAGGGTTAACTTGCTGAATAAGTTCCCAAAACCTGGTAAGCAGCAGCAGGTCTACTTTAAAGTAGAACTGTTTCCTTAAAACAGCTCAGGCAATTTTAAAACAAAATTACCTATGTATGGTATTAGATGTGTTTATTTATTAAAATTGTTTTCAAGCTATTTGCACTTTTTTTCTTTAGTGTTGTGTAGTCAATTGCCGGCACAGCTGGCACAAGTGATTTCCCCAGATTGCCTTATTCCCCCCCACCCCAAGTCACGTGGTCCTTTCCCTCCAACAGTAACATTATCCCATGCATAAGTGTGCAATATTTAGCAATGCATTACACATCTTTTTGGCACACAAAGGGTTAAATACATTTCAAAAGTGATCCAGATGGAATCCCCTGGAGTTTGCAATACATTTCTCACCTCTCTGGCACTTAAAGGGACAGCAATGTCCCATAAAAACTTGCTATAGTCTTGTAGAGCAGGAGAAAATAAGTTGAATGGCACAAACCCTATCTCTCAAACCACTAAGGCATTGAAAGTTCCCCCCTCCCTCCCCTTCTCCTGATGTCAGCTGTAAAGCTGACAGCAGGAGTTTCTTAGCCGTCCGACTAGAGGAGGCTCTGCAGCAGAGCAAACCAGGCACACTTTGTAGACCTTTCCAATGAAGTAATTATTTTGCAATAACGTGATTTTGGCTGTGCTGCAGAGCCTCCTCTAGCGGTTAGAGAGATAGGGTTTGTGCCATTAAGCTTATTTTTTCCTGCTCTACAAAACTATAACAAGTTTTTATGGGACATCACTGTCCCTTTACAGGGTTAAAGAGAATCGGTAAATGTTCTTTTGTGCAGCAGTGATTATCATCCTTGCCCTATTACCAATGTCTCTGTTTCACATAGACATTGCAACACATTTCCAACAAAAACTTGCAACACTGTGTTTTATACAGGGAAACTAAAATGTTCATCAGTAGTGTATTATAACCTACCAGCAGCAATTATCTTTCAGTATGGGACTAGTAAAAGACTTAAATAAGAAAGGGTGAGTAAAATCAATAACACATGTTATATATGGATGTTGGTGGTACTAATGTTTGTCCTATTTGTGTTTTATAATTACAAAGCAGATATGTCAAGAGTTAAATCCTTTGAATGCTAAGTGTTTGTGCAAACCCTTCTGGCACTCAAAGCATTTGAGTTGAATGGTTAAATGCATGTTTAAAGGGGAACTATCACTTAACCAGATGTAGTAGTACAAAACAGACTGTTTTACCCTTAGTAAATGTTTCTAGCCTCCCATAGTCGTATCATCGAGAGTGGCATTGGTAAAGGAGATCGCTGCCATTTTGACTACGTACAGCATGATTGGCAGAGCTCCCTCGCCTTAATCCCTGTCTGCGCCTGCCCCTTCTCTCTGGGGCCAGTGCTCAGCGTGCATGAACATGGCATTCTGCATTGGGTGGTAGATGGGCATACCAAGCTAGCGTGAACATCCAGCTTTGCAATTTGGTTTTTGTGGTACAGCTTGTATCACAGACAACCTCCTTTCAACATCAGTATCATAACATTGAAATAAGTTTTTTTGTGAAGCACAGAAATCTCACAGGTGAAACCTCCACTTTAACTCTTTGAGTGTCAGATAAGCGTTTAAAGAAGGTTGCACATAATATTTCATAATGAGTGGGAGGGAGACGGGGTGTTGTGTGGTAAGGTGTGATAAAGCGGAGATAACTTTTCCAGTGATAACACTTCTCCAATTCCTATGTTATTCTATAGAGCCTATGTACAAAGATCTCATCAGCATAAAAAAATCTTAGTATATAGACTCCATAGAAAAACATAGTAAAGTGGAGAATCAATCCCACTGTACAAGTTATCTCCACTTTATCACCTCATTATCACACCTTAGTTAATCTCCCCCAGGGTGTTTCTCTAACAATGAGATTGAGTATCACCTATGCTAAAACAGCCCTATGGCAGCAGGGCCAGCACAAGACATTGTGCTGCCTGGGTCCAAGGATGAAATGCTGCTCCCCCCTTCCGCACACCAAAACCACGCCCACCAAAACACTCCACATTCTTAATTATATTAACATCTCTCCCTAAAACCATATAGAACTGTAGTGTTATTTTTACACCCCTTGTACCTTTCTCCCACCCTTGCCTTTTTATACCCCTTGTACCTCTTTCTCCTCCCTTGCCTTTTTACACCCCTTGTGCCTCTTTTTTTCCCCCTCTTTTCACCCCTTTTGCCACTCTTTTCCCCTCTTTTCACTCCTTGCACCTCTCTTTTCAATCCTTGTGCCTCTCTTTTCCCCTCTTTTCACCCCTTGTGCCAATCTTTTCCCCTCTTTTCACTCCTTGCACCTCTCTTTTCAATCCTTGTGCCTCTCTTTTCAACCCTTGTGCCTCTCTTTTCCCCTCTTTTCACTCCTTGCACCTCTCTTTTCAATCCTTGTGCCTCTCTTTTCCCCTCTTTTCACCCCTTGTGCCAATCTTTTCCCCTCTTTTCACTCCTTGCACCTCTCTTTTCAATCCTTGTGCCTCTCTTTTCAACCCTTGTGCCTCTCTTTTCCCCTCTTTTCACTCCTTGCACCTCTCTTTTCAATCCTTGTGCCTCTCTTTTCCCCTCTTTTCACCCCTTTTGCCACTCTTTTCCCCTCTTTTCACTCCTTGCACCTCTCTTTTCAATCCTTGTGCCTCTCTTTTCCCCTCTTTTCACCCCTTGTGCCAATCTTTTCCCCTCTTTTCACTCCTTGCACCTCTCTTTTCAATCCTTGTGCCTCTCTTTTCAACCCTTGTGCCTCTCTTTTCCCCTCTTTTCACTCCTTGCACCTCTCTTTTCAATCCTTGTGCCTCTCTTTTCCCCTCTTTTCACCCCTTGTGCCAATCTTTTCCCCTCTTTTCACTCCTTGCACCTCTCTTTTCAATCCTTGTGCCTCTCTTTTCAACCCTTGTGCCTCTCTTTTCCCCTCTTTTCACTCCTTGCACCTCTCTTTTCAATCCTTGTGCCTCTCTTTTCCCCTCTTTTCACCCCTTGTGCCAATCTTTTCCCCTCTTTTCACTCCTTGCACCTCTCTTTTCAATCCTTGTGCCTCTCTTTTCAACCCTTGTGCCTCTCTTTTCCCCTCTTTTCACTCCTTGCACCTCTCTTTTCAACCCTTGTGCCTCTCTTTTCCCCTCTTTTCACTCCTTGCACCTCTCTTTTCAACCCTTGTGCCTCTCTTTTTGCCTCTTTTCATCCAATGTGCCTCTTGTTCATCCCTTATGCCTCTTTTCACCCCTTGTGCCTCTTTTTCACCCTGGTGCCTCTCTTTTCCCCTCTTTTCACCCCTTGTGCCTCTCCTTTCACTCCTTGTGCCTCTTTCTCCCTCCCTTGCCTGTTTCTCTTCTCCTTCTGGCTCGCTCCCTCTCTTCTCTGCTTCTCCTGCTTTTTACTCAGTGTCCCCACTGCCCGCACTGATGGCAGCCAGGACCGTGTCACATACAGAGACGCAGCATGCTCCACACGGCATCTCTGCATATGACGCGGTCCCAGCCGTCATCAGTGCGGGCAGTGGGGAGACGCTGCACACGAAATAACATGCCTTGGGGAGGTCCCAGTTGTTTTATAGAAAGCAAGTGTAAACTAGTGTAACACAAATCACAGTACCAACTGGCACTCAGTGTCCTCAAAATATATTCCTCCAAATACATGGGGCTCTTGCTGCTTGTCTTTAGTGTGATTCCTTTCAACAATTTCATGAGAACTAATAAGGACAAAAGGGGACAGCTCAAAGAGTCATAAATAATTTTATCATGGAAAGATACAAGTACACTCACAAACAGTCATATAAAATAAGCATTGTACAGTGTACAACTGCACTAGCTGGTCTTTGGCACAGGCTGATGGTTCTACATTTGGTTTTGCATAATTTCTCCTGAGGAAGTAGCCTGTGAGCCAGGAAATGTGGCAAACATGCTTTCTTCTGTTTTTCAAAGTTGTATTTTCATAAATGTTATTATATATTAATTGTACTTTAATTATATAGAGCCAACTTTTTTCACAGAGCTGAATAATCAAGAAGAGCTGGTTCTGGTTATATTTATAAAAATCCAAGTTACCATCTAAGAGGTGATTGGACAAGAATGTGAGCCCGTTTTTCTACTTCCTGTTGCAGGGTAGTCTGATTTCTCTTCATGTAGATATGCTGTTTATTGTAACCTTTTAGGTGTCAGAGATGTATCCAATTAATAGCAGCGCAATGTATTAGGTACTTATCTAGCATTCAATACACTGGCAATTCAACCTTAAAGGGATAGTAATACTTTGTTTTAACTTTATTTTATTTTGTAGGCATTAAAAAAACATGAAGAATGATATAAGTCTTATCTCTCAAACCTTTATGGTGTAAGATATATTCACAAACAAAGTATCCCTTCCCTGTTCACCAAATCAGAAGGGAGGTGCCCAGGTAGATTGCAGAGAGGGACAATCTTCAATTAAGATAAGGGAAAAAGCTGAAAAACTTGTCAAGGGGGGAAGAGCTTTCATTGTTTTAATACAAAGAAGACTGTCCCCTTCTGTTATCTGTCTGGTCTTACAACCAGATTCACATCTGAGAAGAGATGGCTTACACTAGGTAAAAGGGGCGGGGAGGGGAAACTTTGCTTGTGAATATCTCATAAACCATAAAGGTTTGAGAGATAAGACTTATATCATTCTTCATGTTTTTTAATGCCTACAAAATAAAATAAAGTTAAAATGAAGTATTACTATCCCTTTAAGTGAGTATAGGCATTCTTTTCCTGATAAAGATGTCTTTAGTTTCCAGTGGGATAACAAATGTGGTTTAGTTTTTGAATAGTATTTGGTGGACTGCTGATGCGTGACATGTGATGAAATACTACAGTAAGGGCCATATGTTCAAAGAAGTAGCGAAATAGCGTGTGTCGTTTGTAACGATTTTTCAAAGTACAGTGTCGTTGGGATCATTAATATTTTCAGATAGTGTTTGTTGTGATTGGAAATATGTTGTTTGTCCTGACTGAAATTGTCGTATGGATTGACAAAAAAGTCCTAAAAAATGTCTTAACTAACAACAAAATTGTCTTAAAAAATGTCTTAACTAACGACAAAAATGTCTTAACTAAAGACAAAAATGTTCACATTCAGAATATATTCCCTCCACTTTTTTTCTTAACGTACAATTTTTGTCTTTTGAAAGACTTTTTTTTGTTGTTATTTACGACAAATGTTCTTTTCCTCTATATACGACACTGAAGAATAGTTTAGTCATGCCCTTGCCCCACCCCTTTGACCATCAATTCTGTAGTTGTGTCAAACACAACGGACATTACAAGTTTTTTGTCATATACTCTGTGGAAAATATGCCGTTCATGCATTCAATTACTTACTTTTGTCTTTCATTAGACTTTTTTTTGTCGTTATCCCTTTGAACATATGACCCTAAGGGTCAAGCTAAAGAAGCGCAATTCTGAACAATTTAGGTAAATGTGAATGTTTAACTCTTTGGCAGATATGCACTAAGGGGTGATAAAGTGGAGATAAGTTCTCCAATTGTATTAGTTTATATGTTATTCTGTGGAGCCTATTTCTTGCGCTTGAGAAACCTTAGTGCATAGACTCCATAGAATAACATAGGAACTGGAGTAGTGGTATCAATGGAGAAGTCATCTCCACTGTATCACCTTTTTATCATTCCTTAGTGCTTCTCGCCCATCAAATGGTAGAGAGGTCTCCAAAACATTGGTTCACAATGCTCTGGAGACATCTCTCGCATTCATGGCATTAAAATCCCATGTAACCCTTTGAGGGCCACTGCACTGCGTTGGATACCTCTCTAGCACTCAAAGGGTTAAATTTATGGAAATCTGGGGAATTGTTTTAATCTCCTGTAATATAGCATGGAAGTTGCTGGTGTACCTGAAGACCTGGGGTTTGGGCCAACCTAATGCATTATTAGCGCACAGTACAGCCATTTGCACCATTCGTATTAGGGAGATTACACTTCGTTGGCTCCTGAATTATACCTCTTTACCAGATTGAATATAGCCCTACATTTATTTAAACAGCTATTTTTGCATTTTGAAACAATTTTGTATCATGATCCTTTGCTTTGTCCCATACAAGAAATACTGAAAAATGATTTGGAGCAAGATTTGCCATGGAAGCAATGATAAGCACATTTGAAAAGTTTCTTTCCATTTGCGTCATACCATAACAGATTTAACTATTCACAGATTTACGCGTATCAGTGAACATCTGTGGTGGTTACCATACTAAGCCTCATGTGATGTTATCTGCATCAGGCATGCAGTAACCATTAATCTGCCACTTCTTGTAAAGGGCGGCTATTGCAGCCATGCCTGATTTGGATAAGGGAATTTGACGAGTACTACAAAGCTGTTTATTATTAGCTGATGTCAATGCATTTGATGAATATGCTTTGCTGACAAATCAAGATTAATTTATTATATGTTTTGAAAACCTTTGGAAACAGTTTCCAGTTTGGGGATCATTTTTATTATATTTTATGTCAAACAACGATAGAGAACAGCTCGAGCATTCATGCAGAGAAAATACATCCCAGAAGCAGTAAATTGGGATTGATATGGTCGGTTTAGAAATCCTCATTGTAATCTGAGCACATATTGCTTATCTCTCATTTTACCAGAAGGCATAGCAACATACGGCATAACTGCCCCCACAACCCACTTTCATTCTTCTCACGTAGTCGGGTGCTCAAAGCATTTCATACACCTGTACTCCTAAAGGGTTAAAAGATCTTTTATGTGTTTTTTTTCTGTGGTGTAAATCAAGTGAAAACCCACAGCTGGAAAATTTTTCAGGCAAAATTTATTGCACTTCAAGCCAACTGGTATCCTAAATCCACAGTTTTGTTTACGGTAAAGCACTCTATAAAAGAGCTAGAGTCATAGACCATGGTTCTCCATACTGAGTGATATGAACAGGATCACCTGGTACCCAAAATAGAAAATTACAGTTTAATGAAAAAAAAAAATATATGAGCTGTAATAACTTGAATATCAATCTCCCAGCAATGGAGAATTCCTTGTTTTAATCAGTAAAAAAGCCATATAACATTTTTCCAGTTAAAAAAGTTTACTGCTTCATTAAGGGCCATATGTTCAAAGGGATAACAACAAAAAAATGTCGTATGAAAGACAAAAATAAGTAATTGAATGCATGAACGACATATTTTCCATAGAGTATACGACAAAAAACTTGTAATGTCCGTTGTGTACGACACAGCTCCAGAATTGATGGGAAAAGGGGTGGGGCAAGGGCGTGGCTAAACTATTCTCCAGTGTCGTATAGAGGAAGAGAAAATTTGTCGTAACTAACGACAAAAAAAAATCTTTCAAAAGACAAAATTTGGATGTTAAGAAAAAAGTGGAGGGAATGTGTTCTGAATGTGAGAATTTATGTCTTTAGTTAAGACTTTTTGTCATTAGTTAAGACATTTTTAAAGACATTTTTGCCGTTTGTTAGACATTTTTTTGTCGTTACATACAACAATTTCAGTCAGGACAAACAACATATTTACAATTACAATCGCCACGACACTGTACTTTGAAAACGACAAAACCTATTTTGCTACTTCTTTGAACATATGGCCCTAAGAGTAGTACCAAAAATTAAGAAAAGCAGCAAGCAAAATAAAATAATCTCATTAAAGAGGGGGAAATGTAGAATAAGTCCTATATGTTATAGTGATTTTCGTGCTGCATAAATTAAGGATACTGCAATGCTAGAGCTTGTTTTATTCAACAGTTGGAACCATTCAAACTTGCAGGAATTAACAGCTTTGTCATTATTTCCTGACAGTTCAAACTATCAGGAAGTGATGAAGCAGTTACTGTCATTCTATGCAGAACTGTTGTCAGTGTCTCGCCTCCCTCGCAACAGAATAACTGCCTGAATACCCAGCGAACTAGAGGAGACCTTTCTTGCCCTTAGTAAAACATACGGTTTAACTTGTAATAAGTCTGGGAGTACTTTTGTTTTACTCAACAGGAAAAAGCCCTGAAATATATGTTTTGTTTTGATTTTTTTTTCCATAAAAAAGTTTACTGCTGCTTTAAGCTACAAGATAATATAACACAATATCATATCTTTAAAATGACTCCCTGACTGTTAGAGATTGGCTGGCAGCTTTCTGATTGAGGAAAGGAGTAGTTGCAATGTATCAATACTGTCCCAAGCATAAGCACACCAATAGTTTATAATGTGGAGGTTGTTGATTGTTCGACTCCCAGTTTTTGGGGTCTACAATTCCCATCATCCCCAACAATTCAATGGCTGGTTGGGGATGATGGAAATTGTAGTCTCCAACAACTGGAGATCTGACAACTGACTACCCTACCTATACCTGGGAACTCTGGATCTGCCAGAGATACTCCAGTTTTCAGACTGAATTACCAGGGTCTTTGGGGGACAGAGGCTGATACTCCAGTAGTGGTGAATTTCTTCTCCTTCCCACCCTTTCCTCCCACTTCCTGCCTACTTCTCCTTCTCACCCTGTTCCTACCACTTCCTGTCCACTTCTCCTTTCCACCCTGTTCTATCCACTTCCCACCCACTTTATGACACAAGCTAATTAAGACCCACTGTCAAAAGCGAGGGCTATAGGCCCTGCTGAGACAGTGGGGAGAGTGTGGGAGTGAAAGGGTTAACAATACCAGACCCCTGGTTCCCTGTTACTATTCCTAGCAACCACCAGATTAACCCCTGAAATCCCTCCTGCACTATCTCCCCAGTACCACCAAGACTTTATATCTGGGTGTCTTAGGTTACCCCAAAACAACAGAATTACAGTATAAAATCACCTTAATAATCAGACATATATAATTAACCATTTAGTAACGTGTGCTACCTGAGCTTCCTTCAGAGTAGTGAGTTCATATTATAGAACAGAGACAAGAGTTGATTAATTGAACATTTAATCTGAAAAAGGCTTCACAGTGCTGGTTATAAAAATACAGAAATAAAGATTACACATAAGCAAAACAGTCCATAAAATAAAATGGGAAAAACTTAAGAAATCCTTAAATACAATTACCAATATTTTAAGAGTCCTTGGGAACTTCAGATGGTATTTCCCCCTTCAGTTGTTACAAAGAAATTCACAGTTTTCATCTAAAAACCCATATTACATACTTTCCACAGTTCCCTCTAAGAGGCCAGACCCCTGAGTGTTACCTGGGAGGGTCAGGGGTCTGGCCTGACAGTTTATGGCCCACTCAGTCAGACCTGTCAGGGATGTTACTGCAGAGTTGTACCTGAAAAATCATAAGGCTTCCCAAAACATGTAACTCACAGCACACATCATCCTATATAATAATTCGCTAAAATGTGTGTAACGCCACAGTCATGCACAGTAGAGACTGCTGCGTGTGCTGCAGGCATGCGCACTAGAGACTGCCCGTGCCGCGGCTGAAACAGAGCAGGGTGCTCCGAAGTAGCATCCCTCTCTGTATCAGCCGCGGCGCGGGCAGTCTCTACTGAGCATGACTGCACTGCGACCGGCTGCCAGTGGCACTGTGGCCCGTGTAACAGGCTCTTCAACTAGTGTTATAATAATCATATTCCTCATATATGTGTGAATATCTAGACACCAAACTTGCTGGGTCTAACTGGTTGCAGAGTGGCTATTATTGTAACTCATAGCAGGAACACCTCCCCCGGCATGTTTGGTACCCACCAAAAGGATAAAACCTGGGCATTTTAAATATATAGTTTTATTGAACCATTTTACACTATATATACATGTTCTCCCTATTTCATAATATTTGACTATCCCCTGGATCAACTCCATCAAAGCAGAGGGCCCAATACCTTTTTTTATGGCACTCTATAATGATTTACTCATTCAGTTTCTGGTGATTTGATCTACTCAGCTAATTTAGCTAACACTTTAAAAGGTAGAATAAAATACACAAAATAAACAAATTATACATACCATGGCCCTGCAAAGGCCAGCTTATGCCTTGGCATGACAGCCACCTAATTAATTCCCACCCCATTTATGGAGCAAATTGTGTAATTGATGTCCCCCTTGTTGGCAGCACATGAGCTCTCTCGGGGGCTAAAGATGAGGAAGTTCCCAGGTATGCCCCATACTGTGCAATTAATCAAGGCTGGAAAAGCCATTAATCTGCTCAAGCAGAATGACTTGTGGAACTCTTGTGGCGCAGAGCTTAGTTAGTGAATGTCAGGTGAAATTTGTAACTATTTGCAGAAATACCAAGCTTTTGGATGCCTTGAAAGTGACATAACTTTTTAAGTGATACCAGTTCAGGAAGAAATAGACTTACTGCCACCCTACCAATCTATCCCTTAAAGGAGCAGTAAAAAAAATGTATATTGTATTTCTTTGCCTGCAGAGTAAAACAAAGATACTCCTACTCCTAGGAGATTTTTCATTCAAAGGTTGTTAACAGCTGAAATGTGTTTAAAGTAAAATGATAGCAAGGTTTCACAAAAACAGCAGCTCCAATTAATCTTCATAGTATTTGGGCCGTGGAGAGTGTTATTTCAATACTGTCTGACTTGTAGTGCAAGAGTAATTGAATGATAAATTATCCCCCTCCAACCCCTTTTACCTAGTGTAAGCCACCTCCCCTCAGATGTGGAATCTGGTCTCTTGACCAGCAGATCACTGCAAGGGACAATCTTACTGTGAGAATAAGGAAAACCCTGCCCCCATTGATAGGTTTTTCCCGTATGCTAATTGAAGATTGTCCCTCTCTGCAAGCCATCTGTACACCACCTTTCTGTTCTGAGGTGAGCAGTGTTACATCAGTAAAAGAGGCGGGAGGGGGATAATGGAGATTAATTGGAGCTGCTTTTTTTTGTGAAACATTACTATCCCTGCAATTTTTTTATAGTCACTGGCTGGCATTGTTCCTATCATTTACAATGAAGAGCAGTAATCAGTGGCTCAAGCTCTCCCAAAAATTTGGCTATGCTGTTAGATGTAACAACATTTGAATGAAATATACCATTTATGATACACCCCTTGTTTTACTCAGCTGTAAAAGTACTATAATATACATTTTTTTCATAAGAAGGGTATTGCTCCTTTAAAGGGATAGTAATACTTCATTTTATCTTTATTTTATTTTGTAGGCATTAAAAAAACATGAAGAACGATAGAAGTCTTATCTCTAAAACCTTTATGGTTTAAGAGATATTTACAAGCAAAGTATCCCCCCCCCGTTCAGCCAGATCAGAAGGGAGGTGCCCAGGTAGACTGCAGAGAGGGACAATCTTCAGTTATGATAAGGGAAAAACCTGAAAAACTTGTCAAGGGGGGAAGGGCTTTCATTCTTTTCATACAAAGAAGATTGTCCCCTGCTGTTATCTGTCTGGTCTTACAATCAGATTCACATCTGAGAAGAGATGGCTTACACTAGGAAAAAGGGGCGGGAGGGGGAAACTTTGCTTGTGAATATCTCTTAAACCATAAAGGTTTGAGAGATAAGACTTATATCGTTCTTCATGTTTTTTTAATGCCTACAAAATAAAATAAAGTTAAAACAAAGTATTATTATCCCTTTAAGCTAGTCTAACAATAGAAAGTGCAAAAATTCCAGGACAAACCACTGCACCATATGGGAAAAATAAATCTTCATAAAAGATCTCATTAACATAAATGGGACTTTTAACACCTTGAACGCTAGAGAGCACTCAACCACGGAGAGCTCTTTAGCAATCAACGTCTTAAAAGCATTTACATCAATGTGACATTTTATCTGTCCCCTATGGGACAGTTGGTTTGTTCCAGAATTGTTCCTCTTTTCTGTTGTGTGTAAGGCCCAGTGTTATTGAAACTCTGACCCTGAGACTTCAGCTTCTACACTTTATTACTGGATCTCCGGGGACAGAGGCTGATTCTCATGGTTCAGTGAGTTACCTTGTAACTTTGCCTACTTCACTGCTAGTTCCAGACACTTCCTGCCCTGTTCTACCCACTCCACCCATTTTAAAGTGGAACTATATTCTGTATTAAAGTTGCCTTGATTTGAATGCTGTTTTGCACTGAATCTGTAATCCTTTATTTTTTTTAAATAAAATCCATCAGTCTCTGAGGTAATGGCCTATTACGTCACTTCAGGACAGGCTGAGGGTCAACTCTGCCCCTCAGCTTGTCAGTCTTCGTCTGTTCCCCTCCCCAAGTACCGCCTCGTTCCAACCTCCTCCAATGATGGAGAATTCATCCATGTGAACTGTCTCTAGCCAATGAGACTGCTCCAACTCACATGAAGGAATCCTCCGTCATTGGAGGACGTTGGAATGAGGCACTACTTGGGGAAGGGAACAAAAGAAGTTTGACAGGCTGTGGGGCAGAGTTCAGTGAGCATTCAGGACCTTCTGCCTCCATCCAATTGGCTGGAGGCGGAAGGTCCTGAAAGATCACTGAAGGAAGCAGGAGGCAAATGGAAGCATGCCGCCCGCTGGAAAGCTTTGTTTTTTTCCTTCCATCAATTCAAGAGATGCGGACTTCAGTGGGGAGTTAAATTTGAGCCAAGTAAGTCTTGGTTTGGCAGCGGTTTTGGCCCAGACGAGGGAGGGAAGCCTTAAATTTTTTTTTAGCAAGGGGGAAAACAAGGGTGCGTATACATAGGCACTCTTGTTTTCCCCTAAAATCTTTGGCTTAATATGCACCTGCGTATTATACACAGGTGCTTATTATAACTGAGATTTTACAGTACTAAGATGGATTTGTGGTGTGGGAGCATATCCTACGTCCCCATAGTCTATGACTGGCTTTGAAACAATTTTATCGACAATTTCATTATGCCAGCTTTATACATCCCCAATGTATCATAATCAACACTTGTTTATTTACAGCAGAGCATGACCTATTTTATTAGAATAAATGTAGCTCCATTTAAACACATTTCTACAGCGTCCAAAAATATGTAGAAGCGAATAAACATGTTAGTTTCTCTTTGATGTCTCTTGTTTTACAAAGATTTTTTAAAAAAATTGTATGAAAAAGTATTTAGTTTTCTTTGAAGTGAACTACACTGCACTTAAGTAAAGAACTGGCATTTTCACAAACGTGTACCGTCAGCTTTCTAGCACTAACATTGCACTCGATTTCCATGAAGTTTGGCATCCAGTCATTCCTGACACACATTCTCCATGATGCAAGGGCTTGTATTAAAGGAGCCTGCAGCAGGAATAATAACATTAACGTGGATTATGATGGTAATTATTCTAAACTCCATTTCTTATTTAGAACTCACTTTAACCCTTTGAGCACCAGAGAGGTATCCAATGCATTGCAAAGCAATGTGTTGGATACCTCTCTGGCACTCAGAGGGTTAAAGCAGAACTAACTCCCCTACAAGATGTAGCCTCAATTAGAGGGCTACAACCCGTGATAACTCTCTGTGTAATTATTTTTTTTTAAAATGTGTTATTAAAGAGTAATCCGTTAATTCCAAAAGTTACCTGGTGATTTTTTCCCCCCGGAAAAGCACATTGCGCATGTCAGCACGGAGCCGATCGGCTCTCTTGTAACTCCTCCTGGCTACACGAAAACACCTACGTCATCAGATTTAGATTCTCGGACCAGCAGGAGAATCTAAAGCTGATGATGTAGGTGTTTTCGTGTAGCCGGTAGGAGTTACAAGAGAGACGATCAGTTCTGTGCTGACATGCGCAATGTGCTTTTCCGGGAGGAAGACGTCAACAGGTACTTTTTGGAATTAATGGATTACTCTTTAATAACACGTTTAAAAAAAAATAATAATTACACAGCGAGTTATCACAGATTGTAGCCCTCTAAGTGAGGCTACATCTTGCAGGGCTGTTAGTTCCGCTTTAAAGGAACATTGGCTCATATTCGAGAGTAAACCAACAGCACCCTAGGAGACAAATAAACATTCATATTAAATTAAACTGGGCTTGTAAGCCCTTGAATGTTAGAGAGATTTGAGATCTGGCAAAGACCTGAAAGGCTTGGGAATAAACTACAAACTTTGCCATTGCACAAATCGTTGGTAAGACGTCACCTTGAATATGCAGTGCAATTTTGGGCACCAGTTCGGAAAAAGGATAATCTAGAACTGGAGAGAGTACAGCAAAGAGCAAAAAAATTGATTAAGAGAATGGAGGACCTAAGGTATGAAGAATGACTAGACAAACTTGGTTTACTTATTCTAGAGAAAAGGAGACTAAGAGGAGATCTTACAACAATGCACAAGTATATGAGAGGTCAGTACAAGGATCTCTTTGTTGAGGTATTCATTCCAAGGCCTGATCAAAAAAGCAGGGGACAACTTTTGAAATTAAAGGAAAGGAGGTGTAGACTTCAGCAGAAAATGTTTTTAAAGCCAAACTTTCATCAAAGATACATTTAGCCCTAAATCCGTAAAGGGATAGTAATGTTTCATAATAAAAGCAGCTCTAAATAATCATCATAGTATTTGGGACTTGGAGAGTGTTATTTCAATTCTGTTAGAGTTGTAGTTCAAGAGCAATTGAATGATAAAGTATCCCCCTCCCTCCCCTTTTACTGATATAACACTGCTCAGCTCAGAGCAGCAGGGAGGTACCCAGGTAGATTTCAGATAAGGACAGTCTTCAATTAATATAAGGGAGAAAGCTGAAAAACCTGTCAAGGGGGGAAGGGTTTTAATTGTTCTCACAGTAAGAAGATTGTCCCTTGCTGTGAGCTGTCTGGTCAAGCAACCAGATTCCACATCTGAGGTGAGCAGTGTTACACTAGGTAAAAGGGGTGGAAGGGGGATACATTATCATTCATCTACTCTTGAACTACAACTCTGATATGAAGATTAATTGAAGATGCTGTTTTTGTGAAACATTACTATCCCTATGTTAGCAATGTATAAATAAATACTTGTAATTTGCAGTGTAAGTAAGGCATAAGTAAGAAATAGATCTTTTTCGGCAGGCACCGGCTGGGATCTTGCTGTAGGCGCTCTGTGCGCTTGCGCTGTCAGTCCCTTCCGGTGCCTTAAGGCACAAAGGCTTCCAACTCGCCAGTCGTGGAGTTGAAGGGGACGGACAGTGCAGACTCACAGAGGCAGTCTCTGCAAGATGTCTGCGCTGTTGCCCCACTGCCTGTCTGCCGAACCATTTCTATTTTCACTAATGCTGGACTTATTATGTAAATTACAAGTATATATATATATATATATATATATATATATATATATATATATATATCGCTAACATATTAAGGATTTGGGGCTAAATGCATCTTTGATGAAAGTTCCGCTTTAAAGCAATGTTTGTTAAAATCTGGAACTCCTTACCCAAGGACGTGATTATGGTAGATGCAATGGATACTTTTAAGAGAAGATTAGATACATTCATGGGCGTCCGGAGGGGGGACAAGAGGGGCACGTGCCCCCCCACACACACACAATTACCCCCCTCCATATAATAAAGGGTCTAGATGGGCTGGCCTGGGCTTTGCCACCCCCCCCCTGGAGAAATGTCTACAGACACCACTGGATACATTTCTTTAGAAAGAGAACTATTCAGGGTTATAATGTGTATTAGTAGGCAAAACAGGAAGGTCTGATAAAGACTAACTTATTTGGCAGCAGGAAAGCAATATAATCCTCATGTCTCTGGGTTTTGAGGCAAAGGTTCAACTTCATGGCTTTGTGTCTTTTTTCAACCTAATTTACTGTTACCTTTCAAGCATTCAAGGGGTTAAAAAGCATTGTACCCTATTTTGCAGTTGGTTTACGCCAGAATAACTCTGGTTTGCTTTTATCAGTATGGTCCATTAACACCTTCTGATAAAAAACACCACTTCCCTTTGAATGTAAGAGAGTTGAGCAACACATTGCTGTGCAATGCGTTGCTCACCCTACTGCCGCACAAAGGGTTATTCTGAGTAAAAAAAAAATAATAATAATTCTAATGACTATTATGAATCAATTCTGCATGTGATGGTACTCCAAAATTAATTTTTATTGGTACTGGTTGTCATTTTCGTGGAGTTAGACGATACATTGTTGCAGGACTCCACATTATATATATATGTATGAATGTCATTCTCTTCTTGCCAAGTAATACAATGTTATTCTCATTGCTGTGAGATTTTACATTCAAAATTGATCACAGATCAAAATACAGTTTTCTATTATGGTTACCAAGTTGTGCTGTGCTGTTGCTATCACTTACTATTGAGAGACGGTCACTGTTTCAAGCTCTGTCCTACATTATGACACTAGTGTTTCAGCAGTGAGAGACTACTCAGGAGAAAAAAATGTATTGCGGTATTACTATCCCTTTAATGCTTTGAGTGCCAGATGGGTACAGAATTTTATTTTATTTATTTTATTTAGAAAATGTTTTACCAGGAAGAATACATTGAGATTTCTCTCATTTTCAAGTATGTCCTGGACAGTTTTCAGCAGAGGGTTGCATATTTACACAAACTGAGAAACATGTTATTAAATATACATACACATATGAATATACATACATATGGAAATTTTAAAATTAATAACAGTTACACTCTGTTTTTAGATATAGAGAAGCATTTTCTTTTAAGGATTTTAGACTGGGAGCAGATTTGATTATTTCAGGCAGATTGTTCCAGGCCTTTGGCGCTCTGAAGGAGAAGGCAGATCTTCCTGCTTCTTTCTTGTATTGTGGTATACGTAGCGAGTTGTTTGCGGTGGAGCGGAGGTTATACTTAGTATGGAGAGCAGGAGTGAGCAAACTGCTCAGGTAGTATGGTAGTTTTCCAGAGAAGTGGTTGTGTACTAGGCAAGAAAGGTGAAGGGCACGTCTAGATTTGTGTTAACCAATTTAGTTCTTTTAATGTATCACAGCGATGAGTAGTGTAATTACATTGGAGGCTAAAGCGGCATACAGAATGCTTTGCAAAGCAATGTCCAGTGAATTGTGATGCAATGTGTTGCACACCCCATAAAGGGTTATAGTGTACGAAAAAATTTATTTTAAAAAATTTAACACATGTATCTGTTTTGCTAAGGTATTATAAATGTGTTGTCTATTTTGTATTTGTGTTTTGCTGAAGCAATCTACTGTACATCACTCCCCTTATTCTCTAGAGTCGTCAGCTACTTTTTGCTCTAAGCCTTCAGTAGTTAATTTAACTGAACTCCGAAGGCTTTAATCACAAGAGTTTATCCATTTGTTTTATTAGTCCAAGTAATCTCTTGTCTACCCATATCTTCCAGTGTTCACAGAACTGTATTTTTTTCACTTTCCGAGGAGATAAGAAATCTTTTTAAGTATCACTCCCACTGCACAGCTCTTGCGTTGCCTGCCCTGTGTGTTCCTTCCGCATCACTCCCTGCATTGGCTGAACAATGCAACCTTATTTCAGTTTAAATGTTGGCTGACCTGCCCTTCAACTTTGTTAAAGTAAACAAGAGTCATTATTAACTATTTTATTTGTCTTTCAGGGGCCTAATTTAGGAATCTTCTTAAAACTTTAATACAATATGTTGATTATTTGACTTTCTGTAGTGACAAACCCATAAGTGCTTAATTTATTTATTTTATTGTTCTACTGTCTGTCAGTGCTTCACTCCTCTCTTAAAGGGATAGTAATACCTAAAATGTAAAAAAAAATATGTTGTAGGGTTTATCCCCCTGAGTAAAACAAGAGTACTCCCACTGCTGAAAGATGTTTCATTCAAAAGTTATTAATTTTCAAAGTTGAATTTTTTAGGTGCAATATCACAGTGGCCTGAAATTGTACAGTGGCGCTGTTGCTACACGATCCTATGGACAGCTCTGGTCTCAGGACCATAAATCTCCATAGGATGGTGTAGCAACAGCGCCACTGTAAAATTTCAGGCCACTGTGATATTGCACCTAAAAAATTCAACTTTGAAAATTAATAACTTTTGAATGAAACATCTTTCAGCAGTGGGAGTACTCTTGTTTTACTCAGGGGGATAAACCCTACAACATATTTTTTTTACATTTTAGGTATTACTATCCCTTTAAGACGTTTATCAGTGTCTTAATTTGGGCTCTTTCAGATCAGTGACAGAACGGTCTTAGAACTCTGAGACAGTTCTGTCACCAAAGTAGTTTACGTAGCCCTTTCCTGTGTTACACAGCCAATCCAGAGAGCAGGATGGGTGTACTTTCTGGACAGCCCACGTAAGTACCAGCTGCTACCCTCATGGGTCAGTTATTCATTAAAGGGATAGTAATACTTAGTTTTCTCTTTATTTTATTTTGTAGGCATTAAAAAAACATGAAGAACGATATAAGTCTTATCTCTCAAACCTTTATGGTTTGAGAGATATTCACAAGCAAAGTTTCTCTCCCCTTTTACCTAGTGTAAGCCATCTCTTCTCAGATGTGGAATCCAATCCATAGACCAGACAGATAACAGAAGGGGACAATCTTCTTCCTATTAGAACAATGAAAGCCCTGCCCCTCTTGACAAGTTTTTCAGGTTTTTCCCTTATCTTAATTGAAGATTGTCCCTCTCTGCAGTTTACCTGGGCACCTCTCTTCTGCTCTGGCTGAACAGTGTTACATCAGTAAAAGGGGTGGGAGGGGGGTACTTTGTCATTGAATTACTCTTGAACTACAACTCTGACAGAATTGAAATATCACTCTCCAAAGTCCAAATACTATGATGATTAATTAGAGCTGCTTTTATTATGAAACATTACTATCCCTTTAAGGTTTATGATCATCATCTCAACCTCCAACTCAGCTTGTGCTGGTTGCCCCATAGGCTGCTGGGCAGACATTGATTACTGAGGGAAAGCAGTAAACGGTGCAGCATGCCGTACTTAGGTTCGATCATACTAGGTGATAGTCACCATTGTCCAGGATGTACGTTTCCCCACAGGGGACAGATCCAACCATTCATGGGAACTCTCTAGATCTGCTCATTAGAGTCTGGTTTTCTTAGTTATTTACCTGGCCTCCTGGACAGGGGTTGATTCTACAGGTAAGGGAGTTCCTTGCTAAGCCTGTCCATTATTTTACCCGTTCTACCCACTTCCTGCCCCATTATACACCTCTACTTAGGACAAACCCTGCCTTTCTCAGTCCAATCCCACCCATGTCCACTAAGCCCTGCTCACATTATGATGTGAATTGCGACATTTGCACACTCCTGCCGCAGCTCCAGTTTTACTTTGGGGACTATGGACGCCAAGGTTCCCAGGTATGGATCCAATGTTGCCTCTTTGAATGGGTCCTAAAAGTCCCAAAAGAGTACATTGACAGACTTCAGATAAAATAATACTGTAAATAAACAAAGTCTGGGGTGGGGAAATCCCTGGAGCTTGAAAAAAAAAAATTGATTCTTGCTCTTAAATTTTGGGGGTATTTTAAATAGTTGTGTGCATGGGCATCCATCAGTTGTCTCCTAAAACTATTAATTAGCTCCTAAAATTTTCTGTCTGGCTTGTACATTTTTTTATATTTTTGTGCACCCCTAAACTAAGCACTTTTAGGTTACCCATGAGTGCCATCTAGTTTTTCATAGTTGCATCATTTTTTATCATAATTAGGCAAAGAAACAATGGTGAGTGCTACAATTTGCTATAAGTGTGTGTGTGTATGGCTAAGGGGGAAGAAAAAATATACAGTACTGCAAAAAATCATACTCAAAATAACATAAAAGATTATAATCACAAGTGGTATGTTCATCCTGCATTTTGATCCTGACTAGAATAAAAGATAAAGGCCACAGTGAAGAAATGTCAATTATATATAACATGTATGTCAAACATGCACACACTGACACACATTCAAAAATACACATACATACCCACACACAACATACATACACACACACAAACCATTCTCCTTCATCGGGTGATCACTTATTCCCTACCACCCAGCATTCACTAAGCCTCAACCCTCAACTACTTCAAATCCAAGCTAAAAGAGCACTTTTTATATGTAGCACTACCATAATATGTAAACCATATCTCATGTGCACTATCAGAACTTCCTCCTGTACCGGATTGTATCTGTGTGTACAATCTGTACTTTGATTGTAAGCTCTACCGGGGAAGGGACCTCCTATCCTATTGTATGCTCACCTGGTGTTCCCCTTATGACTCTTATATAACCATTTAATTACTGCACTTATTGTAACCCTCTATACAAAATGTAAACTGTAAAGTGCTAAGTACACCTATAAATGCTGTATATATACATACAAGAAACCTGAAATTTGACATGATTATTATGCTGAAAACAGTACAGGTCTTAAGGTAGGGCTTGACAAATCTCAGATGCCAGGTTGCCATGGTTCTTAGGAATTAAGGCCTGGCACCTAGGTCAGGGCCACTATCAAGGGGGGGGGGGGGACAGGGGCCCAGGCAGGAAGAGAAGCCTGGGCAAGCAGGGGAACTGTAAGGAGGAAATGCAATGTGAGTGCATCAGTTGTACTTTATTTGTTAGTTTAAAACAATTTTGGTGATCCGGCACAGTGACAGGCATGTCTGCTTTGGAGGAACTGGGGCCTGCCAGACTGCATACTGGCTCTGGATTGGCTTTCGTCTGCTGGAACTCAGTAGTGAGTGAGTACTGTGAACACAGTACATCGGACTTTAATTGGAAGAACAGGCAACAATAAGTGGTGGAAGGCAGGTAAGGTGCTGAGCACCTGGTAGCTACAAAAAACAAGTACATATCAACATATGTAGTTATGCTGGAATAAGTGTGTGCAGGGGTAGTAGGGTTGCCACCTTTTCTTTAAAAAAATACCGGCCATGGCATTCCCTCCACAGACTTAACATTGGACAGAAGCCAATTTTTTACCTGCCTGCCGGTAAAATACCAGCTGGGTGGCAACACTAACGGATGGAGGAAAAATATGGAGGGAGAATCAGGATGACGGTTTTGTGCAATCAAGGGGTTAAGCACTCATGCTGTTTGTGCTTGTGCTTGTTTGTTCATAAATCACATTATTTTAATGTGGCAAGACTAAAGGATGTTTTTCTGAATCAGGACCAGTGAAATCTTTATATTCTCAAAATGCTCTGCTGCACAACATGCTGCTTTTGAGTTCATGTCATTTAAGATGCCAGCCACGTGGCCCTGAACTGGATTAATAGAGGAGGGGGAGTAAAGTTGCAACTGTTACTCAGAGCACTGTACCACTATATCAGCTATATAAAGCACTGCACAGGGACAGTCCCCTAATGGAAGTATACAGTGATAACTATAAGGGAATAACCACATGTAGTTGTTATTTCACGTTACACTGCTGCTTTGAAATAGACTGTTTTTAATATAATATGTTTTAAAAAGCAGATTTTGAAAGGTGTTTTTAACTTGCCATTTTTACACTTAAATACTGATGTATAAGTACGGTAATATATGGGTGATGTGGCTGATGGGTGTTATATTGGTTGTGTATGTGAAATGGGTGCTGCATTGTTGGTGTTTGATATATGGATATTGTGTGGTTTGATGGTTGTTATATTGGAGCTACATGGTTTGATGAGTGTTTTATGGGTGCTCTATTTTTGGTGGGTTATATATGGTGTTTAGTTTATATGGTCTAAATGCTGGGACCATTTTGACTTTAAATCTTAATCCTATGAGAGCCAGTGAGCCAATGCATTTTACACCTATCTAGCCCTGAAGGAGTTAAACAGCTGCTAGTACTAAAGTTTGCCACCTTTCCTGTTACCAGGGGAGTCCGCAATAATTTTTCTGGAGGGGGGAGGGGCAAAGCCATAATGTGACCGCCCCCCCCCCAGGCCATCCCGCGCAGCCCCTGTGTTTCTATAGATGGGGCAAGTGTAGGGGAGGCCCACCACCTCCCTGAATGCCCATGACTGTTACTCTACACTGCCATTTGTCTTTTTGTCTCCTCTCTTCCTGATGATAGGGGTGCTATGTGAACAGCAAACAGAAAACACAATTTTACTACACTAATGTTGCGATGTATATGTGTCTGTAAAATGTAATGACTGAAAGAGTGTGTGTGTGTGAGGGGGGAGTGAATGAGTGTGAAAGTGTTTGGGTGTTAATTATCATGTAAGCAAAAATGAGAAAATATATGGAACACAGACCACTAGAGTTTGACTTAAAGGGTTAGTAATACTTCGTTTTATCTTTATTTTGTTTTGTAGGCATTAAAAAAATATGAAGAAGATATAAGTCTTATCTCTCAAACCTTTATGGTTTGAGAAATATTCACAAGCATAGTTTCCCCTCCCGCCCCTTTTACCTAGTGTAAGCCATCTCTTCTCAGATGTGGAATCCAGTCCTTCGACTACACAGATAACTTAAGGGGACAATCTTCTTCCTATGAGAACAATGAAAGCCCTGCCGCCCTTGACAAGCTTTTCAGGTTTTTCCCTTATCTTAATTGAAGATTGTCCCTCTTTGCAATCTACCTGGGCACCACCCTTCTGCTGTGGCTGAGCAGTGTTACATCAGTAAAAGGGCGGGAGGGGGATACTTTGTCACTGGATTACTCTTGAACTACAACTCTGACAGTATTGAAATAACACTCTCCAAAGTCCAAATACTATTATGATTAATTAGAGCTGCTTTTATTATGAAACATTACTATCCCTTTAAGTAGCTCTAGTCACTTTGCACCCATAAAGTATCTATACAATTCGGCTTGCCTTCAGATTTGGTTAGCATAATTTTCAGTGTGCAGGAGGGTACGTGTAAATGAATGTATATATAGATGTAAAAGAGAGGATGTGTTTGTGAATGAGTATGAGGCAATAAGGCTGGTACTAAGAGGAAAGAGCAATTCTGGAGTGAAATCAGCTGCACAGTAGTAAATAGAAATCCTCCAATTTCAAATTGATACAAATGGGTATTTAACCTTTTGAATGCTAGAAAGGTCTCTAACTTACTGCAAAGCATAAACGTAAAGGCAAAACATCTATTCTACATCATAAGAGATTTCACTAAATTCCAATTAATTTAAATAGGTTTTTTAATTGTGTGTATGTATTTCTGCTGTGAGCTCTGACATTGGGTTTCAAAAGAAAAATTGCCAGTTAAAGGGATAGTAACGTTTCATAATAAAACCAGCTCTAATTAATCATCATAGTATTTGGACTTTGGAGAGTGTTATTTCAATTCTGTCAGAGTTGTAGTTAAAGAGTAATTCAATGACAAAGTATCCCCCTCCCACTCCTTTTACTGATGTAACACTGCTCAGCCAGAGCAGAAGGGAGGTGCCCAGGTAGATTGCACAGAGGGACAATATTCAATTAAGATAAGGGAAAAACCTGAAAAACTTGTCAAGGGGGGCAGGGCTTTCGTTGTTCTCATAGGAGGAAGATTGTCACCTTCCGTTATCTGTCTGGTCTATAGACTGCATTCCACATCTGAGAAGAGATGGCTTACACTAGGTAAAAGGGACGGGAAGGGAAACTTTGCTCGTGAATATCTCTTAAACCATAAACTTATATCGTTCTTCATGTTTTTTTAATGCCTACAAAATGAAATAAAGATAAAACGAAGTATTACTATCCCTTTAAGTTTTCAGCGACATTGTTTTTCAAAAGAAAAATTGCCAGTTATGTTTTCAGCATTGGCTTCTAGATCATTTCAAATGTTTGTCAGCCCATGCATTCTGTGTGCTAGAGGTTTAAATAACAGGAATAGCCAACCACAAACGTTTGCTAGAAGTTGTGCAGAGGTCCTCTGCTATGATAGTGTGAGTCTGGCTCCTAAATGTTTAGGCTGGCTTCTAGAGTGAAACCAAATATGTAAAGCCCTGCATTAAAGGATTAAGCATACTGCAAAATTAGAAGTCAGTTTTAGGTCCACAGTTTAGTTCATGCATACCTCCCAAGTGTCCCTCTTTAGGAGGGACAGTCCCTCTTTGAGACCCAAATCCCTCTGTCCCTCTTTTCCATCCTGGTGTCCCTCTTTTCAGTAGATCAGATTGTGGGGTGTGTTTATAAGTATATAACATTGCTCCCCAGCAATAAAACTCACATTAATGTTTGGTTAAAAATCAGTATATGTGTTTATAGATTACCCTGTGTAAATAAAATACTATGGACTTGCTCTAACTAATTTATTCAGTTACACAAAGAGGTGTCAGTAGATCATGAAATGACCATGAAATGGCCATTTGAAATGTTGGGAGGTATGGTTCATGTTACAGAAGTAGGTCCTGAGATGAAACGTACCCATGGTGGCTCCCAGTCACATAAACCATAAATTTTAATATATAAATATTAAGGCTTTTCTGATAAAGAAAACAAGTGTGCTTTTACTGTTGGGAGATGTTCCACTGAAAAGTTATATATGCATCAAACTGTTAGCAAAAGTTTTTGTGGCCAACACAGCTGAGGATTCCTTCACAATGAGGTTCCATACACAGCTGCCTACTCTTTCTCATGGGAAATCCAGCTCTCTCTGTTTTGTAAATTGATGGAGACCACACTATCAGGGGTAAAGCAAATGTGGTTGTCTTTTAAATATGTATAATTTTCTTTTCCAAATTTAACAAATCAAGAACGATTTCATTTGAGTGAGCTTGGAATGCTAGAAGACAAATACTGCTTTCTGGATTGTGGATTGTAGTTTGGTTTAACGTTTCTAATTATTTTTTTCTTCGGTAAGAAATGTAACACTAACCAGAGCATGCTTGCAAGAAGGTCCTGAATCTGGCTTTTACTTTTCAGCTAATCTTCCCAGGATGTTGCATATCTGTCTCTCATAATTTTTTGTTTCTCTGGTATTTTTTGTACATGTTGAAATATTGCTATGTAGAAATCTTAAAATAGGGCTGTAGAACTTGAGAAATTTATGATGTGCTATAACATATTGGAGGTTCTCATTTTCCATCCATCCTTTAAAATAATTGTTATTTCTATAAAGATTATTTTGTTATTTCTGTAAAGAAAATATATTCCTTACTCCAAGTTTGACAAAGCAAGAAGAACATACAGCAACAATTTTAAAGCTGAATATCAATTACCGTCCATAATTCTATATTCCATTTTACTAGTAAGAATCTTTAACCTCATCAAACCATGAAAACAATCTCTTCAAATCCTAATGCCCTATGCATCAGTTGTTTTTTTTTAATCCATTTTTATAGACATTACAATAAAATAGTCCCAAAGAATAATATTGATAATTGGGAGATTTTATCACTGGATACATTGTCTTACTGTTGGTTAAACCTCTGAGTGTCAGAGAGGTATCCAACTGGATACACTGTCTTACTGTTGGTTAACCCTTTGAGTGCCCGAGAGGTATCCAACACATTGCGTTGCATACCTCTCTGGCGCTCGAAGGGTTAAAGCATTTCCATTATTCTGGGCAAATATATACCATTCGTTATCTTATCTCTCTAAAGGTGTTAACCCTTTGAGTACCAATTGAGCACAAAGATTTGCAAGCTCCTATGCATGTTTTGAGGTTCTGTCAGGAGTGTGCATCACATTTATCTGGTGCAGAAAGGGTTAATTATCATTTTAGCATGGAACTAAAGGTGTTAACCCTTTGAGTAATAACTTAGGGTTTACTTTTAAATGGTTGCTTTGAAAACATTGTGTGGCCACACGACGCATTAAGCATGTTGCCATGGTTAAAATGGCGACATGAGAATCGTGCACTGCCAGAAAAGTGCATGATTGTCATGTCTCGGGTATTAAACAGTGCAGCTTCCAATATGTGAATAAAATGTTACATTACTGTATATCACCCCTTGCGACTTTATTCCCATCTAATTACATTTTCTCTATCTTCTCCCCTTCCTGTCGATTCTGTCTCATTGTAATTTCAATCGTGTCACTGCTCCTCGTAGCACTGTCATTTTCATTTCCTTCTCAATATCACTTTTCTTTTATTTCACACTATTTTGTCTGTGCCTGTGTATGTGGAAGCGCATCATCTTTAGCTCTCCCTGCCTCGTATGTGCAGATCTACACTGAATTTCACATATTACAGTTTGGAACTCTCTGTTCTTCTCTCTCCCCTATGATCTGGAGGCACACAATACAGTCTGCTCACTGTTTGATAGGTGTGAAAATATTATTTTCTCAAGCACTTAACATTGTGTGAACACGGGTCTGATTGTGATTGAAGTCAATTTAACCGCTTAAGTAGTTAAACTGTGTTGCTTTTATACACTGAAGAACTCACTATTTGCATGTGGAGAAAATTACTTAAAGGGGATCTATCACCCCTTTACAACTTTGCCTAAATTGTTTTGTTATTCATCGTATATAATGAAAAGTGTATACATTAAAAAAAAAGTTTAAAAAGAATAAATTCAGCTCTGTACCTACTTCCGGGCAGATAGTCTGCCACTCTGCCTCCACTCCCCTTCCTTTATCCAGCCTCTGCCGATGATGGAGGCTTTCTGTCTGTAAGCTGGAGCGCTCTCATTGGCAGAGATCGATTTCTGGCCAATGAGAGCGCTCCAGCTTACTGACAGAAAGCCTCCATCATCGGAGGAGGCTGGATAGAGAAAGGCAACCTGCAGCACAGATCAGCCATCCGCAGTCTGCCCGGAAGTAGGTACAGGGCTGTTTTTTTTTTTTTATTTATACACTTTTCATTATATACAATATATAACAAAACAATTCAGGCAAAGTTGTAAAGGGTGATAGATCCCCTTTACCCCCTTGGATGCTAGAGAGGTCTCTCTAAATTCCAAAGTTTTAAGGGGAACCACTACTTTATAGTTAGACCAGGGCTCATCAGAGACTTCAATTGGCCCTGAAGGCCGACACAGCCTTGAGCTTCTCCCATAGTTATTCTGAAGGGCAGGATACCGTTAAAGAAAAGAAAGGATATGTGGTTTTTGGGATAAAATAGGGTGTGAAATAATGTACATGTGATTTGAATACTTTGGAACTCTCCAAGATCTGACACTGAGACTCTGGTTTGTATACTTATTTACTTGGTGTCCAGGGACAGAGGCTGATTCTCGCTAATGCCGCAATTATACTGGAAACTACAAGTAAGTCTATACATATCCCGACTGTACTTATATTTTGGGGCTCAATATTAATGGCATGAAAGCTTTAATATAAGAATAGTGTTGGTGAGCATGCCTGGGATCTTTCTTCTTTAGACTCCCGGAGAGGGCTCATGGGCTGGAATGGGTGTGTCTAAATGATGCAAACCTCATGGTAATCAGGTGAGCGAGACTGAGAGGAGAAAAGGTGGAGTTTGAATTATAATAGGCGAGATGGGGCAGAACAGGGATGAGAAGAGGAAAGAGTTACCCGGGTAACTCTCCAAAGCTGGATAATTAGCTTTTGTCCCGTAATTAACTTTTTGAGTGTAATTGGCGTGTTCATTGAATTGCTTATGCAGTGCATTGCGTTTCCCTCTGGCACTCAAAGGGTTAACTCTAAAAACTGGCATCCCCGAGGCTGATCCAAAGAGATCCTATATATGTTGATAAGCCCCTTCTCTTTTCTTCATTAATCATCTTCAAACTGTTAGACAACCCTCTGGCACTAAAAGAGTTAACTGTTAGCATGGTTCTCATGAATCATGATACAGCAGCAGGGGCGGATTATAGGGAAATACCAGCCCGGGCAATTTTGTTTTTTAAAGCAACCCACTAGCTGGTGTTTATATATATATATATACTCTAGACTGTAAGCTCTCACGAGCAGGGCCCTCTGATCCTCCTGTTTTCCACATCTGATTGTACTATTTAATACCTCTGTATGTCTATTCCCAATTGTACAGCGCTGCGGAATTAGTTGGCGCTATATAAATAAAGAATAATAATAAGAAGAATAATAATATATATAATTTTGGATACATTTATGGCACTCATAGGGTTAAATACAACCCTAGCAACTCCCACCCCCTTTTCCCCACTCTCTGTTCCCCAGCCCTTTTCTATACTCTCATTCGCAGCCTATTACCCCCTTTCACTTTCTACCTACAGGCCCCTTTGCACTTCCTCTCTCCCTTTTTCCTCCAGTCTATTTCATCACCTCTTTTCTCTGTCCCCCCTCCACTCTCTCCCATCGCCTTTCCCCTCTTCCCTAATATTGCACAGTCAGACCTCCTCAGTCCCGTGCCTTTCTCCTACACACCTCCCTCTCCATCTAGTCTTTTTTGTCTTCTTTTCCTCTGCCTCTCAACATATCTCTTTGATATGTGTCTCATCCTCCTCTCTTGCATTCCCTGGTGGTCCAGTGTGGGGAATGAGAGGTCCAGCACCGACGTCCCTATTGACGCCCCCTTTTGGTCCCTGTGCAGCATGGGATTGCAGGCGCCAGGATATTATGTCATATCCTGGCACTCTTCGTTAACAAGGAACGCAAGGGCTATCACAGAGAGTGCCTGTGCCGGTGGCAACACAGACCTCTCCTTCAAAATATTGTGGGACGGTGAGGTGAGATCCTCTGGTCTCCCCAACCGTCCCATGATCTAGCGGCCCACCGGGGGATGCCCAATATACCGATAGGACAATCCGCCCATGTACAGCAGCTTTCTGGTGCTGCAATCAATTTGCCTTTCCTCTCACTGTTTTTAGCTATCATGTGAAAACCTTCTGAGATACCACAGAGATGAATTGTACCTTGTGTGTGTGTGTTGGTCTGTGATTTAAACTTGCTCCATGGCTTTAAATGAGGTCTGTTTTAGCCTGTGATATTCATCATAATAGTATATAATGATCAAACCACTGAACCAGCCACATATTAATAAGACCTCATCTACCCAGAGCTGGATATCCTGATATAAAGTACATGTACAAATTAGCATTAAATGTTTTTAACATAAACATGTTATGTATTTTTTTAGTCATTTTACTAGTTTTCTCTTGCCTTTAAAATTATTTGGCTTTCTTGTTGCTTTGCCCCTTCAGAACATTAATTTAATGAAAGTGTACCATTCTAGACAGATCTTTTAAAAATGAATGTCTTTTGTGTTAAACAAAGAAGAAAGGTGACTGTTTTTATTTATAATAATGTATCTCTTTGTATAATCAAGGAGGCTAAAAATAGAATCTTTGTTGAAGTAAAAATATCCACCAACCCCTATTCTCAAGCTTGTATAAACAGTGGCTAGTGACATAAGGGCACAACTATTCTTCCTTCTTGTTCTTTATGCTTTTCTTGTTTATGAGTTGCAGATAATTATTTTAAAGGGATAGTAACGTTTCGTTATTAAAGTACAATCACGTCTTCTTCCTACATTTTTATAACAATGCGTAGCAGTAAAACCTTATAAAACTTTGCCGTTTTACATTTAGTCTCTAATAAAGTTCCCCCTCCCACCCATTTTACTTACCTCAGCAGCCTCAGCAAGCCGGTCCGGACAGAACGTGACGAGGGACAATCTTCTTCCAACATAAGGAAAAACCTGCCCTCCTTTGTCAAGGGGGCTGGCTTTTCTTTATACTGAACGAGTGAAAATTGTCCCTTGCTGCAATCTGTCCTGTCCTAGGACCAGATTCCAGAGCTGAGGGGAAGCTGCTTGAGGTAAGTAAAAGGGGCGGGAGGGGGAAACTTTATTAGAGAATAAATGTAAAACAGCAAAGTGTTATAAGGTTTTACTGCTACGCTTCGTTATAAAAAAGAAGGAAGAAGTCTCGATTGTACTTTAATAAGGAAACATTACTATCCCTTTAAGGTATGTATCAGAGGATGCATGGCACAGCACAAAGAAGACCTTGTTCTTCGTGCTTCAGTGATGTTGATCTTCACTCCCTGTCCCACAAGGCTGTGAGCTTCTTATCTAAAATCAGCATGGAACGTTCTTGAAATAATTATGGATACAAGGGCTTTGGAGACAAGGAAAAGAGACCAAGGGACAACTTCATTGCATGGTATCTCAATGATTAACAAGAATGGAAGGTTCTTTAAAGTTGACCTGTCAACTTATTTAAAAAAATCTAAGTTTACATATTAACCCTCTCAGTGCCAGAGGGGTAACCATCTCATTGCTTGATTAACAACAAAAAAAGTAACTGCATTGTGTGGGTTGTTTATAAAATGCACCGTTTTTGCTTAACTTTTAAAACTTTATCTTTGTTTGACCTCTTTGCTTAAAGGAGCAGTAAACTTTGAAAAGCTGTATGTTATAGAGCTTTTCATGCTGAGTAAAATAAGGGTGCATCCACTGCTGTCAGGTGTTTTATTCAAAAGTTATAACAGTTCAAATAATCAGGAAGTGACTTTTCTGTGTTTTTACTTCATGGAATTCTGACAGCATGACTCAGCAGTTTGTGTTACATTCTGTAGAGGACTGTTTGTCACAGACTTTCCTCTCAAATACAATTTTGCAGAATAACTAATAGGAATCTGACTACTAGAGGGCACTGTTAATGTAATACAATACGAGTTTGGACTGTAATAACTCTGAAAATATGCATCTGCCAGCTGTGGGAGTACTCTTATTTTACTCAGCAAGAAAAAACATGCAATATATAGATTGTTTCCATAGCAGAAGTTTATTGCTCCTTTAATCTGACTTATCAGACTCCTAGCATAATGCTGGTGAAGAACTAACTATAGAGAATCAAAACATAAGTTCATGTAGAAAAAAATATGTATATTTTTACAGACACATTTATATTGAAACAAAGTCTGACCGAGATAGCAGCAAGGTCATACTAAGTCCAGTATTTTTTTCACCCTATGAGTGTCACAGGTAGGCTGACCAGACCTTCCCTTTAACCTGGGACACATAGGAAATAGGCATATGTATTTTTCATATGTGTCCCCGGTTAAAGGTGAGGTCAGGTCACCCTAGCCACAGGGTTATCCAACGCATTGCAAAGTGATGCATTTGATATCCGTCTGGAATTCATAGGGTTAGTTAATGAAAGTATTTTACCAGTAACAATACATTGAGATTGCCTCTCGTTTTCAAGTATGTCCTGGACTAATTTTATCTACCTCAGAAGGGTGAATGGCTTAGCTGACCTGGCTGTGACTAGAACCTGCAACCCTAAGGTTTGAATAGATTCAAAATGAGCTATTTTAAAATGGAAATTAAAAGGAAAATGTGCATTTTAGAAAAACAGGAAGTGATTTAATGAGAGCAGTTCTGAGGCAAACCAGCTATGCCATAGAGGACAAATAAAAGCTCACAAATGTCACATTGATTTTAGCTGTTCCTTTCACTCATTGAATGCTAAATAGGTCTTGAAAACATTGCTTTACAATGATATTGGTGGCTTATCTTTCATTCAAAGTGTTAAAAGCACTATATAAATCAAAGTAAATGTGTTTTTGTGCCCTATGGTTTTCCTAGATTGCCACAGGATTTTTCCAGTTCATGTTTTTAAAGGAACAGTACACCCAAAAAAGGCTAATCTATCTAGATTGGCCACTTTGGCACATCGCACACAACTAGCTCTATTGGGGTTTGAGATGTTAGTCTGCACTCCCATAGAGCCAGCCTATGATCATAGCCAGAAGTGGAGCCTGCTTTTCTCTATTTGTTTTTGACACTGTGAAATCAGCCATGTAACTAGGTAAATATTAACTCCTGAGTTACCAGAGCATTCTAGCAGTAGTCAGGGACACATGGTTAGGTTAGGCTTTAGTTAGGTTAGGTTATTTGGGTGTCTAGATTCCATTGCATTTGATAACTATCAGTTATTAAAACCGTGTAGACAAAACTAACAGTTTTGTCTACACAGTTCTTCCTAGGCGTCAATAGGAAGCAGATAAAACCAATGGGAACAATTAGAAACTCCACTGTAATCTAAGCTTATAGGGACAGTAATGGCCCATAAAAATGCTTAGAGTTTTGTAGAGGTTAAAAAAATAAACATGACACAAATCCTATCTCTCAAACCGCTATGGTTTGAGAGATATCCTCCGCTAAAGTCTCCCTTCTCCTGACATCAGCTGTAAAGCTGACAGAAGGAGATCCACAAGGAGGCTCTTCAGCAGAGCTGCAATAGAAATATTTATTTGGAATGGTCTAAAAAGTGTGCTTGCAAACCAGACACACTTTGTAGACTGTTCCAAATAAGTATTTCTTTTTAAATTGCACTATTGCGGCTCTGTTGAAGAGTTGCTTGTCGGTCCCTGGACCAGGAACTTCTGCTGTCAGCTTACACCTGACGTCAGGAGAAGGGGAGGGAGAGTGGCATTATAACGGAGGATATATCTCAAACCATAGCGGTCTGAGAGATACGATTTGTCATATCGTTTATTTTTTTTAACCTCTACAAAACTCTAAGCATTTTTTATGGGACATTACTGTCCCTTTAACTCAGCTTCAGTGAGGCTCACGTACTAAGGTGACTTCAGCATTTCTGGGACAAACCAACTATACCATAGAGGACAAGTAAAAACTGACATTGATGTAAGGGAGACTTTTACTCGTTTGAATGCTAGAGAGAACTCCAACACATTGCTTCACCTCTCCAGCATTCAGGTTGTTAAAAGCCCCATTAAAGTTTAGGGACAGCTTATGTGTTTCTTATGGTATAGCAGGTTTGATCTAGAATTACCCCCCTTACTTTATGCATACAGTAGGGTGACCACGCATCCGGAATGCCTGGGACTGTCCCTTATCGGTGGTCTGTGTCCTGCATTCCGGGTCACCCCCCCCCCACCGGGACCACAGAGTACCGGAATGGAGCAACAAAGCAGGCATCCACAGCCTACCTACATTAGAGCAGCATGCAGCACCACCAGCCAATGAAATGTATTTGCTATATGGTCCTCATTGGCTGGCTGAGCCAGCCAATGAGGACCATATACCAAATACATTTCATTGGCTAGCACGTGCCAGACAGCTGGGATGGCGCCGGTATGCTGGCACTGTGAGTGAGACTGAGTCCTGGGCTGAGGCTCCCGCGGCTGAGTCTCCCGCCGGAGCTGACCATCTGAGGCTGACACAGAAAGAGTTCCCAGTAGATTTCCTAGCCAGTGATGACAGTATGCCTGAAACTGTGGTCTTACCTACAGTTCTCTCTGCTTACCCTAGGCTGGGTTAACACTGGTGCCTTATTTTGTACCTGCTGTTTTGAGTTGCTTTTCATGCATGAAAAGAATATGTGATAACGTGAATACATGTATTTTTACAGCAAAAAAAATAATAATAAAATATATCGCACTTTCAAAGAGGTTTAAATCCCTGTATGCATTTCAAAGGATGAAGTAATTATTTTTCCCATCATACCCACATTAGGGTGACCACATGTCCCAGTATGGCAGATTGGAAATGTGGTCACCCTAGCATACAGGCCCCAAAAGTAATGCTACAATGGTTTCCTTTCAAATCTGAGGAGAGATTTGAAGCTCACAAATTTACAGTGATAATCACTAAACGCTGAACTACATTAGTGTGTTTCCTTGTCTGAACATGGGAAAATGACTTCAGACATTTTTTTAAACTTTTCAAGCTTTGCCAATGTTTTCCTATCAGTCTTGCCAAACTGAGAAAAATATTATAGAGCGAGCAAATAAATCTTGATATCAGTAAAGTGCTAATACACGCGATCACCATGGAAATCAAATATTTCACAAATAACCCTGCCAAAAGCCTAAATATCCCAAATTGTCTTAGTCAAATATGTTAGTAGAGAAAAGGCATTCAAAAGGATTTGTTTATTTCTAGAAGTTTCTGTGCGCTTTCTGTTTGACCAGTTTCTGGCTCAATGCTTATCTGGTTGCTTTTCTACATATTAAAAGTAAGGAAAAGATGTCTTACAGAAAAAAATATTCAGTTAACCATTTAAAGGACCTGATAGATGTGCAGTGTATTGCTCACCATTCTGGACTTTAAGGGGTTATGTATTCAACATGATCTTTTTTTTTAATTCTTGTTTTCATATAGGGGTGAATGTATTAACCCTTTGAATTCCAGAGAGGTATCCAACACATTCCTTTGCAATGCTTTGGAGACCTCTCTGGCACTCAAAGGGTTGGGAAAAGTGGTGTAGTTCTGGAACAAACCAGCTGCATTACAAGGAAAAGATAAACAATCCTCGATTTCCCATATCCTAAAAATGGGTTTTAACATCTCCGTATGCCAGAAAGGTCTTCAAGACATTGGGCATTCAAGTTAGTTCTGGTTTTGGAGCTATTTACAGCCATGACTGAATACTTTAGACATAAACAGAACATGTGGAATTGAGAAATAACATTGGCCTGAAATAAAGGTGGAACTACTGGTCGCAAGTAAACATTGAACAGTAATGGACTCAGAATTTAGGTAGAGAGCTGCATTCTGAGGGGTGTTTCAACATCTATGGCCACACCCACAAGCTGAGGCATGGCCACCCAATCCAAAACCTCCTACCACAAACACCTGCTGTTGGTATGTCCACCCAATCCAAAACCTCCTACCTCAGACACCTGCACATTTATTATGGTCAATTTGTTTACCATTTTATGTGCTAGTTTAGACAGTTTATTTACCAGATTACATATCCATTTACTGGCTGATTCTAGAGAGGTCTGCAAAATATTACAAGGCAATGTGTTGGAGACCTCGCTAGCATACAAGAGATTACAACTTTTTTTTATGTACACCTTATACACTAAGGGTTTTTTTCTATGCTAGCAGCACTGGATGTGGCTTGCGGTGTGGCCTTGTGATAAGCAGAGGTAGGGCAAAGGGCAGGGGGGTCCAAGTTTTCAATTGTGGGCTACATGAGCAGAAAGCCATATGTGTGAGGGATGCATTCATTTTTTTATTGATAACAATGGTGAATATCAGCTAATCAAAAACATGAATTTATTTATCAAGTCAATGACATTACTACTATGTAACAGACAATTTATTCTTGAACTGTACGTTTGTGGCAGTCAGTTAGGCTTTACTGGCATATTAGCTGATGTGTAGTAGTTAAAGTGATAGTAATGTCTCTTTAAAAGACTTTTGCCGAGTCTTCTGTATATTTATAGTAACAGACTGTGCTATGTCTAAGATCTTACTTGAGTCTAGTTCAAAAGTTATTCAGCGCTAAAGATCCCCCACCCGCCCCTTTCTGGCCACCTCTCACTAAATCTCAAATCTGGTCGTGTGACCCGACAGTTGCAGCGAGGGACAAACTTCAGTAAGTATAAGGGAGATACTGCCTCCCTTGATGAAGAAGGGCAGAATTTCCCTTTGCTTACTGAAGTTTGTCCCTCGCTGCAGCCTTCCTGACCAGACTGCAACATCTGTGTGACATGGCAAGAAGGGGCAGGTAGGGGATCTTTAGTGCTGAATAACTTTTGAAATAGACACAAGAAAGATCTTAGACATAGCACAATCTGTTACTATTAATATACAGAAGACTCGGCAAAAGTCTTTTAAAGAGACATTAGTATCCCTTTAATTAGGTTTTTGTTTAAAGGGGAAGTATCACCTCATAAAACTGTTTTTACCATAGGTTCAGTTAATCAATTAGTATTAGGAAAGCTGTTTTTTTTCTAAATGTAGGTACTTTTAAAGATATTGCATCTTCAAACTGTGCCGGTCAGCATAATGGGCAAGCTGAATCTTCGGCACAGTTCTTCTTCTCCTCCCAGCTGCCCCAGGGAACTCGTTCACGCTTCCCTTTGGTGTGGTGTGATTGGCTTGAAGGAAAGTGTGAATGTGCTCCCTGGGGCAGTTGGGAAGGAGATGGGAGCAGAGTTAGGAAGTGAAGAAGAGCTGCGCCAAAGATTCAGTGTGCTACATTATGCTGACCGGCACAGCTTGAAGATGCAATATTCACCTTAATTCATATCTGAACATTTCACAAATGCTTATGTGTCATCTTAGCCACAAAAAAAATGTACAGTTAAGGGAATATTCACACTTGTTACCATATGCTAATGTATGCTAATTGCTGAACCCGTGCTGTACCAGGGAAGTTTCCTATGCTAATTAAGCTCATAAAGTATGTTTCATATGCTAATGAAGTCTTTTCAGTGACATGCCGTATGCTAATTTCAATTACATTTCATATGCTAATCAAAGTTTCATTATGTTTCATATGCTAATGAAGCTCTGGGCAGTACCAGGAAATATTCAATTTCACATTGTCCAGGAAAAAAACTGAATATTTCCTAAACTATACATCTGCTGGACTTTTGGTTAACATGATATATAGTCCGTTTTTAATACAATTTTCAATATGCAACCTTGCATTAAGGTTAAAGTTCCACTTTAATTCACTGGAAGCCCCTCTAGTAAAGTTAACCCTTTGGATACTAGCACTCTCACAGTACATTGGGTTCTTTTGTGACACCTAAGGGGTGACAATCACAGAGCCCTGCACTCTGCATTTTCTAACACACATTTAAGTACATCAGAATTCTGCTATTCTTGTGCAGTATTTTAACCCCATGCTGACCAGAGGAGTGTCAGTTCATTGCAAATCCTCTGGTGCTCAAGGGGTTAACAAGCTGAGGGAAGCAATTTCCATTTGCCCTGGATAGACAATATAAATAAAAAGACAAGAGCATCAATTCTGATGCAACAGCTGCACCATATGGGAATCACACAAAGTACCATGGATTCAAATTTCAAATGTGTTGTGTAACCCCTTGGATGCTAGAGGTCTGCACGCCATTGCTCTGGAATTTGCCATAGGTCTGTCTAGCAAAGAGTGACCAAACATCACCTTTAACTGGGGACACATATCAAAAATGCATACTGCAGGGCTGCCTTGATTTCAGCGCAGTCCTGAAATATGCCTGTTTCCCAGGTGTCTCCGGATAAAGGTGAGATCTGGTCTAGGATCCACATGGTTATTTCTTTAGTATTCTTCAGTTATTTCACTCTAAAGTTGCTCCGTTTTCTTCCCTATACAATACATATGCACTGCACTCCTGACAGTCAGGGGCATGGGAATGGATAAGGGAGCCTAGGATTATACTGCTGCAGCAGCTGTGAAGGGTCGTGTATGGTAGGCTCCCCAGTCCTCACCTTTAACCCCTTAAGGACCATTGACGTGGCAGGACTGTCACGCTGGTCCGGCACTTAAGGACCATTGACGGTCCTGCCACGTCACGTACTTTTACTCACCGCGTTCCTGTAGGGACTGAACTTGATCGCTCCAAGACCAGAGCTATCTCTTTCAGTCCCTCCATTCGGAGTGCCGCCCCACATGAGCAGTCAAGTGGGACGTCATGTCAAAGTCTTCTATGTGGTCCTTAAGGGACAGCACACCCCGGGACCGCTGGTCCTTAAGGGGTTAAGCAGGGACACATATGAAAAATGCATACTGCAGGGCTTCTTTGATTTCAGTGCAGCCCTGAAACATTATTATTTCCTATGTGCCCCCAGTGAAAGGTGAGGTTTGGTCATCCCAGGGTATGGATCTCCAGAAATCTCTTCAGTGGGGTCACAGGAGCAGCAGATATGTCACCCTCTCCATAAAAAGGTGTCTCCTCATTTTTGGAGCAGACTATGGACCATATGTAAAACACAAAAGAAGAACATTTCTTATTTGTCCCCTATGGTGCAGTTGGTTTGCTCCAGAATTGGTACTCTTTTTTTAACAAATGGCCCCATTGATATCTGCTCTTTTTTTAGCAAATTATGGGGCATACCAAAAAAGTAAAAGAGGTGCAATTCTGGAGAAAACCTACTGTAGAAATACAAATTCCCCAGAATTCCACTGATTTAAATGAGGCTTTAACCCTTTAAATGCTAGAGATCTCTAACGCATTGAGAAGCAATTCATTGGAGTCCTTTCTATCTTTCAAGGAATTAAAGGCCCCTTTAACCCTTGCTTCACAATGCGTTGGATACCCCTTTGGCATTTAAAGGGTTGAACGAATGGTCCTTTTCATTTTCTTTCCCATGGTGCAGTTGGTTTTCCCCAGAATTCCAGGGGGGAGATCCACTAAGTGGTGATAAAGAGGTGATAAAGTGGAGATGACATCTCCAGTTTATCACTTCTCCAGTTCCTATAATATTCTATACAGCCTATGCACTAAGATCTCCAATGTTGAAGAAATCTTTGTGAATAGGTGCAATAGAATAACACAGGAATTGGAGATAAACTGGAGAAGTCATCCCCACTCTATCCCCACGTTGTCACCGCTTAGTGAATCTCCCACCTCTTCTTTTTTCTGGGCATATGGCCTTTAAAGGGTGATTGTTCCCCCTGCAGAGGGGTATTCAACTGTGATCCTTAACCCTTTGAGTGCCAGAGGGGTACACAACGCATTGCAGAGTACCCCTCTGGCACTCAAAGGGTTAAAGAGTTAAGAAAAGAAAGCTTTCTATATTCGTTATGAAATGACCCAATTTTTGCCTTTTGATGGGCAGGAGTTAAATTCCCTGAGCCCACACTGCTGTTGATCTCTTCCTGGAATATTTGGCAGTTTATTTGAATCTGCTGACAGAAGTTAATTGCAGCAGAAGGGGCATAATATAATAATCAGCTCAGTCAGTTCAATGAACTAGACCAGCTAAAAACATCTTTAACTTACATGGCTTGCAAATTTGAACCCCTTGAAGACCAGAGGAGTGTACAAGGCATTGCGAAACAATATTCAAGGCAAAGAAGGAATGAAAATCAGATTCTTATTAGATGTTCAAGTGAAGTTTTTGACTGTATTATACTGCATGATAAGTGTGTTTGTTTTTGAGATATGATCTTAAGTATATCTTGAAGGGGCAGTATCCAGAGGCATAGGAAACCCACAAATCTGGGGGATAGCATTTCTACCCCAGCTCCTCTGTGTGTCACTTTGCCCACCCCCAAACCCCCTTTGTGTCACTTTGCCCCTCAGTACCTTCTTTGTAGCGTGGCCGAGCGGACTGAGGTAGAGGAGCTTCTGATCCTCTACCCAGTCTGACAGGAAGCTGCTCATTGTGTTCAGCGAGCAGCTTCCTGTTCGAACTTCGGTGAGGATACAGAAGCTCCTCTACCCACGGTCCGCTCTGCTGAGCCATGCTACAAGGAGGTGACCAGCAGGGGGGAGCACTGTGCAGTGTGCTCCCCTCCTGCCAGTTACCCAGAGCCTGCGCCCCCCCTGGGCTGGTGCGCCTAGTGTTTAGGGGGGATTTCTTCATTATCTGTCCCCAGCATGATTTCCTGGGGGGGGTGCGTCCCCCCCATATTCCCCGGTTCCTATGCCCCTGGCAGTATCTGATCCATAAAAGGCCCTTTTAAATGCTTGGCTGTGCCCCATGAGCTGTAAGAACTGTGTTCCGATAGATCAAAAATCCTGCTTTGTGGTGAGGTGTGCCTTGCAGATCACGGAGATTTGTATTGCTTGATGATGACAGCTCCTAACTCAGTGCTCATAGGAGATTCCTCTCCTCTCTGTAGAAGTTCATTGACAGTAGGGTTGCCACCCAGCCGGTATTTTACCGGCAGGCCGGTAAAAAATTGGCTTCTGTCCAAAGTTAAGTCTATGGAGGGAATGCCATGGCCGGTATTTTTTTAAAGAAAAGGTGACAACCCTAATTGACAGTGTATTCCCAGACATGGGGTTCTATAGTAGAGAGAAGAGCAGTCTCTCATAAGCAGCCAAGTGTGCTGCTGACAAATTTCTGTTGTGCATAATTCATTACAACACTAGCTGCAGTGATTATAACTCCCCATATATTTACCCTATACAGGGAGTTAAATATAAATATGCAGGGGTACGTTTGCCCTGTATTGTCTAAACATTAGACTTGAATAGTGGCTTTTTCCTGTCTCTGCAGCCAAGTATCACATTGTTTCAACCAGTCTAGAGTGAAACAACGAGAAGGCTTCTGATGGAATGGGAAGAAGCCACTGTTCAGGTGTGCTATTTAGACCAGGGGAGCTTAGACCTGTCCTCAAGCCCCCACAACAGTGCATGTTTTTGGGAAATCATCAGTTAAACACAAGTGTATGTTAACTCAAGCAGATCCTTAGAACAATTGAACTACTGATTGATTCTCAGTTCAGATGAGGAGATCCTGGAAACCTACACCGATGGGAGACCTAAGGACAGGTTTGAGATCCCCTGGCTTAGATAATGCATCTTTATAGTTATATATCTGCATTGCTTAAATGGACTTGGTTCTTAGCACTGGCGCTAATATGTTAACCATACCTGGGATCTCTCAGGGTTTGACCTTGAGACTCGGTTTTAAACCACATCTCTGAGTCTCAGAGTGAAGGTCCAAATTCTCAGGGTGAGAGAGTCCAGTGTTTACTACTGATTTAAATTCAGATTAGTGACATTTATACCAATAAGACAGAGGAAGAATTCCTGCTTGTCTTGTGAGTATTTAAAGGGATAGTAATATTTCACAATAAAAGCAGCTCCAATTAATCTTCATAGTATTTGGGCCATGGAGAGTGTTATTTCAGTAATGTCAGAGTTGAAGTTCAAGACTAATTGAATGATAAAGTATCCCCCTCCCACCCCTTTTACTGATGTAACACTGCTAACCTCAGAGCAGCAAGACTGTCCGGATGGAACACAGAGAGGGACAATCTTCAGTGAGCATAAGGAATATCCTGAAAAACCTGTCGGGGGGGGGGGGGCAGGGATTTCCTTATGCTCACAGTAAGAGGATTGTCCCTTGCTTTGACCTGTCCAGTCAAGAGACCAGATTCAACATCTGAGGGGAGGCAGCTTACACTAGGTAAAAGGGGTGGGAGAGGGATACTTTATCATTCAATTACCTTTGAACTACAACTCTGACAGTATTGACATAACACTCTCTAAGGCTCAAATATTATGAAAATTAGTTGGAGCTGCTGTTTTTGTGAAACATTACTATCCCTTTAAGAAGTGATGTCTCAGAAATATATCATGTTAATGGTTACTTGAGGACTGACTGGATCATCTCTGGGTAACAGCAAACATTGACATAGCACCTAGAATTTACTTTCTTTGGAGCATTAAGGGTTAATATTTCAAAGCTCTCAGGGAGAGCTTATTTCAGAAGTTCCCATTTATGGGGATAAATAAAGTTGCACTTCACTTTTATATCACTGGTTTATAAAATATACCCCTTAGAGTACAAGGTTAGTATGCAGGGGTATATTTGAATATGACATTACGTTTAACATACAAGAGGAGCGCGCATTGCATTGCTGCACCACTCGGGCACAGAAAGGGTAAAGTTAACCATATGATTAGAGTTCAGTGTATGTATTTAGGGTTCAGGCATGGGATAGTAGAAAGATGAGTTAAAGGGAAAGTAATACTTTTTTCAGAAAGCTTTAATATTATAGTTATTAAATAAATAATGCAAAGTATCTATGTCGTTGTTTTTTAACTTTCAGAGTTAGCGTTATCTCGATCTAAAGTTTCCCCCTCCTGCCCCCTTTAGCTACATCAGCACTCTAGCTGACAAACTTGGATTCTGGTCTGAGGACCGGATGGCTTGTCTGGAGAACAGAAATAGCAGTGCATATACCACAAATCTTCATGACAATGGTCTACAGTGTGTTCCTGGTTTGAGGAAGTAGACCGTTGTCATGAAGATTTGCTGTGTATGTACTGCTATTTCAGCTCCGGTCCACAGACCAGAATCTAAGTTTGTCAGCTAGATCACTGACGTAGCTAATAGGGGCGGGAGGGAGAAATCTTAGATTGAGATAACACTAAAACTATGAAACTACAACACAAAGACATAGATGCTTTGATTTATTTATTTAATAACTACAATATTAAAGTTTGCCGAAAACAAGTATTACTATCCCTTTAAGTAAATGCATATATTATTTGCTTTATCCAGACACACCTGGCCAACGTGCATATTGTCTATCTAATAGTCACATTAGCCATATTCTCAGTTTAGCCATAACATATAAATGAATGGATCTTTCAACGGCATCAATCCACATCAGACCTTGAGAATCAACTACCTGAGTTATCACCATATGACAGTGTTCTCTTGGATACCCATCAAAGGAAAATTACAATTCAAAATGAACTTTATTTAAATTACAGCAACATGTTTACAGTGCTGTAGATTATATGAAATTCTAAGAGTAGTTAAGATCTCTCACGTTCTTGAATATTCACTTCCACTTGTAGTGTAACTTTGTAGAAGCTGGAATCTTTCATGTTTCATAATTTTTAAGCAAGTAGTTTGAGAGAAAACAGCTTTTAAAGTTACCCTCGTGATGTCGTGCGCTCTCAGGCTGCTGGCACAGGTCCAGCCCGCAGCCTGTCAATCTAGATCTTTTGCCCTCCACTTGTAGTGGTTCTTTTCCTCTGATGACAAAGGAGGACTGCTTATGGCCTGGTGCACTCTCGTGCATAAGCGTGTCCAGGTCAATGTTTATGCATAGACAAAGTGCGTTCATGTGCTCCGTCTTTATAATTAGAGCCAGTCCGCTTGCCTCTGTGGCTTTTTGGCAAGGCCAGAGCAACGTACCCCTCTGACACTCAAAGGGTTAACCAACTGAATGATAACGATTTCTCCAATACATTATTTAGCAGCAAACCTGGGAACTTTAACTTGTGGACTCCCCAGAGGGGAATCCTGAGGTGCCGCTGGGGGGAGATAAATTTGCATCAAAAGGAGTGGAGTTAATCTCAAGTGGGGGCGGGGCTTAATATACTGGACAAAGTAGGAGGAATAGGCTGGGGATGGAGGAGAAGTGGGTGGGGAGTGGAAGGAACAGACTGAAAAAGCAGAGGTGGGCAGAGATTGATTAAAAACTCCCCACAGCCGGAGAATCAGACTGTGCCCTGTAGAACTGGTAATTTGCAGCAAAAACCACAGTCTTGGGGGAGTTTCCAACTATGTTTAGCAGTGCGTGGAGACTTTTCTAGCATTGAATGGTAAGTTAAAAGCCCCATTTATATTAGGGGGAAGTTTTATGTCCCCATAATGCAGTTGGTTTGCTCTACAACTTCTCCTCATTAACTTATTGAATTTGGCCCTGTGTGCTTACATTTTGTCACTCTTATGTGTTTTAATATTTGGTTACTAAGAACATACTGTAAATTACTATACACTAATCCTATATAATAATTCACTAGAATGTTTGTCAGAAGCCGTCATGTGCAGTAGTGACTGCCTGAACGCACAGAATGCTGGGAGTTCTGTGCTGGGAGCATTTTGTGTTTTTGAGCAGTCTCTACAGTGCATGATTGCGATGGTGGCAGGACGCAGAGCAGGACCAGCCTCTTAAACTTTTGTGTGCCCCTCTGCCACTCAAAGGCTTAACAACATCACCCAGACCTTGGCCCGTGTACTCTGGCTTTTACACTAGTATAGAATATGCCATTTCATGGCCCAGTCAACAGTATAATTCTAACTGAAACATATTGCAGTTAGTCAGGTCAGCAAATGTATATTTAGTAATTAAACACATCTTATATATTCATTTTATGACATCTAAAAAATAATTGTGCAGAAAGAAAATAAGGTATTTTTTTTTACTTGTTCTTTCAATCATGCCAAGTCGTTTGTGGACCATCACACATTTTATAGTCCTGTTTACATGGCCTATTACCAACAATATGTTTCTTTGCTTACTATCAGAACTCTTTTGTAACATGTGATGAAATGCCTGGAACATGATTCCTTAGGCGAGATGGATATTTCCATTGAGTTGGCTTTATTAGGTCTTGTGAATTAAAGCTGTCAAAAATGGATTCTGCCAAGGATCAGTAGTGACATTATTTTATGGATATGCAGTGGATGTTATCTGATTTTTATGCACATGCAAACACATAAACACACACACACACACACATAATTAGACTGTAAGTTCTTCAGGTGCACAGATCATTCTTCGACACGATATCTCCTCTGTCTTACTGATATAAGTTTCATACAATGTTATGATTCCAACTCATGCCGGCACTTAAAGGGATAGTAATACTCAAAAATTACTTACCCCTATTTTGTAGCCCTTAATTAAAGGGATAGTAATACTTCATTTTATCTTTATTTTATTTTGTAGGCATTAAAAAAACATGAAGAACGATATAAGTCTTATCTCTCAAACCTTTATGGTTTAAGAGATATTCACAAGCAAAGTACCCCCCCCTGTTCAGCTAGGTCAGAAGGGAGGTGCCCAGGTAGACTGCAGAGAGGGACAATCTTCAATTAAGATAATGGAAAAAGCTGAAAAACTTGTCAAGGGGGTAAGGGCTTTCATTCTTTTCATACAAAGAAGACTGTCCCCTGCTGTTATCTGTCTGGTCTTACAACCAGATTCACATCTTAGAAGAGATGACTTACACTAGGAAAAAGGGGCGGGAGGGGGAAACTTTGCTTGTGAATATCTCTTAAACTATAAAGGTTTGAGAGATAATACTTATATCGCTCTTCATTTTTTTTAATGCCTACGAAATAAAATAAAGTTAAAACAAAGTATTACTATCTCTTTAAAGAAGAAAAATGCCACCAGCGGCATCTCTCAAACCCTTATGGTTTGAGAGATAACCACTTACAAAGTTCTCCCCTGCATGACATCAGTGCTCTAACTGACAGATTTGGAATCCGGTCCGCAGACCGGCTGGCGGCTCTTCAGCAGAGCCGAGAATGTGTTAATGAAAAATAAATCTTTCACTTAAAAGGACTTCTACATGTACTTGCAAATCAAACACACGTAGAAGACCTTTTCAGAGAAGGATTTCATTTTCATTAACGAGATCTCGGCTCTGCTGCAGAGCTGCCGGCTGATCCCAGGAGAGGATTCCAAATCTGTCAGTTAGAGCACTGATGTCATGCAGGGGAGAACTTTGTAAGTGGTTATCTCTCAAACCATAAGGGTTTGAGAGATGCCGCTGGTGGCATTTTTCTTCTTTATTTAAGGGGCTACAAGATAGGGATAAGTAATTTTTAAGTATTACTATCCCTTTAAGCAACTTTGTTATGCTATTTCCATGATTAACAAGCTACTAATAATTAATTAGGGATCACTTATGTTAGCATGATAGTTCCGCTTTAACCCTTTCTGCAGTGCGATGCATTCTATACCCCCTTCTGGCACTCACAGCTCCCAGCATGGCCCCTCCAAGAATGACCCCCCTGCCAGCCCAATCTGTTGCATGTGTGTGTGTGTCTCTGTTTAGTGCAGATCCCAGCCTACGTTAATTAACCCTTTATTTGCTGTTGAACACTGCTTGCTCAAACTCTTTCCATGACCTGGTGTATTGGAAAAGGTGCTATGTAGAGAATTACATATGCCATTGATGTGCCAAGATGCCTGTTTCAGGTCGATCATCACTTATTAATCCTATGGGTGCCAGAGGGGTGTGCAACGCATAGCGGTGTGATGCATTCTGTACTCCATTCTGACACTCAGAGTACCCAACACTGCCTCAAGCCCTACCATCCATATGTGTGTGTGTATGTGTGTATGTGTGTGTATATGTCTGTTGCATGTGTGTGTGTGCGCATATCTGTTATGTGTATGTCAGTCGCATGTGTGTGCATATCTGTCGCGTGTGGCTGCTTGTGCGCATATCTGTTACGTGTATGTGTGTGCATGTCTGTTGCATGTGTTTGTGTCTCTCACTGTGTGTATGTGTCTGTTTGTGTACATTTCACACAAGTGTGCCCAATGGTCATAACATGTTGGGCAACTCCATCCCACATTGCTAGTATGTATGTGTGTATATATATATATATATATATAAGTATTGCAGTATGTAGTAAAACCTTTTTTATTGGACTAACATACAATTATATGGAGACAGGCTTTTAAGAGAGATGCTACCTTTATCAAGACTGACATGATAAAGGAAGCATCTCTCTCGAAAGCTTGTATCCATATAATTTAATTAGTCCATTAAAAAAGGTATTATTACATACTGCAATACTCATTAATTTGACCTCTACACCACTGAACTAACACACACACACACACATATATATATATATATATATATATATATATATATATATATATATATAAAACGAAGGATTTCTGCATGTAAGCTGGAGCACTCTCTTTGTCCAGAGAGCTCCTCCATCATCAGAGGAGGCTGGGTAAAGGGAGGGGAGCAGAGGAAGAGTGACAGACTGCAGTACAGAGATGTAACCACAGCCTGTCCTGAAGGAAGGCACAAGAACATCGTTAAAGTTATAATTTTGGCCAAACATAGAACTAGAAAAAAAAATGACTTTAGTACACCAGCTAGTCGCTATATAAACTTACTTTGTAGACTAACTTGTATAGGGGTGATAGATCCCCTTTAAATTAAGTCTCTCCGGTGCTGCTCTCCTTTTCTTTATTGTATATATATATATATATATATATATATATATATATACACACAAAAACACTGTCATGCCAAGGCATGAGTTTGCCCTTGCAGGGCCCTGGTATGTAAAATTGGTTTATTTTGTGTATTTTATTGTACCTTTTAAAGTGGTAGATAAGTTATGAGTAGATAACATCTCCAGAGCAGGATGTACGGCTACTATAAAACATATTGGAAGATCTGCTCTGATGGAGGTCATCCAGGGTGCACCCAAATAACCTGAAATAGGAAGAACATGTATATATCGTGTAAAATGGTTCAGTAAAACTATATATTTAAAATGCCCAGGTTTACCCTTGTAGTGGGTACCAAACATGCCAGGGGGAGGTGTTCCTGCTATGAGTTACAAGAATAGCCACTTTGCAACCAGTTAGACCCAGCATGTTTGGTGTCCAGATATTCACACAGATATGAGGAATATGATTATTATAACATTATAGAGGTGTGCCGTGGGTTGCATGTTTTGGGAAGCCTTATGATTTTTCAGGTAGACCTCTGCAGTAATATCCCTGGCAGATCTGACTGAGTGGGCTGTAAACGGTCAGGCCAGACCCCTGACCCTCCCAGGTAACACTCAGGTGGTCTGGCCTCTTAGAAGCAACTGTGAACTCCTATTTAATATGGGTTTTTGGATAAAAACAGTGAATTTCTTTGTAACAACTGAAGGGAGAAATACCATCTGGAGCTCCCAAGAACTCTTAAAATACCGGTAATTGTATTTAAGGAGTTCTTGTGTTTCTCCCATTTTATTTTATGGACTATTTTGCCAATGTGTAATCTTTGTTTGTGTATGTCCTTTAATTCTGTATTTAAGGAACAAGCACTGTGAAGCCTTTTTTTAGATTAAATGTTCAATTAATCAGCTCTTGTCTCTGTTCTCTAACATGAACTCACTACTCTGAAGGAAGCTCAGCTAGAACACACTACTAAAGGGTTAAATATATATGTCTGATTATTAAGGTGATTTTATACTATAATTCTGTTGTATTTGGGGTAACCTAAGACGCCCAGATATAAAGTCTTGGTGGTGGCAACAAATTGTAGTACTGGGGTGACATACCTCCCAACATTTCAGATGGCCAAAGAGGGACACTTCTGACTTAGGTGGCGTTTCTAGGGGAGTGGCTGATAGGCGGGGCATTTCCAAGAATTTTTAGGTCACTTCTTGACCTATCTGCACCTCTTTGTGTAACTGATTAATGATTTAGAACAAGATCAAGTTATTTTAATTACACAGATTCATTTATTAACACATATATTGAAGATTAACAACACATTTATGTGAGTTTTATTGCTGTGGAGCAATGTAATATACACCACACAGTCTGATCTCCTAAAAAGAGGGACAAAAGGGTAGAAAAGAGGGACAGAGGGATTTGGGTCTCAAAGAGGGACTGTCCCTCCTAAAGAGGGACACTTGGTAGGTATGGGGTGATAGTATAGGACGGATTTCAGGGGTTAATTTGGTGGTTGCTAGTAATAGTAACAGGTAACCAGGGGTCTGGTATTCTTAACCCTTTCACTCCCACACTCTCCCCACTATCTCAGCAGAGCATATAACCTTGGCTTGTGACACACACAAACACAGGCACACACAGAAAAAGCCTCATACAAACACAGACAATTACAGACAAAAAAACACAGTCTCTGTAAGACACACATATACAGACATAGTATCTCTAACACACACTCACTTCAGAAAAGCTTTCTTATTGGAATGTGGAGGGAGATGGTATTACTCCATCAAAATGTGGGAAATTAAAGTTACGCCCCATGGCCCTAAACTGCTGGCTCTGTCCTCCCTTTTGCTCTGACTGGCATTATTAATTACATAAATGTATGACATCATGAAGGACAGCTATGGATCATTAATCACAGCAAGGGAGCAATGTAGCTGTCTGCCTTGCATTCTCTGACTTCCATTATCCTAAGTCACATGTCAGAATTCCTATGAAACATCGCCTAGTGTGCCAAAGACTTGATGGGAGCTTTATTCAAAATGTAAAAAAATATGTGTTTTTTTAACACTGTTTATCTTCATCTTATTTTTAATTTGCAGAGTAATTGAGGGAGTTGTTATTCACTTGCTTACCCTTTTATTCAATAATAAATAGCCAAATGCTACATGTATAATAGAGCCCACAAGTAACCATATTTGCTTTAGAGAGGCAAATTATTGATCAGAAAAATCACTTATAAGACATTCTCCATAGTCTTTCCATGACAAGGTGAATCCTAGAAACAAAGAATCATAGATTTTGATGGCAGATGAGAGGTAGATGGCCTATTCAGTCTGCCCATTTCCAATCTAATTAAAATTCACTATCTTACATTGTTCTCAGAATAGACTTATTTTAATTCCCTCACAGTATTAGTGCCTGACCGTATTTGCTTCATGAGTCCATCACCCTTTCAGTAAAGTAGTATTTATACACATTACTTCTGCATTTCCTACCATATAAGTTTAGATAATGACCTCTTCCTCTAGTACTTCCATCCTGGGGCAGTGTATTGGTGTTTTGGGGAATTCCATTATTCTGTGCTGTGTTTATTGCCGTGTTCTAGCATGGCACAAAGGAAATTGACTTGAAATGACCCTGTACGTGATATAAGGGATATGTCTCAGAATGGCTATTAGACAGCCTATGACATGGAATGTTATGAAGAGTTTCCACAAACCAGATTCCTAGTTTACTTATCTCACACCCTTTGGACCCCTGCAGTGACATAACAAAAATACTGAGGCCCCCTACTAACTCTTTTGAGGGGGTCCCATGCCCCTGAGCCAGTGTCAGGCTGGAGTATAAAGGGTATTCACAGTCTTCTACCACAGCCTTATTCTGTTGGTAATCACAGAAACACTCATACACAATCTGATGCCCCAACCTTGCTCCACTGTGTACTGATAGTCAGACTAACACATATACTGACTGATTCCCAGTCTTGTTCCACTGTCACAGAGCAACACATGTACTGTCTGATACCCCAGCCTTCACTGATAGTCAGAGAACTGCACATATACTTTTTTATACCCCTGCCATGTTTCACTATCCCACTGTTATTAAGCAGGAATATCTTGCAGAACTGAGCTATTGGTGTGTTCCAAGGACTAACGTTGAGAAACACTGTCCTGGGTGCACTGAAGTCACCTCAGTTCATCTCTTAGTATTGTGTGTTGTCTGGAGGAGGATTGGTTCCATACTGTATGTTACATTCAGGATGTCACAGCATGGACCACAGCACCACTACCAACAGGAACTAAAGAATGCCAGTAAGAGAAGGTAACGTACTCCACTTGCATTAGATCTCCCGGTGAGCCAGTCTGACAGTCAGAGACAGGGACCCCTTATTACACAGCACCCACACACACACACACACACACTGTATGTGGGGGCCTCTGCTATGCCACTGTACCCAAAGGTTAATCTCTCAATACTACTAGCTGCCACCATCAGATATATATCACCAGCTTCCACCCCCAGATTATATATAAAGTTATTAGATACCTACCAATGCATTTGTCAATAGGGGTGGTCGAAAGCTCTCGCCACATTCCCGTGAGAAATCCTGTGAAAACCACGATATTGTCCTCTTTTTCGCAGGAAAATCTGCTTTAAAACCAGAGATTAAAATCTTCAAATTTTTCACACATTGGCCAAAATTCTTCACCATTTTTTCAATGATTAGAAAGTATTCACCTATGGATTTACATGTTTTTCGCTTTTTTGCTATAAATATGTGACATATTCCAGGAAGTGAAACACAATAGAAGCAACTACAGAGCGAGGTAGATGTGCTGTGCTGTTCTGATGTGATCTTTTAGCAAAATTGAGACAGGAGAGGATTATAGTGACTGCTATCACTATGAGCAAGTTTAAAAATAGTAAAAGGAGGAATTGGAAGGACCCTTATGTGTCCACTGAGTCTGAGGATGAAGTGACCACTACAGAAGCAATGCTGTCCAGTCCTCCTAAATCACCCCTAGGGATCTTGGGGAATTTAATGGGAAGGGACGAAGACAAGGGTAGTAGTGAGTGCAGGACAGGTCAGCTGCCTGTGCCTGCTTCCAAACGTGCTGCCCCTGCTTCCACCATTGCTGTGCCTGCTATCAGACATGCTTCTCCTGATGCCACTAGTGATTTGCCTGCTGCCAGTGCTGAACCTGCTGCCACTAATACTGTGCTTGCTGTCAGACGTGCTGCCCCTGCTGCAACCAGTGCAATATGCAGAATAGGCAACTGCTCAGAGCTCCAAATTTTGTGGGGAGCCTCAGCTGTGGTGGCCACACACACATTCTGAATTGTGACTAACACCAAAGCAATGTAGCTGTCCCTGCTCCAGTGCTAGAGAGATCTCCAGTGGATTGCAGAGCAATGTGCTAAAGATCTCTATCAATCAAGGGTTTCAAGCTTTTTGGTTCTTGCTTGTTATAGGCCAAGGTTATTTTTGGTGACTGGAAATAGTGGATGGGACTGGAGGAAGTGTCATGTGAGGAGTGGAGGTGAGGCCATGGGAGGAGCTAAGGGCACACAGAGTGGCTCTCATAGGGGAGCCTTGGATTTAAACCTAGCCCTGTCTACAAACAATGCTTGACCATTTCTGGTTTTAAACATTTATAGATGGACCTCAGTCAAGGGCTATCACAATTTTTCTTTAATAAAAAGTGATGTTCTCTAACTCTTACCTACCAGCCACCCTGGTTATGCATGCCCTCTGCAACCATACTTTATGATATTCCTCCATATTTCCTGCCTTACACCTTTCCCTTTCTTTCTCTGTACCATTTATCCACCCCAAATTACCAGCATTTGTGACTTGCAAAGTGTTTTATTCACCCCAGATTACAGGCACCATTGTCTTTCAAGGTAGAACACACTGTATCCACCCCAGATTACAGGCACCTTTATCCTTCAAGGTAGAAAGCACTTTATCCACCCCAGATTACAGGCACCTTTGTCTTTCAAGGTAGAATGCACTTTATCCACCCCAGATTACAGGCACCTGTATCTTTCAGGGTACAACACACTTTATCCACCCCAGATTACAGGCACCTGTATCTTTCAGGGTACAACACACTTTATTCACCCCAGATTACAGGTACCTTTATCTTTCAAGGTAGAAAGCACTTTATCCACCCCAGATTACAGGCACCTTTGTCTTTCAGGGTACAACACACTTTATCCACCCCAGATTACAGGCACCTTTGTCTTTCAGGGTACAACACACTTTATCCACCCCATATTACAGGCACCTTTATCTTTCAAGGTAGAATGCACTTTATCCACTTTTGTCTTTCAATGTGCAAGACTTCAGTGCAGATTACAGACACGTTTGTTTTGCCAGCTTTAATTGTGCTGTATGTTATGTTTCCTTATTTGTTTTTACATCTCAGAAGCTTTTATAGTGTAATGAGTATTACTTTGATTTTTCTCAACGCTGCTTGAATTACAATTGGCCCACAAAGCTGTATTATTGTAAGACATACCATACCAAGAGGCTTTTAGTCAGTTACTCTTTTGCTTATTTCTAAGATGAAAGTTAAATTTACTGAATTTATTGTTAATTCTAAGTATAGCTAATGCATATGGTTTTCTTTCGGTTTGCTTCCTTTGCAATATTGATATTCTACTTTTACCCCAGTATCTGTCTCATACTAATGGTAAAGGGTCACTTTTGCCATAATTATTGTGTGGTCCAATGTTAATTTGTAGAGGACATGTATATTTGAAAACGTCCTTAATGTTGCTGTACCTACTAGATGAAAATAAATTAATTTTCTTCATATATACAGAACTGGAGGACCATATCCTTAAAGGGGAACTTTCACCCCAAATAAAGTCCCCTCCGCAATAATTAACCATCTAGCGATTAGCTTACCAATAGTAGTATCTATCCACCCTAATTACCTCGTTAGTCAGAAATCCTACTTCTGCAGAGACTGACGGCCAGGAAATAGCACTTTAGAGAGATCTGCATGGCTGTGCCGTCACTCCCTTCTGGTACCTTTAGGTACCATTGCAAGACCTCTTAGAGGAGACCAGTGCAGGTGCGCAGATGTCTGTAAGCAAAGATGTCTGCGCTGTTGTCTGGCTGTCAGTCTCCACACAAGTAGGATTTCTGACTAACGCGGTAAATAGGCTGGATAATAGTACTATTGGTAAGATAATCGCTACATGTCTAATTATTGGGGGGAGACTTTTTATGGGGTGATAGTTCTCCTTTAAAACTATTCAATAGCTTCAGAAACTGTAAAAAAAGAAACAGTTCATTGTTGATATTTTTACCATTATCTGAATTTCTTCTAGACCTCTAAATTTAGCTGGTACCCTCTTTGATCTGCTTTTTTTCTTCTAAGATTCCTTTGCGCCTTCCTCAGAGAGTATCTGATATTTTATTGAAGTGGCACTTTCAACTCCCAAAAACTTTGTTCCAGTTTAGAAAATTGATAAAACTTCTTATATGTTTATTTCTTTTATCAACTCGGTATTTATAAAGATAAAAAGTGTAAAGTTTACCTGTGGGACATTGCCTGCAGTACAAGCTGTACCACAGGCAAGAAATCTCAAGGCTGGCTGCCTTCTTTTTGGAAGAATCCCCACCCACCACCCAACAGACTGAATTAGATCTAACCAGTATCATTAGCTCTAACAACATAGTGTGCACAGAGAGCCTGCCCCCGAGAGAAAGGGCAGGCTTATGGGCAAAGATTGACAGTGACTAGGAGGGAGATCACTGCCAATCATTTCCAACTTAAGCAAGATGGCCGTGCTCTCTATCTCCTGGTTGCGCTGAAAAGACAAGGTATTTTTAAGCATGGGGGAACTTCTGCATAACAGTTAACTGTTTTTTTGTATGTCGAATATATATAAAGATATTGGGAGGGGGTTTAGAGAAAATTAGAGTTCTGCTTTCAAGGAGTAGAGGAAATGAATTGTACTCACTGTTCCTGTTCATGCTAGTGAAGAGGCATTCTGGGATTGTCGCCATTAGAGTCTTATTGATGAGTGTGTGTGCCAGTATACCCTAAAGCAGACCAATGTTCTAGTGCATACCCAGTGTGCAACCACTGGTGTTGGAGCCTAAATTCAGTAGAGATGCATGGTTCACTTTGAAAATGTCGCCATCTATTAGGTGTGCAATACAGTGTTGCATTTTCAAAGGATACTGAGCTGCATTGACTCATTCCTACATGCCTCCATTATATCTTAAGGAACATGTCAAACCGCAGCATTAAATTACAGTGTGAAAGACTTGATAGATTTTTCAGACAGTTGACATTTTTATTATCATTTATAGCATGGCTTTCACATTATGTAATGATTTTCCCAGGTTATCATAATGCCTTGGGGGTGTCCATTTATTACTATATAGAATAGATTTAGTGTTGAGTGATTCGGAATATCCATTTATTGTATCTGGAGTTTGTTCTATTATTTTACTTGTCCTTGGAGGTTGCTGGTTGTTTATGTTATATTTTATTCCAAAATGTGATTGTATATTGACCGTGATAGGAGCTGTGTCAGATAAATCCATTTTTTTAGGGATGAAAGTTGGCTGAACATCAACATTAAATAATTTGTCATAGTCTAGACGTGGACAGCAGTGACCTTTTATTATTATTTGACCTTTTGAGTAAGAAAAGACCAACTGAATATTGCAGAAACTTATCAGAAAGTTCCCCCATGTTTTATTGTAACTGCCTAACTACATGATTGCAAAGAGTAGAGGTGTTATATTAACTCTTAAAGTGAAGAACTGAGAGTGACATTCATAAACTGTTTCTTATAACTGTTTTTAGATTTGCAAAAGAAGGACCTTGAAAATAAGTTAAATGCACCAAAACTTTGGTCTGGGATGACTGGTGTTGTTTTTGATGTGTCATTAGCTGTTAGCAGACTAGGCCTTATACATAAAGAAAAGAAATGCAATTCTGGAGCAAACCAACAGCGTATAGTGGCTTAATAAACTGGATATATAGTTAAAATGTATCTTTTAAAGGGATAGTAATGTTTCATAATAACAGCAGCTCTAATTAATCATCATAGTATTTGGACTTTGGAGAGTGTTATTTCAATTCTGTCAGAGTTGTAGTTCAAGAGTAATTCAATGACAAAGTATCACTCTCCCGCCCCTTTTACTGATGTAACACTTTTCAGCCAGATCAGAAGGGAGGTGCCCAGGTAGATTGCAGAGAGGGACAATCTTCAATAAAGATAAGGGAAAAACCTGAAAAACTTGTCAAGGGGGGCAGGGCTTCCATTGTTCTCATAGGAAGAAGATTGTCCCCTGCTGTTATCTGTCTGGTCTATGGACTGCATTCCACATCTGAGAAGAGATGGCTTACACTAGGTAAAAGGGGAGGGAGGGGAAACTTTGCTTGTGAATATCTCTCAAACCATAAAGGTTAGAGAGATAAGACTTATATCGTTCTTCATGTTTTTTTAATGCCTACAAAATAAAATAAAGATAAAACAAAGTATTACTATCCCTTTAACACCTTGAGTGCTAGAGAGATTTCCAATGCATTGCAAAGGAATGTGTTGAGATCTCACTAGCATTCCTGGGTTTTATAGTCCCATTCAAATAATACAAAGTTTGGGGATTTTAGTTTATCCTCCATGGTTATAGCTATGAACTCTGGATTTGCCCCGGAGACTCCGGTTTGGACACTGTATTACCAGGGCAGAGGCTGAGTCTCTGGATGTGGGGAGTTTCTACTGAAACTCTGCCCACTTCTGCTCCTTCCCCATATGTTATTCCCACTACCTGCCCTCTTCTTCTCCTTTTCCAGCCTTTTCATTATACTTTTACCTACGTATCTTAAGCCCCACACCCACTTGTGATTAAGTCCCACCCCTTTTTTGATACAGATTGCGTCATTTAACTCCCGCAACGGCATCACAGGACTCCCCTTCTGGGGAGTCCAGAAGAAAAACTTCCCAGGTTTGTTCATGGTGCAGTTGGTAAGCTCAAGAATTGCACCTCTTTTCTTTTGTAAGTAAGGCCCAAAGAGATGTGGGAGAATGTGTGGACAATCTGTGTGCTTCATGATATAGGGATTCTTAACACTTTAAAGAACAGAGGGTTGTGCAACACATTGCTTTGCATGCCATTCTGGACCTTTTAGTGTAGGGCTGGAGTGGGAGAAGAATGTTGGAGGGAGGGGCATATACTGATTATTTCATTTTTTTTCAAGACCTAGGGGTTTATTCACTAAAACATGATAAACTGCTCTAGTGATATCACTTCTGCAATTCCTATGTGATTCTATAGAGCCTATGTACTAAGATCTCCAAAGCTGAAGAAATGTTTGTGCATTGGCTCCATAGAATAACATAGGACTTGGAGAAAGGATATCACTGGAGATGTTATTTCCATTTTAGCTCCTGTTTATCACACTTTAGTGCATAAAACAAATCTCAACACGTTGTCACAGAGTTTCTAAACCTTGTTAGCAGCCTGATTTGGCATTAAACACTATGCAAACTGCAATGTCAAAATAAATTACTGATTATTAGAATTTGAGTATTTTATACATGGACTAGTTTAAAAGCCTGTGCACACGGGCCACAGTGCCACCCAGCAGCCTCGGCTGGTGCCTGGAGCCTCTCTGCTCACTGCCCGCGCTGCAGTCATGCCCAGTACAGACTGCCCGAACACGCTGCAGCTGACACAAAGCAGGGTGCTCCAAATTTGGACCATAATCCTCTCTGTGCACCTTCATGGGACAAAGTGATCCCAGGAAGGTGCACAGAGAGGACTCTGGTCCGAATTCAGAGTCCGTATCAGCTATGGTGAGTTCGGGCAGTCTGTACTGTGCACGACTGCAGTGCGGGCAGTCTCTACTGCACATGACAGCTTCTGACAAACATCCTAGCGAATTATTATATAGGATAATTTCTTCCTCCCCCTCTTTTCAGTAATGGGAAAATAAGTTATATTAATGGGCTAGTTCTCAGTCTCAAACTATGTTATTTATATATGCATGTAATGTTCCATCACAGCGATTTTTGTAGTTTTTTAAAGTTACTACAACGGCAACACATGAAAGCTGTCATAGTATTTATCAGACCATATATAGCCTTCTGAAAAAGAACATGTGTTTCTCTGATATTTTCTCTTTTTTTTGGGGGGGGGTTAGTTTTTTTATTTGTTTGTTTTTAACTTGGCTCAGGTCTGAAATGTTATATTTCTTTAAAAAAATAATAAAACAGTAAACATGGTCAACAAGTTATTAAATTAACCTTTTGGGGTCCAAAAGGGTACACATCAAATTACCAAGCAATACATTGCACACACCTCATGTTTTTGTATTAAAGGAGCACAATGATTTACGGGATGTGCGGAAGCCTGCACTTTCTCCTTACACAGATTTCTGAGAAAAGGGAGCTTTGTTTGACAATTCTGCACAAGTTCCAGCCGTGAGGAGATGCAGGTTAATCTGATTTCAGTTTGTTATGTAGCCTTCCGGTACTGTGTTTCATTACCAAGTTCTGCTGTTCCTGCTCAGAGTTTGCAACTTTTCCATGCCAACATCACTGCATGCAATGAGTTGCACTGCTCCCATTCCAAGTTCCCATGTTTTCACACATTTGGGGTTATGCACTAAGGAGTGATAAAGAGGTGATTACACAGACAGAGGCATAACCAGAAGCCATTGGGCCCTGGTGCAAGAATTGCCATGGGCCCCCCCCGACCACATTGGCCCCCCTCAACCACATTGGCCACCACCACATTGCCCCTTCCACAATGTCCCTTCCACAATGCCCCTCATTCTCCACATTGCCCCTTCATATCCACATTCCCCCTTCCACAATGCTCCTCATTCTCCACATTGCCCCTTCCACATTGCCCCTCATTCTCCACAATGCCCCCATCATAATGCCCCTCATTCTCCACAATGCCCCTTCCACATTGCCCCTTCCACAATGCCCCTCATTCTCCACATTGCCCCTTCCACAGTGCCCCTCATTCTCCACATTGCCCCTTCAACAATGCCCCCATCATAATGCCCCTTCCACAATGCCCCCATCACAATGCTCCTCATTCTCCACGATGCCCCCATCACAATGCCCCTCATTCTCCACAATGCCCCTTCCACGATGCCCCTTCCACATTTCCCCTCTTTCTCCACATTGCCCCTTCAACAATACCCCCATCACAATGACTCTCATTCTCCACATTGCCCCTTCAACAATGCCCCCATCACAATGCCCCTTCCACGTTGTCCCTCAGTCTCCACAATGCCCCTCATTATCCACAATGCCCCACATTCTCCACACTGCCCCTCAATCTCCACATTGCCCCTTCAACAATACCCCCATCACAATTCCCCTCATTCTCCACAATGCTCCCTACTGACCCTTCCCCTCCTACCTCGAGTCCCTGGTGGTCTAGCGGTGTGTGACTTGACAGATTCGGCACAGGCCTCTGACTGGAACTCCCACGCGGTTGTTAGTAATGCAGAGCGCTGGGAGATTATGTCATCTCCCAGTGCTTTGCATGACTAGAGCGCCGGGAGATCAGCTGTGCTGCCCTGTTTTATAGGTTGCTGCGGGTGTGAGGTGATCGGGTCACAGGGGGAGACCGGGCCCCTGAGAGTGACGGGCCCCATCGCAGGTGCGACCCCTATTGTTACGCCACTGTGCGCACTCACTCATTTACTCCTTTTTGCTGCACTGTAGAGGTCAGTGGAATGCTCTTGTTTCATCCTAAACTCTTCCCATGGAAGGACATTTTGTTTACACTTCATTTTTTAACCCCTTGAGGCAGTGATGTAGCTAATCATGGGATAGTCTGGTTGCAAACAGTTTTTGGAGCTCCCTGACACAAAATTATGTACCAACAACATAATTAGAAACTATTGGGCCTTGGGGCCAATGGGGCCCCTTCAGTGCTTGGTCCTGTCACAACTGCACCCCCTGCAGCCATGCCCCTGCCTTGAGGACCACAGGGGTGTGCAACAAATTAGTTGGCCATACTTTGCACACTCCTTTGGTCCTCAAGGTTAAGTGGTGCTTGAGCTTTGAGAAGCAAAGTTTGGCCAATCCTTTAAAACAGTTTCCCTCCTAATTTGCCCATATGCACCCAATTGTATTTCTTTCAACTTAAAAATTGTAATAATCTACATAAAAATAATATAAATATTTAACAGAGGGATATAAAGCAGTGAAGGGCAATGATGGGATAACTGAGCAACAGACATAGAAGCCACATCTTGCTTATCCCTATACCTGGGAACCTTCTTGTCTCAAGCCTCCTGAGGTCCACTAAGGTCTGGAAGTGGGAGGACCCTATATCTGGGAACCTTCTTGTCTCAAGCCTCCTGAGGTCCACTAAGGTCTGGAAGTGGGAGGAACAAGATTGCATAATGAAGTGGGTGGGATAGAATGGAGTAGGGAGGATTGAGAAGAGGGTTTTGCTCTAAAAATGGGTGGAGTGGGAAGAAGAGGGCAGAAGGTGACTGGAACTGGCAGTGAAGTGGGTGGAGTTCCAAGATCACTTTCTAAGCCCTGCGAATCAGCCTCTGTCCCTGGAGTCCAGGTAATTGAGTATAAAAACTGGTCTCTGAGTCAGCTCTTGGGAGATTTCCCATGTGTACTAATCCTTGATTAAAAGAAAATTAAAAAGGGCCTTATACATAAAGAAAATGGAACAAATGTGGAGAGAACCATCAGCACCATAGAGCAGAAATTAAAAATCCCATTGATTCAAATGGGGCTTTTAAACCCTTAACTCCTAGAGACGTCGACAAAGTAATGCACAGTAATTCATTGGAGACCTCGTTATCAATCAAAGCCCCACTAACCTTTTGAGTGCTAGAGGGTGTTGTGCTGAACACATTTCTAGCCCTCAAATGCTTAAACCTATGGGAATTTGGGAAACTTATATTCCTTACATTGCAGGTGCTTTGTCCCAGAATTCTTTGCGCATGTGACTCTTAAAAACCTTGACTGAGATACTCCTTGTGTTTTGTATTCACAAAAATACCATTCATTACTCAATAACTCTGTTAGGCTCCTTTTTTGGGTGGGTGGGGGGAGATGAAAGATGAGACTGCACCTGATTTTATAAAGCCATTTAAATCTTTTTTTTTCATGAGAAGTTCAAATAAAGACAACCTATACATGACCTTACAGCCGGAGATCAGAGCAGTACATTTGCACAAAGTGCCATTTATGTTTCACAATGATCTATTTGTGTAAAGTATGATTTTTTTTCTTTTATTATCCTTTTTAATACACAGATAAATTCTACTATAAATTAGTAAGCTGCGACTAAATTGAGAACAATCGTTTTACATACACTACTATTAAACCTTTCAGGACTAGGGAAGTGTGCAATATATTTCAAAGTAATGTGTTGCACCCCTTCTGGTCCTTAAACCCTTAACGACTGGCCATGCAGCTGCACAACCAGCAGTTAAGGACCACAGAGCTTTTTTTTTTTCCATTATATGGATTCAGAGGCGGTGTGCATCCGCGTGGGGACCCCTGAATTCCTGGCACGTCAAGAGTCCTTAAGGGGTTAAAGGGTTATAGCATGATATGCATTTTTTAAATAATGGAAAAGGGCTGTTTAGACATATTGAGGCTTATGTACTAGGAACTGGATCAATACTGGGACAAACCAGCTGCACCGTAGGGGACATGTTATTAATTGTAATGATCAAGCCTTTTAAAGGGATAGTAATGTTTCACAAAAACAGCAGCTCCAATTAATCTGCATAGTATTTGGGTCATGGAAAGTGTCAGAGTTGTAGTTCAAGAGCAACTGAATGATAAAGTATCCCCCTCCCGCCCCTTTTACTGATGTAACACTGCTCACCTCAGAGCAGCAAGACTGTCCTGATGGATCACAGAGAGGGACAATCTTCATTGAGCATAAGGGAAAACCTGTCAAGGGGGCCAGGGTTTTCCGTTTGCTCACAGTAAGAAGATTGTCCCTAGCTCTGACCTGTATGGTCAAGAGACCAGATTCCACATCTGAGGGGAGGTGGCTTACACTAGGTAAAGGGAGCAGGAGGGGGATACTTTATCATTCAATTATTCTAGAACTACAACTCAGACAGTATTGAAATAACACTCTCAATGGCCCAAATACTATGATGATTAATTGGAACTGCTGTTTTTGTGAAATATTGCTATCCCTTTAGGAGGTGAACTAGAGATTTTTGTAGGAAGCCATCATTAGTTGGAGTTTTCGGGCCCTGGAATCCTGCAGCAAAGGATCATGTCTACTTTTACTGACATACAATCCAGTACTAATAAAAAATTAATTTCAGAAAACCAGTCCACATAGAATTGATTCATAGTGGTCACTGGGATTTTCTCCCAATATTAGGATAAGTTGGGGGTCATTATTAGGTGGCATTAGTGTTCCTTTAAAGCGGACTTGTTACCCACACGGCTTTTAGTCTCATTAATTATATCTAAATCTATCTAATTGCCTATATCTTATTCTTTTTGTTTTCCAAAGAGGTTAGTGGTTTTAGAGATATTTGGTTTAGTAGTTGAAAAATCTAATCTCAGCAAACAATTTTTCTCTGCTTTAGTAAAACAAAGCCTGCATAATTAATTACTAATATATATACAGAAAGCACCTCCCTCCACCTTCTCAGTTTCCACCAGAGAAGTGGAATACATTGATAAGAATAATTAATCACATTCTTTCAATGCAGGGGCTTCCAGCCTCCGACTGAGGGGAGGACTTGGAAATGTAAAAGGTTTTATTTAGAAATAGAAAATGGTGCATTTTACAACCAAATAGACATAATGTAAAGTAACCTTTTCATTTTAACGAATAGGAAAAACCGCTTGTAAAGTGAATTTGGAGAGATATTTGGATTGTGTTTCTCTCTGCTAAAATAGACCTAAAAATTAAAGGAGCCAAATACATTTAACCCTTTAAGGACCAGAAGGGTGTGCAATGGTTTGCAATGCATTGCACAACTCTCCGGCTCTTAAAATGTTAACCCGTTGAGTGCCAGAGGGGTACTCAAAGGCTTAAATTAAAAAGCCTTCAATGCTAGCCAGTGTCTTATACAGTACAACTATGTATAACAATCCGATCTGATATGTGTCCAGCAGTCATGTTGTATAAATAAGAGAGAACATCCTGGGTAAATCACTGGATGTCAAGATATTTTCTCAAAAATCCAAAGCAGATAGTAGTTATATATAAACAGAATGTGACTGCAGGAGCATATAAAGACTATCATGTTACCTGCAGACAGACATTGTGTTTGTGTACATTCTTAATAATGCTTTAAATAACATTGCAGGTTTATGTACTAAGAAAGTGATGTTATTCAGGGACAAACCAACTGCACAATAAGGAAGAAATCCAATTTCCCCTCTGTAGAATCTCCTCTGGGGATAATGGGAGTTGTAGTTCAACAACCAACCTGAAAGTCTGTATTATAGGAGACAAATAAACATTCCAATTGTTTTAAATTTGGATTTTAACCTATTGAATGCTAGAGAATACTCAGTGGCGTAACTATAAGGGTCGTACCTGCGGTCGTTCCAAGGGCCCAGACGCTCCCTGCGACACCCCCTCCCCCGCCTGGCACCCGCAATATGATTATTGCTATCTCCCTCCGGCACTCTAGTAATGCAGAGCGCTGGGAGATGACATCATTTATTTATCCCCTAATAGTGTAAAAGCCCGTGTACACTGGCCAAGGTCCGGGTAATGCGTTGTGTACCCTTCTGGCACTCAAAGGCTTAAGAGGCCACTACCTCACTGCTCCACGTGATGCAGTCTTGCATTGGCTCACTCACGCAATGCAATCATGTGCAGTAGAGACTGCCAAATTGTGGGCAGTCTCTGCTGCACATGACTGCATCGTGACAAACATCCTAGCGAATTACACGGGCCAAGGTCCGGGTAATGTTAAGAGGCCACTACCTCACTGCTCCACAAGATGCAGTCTTGCGTCGCCTTACTCACGTGATGCAATCATGCGCAGTCACTACTGCCCATGACTGCATCTTGACAAAAATCCTAGTGAACTATTATATAGGATGTCAGAGCTGTCCAGGTTCAGTCCTCAAGGACCTCCAACAGGCCAGGATGTAAGGGTTTCTCTGATTAAGCACAGGAGAGTCAGTCACAATGAATTTGCCACTGATTATCTCACCTGTGCTTAATCAGGGAAATCCTTACATCCTGGCCTGTTGGTGGCCCTTGAGGACTGAACTTGGACACCCCTGCCTTATGGTACAGCTGGTTTGCTCTAGCATTTATAAATGAGTAAGGGCATCTTTATAAATATGGTGTTTAAGTTGATTTTAACTCCTGTAACAGGTAAGGACAGACTATACCTGGCATTAAGATTCTGGTGAAAATTCTGTCACAAAATTGTCACAGTCAGAGACATTTCTTTATTAATTTGCTGCGCCATAATTTTTGTACTATCACTTTTCCCAAAACACAACCATGTGGCATTAAGACTTCCAATATTGGTGCAGTTGTAATTTTAAGCAACTTTTACTCCACATTTTGTCATAACGCCAGGTTTATAAATCACCCCCAGTGGCCCAAACTGGAGTTATTCTGGAGCAAACCAACTACACCATAGTGAACAAATACAAAATTGCTGCTAACTTAAATTAGGCTTTTAACCCCTTGAATGCTATTGAGGTCTCCAGTGCATTGCTTCTCTAACATTCATGTATGATTATTTAGTAATTTTCTTTTGTCTCCCAGTGCAGTTGGTTTACTCCATAACTAGGGAACTAGTTATTATTATTATAAGTACATATCTCCCAACATTTGAAATGGCCAAAGAAGAACACTTTTATTTTAGGTGGTGTTGCTGTGGGAACGTCTGGTGGGAGGGGCATAAACAAGAACTTTTAATTTATTTCATGACTGACTGATTTAGTACAAGACCAAAGTATTGTATTTATACGGACTAATTTATAAACACGTATACTGAAATTTAACCCCTTCCTAACCACTGACGTACCAGGATCGTCACGGCAGTCTGGCACTTAAGGACGAGTGACGGCCCTGGCACATCATGGATAGGGTTACCACCCAGCCGGTATTTTACCAGCAGGCCGGTAAAAAATTGGCTTCTGTCCAATGTTAAGTCTATGGACGGAATGACATGGCCGGTATTTTTTGGAAGAAGAGGTGGCAACCCTAATCATGGAGTTCAGGGCTCCTGGCGCGGCTGCACGCTGCTCCAGAAGCCCTGAACCAGAAGTGTTAAAAAAAAAAAAAAAAAAAAAGCCCTGTGGTCCTCAAGTGCCTGCCGAGCGTGTGCGTGCCGGTCCTTAAGGGGTTAAAAAAAGATTAATGTGAGTTTTCTTGCTGTGGAGCAATGTGATATTCTTATATACACACACCACATAGTCTGATCTCCTAAAGAGGGACATCATGGTAGAAAAGAGGGACAAGGATTTTGGTCTGAAAGAGGGATTGTCCTTGGGAGGAGGTATGTAAGTGTTTACCTGTATTTGATTTCTTGGTAACCTTTCTTTGGAAACCCCTGGGTTTGCCATTGCTGTAATATTGTAATGCCTGAAATACTGATAAAGTTTGATAATAATTCCCATAATGCAGTGCTAAGCAACATTCGGCTCTCCATCTGTTGACTGGTTGTAGAAAATGGGTATTGTAGTCCCCAACAGCTGAAGAGTTAAAAGGTTGTCTACCCTGCCCTAGAGTCTTATGCACAAATGAGCAATTTCGGAGCAGATCAATTTCATTATAGGGGACAAATAAAAATTCCCATCGATTTAAAAGGTGCTTTTAACACCTTGAATGCTAGAGAGGACTCCAATTCATTATTTAAATCAATGGAAATGTATATTTTAGGGTGACCACATTTTCATTCTACTATTCAGTGACACTGTGGACGAGTACAGCAGAGAACCTGTCCTCAGCTCTAGTGCAGCTATGTGGGAGGGGTCACTATACATCACTGGACATCAGGAAGCAAACTACTCTTTCTCCGGCACATACATTTAAAATCAGGGACTGTCCTGGGCAATCAGGGACATGTGGTCACCCTAGTTTATTTCTCCCTAGGATGGAGATGGTCTGCTCCAGATTTGCACATCCTATATAATAATTTGCTAAAACTTGTGTAACGACAAAGTCATGCGCAGTAGAGACTGCCCGCGCCGCGGCTGAGTCCAGCTCTGAATCAGCTGCTGAGCGGGCAGTCTCTACTGCGCATGATGGCCCTGCGACCGGCTGGCAGTGGTACTGTGGACCGTGTAACGGGCTCTTCAAATAGTCTGTGTATAATTCCAATACAGTGACTGTGCTGCTACCTTGTAATGTCTAATACCATGTATTTTTCTCTCTCAGGTGAGGACTTTGTTTGTCAGTGGTTTGCCTTTAGATATCAAACCTCGGGAGCTGTACTTGTTGTTCAGACCATTTAAGGTACAGTATATTCTTTACTGCTAATACAATCTTCATTGATAGGAAATCATGTTGTAGCAAGGCTAATAGATGTACAGTTTTTTGAGGATTTTTATAGCATAATAAATTGCAAACCCAGAAATGTCATATCTGATTATCTGGCATCCATTGTATACAAAGTAAAAGAAGAGAAAGTGTAAGGCAAGACAAGTGCACCAAAGGGATACATAAAAATAGTGTGTATTTAAAGGGATATTAACCATTTTGGATTTTACACATTCTGCAAATACATAATACTGTATGTAAAAGTCAAATTGTCCAAACTTTTTATTATTCTTTATTCACTACCACCATTTTTATTTTCACTTTTGTGTCCCTAACAGTGAGCTCAATGGACCTTGGTTTCCAAAGAGCGTTCTGGTCAGTCAACCACCAAAGCAAGATAATGATACAATGTTACTGTGCCTATATGAGCAGTGGTACTGCCATCCAAAAGGGGGGAGGGGGGTTTGAAAACCAGTCAAGATAAGGATAATAAGGGGTTGCGGGATAGTAGTGAGCTGATTGGCCCCCTTGGATGCTGGGCCCTATAGCATCTGCACCCCCCCTGTAGTTATGCCCCTGTTATACATAATTTGCACAGACATTTGTACAGACCTATATATGGCCTAGATTCCACTGCAATTGTAACATTATTAAAGCAGAACTATCACCCTAAATAAAATCCCCCCCAATAATTAGGCATATGAGGAGAAACTTAGAAGCTTAGAAACAGCAATATTATCGTGTTTAGGTACTGCGTTATGAAGAACTCTGAGACCGTCAGCCAAACTTGCACGCAGCCCTCTTGGCTTAGAGACATTTGGGTGCCTGTGCTGTCATTCCTGGTCTCCTTCATGGTACCTTAAGGTACCAGGAAGGGACTGACAGCACAGACCCGCAGATGCCTCTAAAGCAAAAAGCCTGGCTGTCAGTCTCAGAAGAAGGATTTCTTCATAACGTGGTACTTTTGCATGATAATTACACTGTTTCTATGCATATCGCCATGTGCCTATTATTAATTAGGATGATAGTTCTGCTTTAAGGGTTTTATCTACAAATTTCTCCATGGACTTCAAAAGGAATGTGCCAGATAAAATTGGTGCCAACACTTATGAATAAGGTTGCCACCTTTTCTTCAAAAAAATACCGGCCAAGGCATTCCCTCTATAGACTTAACATTGGACAGAAGCCAATTTTTTACCGGCCTGCCGGTAAAATACCGGCTGGGTGGCAACCCTACTATGAAATGCAGTGTAATCTAGGCATGTGTAGTTTACTTGCCAAATGTATATTTATAATTAGTCCAGAGTACGTTCTTTGAAGTAACCTTTCACAAATCTTTGACTGTAATCGCTTTTATGCAATACACATATTGTTATGGATGTTTAGAAACAAAGCCTTATGTCCCCTCCCTCCAGGAGCATTCTCCCCATTTTAGGAATCACTGATTTGTTGTATGCAATGCATTCCTCTCTGGCACTTAAATGGCTAAAAGCCCCATTTAGATTAATTGTTTAGGTTTCAAAACGTTTTTTTCACTCCTATCATCTGGTTGGTTTTTCCCCGGAATTGCTCCAGTTCATTTTTAACCTACTGAGGGCTGTAGTGTTATGCAACACATTGTGAAGCAATGCGTTACTATCTCCTGGCACTTAAAGGGTTAAACTAAAGACTAATTTGTACCTGTGGGTCATTTCACATAGGCAGCATGTTCTGCAATTGTCACAGAGAGAAACAGCATGCTGCAGCTTTCCTCTGAAAGTGGGCTAATGCAGCTACAAATTTGCAGTATAGGTTTCAATAGAATCTCATGAAGTCGCACAGCTATGGTAGATATAATTTCCTTGATATTTATATTGCCAGAATGAGATGCTGGGAAAACCTTGCTATGCTTAGGACCCTTTCACATGGCTGACATCTCAGTGACAGCAACATATGAAAAAAAACATAAATGAAGGCCCCTTTCACAAAGGTGACATTGTCACAGGAACAGTAATGCATGACAAGAATTTATGGATTGTGAATCATTGTGTCCATTTCATACAGGCAACATGCACTGTGATATTTGCAGAAACATGTTTGCTTCAACTTTCCTAAAACAGTGCAATACCGCAGCTACAATTTTAGTTTTCAATGGAATCACATTTTCCAATGTGCTACACACTCCTATGGTTGATAAAAGATTGTTTAAAAAAACTATGTGAGATTTATGAAAGGGATCCATTCAAGACTGTTTGTATTGACCTGTAGTTGAAAAGTCAGAACGGGGTCAGCAAAGGGATTCACATACTGGTTCATGGTTCCTGCATATGTCAATGCTTCTAATTCTAAGAAAACAGAATGTATGTCAGGATTACCACACTGCATTCCTAAAGATCTAAGACACTACAGATGTAAAAGACTGCTTACATTTGCACAGGTGCCTGTCATTGGCTTAGCCATTCATTCTGTCACATGTCCAAAGACAGAGATAACCTTAGAACATGCATTGCTTTTGTGATTCAGAATTAGGTTTTCATGACTGTTGATCAAAACCCTTGATTTTACTGAGATACCTAGTGCCATATTCAATACACTGAACAGGTGCAGTTCTCTGGCAAACCAACCTACGGGAGAAATTAATATACTATATGATTAAAATGTGACTTTTAACCTCTAGAATGCTAGAGAGACCTCAAGCACTTTCCTTCTAGCATTCAAGGGGGTTACAATTCCCATTAAAGTCAGTGGAAACTCCATACCTCTTTCCCTACACTCCTTACATATGGAGCTCCATACCTCTCTTCATACCTCTCTCATTTTGCAATTAAAAAAAAAAATTCTCAGTGGTCCATAACTGCTGGCCGCAAGGCTGATCGGTAAGGGGTTAAGTTACCCTGAAATCCTATCTTCTGGAGCACTAGTACTACGCGCTATCTTTTGGTAAGCATAGCACTTGGACTCACAGCACCTGACACCCTCATACCCTGCTGTCTCCTATTACCCATTTAGACTGTAAGCTTCTTGGGGCAGAGACCTCTCCTTTTTTTTCTATGACTGCAACACTTATTTTATCTCCATTTAGTTATTGTAACCAGGGACATGCACAGACATTTTGGGGGGCAGGGGCTCAAATGAAAAAAGGGCACTTCTCATAATTATTTATTCAAAATATATATTTAAAAAAAGAAAAGAATTTACATCTCAGGAGCCTGTAGGCACAGAAATCTGAAGTGCCCCCCCCCCATTGGCCATCTCCACTGGGAACCTCCACAATGCTCCTAATCTCCACATTGCCCCCCATCATCTCCATATTGCCCTTACATTGTCCCCTGTTAGCTCCATATTGCCCCCATCAGCTCCATATTGCCCCCCCATCAGCTCCAACTTACCCTCACATACATTGCCCCATCATCTCTACATTGCCATCATCTCCATCTTGTCCCCCATCAGATCCATATTGCCCCCCAGTGTCCATTTCCTACCTCTTCCCTGGTGGTCCAGTGGCAGGAGAGGTCTGTATGTGCCTCCTTTGGCACAGACCTGTAGCTGCTGGAGCTCCCGCGTGGTCTTCTCTTCATGCAGAGCACTGGGAGATGATGTCATCTCCCAGCGTTCTGTAATACTAAAGAACTGACGAGGGAGCGCAGCCTCTACAGGTCTGTCCTGAAGGAGGCACAGACCTGACTGGGCGGTGGGGGGGTTAGTGCGGGCGGCGAGGCGACTTTTTTTTTTTTTTTTTTGTTAAAAGGGGACGAGGGCACTTTGGACAAAAATGGCAGGTGGTCAAGCCCCCCTTGGTGTCTATGTGTGCACGTGACTGACTGTAACATACTACTGTTGTATACCGAGTGTTGCCATATAAATAAAGTATACATACATACATACATGTATTAGTTGTCCCCTGTGGTGCAGTTGGTTTTGGTCCTGAATTCCACCCCATAGTTTATGTAGGCCTAGATCACATTGCAGGTGATAAATGCTATCACGGATTTTTATCAGATTCCTGTGTTGGTGACCTCTCTAGTGCTCAAGGGGTTAAAGTTCCCATTTAAATCTAATAGTTTTCAGTTGTCCCCTATGGTGCATTGGTTTGCTCCAGAATTCCTGTATACTTCCCAGCATTTCAAAAGGCCAAAGAGGGACACTTTTGTTTCAGGGGGTGTTCCTAGGGGCATGACTGGTGGCAGAAGTGTTACTGAGAAATCTAATGTTACATCATCATGATTGACAGCTCTTTATGTAACTGATTAAAGGGTTAGTAATGCCCAAAATAAAGTTTATTTTATATGGTAGATTTTATAAAAATAAAGTATTTGGAGAAAGTCCTATCTCTGAAACCTTTATGGTTTGAGAGATATCCTCCACTAAAGTTCCCCTTCTCCTGATGTCAGCTGTAAAGTTGACAGGAGGAGATCCATGTCGGCCGACACGAGGAGGCTCTTCAGTAGAGCCACAATAGCGATATTGGAAAATAATTACTTCATTGGAACGGTCTACAAAGTGTGCTTGAAAATCAGGCACACTTTTTTAGACCTTTCCAATGAAGTAATTATTTTCCAGTAACGCGATTTTGGTTCTGCTGCAGACCCGCCGGCTGGTCCCAGGACTGGGATCATCCGCTGCCAGCAGAGCACTGACATCAGCAGAAGGGGAGGGAGGGGGAACTTTAGCGGAGAATGCCTCTCAAATCATAAAGGTTTGAGAGATAGGACTTTCTATAAATACTTTATTTTTATAAAATCAGTCGTATAGAATAAACTTTATTTTGGGCATTGCTAAACCTTTAAATAATTTAGAAGAAGACTAAATTATTTATTTTCACACATACACTAAAAAATTTGAATTTTATTACTGTGAACCAATGGGATACACTTATATACTTATATACACATACCACACAGTCTGATCTCCAAAAAAGAGGGACACCAGGGTTGGAAAGATGAACAGAGGGATTTGAGTCTCAAAGCGGGACTGTCACTCCTAAAAAGGAACACTTGGGAGGTATGCTCCTGTTCACTTTCTTCAATATGGCATTAAGGTGTTCATCCGGGAGTGGTTTCACTCTGTCATATGCACTCATTGTCCTTTCAAATAATTTCCCAGAATGTTGTACTCTGTTTGTTCTGCTTAGCCCTGTACTATGTCATTCTTTGTTCTTGATATGTAATGTGAATGCTTATCTGACATTTTTTTCTCTTTAAAAGTCTTTGTGTTTCATTTTTTCCTCTACTGAGAATGTGAAAATGGGATAATAAAGCCTTTTTAACTCATTGAGTGCTCTGAAGAGGCCCGTTTGAACATTCAGGCACCTTGTTTGTATAGGGACATTGCTGCAGTGACAGAAAATAGTAAAAATGACTTGCGTTAAAAAAACAAAGGGGGAATGCATTAAAGGGATAGTAATGTTTCATAATAAATGCAGCTCTAATTAATCATCATAGTATTTGGACTTTGGAGAGTGTTATTTCAAATCTGTCAGAGTTGTAGTTCAAGAGTAATTCAATGACAAAGTATCCCCCTCCCGCCCCTTTTACTAATGTAACACTGTTCAGCCAGAGCAGAAGGGAGGTGCCCAGGTAGACTGCAGAGAGGGACAATCTTCAACTAAGATAAGGGAAAAACCTGAAAAACTTGTCAAGGGGCAGGGCTTTAATTGTTCTCATAGGAAGAAGATTGTCCCCTGCTGTAATCTGTCTGGTCTTACAACCAGATTCCCTATCTGAGAAGAGATGGCTTACACTAGGTAAAAGGGGCGGGAGGGGAAATTTTGCTTGTGAATATCTCACAAACCATAAAGGTTTGAGAGATAAGACTTATATCGTTCTTTATGTTTTTTTATGCCTACAAAATAAAATAAAGATAAAATGAATTATTACTATCCCTTTAAGGTGTGATAAGGAGGTAATAAAGAGGAGATAACTTCTCCAGTGATATCAGTTCTCCAGTTCCCATGTTACTTTGTACAGCCCATGCACCAAGATTTGTAAAGTTGGAGAGATCTTAGTGAATGGTCTGTATAGAATAACATAGGACTTGGAGAAGATATATCACTGGAGAAGTTATCTCATATTTATCACCTCCTTATCACACCTTAGTGTATAACCCCCATGGCATTCTATGAGGCATTTTTCACAAGCAACATGCACTGTGATTATCACAAAGAGAGGCTGCATGCTGCAAATTTCCTCAGACAGTATAACACACCCACAAAGCTGTATGTAGTACTGATTTCAATAGAATCATATTGAAATTACAGAACTGTTGCAGGTGGCTGGGATTATTCCCTGCAATTATATCACTTACTATGAGAGAACTGAATGCTGGGAAAACCTTGTTAACCTTAGCGCTAAAAATGCACCATTGGTTTCAGTTTGCTAAAAAAAAAGTTTTGCTACAAAAAAGTTGCACTACAAAGTTGCCTGTGTGAAACAACCTTCAAAGGTTTAACCCCTTAAGGACCGGTGCGTGCATGCGAGGTCAGCACTTGAGGACCATGGGGCTTTTTTTTTTTTTAACATGCAGCCGCGCCCCGAGCCCTGATCTCCATGCCGTGCCAGGACCGTCACTGGTCCTAAAGTGCCGGACCGCCGTGACGGTCCTGGCACGTCAATGGTCCTTAAGGGGTTAGTCAGAGAGTGTCAGAGAGTTATCCAACGCAATGGCCTAGATGCACTAAAATTCGAAGAGAGCTAAAAATGTCAAAGTACTGTCGGAGCAATGTCGTAGGCACATCGACAGTATTCACCAAAGTGTCTAACATATTACATCACCAGCACTCTGACAAAAAGATGCCCACATCAATCCGACAGGTTTACGAATTTTCATTCATCACATCGACAGTGTCCTATTTCCATATGGAAATGAGGCATAATGAGACACATTCGTATGCAAGGGGATGTGTTGACATGTTAATGTGACACTTCGACACATTCACTAAACTCTGATAGCAGCCTCTGCGGTCAGAGTTCACAGTCCCAACATCGCCTACCTGAGGGTGGCGATGCTGGGATCTTCCTATAGCTCTCTAGGGAACCAGAGGACAGTTTACTGTCTCTATTACAGAGATAGCAGCTGCTCTCACATGTATACTTGATCAGATTTTACATACAAAATAATGCACAGTTCTCTGATGTAATAGATTCAGCTGATGTGATTTGCAGTCATCTGTTTATTGGTTCTGTTTGAGATTTGAAGAGATCCCCAGCTATTAACCCTTTAGGTGCCAGACAGGCATCCAATTAATTGCTTTGCAATGTGTTGGATACTTCTCTGGCACTCAAAGGGTTAAATCAGGCAGACACCCCACCCCCCCTTCTGTCCTGTGAGCAGATGTGACTTCAAGCAGCACCACTGGTGTCCACTCACATTGCCTGATAAGGAGGAGCCAGGGCAGAGTGGCTTAACAGCTAGCACTGAAAATGCCTAATATACATAAGGAGATCAGTCCGAGTACACTGCACAAGAATGGGATGTAAATTCGACAAGTAGCAGAGCTTGCCTCTGCTCACATCGACAGACACATTGCTCAGTTGAGGTGAGTGGATGCGAATGCTACTGCTTGTCGAATTCACATCCCGTTCTTGCACAGTGTTCACTTCATCACCTCCCATTCCTCACACCACCCTCCTCTAGATCGAAAGGCATACAGAGTTGTCTTTTTGAAGTGTACATTGAACATATGCTTATATATTTATAACGCTCCACTTAATTTTAACTTTTACACCTTCTGGGGTCCCCTCAGACTGATCTCCTTATGTATATTAGGAATTTTCAGTGCTAGCTGTTAAAGCGGAACCACCACCAGAAGTAAAGTCATCCTGCAGTAATTAGGCAGGTAGTGACTAGCTTCATAAGAGTTCTCTTACCTCTCACAACGACACAATGCTAAAGAAATCCTTAATCTTCCAAGACTGACTTCCAAGTTAGTGTAGTCTGCACGCCTGTGCCATCAGTCCCTTCCGGTGCCTTCGGGACAGTGCAAGGCTTCAGAAGGGAGACCGGGACTGACAGTGCAGGTGTGCAGACAAGATGTCTGCTCTGATACCTGGCTTCCAGTTTCGGAAGATTAAGGATTTCTCTAGCATTGTGTCGTTGTAAGAAGTAAGAGAACTCTTATGAAGCTAGTCACCACCTGCCTAATTATTGCAGGGAGACTTTACTTCTGGTGGTAGTTCTGCTTTAAAGGGATAGTAATACTTCGTTTTATCTTTATTTTATTTTGTAGGCATTAAAAAAACACGAAGAATGATATAAGTCTTATCTCTCAAACCTTTATGGTTTATGAGATATTCACAAGCAAAGTTCCCCTCCCCGCCCCTTTTACCTAGTGTAAGCCATCTCTTCTCAGATGTGAGTCTGGTTGTATGACCAGACAGATAACAGAAGGGGACAATTTTCTTTGTATGAAAACAATGAAAGCACTTCCCCCCTTGACAAGTTTTTCAGCTTTTTCCATTATCTTAATTGAAGATTGTCCCTCTCTGCAGTCTACCTGGGCAACTCCCTTCTGATCTGGTTGAACAGGGGGGGGGATACTTTGTTTGTGAATATCTCTTAAACCATAAAGGTTTGAGAGATAAGACTTATATCATTCTTCATGTTTTTTTAATGCCTACAAAATAAAATAAAGTTAAAATGAAGTATTACTATCCCTTTAAGCCCCTCAGCCCTCCTTGAGTTATCAGGCAAAGTGAGTGGATGCCCGCACTGCTGGCATTTTGCAATGTCAGTCAACGTGAATGGTTTGTCAAGCAGCACCTCTGGCACCCGCTCACATTGCTTTGTTTGTTTACTCAGCTGTTCATTATATATATATATTTTAAAATACCCTCTCCTCGAAGGGTGCAAATCACCCCCACACATGAAAAACAAGAAGACAGCGCACTGGAAACTTCTAAGAATGGTGGAGGTAACTAGAATAGAAAAGAATAGAAAGGAAAAAACTATAGCTATGCAGATATTATGATAAAATACAGAAATACAGGGACACTTAAAGGGATAGTAATACTTAAAATGTAAAAAAAATATGTTGGAGGGTTTATCCCCTGAGTAAAACAAGAGTACTCTCACTGCGGAAAGGTGTTTCATTCAAAAGTTACTAATTTTCAAAGTTGAATTTTTTAGGTGCAATATCACAGTGGCCTGAAATTGTACAGTGGCGCTGTTGCTACATGATCCTATGGACAGCTCTGGTCCCGGGACCATAAATCTCCATAGGATGGTGTAGCAACAGCGCCACTGTACAATATCAGGCCACTGTGATATTGCACCTAAAAAATTCAACTTTGAAAATTAATAACATTTGAATGAAACACCTTTCAGCAGTGGGAGTACTATTGTTTTACTCAGGGGATAAACCCTACAACATATTTTTTTTACATTTTAAGTATTACTATCCCTTTAAAAAAAAAATTTATTGGCAGTGCAGCCACTCTGCACCACTGTGAATTGCAAAGCCAGTCTATAAAGCACAGATAAAATCAGCATGCTGCTGCTTAACCAACTGGCACTGAAATGGTTGATTGGGGGCTGCTGGTCTTGGTGCTGAAGTATCTCTGCATCCTCTCTTCTCTCTCCCTTCCCTTCCCAACAGCAAGATGATATGCTAATGATCGCAGTCTCTCCCCCTCCCCTTGCATCTGGACATTTTAGTGAATATGTCGATGTGTGTGTGTAGATCAAAATGTCGAAGTGTTTCAAACACATCAACAAGATCATATCGACACAACATTAACCTTTAGTGCATAAACAAAAACAAAAGACAAAAGAGCGCAATCCGCCTCTAACTGTACTTTTAAAACCCCACTCCACAATATTGTACTTACAGGAGTGAGAGGCTGTGTCCTGCCTCTGGGAGTAAGTGCTTGGACTGGTTTTAGCCTCGCCTCACAACAAGTGGAAGCTGCAAAGCCTGAAATCTTCCCCGGTAGTAACATAGACCACTGTTATATCCTGAGGACCAAGGGGAAATGTGGGCTGCGAGAAACCAATCTCAGAGTTAGAATTACAACTCTGAGAAGAAGCAAGCAGCTCTAGTATACTCTAAATACGGAGAAAAAAACCCTAGGCAGGATACAGGGAAAGGCTGGAACCCAAACAGCAGGTATAATAAAGGAGGCCCAGTATATATATATATATATATATATATATATAGATAGATAGATAGATATATAGATATAGATATATTTATATATACTGCACAAATATACATATAAATAACACGGTACCTGAGGGAACCAAGGACGGGGTTCAGAGGGAGGAGATAGAAGCGAGGTTCAGGCAGCAGGTCAGAGACAGGAGGCTAAGGAGCGCAGACCAGGGCCAGGCAGAAGGTCAAAGGCAGGCGGCTGATGTGCGCAGTCCAGGTCCAGGCAGAAGGTCAGAGGCAGGCAGCTGATGTGCGCAGTCCAGGTCCAGGCAGAAGGTCAGAGGCAGCGGGTCCAGGCAGAAGGTCAGAGGCAGGCAGCTGATGTGCGCAGTCCAGGTCCAGGCAGAAGGTCAGAGGCAGGCAGCTGATGTGCGCAGTCCAGGTCCAGGCAGAAGGTCAGAGGCAGGCAGCTGATGTGCACAGTCCAGGTCCAGGCAGAAGGTCAGAGGCAGGCAGCTGATGTGCACAGTCCAGGTCCAGGCAGAAGGTCAGAGGCAGGCAGCTGATGTGCGCAGTCCAGGTCCAGGCAGAAGGTCAGAGGCAGGCAGCTGATGTGCGCAGTCCAGGTCCAGGCAGAAGGTCAGTAACAGCAAGGCAATCCGGAAGAGAAGGAGAACAAAAATCACCCAGGAAGCTCAAACAAGTGAGCACTGGAGCGAGTGGCTGCTGGGATTGTAAGGAGGAGAAGGAACACGTGACCGCGTCGCAGCATTGAATGGGAATGACATCAGGACCACAGCCAATCAGAAACGCCTATTCCCGCAACGCAGCCGACGGAGGACCGGAGCGACCCGACGGCTCCGACAACCACATATAAGGATTGACTGCATTTGAACTGAGTCCAGTATAGTGCACCAACATGTGGAGTATTTTTCGTGGACCTTTAGTGCATCTAGGCCATTGTGTTGCACTCTGGTCCTGAAGGCCATACCTGGGAACTTTTTCTTCTAGACTCCCGGAGGGAGGTCCTGTGATGATGTTAAAGGAGATAAATTATGCAATTTGCATCAAACGGGACGGGGCTTAAACGTAAGTGGGGGTGGGGCTTAAGAAACTAATAAAAAAATTGTTAGAATAGGCTGGGGAAGGAGGAGAAGTGGGAGGGAAATAAGAGGAACAGACAGGGAAGCAGCACAAGTGACCAGCGTTTCAATAGAAATTCTCCACATCTGAATCAAAGTGAAAACCGGAGTCTCCCGGGAAATTCCGGAGAGTTCCCAGCTATTCTGAAGTGGTTAAAGTGGACCCATAACTTTGAATTAAAATTTCTCTATTTGAAAACTTAATTTATAACTTGTTATATGTAATTGAAGCAGAAAGACCATCAAATGCATAGTTAGTTATATTACATATTACTTTTGTTTCTCGCTGGTGTGCCGTGTGAGTGCTGTGGCATATGCTAATTTATGCTATTGAAGTTATCAGTTTATCACATACCTTCAGTTGCATACAGCTTCTTACCAGGAGGAATGTACTAATACAATTCCATGAAAAAGCAGGAGCTTGAATAGGTTTTCTAGCCCTGCTCTTGCCTAATACTAACTTACCAAGCTGCTTACACTAGACATTATCTTTACTATGGGCACTTTAAGGTATACCTATACTCTACCTCTAGTTTAACACCATGTTTTAACCCATTGCTTTGCAATGCTTTAGATACCTCTTTGGCACTAAAAGGATTAAAAACTATGCTCAGAGGAAATCGTATAACAACTGAATTTTCTTGTACATGCTATGAGGTAGGCATAAGGGGCTTGCTGGTATTAGTCTTAAGTGTGTCCACCAGTATGCACTACAATAGTGGTGTCAAACTCTATTCCTAAAGGACTGAGACGGTGCATATTTTTGGATTACCCCTGATTTTGCACAGGTGGTACAGTCAAATGGAGTAAGCTAATGACGGTAACACCTGTGCATAATCAGAGATATCCCCAAAACATGCACTGTAATGCATTCCCTGAATTGTGGCCCCCATATGTAGAGGCTAACACCAGTGTAACTGCATTGTGGCATTCTAACATTCAGCCCACTGAATGAGACTTTCACTATCACTTTTTCAGAAATAAAAGTATCAATGTCTCCTATACTATCCATCTGCTGTTTTTTGTACTCACAAAATGCATATGCAGTTTTTAAATATACAGACTAGAATTCAAGGTGACAGGTGCATTCTGAACCAGTCTGTTACTATGTCCAAGTTAATGCACAAATTGAAATATTTCATTAATTGAATTTTCTATAGATGATTGCTTCAATTATATGATATAATCTACAGAATTATTAGAATGTTTTGTGAGGATTAGAAACTTTATTTGATATAATCTACAGAATTATTAGAATGCCTTGTGAGGATTAGAAACTTTATGTGATATAATCTACAGAATTATTAGAATGCCTTGTGAGGATTAGAAACTTTATGTGATATAATCTACAGAATTATTAAACTTTATGTGATATAATCTACAAAATTATTTGAATGCCTTGTGAGGATTAGAAACTTTATGTGATATAATCTACAGAATTATTAGAATGATTTGTGAGGATTAGAAACTTTATGTGATATAATCTACAGAATTATTAAACTTTATGTGATATAATCAACAAAATTATTTGAATGCCTTGTGAGGATTAGAAACGTTATGTGATATAACCTACAGAATTATTAGAATGCCTTGTGAGGATTAGAAACTTTATGTTATATAATCTACAGAATTATTATACTTTATGTGATATAATCTACAAAATTATTTGAATGCATTGTGAGGATTAGAAACTTTATGTGATATAATCTACAGAATTATTAGAATGCATTGTGAGGATTAGAAACTTTATGTGATATAATCTACAGAATTATTAGAATGCCTTGTGAGGATTAGAAACTTTATATGTGCGCATGACCAAAAATGCACATTACAGCAAATTCAATTGCACCATGAACAAGCATGTGCATAACCCCAAATGCACATGAACACGTCACTGTGTTGAAAGTGATAATTATTCAATATAATAAAATATTAATCAAACTCATATTTATAATTGAATATTAAAATAATTTGATTAATTGTTGCAACACTATGCAGTCTATTTTTTTTCCTGTACAGGTTATGTGACAGTTCTGTACATTAGACAATGACTCACACACAATGGGGGAGATGCACTAAGGTGTGATAAAGAGGTGATAAAGTGGAGATGACTCCAATGTTCTAAACGCTCCCTATATTATTCTATGGAGCCTATGCACTAAAATGTCTCCAATTTAAGATATCTTAGTTCTCCATAGAATAACATAGGAACTGGAGAAGATACATCACTGGAGATGTCATCTCCACATTATCAACTCTTTATCACCTCGTAGTGCATTTTTCCACAAAGGTTTATGCTCTAAGCGGTGATAAAGAGCTGATAAAATGGAGATGACCAGTGATATCACTTCTCCAGTTCCTGTGTTATTATATGGAGCCTATGCACTAAAATGTTTCCAAATTTGACTCCATAGAATAATATAGGGAGAGTATAGAACACTGGAGAAGTCATCTCCACTTTATCACCTGTTTAGCACTTATTTATAACACCTTAGTGCATAACCCCCACAGGTCTTCTTTATACATCAGCCTCAAACATGAACACTCTACGAAGAAGAAATTAACAATTCTTTTCTTTTTTTTAACCCTTTGAATGCTAGATTGGTGTGCAATGCAGTGGGAAACAATACATTTCACACCACTCTGGCACTCGAGGTTAGTAAGTCTGTCAAACTTGCAGGGAATGTTGATGTCTTAAAGGGATAGTAATACTTCCTTTTATCTTTATTTTATTTTGTAGGCATTAAAAAAAAAAACATGAAGAAAACTTTAACCCTTTCAGTGCCAGTGGGGTAAGCGTTGCATAGACCTGTGGCGCTGAAAAGGTTAAAGGGATAGTAATACTTTGTTTCATCTTTATTTTATTTTGTAGGCATTAAAAAAATATGAAGAACGATATAAGTCTTATCTCTCAAACCTTTATGGTTTGAGAGATATTCACAAGCAAAGTTTCCCCTCACAGACCAAAATGGTCAAGTCTGCCATCTAGCTGTCAGATTTGGAATCCGGTCCATAGATCAACCGGTGGCTGTTCAGCAGAGCCGAGATCGCAAGATATAAAAATAACTATTTCGTTGGAAGGGTCTAAAAAGTGTGCTTGCAAACCAGGCACACTTTTTAGACTATTCGAATGAAGAAGTTCTTCTTATATCTCGAGATCTCGGCTCTGCTGTAGAGCCACTGCCGGTCTGTGGACCGGATTCCAAATCTGACAGCTAGATGACAGACTTGACTGTTTTGGTCAGTGAGGGGAAACTCTGCTTGTGAATATGTCTCAAACCATAAAGGTTTGAGAGATCAGATTTATATCGTTCTTCATATTTTTTTAATGCCTACAAAATAAAATAAAGATGAAATTAAATATTACTATCCCTTTAACCTTTTCAGCGCCACAGAGGTATGTAACGCTTACCCCACTGGCACTGAAAGGGTTAAAGTTTTCTGAGCTCTAATTTCATCTTTGAAGAGGAGTAATGTTGACCCCCATGGGAGTAGTAAGAAAGTCACAAATAAAAATCAGAGACTGAGAAACAATCGTTTTGTACTGCTGTGTGTTAATCTGTTACTTGTAATTTAATAGCCTGTCAGTTCAAGGGCTAGATTCTATTGCAGGCGCTAAATGTTAACACCTGTTTTATAAAACATTTTCCTATTGAAGTCTATGGGGATAACTGGATATAAAAGCAGTGATAAAATTAGCACCTGTTACTATCGTTTTTGGATGTCAAATTAGTTAATAACAGTATTTTTAAAACATGATTGGATTTATTGTTATTAAAGGGATAGTAATACCTGGATTTACCTGAATAGCATTGTCTGCAAAGAAATACTTCATTAGAACAGACTACAAAGTGTTCCTGCCTTCCAGGCACACTTTGTAGACTGTTCTAGTGAAGTATTTTCTGTAGATTACACTATTTCGGCTCTGCTGAAGAGCCGTTCGGTCAAATGACCAGAATGTCCATTTGTCAGCTAGAGTGCTGATGTGAGTAAAAGAAGCAGGAGTGGGGACTTTAAAAGCTTATATAAATCTTAAAGGGATAGTAATGTTTCATAATAAAAGCAGCTTTAATTAATCATCATAGTATTTGGACTTTGGAGAGTGTTATTTCAATTCTGTCAGAGTTGTAGTTCCAGAGTAATTCAATGACAAAGTGTCCCCCTCCCGCCCCTTTTACTGATGTCACACTGTTCAGCCAGAGCAGAAGGGAGGTGCCCAGGTAGATAGCAGAGAGGGATAATCTTCAATTAAGATAAGGGAAAAACCTGAAAAGCTTGTCAAGGGGGCAGGGATTTCATTGTTTTCATAGGGATAAGAGTGTCCCCTTCTGTTATCTGTCTGGTCTATGGACTGCATTCCACATCTGAGAAGAGATGGCTTACACTAGGTAAAAGGGGCGGGAGGGGAAACTTTGCTTGTGAATATCTCATAAACCATAAAGGTTTGAGAGATAAGACTTATATCGTTCTTCATGTTTTTTTAATGCCTACAAAATAAAATAAAATTGAATGAAGTATTACTATCCCTTTAAAATATACATCTTTAAGCAACAGGATTTACTGCATTTCATTTATTTTTTTCATATGAACAATATTAAACCTTCTTAATTCCAGGTATTACTATCTTTTTAATGACAACTCCCACTTTTAAGATCATTTTCTAAACTTGTCATACAAGGCATTAATTAAGTTAAAAGAAAATTTACATTATATCTTTGAAAATCGTAGCTTTAAAGGAAAAATATTCTGACGTTATGAATGAAATTATACTACAATTCTTTTTATTTGAACATAATATAAAAAAGTTAAAACATTGTTATTAATTTGCATGTATAAATATCCTAGTTACATATTTATAATTTACTTTTTAAATAAATAATAATGTTATGTTTGTAACAAAACTAATTAAGTATTTTTTACATGATTTGTTTTATGTTAATTTTGACAGCCCACGTTTAAAGTGGATATGTCACCTATTTATAACATAGCTTAAATAGGCTACATATCGAATACTTATGAAACGTTATTCATTTTTTTTGTTAAGTTTTATTTGTTGCAAATTTAACTTAGAAAGTCTGTCCCCCAGCTACTAACGCATAGACTGCAGTTACCTGCTCTGTAACCACAGTCCGTTGCTCTGCCTCTGCTCTCCTCCCTCCTCCAATGACGGAGGCTTCTGTCTGTAAGCTGGAGCACTCTCATTGGCAGAGATGGATATCTAGCCAATGAGACCTCTCCAGCTTACAGACAGAAGCCTCCGTCATCGGAGGAGGGAGGAGAGCAGAAGCAGAGCAGACTTTGTAAGTTACGTTTACAAAAAATAAAAATAAAAAAAAATAAATAATAATAATAACGTTTTAGAAGTATTTGATATGTAGCGTAACTGTTTAGGCTATGTTATATATATATAGGTGACACATCCAATTTCTTTAAATGTGTTTTTTATGGTCATAATTAGTATACAAATCTTCTTTAACATGTTGAAAATTGCTGTTTAAAAGACAAAAACATTCTGTGTCTTACATAGGAGCAGACGTGAAGAACAATAGTTGGAATTTAATTAGTAATTTATCTTTGCTGAGGTGTGATATATTTTTCTCACCCCTTAACCTTCTAAGTGTTAAAGGGATGCTCAGTAAATTGCTTTGTAATGTGTAATAAATATACATACCTAGGAACTTCTGAAATGAGTTCACCCTGAGATCTTTGAAATATTAACCCTTAACATGGTTACTATGTCAGTGTTTGCTCTAACCCTGAGATAATACAAACAGTCCTCAGGGAATCTTTAACATGCTACAGTTCTGAAATATCACTTCTTATACACTCACAAGACAAGCATGACTTCTCCCACTGACCTTTGGTAGAAATGCCACTAATTTGGAAATTTAAGGGATAGTAATGTTTCACAAAAAAAGCAGTTCCAATTAATCTTCATAGTATTTGGACCATGGAGAGTGTTATTTCAATACTGTCAGAGTTGTAGCTCAGGAGTAATTGAATGATAAAGTATCCCCCTCCCACCCCTTTTACTGATGTAACTTCTCACCTCAGAGCAGCAAGTCTGTCTGGATGGATCACAGAGAGGGACAATCTTCAGTGAGCATAAGGAAAAACTTGTCAAGGGGGACAGGGTTTTCCTTATGCTCACAGTAAGAATATTGTCCATTGCTGTGACATGTCCAGTCAGGTGACCAGATTTCACATCTGAGGGGATGCGGCTTACACTAGGTAAAAGGGGGAGGAGGGAGATACTTTATAATTTAATTACTTTTGAACTATAACTCTGACAGTATTGAAATAACACTCTCCATTGCGCAAATACTATGAAGATTAATCGGAGCTGCATTTTTTGTGAAACATTACTATCACTTTAAATAAGCAGTACAATGGTGTAAAACATATAATAGGAAACGCTGGACTCTCTCATCCTGAGAATTTGTCCCTTCCCCCTGAGATCTGGGTCAAACCCTGAGAGTTCCCATGTATATAAATATATACCTACATGTCTACTGATTAATCAATGCTTTTCATTATTCTTTCAGGGCTATGAGGGTTCCCTAATAAAACTCACATCAAAGCAGGTAAGACAACATGTGATTCGTTTTCCTTTGTGTTTGTATGTAAGTACCTGCTTTAACCTATTGGATGCCAGAGACTCCACGTCAATGCGTGCAGAAGTTTCTGGCATCCAAATGATTCAAACCACATGAAGGTAAATATGATGCAATCGTGGGACAATTAAGAGACATATTATTTCTTTTAGTTTAATTTATTTGCAGCATTTTACCTTAACAGAAGAATGTTTATTCTTGAATAGTGCTAAAATGAAAAAAAAAAAACGGTCATAAAAATTAAATATAAATAAATGTCTAAACATTTTATATTTAAAACAATGATATGAAATAAACATGGATGGATATTTACCACTATCTCTCACGCCATGGATTCATTTTCAAAAACTGGTATTAAGACAAGCAACAACAGGAGCATATGACAATGGCTGAGGAGCATGGGAGATGTAAAGCAGCTTCATCCTTTAAAGTGATAGTAATGTTTAAAAAAACAGCAGCTCCAATTAATCTTCATAGTATTTGAGCCATAGAGAATATTTTTTCAATTTTGTAAGAGTTGTAGTTTCAGAGTAATTGAATGATAAAGCATACCTCCCAAGTGTCCCTCTTTAGGAGGGACAGTCCCTCTTTCAGACCCAAATCCCTCTGTCCCTCTTTCCCACCCTGATGTCCCTCTTTTTAGGAAAACAGATTGTGTGGTATGTGAATATATTTCTCTACAGAGATAAAACTCACATTATTGTTTGTGTAACGTTAGTATAAGTGTTTATAAGGTTGTCTGTGCAAATAAAATATGTTGGTCTTGTTATAAGTCATTTATTAGGTTACACAAGAAGGTGTCAATAGGTCATGAAATAGCCTAAAACTTCTTGGTAATGCCCCGCCAGCCAGGCATGCCAACCATCCACATCCCCTAAAAGACAAGTGTCCCTCTTTGGACATTTGAAATGTTGGGAGATATGATAAAGTTTCTACCTCCCGCCCCTTTTACCTAGTGTAAGCCACCTCCCTTCAGATTTGGAATCAGGTCTTGAGACCAGACAGCTCAGAGCAAGGGGCAATCTTCTTACTGCGAGAACAATGAAAGCCCTTGCCCCCCCTTGACAGTTTTTTCAGGTTTTTCCATTATGCTAATTGAAGATTGTCCCTCTCTGAGATCCACCTGGACACCACCTTGCTGCTCTGAGGTGAGCAGTGTTACATCAGTAAAATGGGCTGGAGGGGGGATATTTTATCATTCAATTACTCTTGAACTACAACTCTGACAGTATTGAAAAAACACTTGCCAAGGCCAAAATACCATGAAGATTAATTGGAGCTGATTTTATTATGAAACATTACTATCCCTTTAAGTACCAGAACAGTGAGCTCCACAGGTGGTGTAACCCAGCCATAGCAGGAAAATATCCTTTAATTTTTGACTTTGCATGATAGGTTAACCTTAACGGAGAAGTAATATTTTATTATGAAAAAAAGTAAATGTTATAGTATGCTTCCAGACTTTTCCCTTTAACCACTGGAATGCCTGAGGGATACACCTCTCTTTTAGCACTCAAAGAGTTAAGGCAAAGTAAAATTTACTCTTGCGGTGACCAGATGTAGATATTCTGCTGTATTCTAAGACTCAAACGGTCTCATTGACTGCATTATATAAAATTTCCTTCTGGACACCTGTTGTCACTGTTGCTAACATTGAAGTGTATGTGCATGTGCATTGAATGTATGGTAGGTCCTGACAGGGCTGCTCAGAGGAGTTCAGGGAGAGGAAGAAGCGGGTGGCTAGTGCAAGAATGCCGCCCGCTGTCCCTGTTTGAGCCTGCCTATAAGTACACAGGGGGAATCCTGGTTATCAAGGTGGGCATTTAATGGTTTTTTATAGACTATTGCTGCACAGAGGAAGCGGGCGGTGAGCGCAGGGATTCCGCCCGCTGCCTCCAGATGGGGGTGCGTATTGTACATTGGAACTACAATTTTACCCAAAATCTTGGGTATAATTTGCACCTGCATATTATACACAGGTGCGTATTACACCTGAGATTTTACGGTAATACAAAACAAATCATAGAGCACCAAACAAAAAGAAAAATAGTTCCCCAATAATGGAATCAGTAATTGTGTGCTGAACATGCAACTCAGCAGTTAGCATGTTTCACATATGTTCTGGTAGTGAAATTGAAACTTTATTTTTAGCTTTTCCACAAATTTGGACAAGCTGGCAAGCTGGGATGGCGTGAATCTTCTAAAGCTATTCGACAGCCGTGCCTGGTTATGCATACTGACACTTCCTTGAACCATGAAGCTTCAGCAGGAAGAGTCTGGCCTCTGGCCTCAATATCATTGTTATGTATATTGTAATTTCCAATCAGCCGGTTATATCTGATCATGTGACAAGGCTATATAATGGGCAATTATTTATTATGTTTTACTATATCTGCTCCAATTGGAGGATACACTGTCTAACCCCAAAGTGTCTTCTATTAGCCATTGGGGGGGGACTTCCTCAGCTTCATCAAAACTCAGAAGTATATGGCTCCCAACCACAAACTCATGAGTATTGGGCACAGTCCCCATAGACCCGATGTGTCTAGTTTTCAAGCTCAGTACATCAGGTCTATGAGGATATGCATCATGCAGGACAGGAAATGGAAATGGGAGCTGTCACCTTGTAGTTTGCTTATCTGAAAACATTATTGAAACTGCTTATCTATCATGTTAGTCAAAAGACCAGCAGATTCATACTTTTATTTCTGTATGGTAAGCTTGCTGAGTGCTGCATAGAATGCTAATGAAGCTTTTCAGTGCATTTTCTTATGTTAATTAAGCTCTGTGTTGCACTGAGTGACTAAAACTTTTTCATAAACAGAAGTAAGAATATCTTCTAAATTTCTCGGTGGAGTAAAGGGTAGCTCATTTCAGACCCCACTTTCCTTCTAGGGTTGCCACCCAGACGGTATTTTACCGGCAGGCCGGTAAAAAATTGGCTTCTGTCCAATGTTAAGTCTATGGAGGGAATGCCATGGCCGGTATATTTTTTAAGAAAAGTTGGCAACCCTATTTCCTTCCTAGTTAGTCCACTATGGCTTACAATGCAGCTGTAGCATCATCTACAGGTCTGATCTCAGGGGAGCAGATATGCCACTGGTACACTATCAGGTCCTGATTTCCCATTAGTCCCAGTAGGCAAGTACCTAGAGCACCAGATAGAGTACTGGCCACTCTCACAGTCTAAGTTGTGGGTGTGGACAGAGCAATCCCAATACCTCTGCACCAGACACCTGCTCTGAGCATATGGTAACTAGTTTACTTTCTAGTTTATATACCCTTTACTGGTTATTAGTATATATGAGAACATTCTTGTCCCAAGCCTCTGGAGGTCTACTAAGTTCTGAGGGTGGGGGTGTCCAAATTATTTGATTTGAGTTATATACTGGGTGGGGTTAGATTGGGGTGGTGGGATTGGGAGGAGAGGAGTAGGGGTTTGCAATGAGAATGGTGAGAGAGTGGGAAGAACAGGGCAGAGAGTGACCAGAACTAGTGGTGAAGTAGACAGAGTTACACGGGAGCCCTGAGAACCAGCCTCTGTCCCTGGAGACCCAATAATTAAGTATTATATTGGGAGTCTCCTGGTCAGATCTAGAGCGTTCCCAGGTATAGTAATTAGTTAATATTTGGAATGCTAGATAGGTCTCTAGCAAATAAGGGCTTATGAACTTTTTTGAGTTTGTTTCTAATAGTCTAAGGATAGTTTCTGTGCAGGCAACAGTGGGGCTGGGGATGGGGTAATGTGATTATATGGGCACATTGGGCATCATTACTTAGTAGCACCTGAGATGCAAATCTAGACATGGCCACCAGTGAATGATAGTTGCCCTTTAAAATAAAATTGAGTTCTTATAACTTTTGAGTGACAAATCTGCTAGCAATGGGAGTACCCTTGTTTTACTCTGCAGGAAAAACCCTTCTCAGTGCACTGGAGAACTCTCTATCATTCAACATTTTAAAAGCTTTATTTAAATCAGTGTAGGCTTTGAACATTTTTATTTGTTCCCTATGGTGTAATTGGTGTGTTTCAGAACTGCACAATTTTTCTTAGTACATAGTACATCAGCTTCAGGAAATTGTTGGCACAATAAACACAATGCACTAGGACAGCAGGTTTCAAAATTGTAGATGAGACTTGGCTGAATCAAAGCTTTCTACATTTTGCTTAGAGCCAAGTTTCCTATCTATGAGTCACATCAACACTATTGACCCCTTTGCTTGAATCTGTAAAATGTCTGTGAGAATCCAAGCTGGACTGCAATTTATATTAGCAGGCAGTATTTCCATACTTGTACATGTTAAAGGCAAAGTGTGCCAGTTCTGGGGCAAACCAGTTGCTCCATGGGAGGGCAATAGACATTCCCATTGTTTTAAATTAGGGTTTTTAAAGGGGATCTCTAACCTTATTCAACATTAACTGTCATCTGTAGTGTATCTTTGTAGAAGCTGAAATCCTTTGTTTTTTTTATTTAGAACCTTTGAAGTTTCTGAGATATAAGAGGGACGTAGGCAAGTGGACTGGCACTCATTATAAAGGATGCACACCGTCTATGCATACACATTGACCTGGATGCACTTATGCACAAGAGAGATTGATATCTAGCCAGTGAGAGTGCTCCAGCTTACAGGCAGAAAGCCTTGTCATTGGAGGAGGCTGGATTGAGGGAGGGGAGCAGAGGCAGAGTGACATACTGCAGTTACAGAGTTGTACCCGCAGTCTGTCCGGAAGTAGGTGCAGGGCAGCGTTTATTCCTTTAATATTGGCCAAACAGAGCTTTAAAAAACAACATTAATACACTTTTACACATACTCGCTTATATACTCTAACTATTAAGGCTAACTTGTATAGGGGTGATACATCCTCTTTAAGGGACAGTAATACTTAATAAGTGAAAAATATATGTTGTAAGGTTTATCCCCCTGAGTAAAATAAGGGTGCTTCCACTGCTGAAAGGTGTTTTATTCAAAAGTTATTACAGCTCCAACTTAAATTTTTAAGGTGCAGTTTCATAGTGGCCTGAAATTGTATAGTGGCGCTGTTGCTACACCATCCTATGGACAGCTCTGGTCAGTTGACCAAAATTCTTTATAGGATGGTATAGCAACAGAGCCAATGTACAATTTCAGGCCACTGTGAAACTGCACCTAAAAATTTAAGTTTGAGCTGTAGTAACTTTTGATTAAAACACCTTTGAGCGGTGTGGTTACCCTTGTTTTACTCATGGGATAAACCCTAAAATATTTTTTTTTTACATTTTAAATATTACGATCCCTTTAAAGTGAACCCATCACACAAAAAACTGCATATTTTTTTGATCTACATAAAAAAATGCTTATACCTTATACCTGTCTAACTGCTGGAAGATGCTTTGTTTTAAAGATATTTAAGGTCTTTTTTAACCAGCAAGTGGAGCAATTCTTGTGATCAAAAACAGATAATTAAAATTCCTTTTGAAATAAATGGGAGTACAATGCTGTGCCACTGTGTGGGGAGAACATTGCCTAGATGAGGGAAACTCACATCTCCATATGCACTAAGAATTAGGGATGCAAGGGGAGGGGAAGCTCCCCATTAGAATACAGGGTTGTTGATCTGCTGGCGATGTGGAAGGGATGCCCTCTCTTACACATAGCCAGCAGTAGACAACTCTGAGCGCATCCTTTCTGCTTCCTCACTTGCTCAGTGGGGGAGCAGAGAAGATCCTCTCAGCACCACACACATCATTACTCCCTTAACCCTTTGAGTTCTATAGGGATGTGTATTGCATATCCCTTTTCACACTCAAAGGGTTAGAGAATTAAAATATACCAACCAGTAAACAATCATCCTCTTAGCTCTGTGTCATTTTTTTATTCATATTTGTACTGCACATCCCTATGGCACTCAAATGGTTTAGGGGTGATGATGCTGCTTATGGTGTTGAGAGGATCCTTTCTGATCACCCATTGAGCAAGTGGGGAAGCAGAGATGATGTTCTCAGACTTCAGGGTTGTCTACTGCTGGCAATATGTGAGAGAGGGCATCCCTTCCACACCACCAGCAGTATGACGTGCTTACGTAGGCGAAGTAAGGACTGTGAACTATCACAGTAGAGGCTGTTATCGAAGTTTAGTCCATGTGGCAAACAGCCACATCCTATATACTAATTTGCTAAGGATGTTTGTCAGAAGCCATCATGCGCAGTAGAGACTGCCTGAATGCACAGAATGGTGCTTTCGGGCAGTCTCTACAGTGTATGACTGTGTCGGCGGCAGGACACAGAGCAAGATCAGCTTTTTAACCCATTGAGTGCCAGTGGGGTACGCAACGCATTGCAAAGCAATGCACTGTGTACCCCTCTAGCACTCAAAGGGTTAACATCACCCGGACCTTGGCCTGTGTACAAGGGCTTTTATACTAGTTAACATATAAACCTACCCACGTACGACTGGCTCATTAACCTACATTACCATATGGAAATGGCTCATTAAGCTGCATTTCCATATGGAAATGAGCCATTGTCGAAGTTTTCAGTAAAACATCCCCATCCCCAACATTAGTGCATCTCTGCTATGATGTTTTTAATCCATTGAGTGATGTTCCTTTCAAACGTTTGTTCAGTTCATGGAGGCTGGGGACACCCAGGGACTGAGCAGGACATGTAGAGAGAGAGAGAAAGAGAGTGGGGGCATAGTCATCCTGGCAGCTCTCTAGATCTGACCCAGAAACTTTGTTTTTTATACTTAATTACCAGTTCTCCTGGGGAAGAGGCTGATTCTCAGAGTCCTGTGAGTTCCATTGTAACTCCTCAAAATTCACTGCCAGTTCTAGTCAATCTCCACCCTGTTCTTCCTACTCACCTCTCCTCCCAATCCTTCCCACTCCCTTTATGATAGAAATTGTGGTATTTGGACACTCTCACCCCCAGTCCTTAGTGGACGACCAGAGGCTTGGGACTAGAAGATTCCCAGGTAGGGACAAAGTAGCATATAAGAGGAGCAACTGCACCATAGGGAGCAAATAAAAAATCACTTTGTTTTACATGCCTCAAGAGACCTCTTTAGCATTCAAGGGGTTAATGTCCCCATTTAAATTAAAGGACATTTTCACTTGTTGCCTGTGGTACAGTTGATTTGCTCCACTGATTTTAATGGGGTTTTTAACCTCTTCAATCTGGCCAATGAGAGCGCTCCAGTTATATGCAGAAAGTCTCAGTCATCGGAGGAGGCTGGATAGAGGGAGGGGAGCAGAGGAAGAGTGACAGACTGGGGGCAGAGCTGGTAACCACAGTCTGTCTGGAATTAGGGCGCAAGGGTAGCATATATTCGTTTAATTTCAGCAAAATAGCGATTTTATAAAAAAAAAAAGAAAAACATAACATCCAGCCGCTATATTTAGACCAACATGTGTAGGGATGATAGGTCCCCTTTAACCAACCACTGATGCCATTCTATTAAAAAAAAAAAAAGAGGGGGTAGGATGTTAGTAGGGGAGCTCACTTGCTCCCTGCATTGTCTCTATTGGTCTCCTAGCCGAATCGGCTGGGAAATGAGTAGCTGGAGGGGTCCTGATGTCCCACCACGAGGTCTGATTTTTAATACAATTTAAACTTTTCACTGCCACAGATGTATCCAATGCATTGCAACCCAATCCATTGGACACCTCTCTAGCGCTCAAAGGGACAAAAAAAAACAAGGTGCGCCACATGGGCAAACCCATGGCATACACACCTGCTAGTAGAATACTAAATATCTTTTAATCCTTTGCGTGCCAGAGAGGTATTCAACACATTGCATTGCAATGTGTTAAATACCTCACAGACACACAAAGAGCTGAATGTATCCTATCACCTGAAAACAACTTTGTTTAAATGTTGTATTAGCCATTTTTTTATTTGGGAAACTAGTTTTTAATTTGTTTAGACTGGTAGATTATGTTAATTAAGGCATGCTGTGCAGGTACTTCCTGTGTTAGCCCTTTATTACTTACCCCGTTTGCTTACAGCGCTTTCAGTGCTAGGGAGGCGGGCTCACTTAAAGGGATAGTAATACTTCATTTTAACTTTATTTTATTTTGTAGGCATTAAAAAAACATGAAGAATGATATAAGTCTTATCTCTGAAACCTTTATGGTTTAAGAGATATTCACAAACAAAGTATCCCCCCCTGTTCAACCAGATCAGAAGGGAGGTGCCCAGGTAGACTGCAGAGAGGGACAATCTTCAATTAAGATAATGGAAAAAGCTGAAAAACTTGTCAAGGGGGGCAGGGCTTTCATTGTTTTCATACAAAGAAAATTGTCCCCTTCTGTTATCTGTACTGTCATACAACCAGACTGACATCTGAGAAGAGATGGCTTACACTAGGAAAAAGGGGCGGGGAGGGGAACTTTGCTTGTGAATATCTCATAAACCATAAAGGTTTGAGAGATAAGACTTATATCATTCTTCATGTTTTTTTAATGCCTACAAAATAAAATAAAGTTAAAACGAAGTGTTACTATCCCTTTAACACCATAACTACCAGGCGGTGTGCATTGAAAGGTTAAACGTTTACGTGTCAGTGAGTGAGGAGTGTAATAAACAGGAAGTGCCTGCTCAGCATGCGTTAATAAGCATAATTTACCAATTTATATAACTCAAAAACTAGTTTTTCAGATAAAAAATGGCTAATATGTCATAGGGGATTTTGAAAAGTAATAAGAGTTATAGACAACTTTCATTGTAGATTCAAAACATGAGCATAAGAGCAACTAAAGGATACATGTAATGTATTTTAATGAAGAACGAGGGTAGATAGACTGATTCGAATGTTCTGTAAACTTAAACAATGGTCAGTCTTTTTAGTGACAGTTCAGCATGCACTGTGATTTATATACAGTCAAATTTCAGGTAATACTCACTTTTTTACCTTTTTCACCTTATGTGAAGTGGGGGTGCATATTATACACAAGAAAAAACATAACACACAATATGCTGATATCTGCACCCCCCCCCCCATGATTCCCCCTACCCTCCATCTACCCACCTTCATCACGATGACCCCCACCGGAGGCAACTGGGAAAGCCGTCCAGTCGGTGGCATGCTTGCATTTGTCTTCTGCTTCTCTGTTGCACTGTGAGGACCTGAAAGTCCTGACAATGCACTAGTTTTGAAGCATAGATTCAGTATGAGGAAGTCAAAATGAGGAAGCGTGCAGCAAATGCAAGCATACCACCCGCTGGATGGATCTGCCTATTGTCCCCCATGGGGGTCATCCTGAGGGATTGGCGGGGAGAGAAAGTGTTGTGGAAGGCTGCAGTCATGGGTTCTGGGTGTTGTGGAAGGCTGCAGTCATGGGTTCATATAATACACATTTACTTCATTTGTTCCCCTACAAAAGTGGGTATAACTTACACCTCTGTGATTAGACATATTCCAGAGCTGTAATATACCTTGAGGCCTGCGCTCTTGATTGGAGTCTATGGGGAGACAAAAACAGGTTTTTGACATTACCAAAAGTTATATTGGTCCACTGTACATTTATGTTCCAAACCTTAATTTTTCCATGTCAAAGGTTCAATGACTCAGACTTAGAAGACACCTTCCCTTGCTCTTTGTACTTCCTAGTCTAAGTCCTAGTTGTCTCTGTCCAAGACTCTCCAAGAATTAGAGTGCAAAGAAATGTGCTTTCTCCACCATGCAGGCAAATCGTTTATAATATATATGATATCTTATAGCAGACCTGTCACCTAAAGAAAAGTTTTGTTCATTTTCTATATGTTGTGCTTGCCATTTTATTATAACATAAATAATCTGAAAACTGTACCTTTATTTGTTGGAGACACTGTGTGGCACTTTATGCAAATGATTTTATCTGTTGGGCCAATGTGACCACACTCTGTGCTATGAATGAATCTTAAGCAGACTCTGAGGCCAATTCTAATAGCACAGAGAGCAATACATCTGACTGAACTAATTAACATATTATGTCACACTGTGCAATCAAAACTTATAGCTTAGTTTCTCAAATCAATGTATTTTGTTTTTATATAACTTGATCATTATTAATTATTAGTGTTTGTTTAACCTCTTGGATGTGTTTCATCTCTTATACGTTGCTCTGCAATGTGTTGGAGAAGTCTCAGTCATCCAAGTGGTTGATATCTGTGGCCATAAACCAGACTACTGAGTACACACTTTAACATCCACATATAAATTAGAATTAGTTTTGATGCAGTACAGCTACAAATGGCCCTTACTGACACTGTCCATACCATTCTTTCACTGAATGAATCTTAGAAAATGTTGCAATAACTATACTTATTAACACTAGTTTAAATTTAATTATAACCAGTTGTGAAAAAAATATGGGAACAAATCCAGAGTAATTTTTGGTCTGGTTTCATTTGGCATGTCTTTGTAGGAAACAGAGAACAGCCTATAAATAAACTATGTAAGTGTTAGACCTAATTCACATGAAATACTTTATTCCTGCATTGTTAATGCTGCACTGCATGTAGCCTTATGAAACAGATTATACCCAACAGTGCTGTTAATATCAATTATTTTCTTCTTATGTAATATACCCTCATGCAGCATTCTGCAACTTTGATGTGCTCATGAGTTTGGCAACTCCAGGTTTAAAGCGGAACTTTCCCCTAAGCACAAATTTGCTTTAATCCACTTATTATACCGATTCTAACTGTGCTGTTTTTTTTTTGTTGTTTTTTTTTAAAACACGGTAGAAATTAAGTTTGAGGGTTAATTTTTTCCCTCTTCTCCTCATTCTGATAAGCACCATCTTGCCGATGAGAATACAGGAGATCCTCCTCCCCGCTGGTCTGTCAGTAAGCTGGAGCACTCTCATTGGCTAGATATCGATCTCTGCCAATGAGAGTTCTTCAGCTTACTGACAGACCAGTGGGGAGGAGGATCTCTCCTGTATTCACATTGGCACAAATTGTGCCGATCAGAATGAGAAGACGTCAAGAGGGAAAAGGTAGACCTTCAAACTTAATTTCTAGTGCATTTTTTTTTTTTTTAAAAACAAAACCCAGCACAGTTAGAATCGGTATAATAAGTGGATTAAAGCAAACTTGTGCTTAGGTGAAAGTTCCGCTTTAAACATACCTGATCTTCACAGACGCCTATGGGACACAGTGTAGATCGTTCACATGCAAGACACTGGAAATTGTGATACCTCTCATAAGCTCCTGCTCACATGGGCATTGGCCAGTGATATATAGGTCCTGCTCACATGGTCCAGCATTGTGCACATCTCTGTTAGGCAAAAAGAATAGCTGGGAGAATGTGGGACATCTGAGATAAATAAGAGGGACACTTTGGCATGACCTAAAGGGGGCATATTCAGATTTCCCTGGTGAACATAGCCTTAGAAAGACATTACTAACCCAGCTATGGATAAGATTTACTAGTAGTTTTATTCACATAAATTAATAGATGTTTATACTGTTTACACATGTTGCCCTGATTAATTCAATATCTATATAAGTCAAAGGAGAACTAACAGCTCTTAAAGGGATAGTAATACTTGAAAATAATTATATTGTAGCCCTTAAAAAACATGAAAAATGATATAAGTCTTATCTCCCAAACCTTTATGGTTTGGGAGATATTCACAAGTAAAATAAAGTTCCCCTTTCCTGGCTGTTTCAGCCAAGTCTGCCATCTAGTGGACAGATTTGGAATCTGGTCCACAGATCAACGGGCAGCTCTTTAGCAGTGCCGAGATCACGATCTTTAAAAAGAACTGCTTAATTGGCATACCTCCCAAGTGTCCCTCTTTAAGAGGGACAGTCCCTCTTTTAGACCCAAATCCCTCTGTCCCTCTTTCCCACCTTGATGTCCCTCTTTTTAGGAAATCAGATTGTGTGGTGTGTATATAAATGTATCACACTGCTCTAAAGAAATACAACTCACATTATTGTTAGTTTAAACATCCATATATGTGTTTATAAATGAGTCTGTGTAAATAAAATACTTTGGTCTTGTTATAAGTCATTTATTAGGTTATACAAGGAGCTGTCAAAAGGTCATGAAATAGCTTAAAAATTCTCGGTAATGCCCCGCCCACCAGCCACACCCCCAGCAACACCCCTAAAACACAAGTGTCCCTCTTTGGCAATCTGAAATGCTGGGAGGTATGAATTGGAATTGTGTACAAAGTGTGCCTGGCTTGCAAGCACACTTTGTAGACCATTCCAATGAAGAAAATATTTTTAAAGATCGTGATCTTGGCACTGCTGAAGAGCTACGGCCGGTCAAGGGACTGGATTCAAAATCTAAAGGCTAGAGCAGTGACGTCACTCCAGGGGAAACTTTACTTGTGAATATCTCCCAAATCATAAAGGTTTAGGAGATAAGACTTATATCATTTTTCATGTTTTTTTAAGGGCTACAATATAAAATAAAATTATTTTCAAGTATTACTATCCCTTTAATAATACCCTCCTGCTTCCCTCCCTATGACCAGAAAATCCTAAGGGCCCCTATGAATTTTGCCCTTGTGCCTTTGTTCAAGATACTATATCTTACCCTTTTGCGTTGCAATGCATTGGATACCTCACTGGTACTCAAAGGTTAAATCAGTTCCGGATGTCATGTTCACGGAGGCGGACATGACAGTTGCTGGCAGTTTATTTCAAACTGAAGTGGGCAGCGTGCATGAGCCTTGTAATATGCTAGGAACAGAGGTGTGTGCAACACATTGCAAAGCAAATAGAAATAGAAATTCCAATTAATTGGACCTTATTTTGCAGCTGCATGTCCTTCAATATTAATACCTTTTTTTCTGAATTTCCTATATCACCAATGCAGTATTTTCGTCCCATGTGCCCCTAGTCTAGGCACTCTAGCTCCTCCCATAACTACACACCCATTCGTCACATGACCACGCCCCCTCTCTCATCCACAGTTTCATGACACAGTGAATACCATTTGCCCACAGCAAGCAAAGACAAAGAAAAAACGCTTTAACTCCTTGGTTGATAGAGAGATCTCCAACGCATTGCTTTGCAATATGTTGGAGATCTCTCTAGCATTCAAGGGGTTAAAAAATAGCCTGTAAAGGGGTGTAAAACTGGTGCAGGGATAATGAGATTGCTCTGGCCACACCCACAACTCAGAATGTGGGTGTGGCCAGCACAGCTAAGGCACCCTCAATATTTGGAGCTCTAGGCAGTAGCCTCCTCTGCCTATTGGGAAATTGGGCCCTGGATATTGCTTTAACCCATTGGGTGCAAGAGGGGTCAGAAACATTGCTTTGTAATGTATTTCATGAAAATGCGAGTGCAAATATTCAAGCATGGTCTCTCATAGAAAAGCAAATTGTATTTTGGCCATAATTGTCCCATGGATTGTGTTCATATTTTTGGCAATTTTATTATATACTATGCTTACAAGCATGCAATTTGTTTCTGGACACTGAATTTTCAAGTAGAACTTTTCTGGATGAACTAATCTGGTTTACTTTATGTATATGATGTATCTTTTCATCCACTAACTTCAGAATGCAATGTGTTGTGCACAAATCTGGCCCTTACAGAGTTAAATATGACATAAGAACCCCAGCAGCTATATAAGGGTTCCACATCTACTAATGTTAGCTCTTTTCTGATTCACAGCCAGTTGGGTTTGTCAGTTTTGACAGTCGGTCAGAAGCAGAGGCTGCCAAGAATGCATTAAATGTAAGTTACATTTTGGTGTATTTTATCACACTGCTTATAGTCCATTTTTATGGGAAAAAGGTGCTATGTTAAAAGTATTATTGATATAGAAAGGGGACTTTTGTGGGGGATAACATATGCTTTGTTTATTAAGAAATAAGTAAATAAAGGGCATCAGTTGCAATAACAAATTAGCTATATGATGTTTTATTGAACAAACATATATATATATATATATATATATATTGTAGCTTTTTTTCTGCTGAATAAAACAAGTATATCCCTACTTCTCAGAGATAATTCATTCAATCTTATAACACATATTTGTTAGTGACCACTAGCTGGCGCTGTATCAGTAGGTCCTATGGATAATTTCTATCATTGGCTGTAAAACACTCCAAACACTGAAAAATAGAGACATTGGGGGGAGATGCACTAAAGTGTGATAAAGAGGCGATAACATGGAGATGACTCCAATTCCTATTTTATTCTACAGAGCCTATGCACTAGGACAGTGCTTTCCAAACTGTGTGTCGCGACACGTTAGTGTGTCGGCTGCAGTGTGTAGGTGTGTCACAGGCAAAGGTACCGTTTACACAGCGCACGATTGTCATTCAACCCAAGCACGAGCTACACTGGGAGCTGAGATAAAATACTACTACTTGGTTGCATTTACACAGCGGGAGATTGCCTCCATGTGCTGCATACAGCTGGAGCACCACAAAAGATTTGTAACAGCTGGAGTGCCTCTGTGTGCTGCATACATAATATGTATGCAGCACACGAAGGCACTCCAGCTGTTACAAATCTTTTGGCGGTTCAGCTGTTAAAGGGATAGTAATACTTAAGTATTACTAATCCCTAGAGCAAAGTACTACTTAAAAAAAAGTATTGCCCCAGTATAATCTCTCAAACCTTTATGGTTTGAGAGATGATCTCTCCTAAAGTTGCCCCCTCCCTCCCCCTTCCCCGTAGTCAGAATTCTAGCTGACTGCAGGGAAGAGAGTCGTACGACTTTCAGGCGGCTCTCCAGCACAGCCGGATCGCGTTACTAAAAAAGAAAACTTTCACTGAAGTGGTCTTCTACGTGTGCTTGGCTTGCAAGCACACATAGAAGACCGTTTTAGTGAAAGTTTTTTTTTTTAGTTAACGCGATCGCGGCTCTGCTGCAGAGTCGCCTGATGATCTCTGACTGGATTTCCCTGAGTCATCTAGAATGCTGAATACGGGGAAGGGGGAGGGAGAGGGCAACTTTAAAAGCGATCATCTCTCAAACCATAAAGGTTTGAGAGAGGACACTGGGGGCAATACATTTTTTTTAAAGGGATAGTAACACTTAAAATGTAAAAAAAAATATGTTGTAGGGTTTATCCCCCTGAGTAAAACAAGAGTACTCCCACTGCTGAACGGTGTTTCATTCAAAAGTTATTAATTTTCAAAGTTGAATTTTTTAGGTGCAATATCACAGTGGCCTGAAATTGTACAGTGGCTCTGTTGCTACACGATCCTATGGACAGCTCTGGTCCCGGGACAATAAATCTCCACAGGATGGTGTAGTAACAGCACCACAGTACAATTTCAGGCCACTGTGATATTGCACCTAAAAAATTCAACTTTGAAAATCAATAACTTTTGAATGAAACACCTTTCAGCAGTGGGAGTACACTTGTTTTACTCAGGGGGATAAAGCCTGCAACATATATTTTTTTTTTACATTTTAAGCATTACTATCCCTTTAAGTAATACTTTGCTATAGGGATTAGTAATACTTAAGTATTACTATCCCTTTAAAATCTTTTGAGATGCCACCTCCTCTATACCTCTGCCCTCTCTTTGGGCTGCCAGGCTGGAGTGACCCTGTGCGCTGAGGCTGCCTGTCACATGGCTGCTGCTTCTGCTTGTGGTGCCCATGAGGCGGGAAAGACGGACAGTACTTCTAAAATCAGTTATGCGCTATCTATTTAATAATGCGACATGAGAATCTTGCGCTTATATGTAGGGAAACATTCTCATGTCGCCAATTTAAAAACCACACAACATGCTTAATGCCTTCCGCAGTATGAATGAAAGGTTTTCATGAGATATGTCCCCATACATCTCGTTATTACAATTTATGGATGTGTCCGTATCTCTTATAAGGGATTATTAGTTTACCCTCCGGTTTGCTAGCAAAACTGAATTACTGTGTCATGAAATGATGCATGTCTAAAAAGGGTGTCACCAACATGAAACGTTTGGAAAGCTCTGCACTAGGATCTCCAGAGTTGGAGAAATCTTAGTTCATAGACTCTATAGAATAACATAGGATCTGGAGAAGCGATATAACTGAAGAAGTTATCTCTACATTATCACCTCTTTATCACCGCTAAGCACATAACCCCCTTATTACGAGATGTAATATATTTTGAGTAAAGAATCTCTCAGCTGTGGGAGCAGGGGGTTTTCTCAGCAGGAGAAGACATTTTTTCATTAAACCATGGCCTAACAGAGAGATGTTTAATGAATTGCTCCGCAATACATTCAGAAAGTCTCTGGCACTCAATGGATAAAATTACACTATTCTTGTAAGTCAAGGGTGGCTGCAAAAGGTAAAATCTTCTAAAATTGTTAGAAAAATTGTAAGGCCATTTAAGGGCAATTATACATATATAAATAAATACATATTTTAATTTATTTAACACATTAACTTACTTGGGTAGAAGTTCTTTATATAGTAGTCTGCTATATATGTTTGTATATGTCAAGGGTTGAAAACCTGTGGCCTTCCATCTGTTTCTGGACCACAAATCCTGCAGTAGCTGGAGGGCCTCAGATTGCCTACTCCTGGTATATATAGCATTGAATATGCATTTGGCTCTGTTATTAAGGTTCATTTTTGTCTGCTTTTGAATTGCTGCAGCAGTTCCCATACTGAGTCCTGCAGTGGCGTAACTATAGGGGTCGCACCTGCGACAGGGCCCGTGCACTCCAGGGCCCCGTCCTCCCCCTGCGACCTCTCCGCCTGGTGCCCAGTGGCACTGTTTCTACACCATCATGCAGAGATTTATGGTCATTTAACCAGAGCTTTCCATAGGATGGTGTAACAACAGCACCACTCTACTGTTTCAGGCCACTGTGATACTGCACCTACTTTGAGCTGAAATAACTTCTCGGCAAAGTGAGTATCCTTCTTGAACTCAAGAGGATAAACCCTACAATATATATATTTTATTTACATATTAAGTATTACTATGCATTGAACACACCTCTGGTTGTTAAAGGGTTATTCAGTAACTGAAATTCAACAGAGCATTACAGAGGTGTAGATCCACAGACTTTATCGATATACCCAAACGGAAGCTCCTAGCACAGGGAGGAATGATTGGAGGTTCAATGGATTATGTGATGAGCAACACTGTTGGGTTTCCACATCATTTATTACCAAAACTATAGGGTTCCACAACAGCAAAAATGTCAGAAGTGTTGGTTTATAACTCCCGCTCTTATTGATCCTACAACATATATATTTTTGAAGCATTCTAAAATGTACCTGGCCTGCTAGTTACATCTGTTTAAGAGTACCGTTCCAGTAGTGTAAGTACATGTAATCTACAGATGCTGTGCAGATGCACATTTCTACTAGTGATTTATTGAACACTATTCACTTTACAGTCAACGTCCTTGTGCAAGGTTAGTTTTTCTCTGGCAACACTTCATGTCCTTGAAACATCCAGAGTCACTGTGTCAATTCGTTCCAGAATCTGGCTTTACAAATATCCACTTACTCTCCTGGAAGACTGTAATTATGGTTTTGGCCCACAGAGCCCACACATATCCTACCCACAATTGCTTGCAGGTGCTTTCCTTGCGTCACAACACTCAGATTAATTTTCAAGAGGAAAGAGAGAAATGTAAAAGCCCTATAACATGCATCATTTTTCACTTAGCACATTGGTTAAACTCTTAGAATGGATTTGTGAGTGTTTCGTCTGAATTGATTTGTAGTAAATTCAATTAAACTGCTTTAGTAAGAGAGCTACGTTAGAAAAAAAGGAAAAAACTGTACTATAAGCCAATGTTAAAGTTCTTAGTTGAAAAGAAAAAAAAAAGCCAGGAAATTCAAGGTTACGGTTTCAATCAACTTACTAACACTGGACAGTTCAAGTTTAAGATTTTGTGAACATTCATTTTGCATCTTCCAAAGAGGCATTTTTTTAATATAGGGCACTTTGAAGCCCTGGACTATATAGGTATCTTAGTAAAAATATGTGGATTGCATAGGACTCTTAGTAAAAAGTCCTGGATTACATAGAGAACTTAGCCCTGGACTTCATAGGTCTCATAGAAAGAATAAAACCCTGGACTACAAAGGGTTCTTAGTAAAAAGCCATGGACTACATAGGTCTCTTAGTAAAAATCCCTGGACTACATAGGTCTCTTTGTAAAACACCCTGAATTACATAGGGCACTGGGCTACATATGGTGCTTATTAAAAAGCCCTGGACTACATAGATCTCTTACTAAAAAGCCCTATATTGCATAAGGTGTTAGTAAAAAGTCTTGCACTTAGTAAAATGACCAGGACTACAAGAGCCCTTAGTAAAAAAAAAACTGAACTATATAGGGCTCTTAGTAAAAAGTGAAGGACTACATAAGGTCCAAAGTAAAAGTCTATGGACTACATAAAGCCCTTAGTAAAAAGCCCTGGACTACATAGATCTCTTATTAAAAAGCCCTATATTGCATAGGGTGTTAGTGGTAAAAAGTCCTGTACTCCACAGAGCACTTAGTAAAATGGCCAGGACTACAAGAGCCCTTAGTAAAAAAAACAAAAAAAAAACAGAACTATATAGGGCCCTTAGTAAAAAGTGAAGGACTACTTAAGGTCTGAAGTGAAAGTCTATGGACTGCATAAAGCCCTTATTAAAAAGCCCTGGACTACACAGGGTTTTTATTGAAAAACCCTGGACTACATAAACCCTTCACTAAAAAGTGCAGGATTACTTAGGACGTTTGGTAAAAAAAAACAAAAAAACAACTGTAGTGTTTAGTAAAAAGCTATGAACTACATATGTGCAAACCTGGGAACTTTCTCATTTTTAGACCCTGGAGAGGGCTCATCTGCTGCAGACAAGATGATGTCAATAACATGATTATCTTCATAAAAGGGGAAGGGCATAATCAGGTGGTGGAGCTTAGGTGTAATTGTTTAAGTGGGTGGGAAGTGGGCAGAACAGGGTGGGAAGGAGGAGAAATTCACCACTGCCAGACAATCAGCCTCTGCCCCTGGAGGCCCGGTAATTCAGTCTGAAAACTGATGTCTCTGGGGCAGACCCAGAGAGTTCCCAGGTATGCATATGTGTCTTAGTAAAAAGCCCTAGATTAAATGGTTATTTTACTAAAAATCTCTGGATTACATAGAGCGCGTAAAAAAAGCCCTGGACAACTCAGAGCCCTTAAAAGGAAGTCCTGGATTACATAGGGACCTTAGTAAAAAAGCCCTGGACTACATAGATCTCTTAGTAAAAGCCCTGGCCTAAATCGGGTGTTTAATAAAAAGCCTTGGACTACTTTGGATAATTAGTAAAAAGCCATGGCCTACATAGGGTGCTTAGTAAAAAGCCTTAAACTACATTGGGCCCTGTAAAAAGCCCTGTACTACACAGGACCCTTATTAATAAGCCCTGGACTTATTAATAATAATAATTAGTAAAAAGCCCTGGATGCATATGGCCTGTGGTAAAAAAAAAAAAAAAAAATCCTGGTCTACGTAGGGCTCTTAGTAAAAAGCCCTTAGTGATTGTAATGGGAGACTTGAAACCTTATGTTAAAGAAAGTGGAGAAATCAATTGAAATCACAGGATCACATACCTCCCAACATTTCAAATGGCCAAAGAGGGACACTTGTGTTTTATGTGGTGTTTCTGGGTGTGGGGCTGGTAGGTTGAGTATTTTTAGTTTACTTTGTGACCTTTTGACACAAGGATTTAGAGCAAGACCTAATTATTTTATTTAAACAGATTAATCTACAAACACATATGCGGAAGATTAACTAAACATTTATGTGAGTGTTATTGCTGCGGAGCAATGTGATAGACTAATATACACACTACTCACTCGTCCTAAAAAGAGGGACACCAGGGTAGAAAAGAGGGACAGGGAGATTTGGGTCTCAAAGAGGGACTGTCACTCCTAAAGAGGGACACTTGGGAGGTATGGGATCACCAAGGACCCCCTATTCTGCTCCCCTGCTGATCTGCTTGAACTCATAACGCACGCAAACACTCACTTTTTTATGTCACATATTGCCGCTACTTGCCCACCCTAAGCTGCTGTGATGCATGTGCAAAACATCAGGTAATGACAGTCATCTCAGATCTTGGTCATATGGGGAGTGAAATAAAGGCATCTACATAGAGAGGGTCCACTGCTGCCCTTTACCTAGTTGGAATGCTAGGCTCTGCATACAAACTGTCCTTGTGATGTGAGTAAAGCAGGGGCTTTGATCTGAGAGAGGAAGGGAGCTGTGTTTGTTGACCTCATTGCAGTACATTCCTGGGAGTTAATTCATCTACTGACATGCCTCATTAACCATGCTCTGCAGTATGTTTTATGTATGTTTGTTTAATGTACTGTATGTCCACAAACATTTCAGTGACAGGTGAATGCAGCACAAGGACAACAAACTCTGCTCCTTTTCCTCTTATAAGTTCCTGCTTTAAAGGGTTAGTAATGTCTTTTTACAATAAAACGTGATATCCTATATAATAATTCGCTAAGTGTGTGTTTGTCAGAAGCCATCATGCGCAGTAGAGACTGCTGTGCGCCCTGCAGTCATGTGCATTACAGATTGCCTGCGCCGCGGCTGATAACGGAGGAGGGCCCAGCTCTGTATCAGCCACGGAGCGGGCAGTCTCTACTGTGCATGACTGCACCACGGCCGTTGCTGGGTGTCACTGTGGCCCATGTACACGGGCTCTTCAACTAGTTGTAGATATTACAAAAATAAACTAACTGATGCAAGTCCCGTCTTGCAAACCTTTATAGTTTGAGAGATATATGATAAAGTTCCCTCCTCCCTCCCATTTCACAGACTTCAGCTGTAAAGCTGACAGAAGGAGATCCTGGTCCTGGGACTGGCTGGCGGCTCTTCAGCAGAGCCCAAATAACTCTTATCTAAAAAGAAATACTTCATTGGAACGATCTACAAAGTGTGCTTGCAAACCAGGCACACTTTGTAGACCATTCCATTGAAGTATTTCTTTTTAGATAATGCTATTTCGGCTTTGCTGAAGAGCCTCCATTGAGTCGCACGACTCGAATCTCCTTCTGTCAGCTTTACATCTGACGTATGTGAAAGGGGAGGGGGGAACTTTATCATCATACATCTCTCTAACTATAATTGTTTGAGAGATGGGACTTGCATCAGTTAGTTTATTTTTGTAATATCTCCAATATTCAGTTTCACTGTAAAAAGACATTACTAACCCTGTAATTCCAACATGAGAACAGTTTGCATATAGACTAGTGCTGGCTGGCTGTTTTGGAGCGAGCAGTGCTTTGTTCCTCTGCAGGCAGTGAGACTGGCAGTGAGTGACTTATCTGGTGTATTTGTATTGTGTGAAAGAGGTGTGTGTGTGAGAGTTGAGTGTGTTTGTGTGAGGGTGCCTGATTACACACACATTTTCAAGCATCTGGGTAACTGTGCTATTAATTTAGGTGCAGGTAATATTTTGTATCAAGACATTAGTATGTTTGTTCCATTAAAATATGCACAATTGCAAGTAGAACAGAAATTAATATTTTATAAAAAAACTGATGTCCACTTTCATGTCACCCTAAATCTTTTTTATATATTCTCTAGTTTGTCTTTATTTCTTGCAATAAAATTCATATGTATATGTTATATTTTCATTTAATAACTAAACACAAATAATTCACAGTTGCATTTGTATTCTGTTTTTAAAATTGATGCTTATGCCCCTATGAGGCATAAAGGAGCATTAAAGGGGAACTACCACCTCTTCAAGAATTTAACTTCAATAAATCCCCATCTGACGACTAGCAGCTTAGTAGCGCTAGTCGCCAGAATTATTACCTTATTCCAAAGAAATGTGCATTGTTCTGAGGCTGACAGCAGGACAGATCGTGGACATCTTGCCATAATGACGTCCGCGCCCCTGCGCTGTCAGTCCCAGCCGGGTCTAGGAGGCGTTGCTAGGAGACAGCCGGCTCCAGAAGGGACTGACAGCGCAGGCGCATGTACGTCATTATGGCAAGATGGCCGCAATCCATCCTGCTGTCAGCCCCAGAACAATGCACATTTCTTTGGAATAAGGTAATAATTCTGGCGATTGGCGCTACTAAACTGCTAGTCGCTAGATGGGGATTTATTGAAGTTAAATTCTTGAAGAGGTGGTAGTTCCCCTTTAAACATTTTTATGACAAAAATGTTATGTGGTTTTCCTGCTGAGTAAAAAAAAAAAGAGAACTCCCATTGTTTTGAAATTTTTCTGTCGAAAGTTATTCCACCTCAAACTGGTCTCCAAAAGGCAATGTTTTGGGAGAGTTTGAGTCATTGACTACAGCTCTGCATAGTAAGTGACTGAATCAGAACCACCTGGTGACAACACTAGAAAATGGTTGTTTAATTGGAAAACAAAAAATGAGCTTAATAACTTCGAATAAAAATTATCCCAACTGCGAAATACAATATTTTTTCATAAAAAAGTTAATTACCCCATTAATTAGAAGAACTAGTTCAATTCTGGGTCAAACCAACTGCACCATAAAGGACAAATAAAAATTCCCATAAATTTAAAAGGAGTTCATATAAGTATATTTTTAACTTGCCTTACCAGTGTAATCATAGATTATTTTTCCCTTATAAATAACATTGTGGGCTCTTAATTGCTCACATGTATGAAGATTGGTGTCCTTTTAAAATGTCTAATGTAGCAATATGAACCACACCTAAACCAGGTCCCCATAGCCCTGTTAACATGGGTGACATTAGAAATGCTTTTCTAATAATAAGCTAATCACCTAAAAATAACAGGTGGCCTGCTGTAGGTCTGTTCACATGGGTAACTATTACTTCACTTGGCACAGCTTAAAGGGATAGTAGTAACTGTTATAAAATAGTTCACAGAGTCTTCTTTATATTAAAGCTAACACACTGCGCTATGTGTAGGAGCTAACTTGTTTCTAGTTCAAAAGTTACGAAGTGGAGCAAGATCCCCCCATCCGCCCCTTCTGGCCGCCTCCCACTGAATGTCTAATCCAGTCGCTGGACGAATGCAGCAAGGGACAAACTTCAGTAAGTATAAGGAAAATCCTGCCCCCCCCTTGACAAAGGAGGGCAGGATTTCCCTTTGCATACTGAAGTTTGTCCCTCGCTGCATCCGTCCGGACCACAGAGATCTGCAGAGTGATGTAGCCAGAAGGGACTGGCAGGGGAGCCTTCTCCAATTAATAACTTTTGCACTACAAATGAAAAAAATCATACACTTAGAGCAATGTGTTAGTTTTAATATAAAGAACTATTTTATAACATATATTACTGTCCTTTTAAGCAGCATACTACAACTTTTGGACTTTCTAAGCAGAAAGCAGGGAAGTTGCAGCATGTAAACATACCTCCCAAGTGTCCCTCTTTAGGAGGGACAGTCCCTCTTTTAGACCCAAATCCCCCTGTCCCTCTTTCCCACCTTGATGTCCCTCTTTTTAGGAGATCAGACTGTGTGGTGTGTATATAAGTATATCACATTGCTCCACAGCAATAAAACTCACATTAATCTTCATTACATGGGTTTATACATTAGTCTGTGTAAATAGAAAACCTTTGCTCTTTTTAGAAGTCATTTATTAGGTTACACAAGGAGGTACCAATAGGTCATGAAATAGCCTAAAAATTATTGTTAATGCCCCGCCCACCAGCCCCACCCACAGCAACACCCCTTAAAACACAAGTGTCCCTCTTTGGCAATCTGAAATGTTGGGAGGTATGTGTAAATTGTTTACTTGACTGGTTTAGTAGTTTGTGACACTTACTGCAACAGGCCATTCAATGGTAGTACACAAGTGCACCAGTCATACTTGTTTCACTGGTGCCAATGTGGTTCAGCCATCTGGCATCACCCACTCCCACAACAGGATGGCCAGTGAAATTCATGGACAGGATTAATAAGTAAACAAATTATTGTAACAAAGAAGCATTGGGGCCACAATCCAGGTGCTCATGTAAACCATGCCTAAATGAGAAGTCAGTTGTAAGTACACTGATCTTTGAAGAGAGTGATAGCAACTGTGAGCTTACACTCCATGGAATGAGAATAATTTGTACATCTACTTCACTTAAGGGATCAGTAAACTTTTTTTTTTATGTAAATGCATGTATTGTAGGAAATTTCCAGCCTGGTAAAACAGTGGTACTCACAATGCTGAGATGCATATTTCCAGAGGTATTATAGTTTAAACATAACATATAGGTTTTCATCAAAACCTTTGCTGTCCTTTTAAAGTGGATTTATAACTATAAGGCTGGTGAGATGATTCATTTGGTTAATGCACCAGCTGTTGAACCTCTTCAATCCAAAAGGTCGCGGGTTCTAGTCTTGGCAAGGTCAACTCAGCCTTTCACCTCTCTGAGGACATTCTTGTAAACAAAAGACAATCTCAATGTATTCTTCCTGGTAAAATACTTTCACAAAAAAGTATATTCAATTTGTTTAACAGAAACACTTACCTTTGTATGTGTCCTTTATACAGCAATCAGATATATCAGATATATACCTTTTTTCTTTAGAAGTATTGTAGTGTATAGATGAACAAAGTTATTTGACTGTGCAAATGCTCACATGGTTCTCAAGGGACAATCTATGTGACTTTGCTCTTTTGGTTATCTGATTCAGACTTTTGAAAACATATTGCTTGTTGTGAGAAAGTGTTTACTAACTATAATGAACCTCTGATGATGCATTCAACTGCAGACTAATGAAAATCTAATATATCCATGGGGGCGGACTGACCATACGGGCATTCGGTCACGGACTGAGGGCCCGTGACCGAAGGGGGCTCACCGCTTCTTCCAGCGCTGCTCAGCAGCTCTCCAAGAACGGCCGCCAGCGCGCCGTTCTAGTAATACAGAGCGCTGGGAGATGACATCATCTCCCAGCCTCTGCATTACTAGAGGCGTGCGGGACTTTGCACAGTATTAAGCCACGCCGCTAGACCACCAGGGATTGGAGGTAGGGGCAGTGTGGAGATGAAGGGGTATGGTGGAAGGGGCGATGTGGAGATGAAGGGGCATTGTGGAAGGGGCATTGTGGAGTTGAAGGGGGCATTGTGGAGATGAAGAGGGCATTGTGGAAGGGGCATTGTGGAGATGAAGGGGGCATTGTGGAGTTGAAGGGGGCATTGTGGAGATGAAGGGGGCATTGTGGTAGGGGCATTGTGGAGATGAAGGGGGCATTGTGGAAGGGGCATTGTGGAGATGAAGGGGGCATTGTGGAGATGAAGGGGGCATTGTGGAAGGGCATTGTGGAGATGAAGGGGCAATGTTGAAATTTCTGTAGGGGGCCCAGACCTCTTTTTGGACCAGGGGCCCTGGGTCCTGTCAGTCCGCCCCTGATATCCATATACAGTATATACTCAGCTGCTACCTAGTTTGTTTTTTTAACAAATTAAGAGATATTTTTTCCTAGGGCAAAGTTCCTCATTAGGTTTTTGTGTCTCTGTCACTCTTCATAGATATGAATGTGATGTTTCTGTCCGTAGTAATGATCCTCTGGATTTCTGCATTCTCTTATATTAATGAGTAACTTTTGAAATAACTGACGTGTAAAACTTTATTCAAAAACAGACAACTGATAATTTTCCGGCTAACAGGTGATTTAGGTCTTGGGCCATGTGCACAACATAAAGCAGAAAAATGATCTGGCAAACCAAATGCACCTTTGAAGACAAATACAAATTCCCCTTGATTTAAATGGGGCTTTTAGGCCATTAACGCTTTGAATGAAAGAGAGGTATCCAACGCATTGCAAAGCAATGGTTGGATACCCCTCTGGCACTCAGAGGGTTAAATGCATTGATTTAAATGGGCTTTTAACTTTTTGAGCTAAAGAAGTCTCCAACCCAATGCGTTAGAGACTTCTCTAGCACTCAGTGGGTTAAAACCCCCATTTGAATAAATGGTGCAAACCATCAGCACCACAGGGGACAAATAAAAATTCTCATTCATTTAAATGGGAACTTTAACCCTTGAATATTAGTGAGGTCGCCAACACATTTAAATAAATCTGTTTTAATTGTCCCCTGTGTCAGAATTGGTTTTCACAGAATTGATCCTCTTACATTTGTGCATATGCCCCTATGTCTACTTCTCTGCTGCTTCCCACATGACCCACCCCTCTCTAGGTGATACTACCAGTCTCCATGAATGGAACAAATGTTTGAAAGGAATTTAAAGGGATAGTAACACTTCGTTTTAACTTTATTTTATTTTGTAGGCATTAAAAAAACATGAAGAATGATATAAGTCTTATCTCTCAAACCTTTATGGTTTATGAGATATTCACAAGCAAAGTTCCCCTCCCCGCCCCTTTTTCCTAGTGTAAGCCATCTCTTCTCAGATGTGGATCAGGTTGTATGACAGTACAGATAACAGAAGGGGACAATTTTCTTTGTATGAAAACAATGAAAGCCCTTCCCCCCTTGAAAAGTTTTTCAGCTTTTTCCATTATCTTAATTGAAGATTGTCCCTCTCTGCAGTCTACCTGGGCATCTCCCTTCTTATCTGGTTGAACAGGGGGTGGATACTTTGTTTGTGAATATCTCTTAAACCATAAAGGTTTCAGAGATAAGACTTATATCATTCTTCATGTTTTTTTAATGCCTACAAAATAAAATAAAGTTAAAATGAAGTATTACTATCCCTTTAAAGGCAATATCAGATAAGGTTAATGTTCTCAACTGTGTCTAAAATGTACTCACATACAGTATAACTGGTCATAAATTGTATCAAGAAAGAAGTCTTGTTAAATAAAGGTGGAACCAAATCTGTGTGGTTGAGAGGAGCGATCAAGTAGGGGCAGTGATAATGGAACATATATTATTGATCTCTTTGGACTCATTCACTGAATGCTTACTTAACAAGGAACTTTTTGCCTGTAGTAAGTGACACCTGGTAGACAGAGGTTTTTCACCAAAACAAATTCACAGTAAGAAAATCAATCCAGGGTAATGGTAATAAAACCCATTGATGGATTTAGGATGCTTTGGGCCCCAGACGCCACCCAATCCATGGACCCCTCTCGCTTCTAACTGCCTCAATGACTTCTGTATGAGTCCATGTAGGCAGCCATGTGTTCTTCCCCATGCATATATGATAATCCATCACTGCTGATGATCAGATAGTAAGGATATACCTGCTTAAATATAAGTTGCTCCTTTAGCTTTTATTTTATATTGATTAACCTATGTTAGTCTTAAAACTTGGCCTATTGAATATTCCTGGGATCCAGGAAAGGCTTAAAATGGAGACTTCAAGTCCTAGCACAATTTTTATGAAATATAGCATCTCTATATTTTTTACAGTGCACTCTAGAGGACGGATTTTGGATAATTATTCTGTTACATTGTATTGGAGAGTTGAGTCACTGACAGCAGCTCTGAGTAGAATGTTATAGTAACAGTCTTATCATAATACCTGGGAACTTATAAAATTACCTGGCCCTGAGATCTTGTAAATATTAACCCTTACATTTCAGATAATATAGATTATTTGTAATATGTTCCTGCTCACTGTAATAGAGAAGCACTCCAATCAGTTCTCCAGGAGCCAATAATATACAACTTAAATATATCACTGCAAGGTATAATTGGTATGGACTTGTTAACACTGTGGTAGAGCCCTGAAACCTAAACACAATTGTTCTGCCACAAAATGTCTTGGCAACTTCCATTATCTGTGAAATCTACCAAAAGAAGTCCATGGCAGTTTCATTATGGTGCAAAACAGAGATGAGTGAAAGGAAGATTCAGTTTGAGGACTGATTTTATGAATACTGAAAAAACTTTGGTTCTATTTAGAGAGAGAGATACTGAGATCTCCACAATCTTAACTTGCTCAAGTAACAGTAACTCACTCAAAAAGTTCTCCTGCTAGATTCAAGACCAGAACAGGAATCTGAAAATTTCTGAACTTGTGGGGGAAGATTTCCAATTATTATATGATCATTTTTCATGTAGTCTGATTGGTTAAAATGGCAAATGAAATGAGAAATGAAACACCTGTGTTGCAAAACATGTTTCAGGTCTTGCGAAGAAGATATTTTCATATGACAACTACATTTACAAAAATTGCTTCCTTTATATTAAGGGCAGAATGTGTTTAATATCCGATGTGTCGAATATTGGGATCAGTGCAACTTATTGTGACACAGATATTTCATAATGAAATGTTAAAAATGTAATTGGCATATAATAGTGTAGTCTAACCCGTTGAAAACCAGAACAAAGTGTTGCACACTCCTCTGGTCTTCAGGTTAAGCATGACTTGATACACAATTATGAGTTGTGTTTAAATAAAAGTTGTTTATGGTCAGTAGCCTGGATTGCAGCATTAGATGAGCTGTGAGTTCAGACTATCACATTTTTAAGATGTCTGCTAAATTTACAGCTGGATTACAGTGTACACCAGGGATAGAACAGTGCATAATGGTGTGAACCTTGTAAATATAATTATCTGATTGAATGACAGACATTGCATTTTTAAGATGAAGAAATTAATGCATGTTCTTCTAACTAACATTTTTACAAACATTGCAAACCTGTCTCTTCTCTTCATATTGCAAGACCTCCCTTTTTCCTTTACTCTAAGGTGTGAACCTTGGCTCTCCAACTGTACCGTCCACAACTACCATCACCCCCAGATGGTGTAAGTTGCAGTCCCAACAACAGTTAGAGATCCATACAATGTCCACCCCTTGCATTATAGTGGACCTGTTACCTACAGAACTTTCAGTCTCATTAAGTACATCTATTTAAGCTCCCTATACCATTGCTGGGCAACTTGAGGCACACCAGCTGTTGCAGACTACAGTTCCCATAATCCCTCATTGTCCCTTGGGAATTTTAGTCCTCAACAACTGGCAGAACCCGGAGTTTGCCGTGTGCTTTTTTCCAAACAGGTTATTAGTTTTAGAGATCTTTGATTTAGTGGCTGAGGAATCTTACCTCTGCAGAGCTTTGTTCTCTGGGTTGGTCAGATTTAACAAACTTTATTGATTACTCACATGCCCAGAAAACACCTCTCACCACCTCCTTAGGCTGATAAAATCTATTTGTTTCCACCAGAGGGGTGGAATAAATTGATGTTCACAATATGTTTGTTTTCATTGTTCTGATTACGAGAGCTTAGAATAACTGTATCTATATACTTGTAAGCTTAATTACATGCTGGACAAAAGACATAATATTTTAGGGTTGCCCCAAAAATTCCAGGTTACATGTAAGGGGTTCCTGGAGCAAAAAAAAGATTGAGAACCACTGTAATAGATAAAACTGTTTCTTAAGCGGCAGGCCTGTTTAAACCATAGCCATCCACAGCCTCACTTCAGTTTATCTCTACAATCTGTCTTTAATGCGGAGTTCAAAACAAGGGCACCTGGGTGGTACAAAGCTAATATGGAGATCTCATAAATCATTGATAGTGCAAATAAGATTTAACCAAAAGTGCTTGGAAAGCAAACAGAAAGGAACATTTCTGCAAGCTGACACCAGCCATTTCATTAGAAAATTGCTCAGATTCCTTTTTACAGGACAATTTAAAATCCCTTTCATCCACTCTTCAATCTTTAAATTTGAAACTCCCATAGTAGTCCTGCAGTCTGGCGATTTTCAAGAAATTGCACCAATAATATTTATTTTCCTGAATGTGATAGTAACACTTACTATGTAAGGTTTTTCCTCCTGACTGAAATAATGGTACTTCCAATGCTAAGAGGTGTTTTATTCAAAAGTTATTAAAGCTCAGACTTTTTAGGTGCACTATCTCAATGGCCTGAAATTGTATAGTAGCCGACTCAAGGAGGCTCTCAGCAGAGCCAAAATAGCAATATTTAAGAAGAACTACTTTGATGGAACGGTCTAAAAAGTGTTCTTGCAAACCAAGCACACTTTGTAGACCTTTCCAATGAAGTAATTATTTTTCAAGATAGCTATTTCCGCTTTATTGAAGAGCCGCCGGTTGGTCCCAGGATCGGGATCTCTTCCTGTCAGCAGAGCGCTGACGTCATGAGAAGGGGAGGGGGGAACTTTAGCTGAAGAATATCTCTCAAACCGTAAGATTTTGAGATGGGATTTGCTGCACATCATTTCTTTTTTTTTTTTTAAATCTACAATAAAACATAAAGTTATCTTTGGGCATTATTAACCCTTTAATTTTATCATCTTAGTCGAAAATGTGTGCGACTTTTAAGGTACATAAATTATAAGTATTTTAATGCTCTATTAACAACCAGTAAGAAATGTGATAGGATAATAGACAATCACATTTCTTTTAAAGAGGAACTATCACACTTACATAAGTTATCCCCATTTAATTGTTAGTAGCTTGTTCATCATGGAAATAGCGTAATAACTTTTCTTGCGTTCCAGAATGAGTTGGAATCATAACATTGTATGAAACTTACATCAAGAGGACAGCGCAGGCATCTTGGCGATGAGGGATCTGTGCACCTGCACTGTCCATCCCTGTCTGTATTGTACGGTACAGTGGAAAATCCCCTTTGGCAAATAACCTATCAGAGATGAGACAGGGGTGGACTGCGCAGATGCACAGATCACTCTTCTCCAACATATCTGCACTGTCCTATTGATGTAAGTTTCATAAGATGTTATGATTCCAACCAGGGCCGGCCCTTACATGGGTCCTGGTGGGGCCATGGACCCAGGCAGCACTCTGACAGGGGCGGATGTTATTTCGTGCGCAGCATCTACCCACTGCCCACATTGATGATGGTAGGGACCGTGTCACATGCGGAGACGCTGTGTGGAGCATGCCAGGGTTTTCTTCCTCTGTTCGGAGGCCAGTGCAAGTTTAAAACTGGCGCCCAGACTGACGAAGAAAATCCCAGCGTGCACCACGTGGAGTCTCCGCATGTGACACTTTCCTGACTGTCATCAGTGCCAGCAGTGGGGAGACTGAGAAAAAAGCAGGAGAAGAGCCAGACAAGCAGAGAAGAGAGGGAGCAAGCCAGAAGGAGAAGAGAAACAGGCAAGGAAGGGAGAAAGAGGCACAAGGGGTGAAAGGAGAGGCACAAGGGGTGAAAAGAGGGGAAAAGAGAGGCACAAGGGTTGAAAAGAGAGGTGCAAGGAGTGAAAAGAGGGGAAAAGAGAGGCACAAGGAGTGAAAATAGGGGAAAAGAGAGGCACAAGAGGTGAAAAAGAGGCACAAGGGATGAAAAGAGGGCAAAAGAGAGGCACAAGGGGTGAAAAGAGGGGAAAAGAGAGGCACAAGGGGTGAAAAGAGAGGCATAAGGGGTGAAAAGAGGGCAAAAGAGAGGCACAAGGGGTGAAAAGAGGGGAAAAGATAGGCACAAGGGTTGAAAAGAGAGGCACAAGGGGTGAGGGAGAGGCACAAGGGGTGAAAAGAGGGGAAAAAAGAGGCACAAGGGGTGTAAAAAGGCAAGGGGAGAAAGAGGTACAAGGGGTATAAAAAGGCAAGGGGAGAGAAAGGTACAAGGGGTGTAAAAAAAACACTACAGTTCTATGTGGTTTTAGGGGCAGGAGAGGGGGTGAAAAAAACCACTACAGTTCTATGTGGTTTTAGGGGCAGGAGAGGGGTTAATATAATTAAGGATGTGGTGTGTTTTGGTGGGCGTGGTTTTGGTGTGCGGGGGAAGGCAGTATTTCATCCTTGGACCCAGGCAGAACAGTGTCTTGGGCTGGCTCTGATTCCAACTCATGTCGGCACTTAAGAAACGTTATTACACTATTTCCATGATTTACAAGCTACTAATAATTAATTGCTGCACATTAATGTAACCATTTTTACAGTCAGCTGAAAGACAGATAAAGTGAACATGTTAACTTGAATGTGCTCAAAACTGCCTATGTATCATTAGCCATTGACCAGAAGATACATATTTTTGAGAGATATTAATATATGTATTTCTGAAAAGCGAAAGTTTTTTCATTACAGTACCATACTACAGTACTGCTCCCCTCAGAATGGTAACTGTTCAGAAAACAAAAAGTATCAATATCTCTTACACTATGTATATGTTGAGCTTTTGGTTAAAGGGTTAGTAATGCCCAAATATAACTTTATGTTTTATTGTAGATTTTAAAAAAAGAAATTATGTGCAGCAAATCCCATCTCTCAAACCTTTACAGTTTGAGAGATATTCGGTGCTAAAGTTCCTTGTTCTCTCCCCTTCTCCTGATGTCAGCACTCTGCTGACAGCAGGAAATCCTGGTCCTGGGACCAGCCGATGGCTCTTCAACAGAGCCAAAATAGCGACCTTTAAAAAGAATGACTTCATTGGAGCAGTCTACAAAGTGTGCTTGGTTTGCAAGCACACTTTGTAGAGCATTCCAGTGAAGTAGTTCTTCTTAAAGATCACTATTTTGACTCTGCTGAAGAGCCTCCTCGAGTCGGCCGACTCAAATCTCCTGCTGTCAGCTTTACAGCTGACATCAGGAGAGAGGGAACTTTAGTGCCGGATATCTCTCAAACCCTAAAGGTTTGAGAGATGGGATTTGCTGCACATAATTAATTTTTTTAAAATCTACAATAAAACATAAAGTTATCTTTGGGCATTACTAACTCTTTAATATAGTAACATAGTAACATAGTAATTTAGGTTGAAAAAAGACTTGTGTCCATCTAGTTCAACCTTTTCCTATTCCTGTTTACCATCGTTGATCCAAAAGAAGGCAAAAAAGATATGATATATAGGCAATTTTGAATGAGGTTTTCAAATATGCAAACATAATGCTATGTGACAGGATCACTGTAGGGGCTGCAAAGAGTTTAAGATAGAGCCTAGACCAAAAGGAAGGAGAAGAGAGATGTATTGTGAGGGAACAGACATGTACATTGGAAATATAATGCATTTTATGATGAGAGCGCAACATGTTCTTCTGTTCCTTCTGTGCCAGAGGACAGGGGAAGAATTTGAGGGTCCTTTGTAACTCAGCACAGATTATATATATATATCCATTGCCCGTTTGAAAGAGGTGGAAGGGCTTTCAGCTGTTGTCAAATTAATACTCCTATTATTATCAGAATGTCATTGGCTAGCTGAGGATGATTGGAATTGTAGTTCAATAACAGCTGGAAGATAGCAGTGTGTTTTCCCCTGGTGAATGGTATTGTTATCACCATAGACACTCCACTTATAGTTGCCCTGTAAAGTGTAGCAGACATAGCAATTTAGGGAGTGTGTCACTGTATAGGCCCAGGGTTGATAGGCATTTCTTTGTTGTTTGTTTCATGATATCTATTTCACTGTCTTTAAATGCAACACTGCTGTGTTGCATTTAGAGTAATGGGGTTGAACTTTTTCAAATGCCTTTCACTTAGGGCCCTAAATAAACTAGAACTGACCAACAATTTCTGCTCAATCTAGGGAACCTCTAATATCCATACCTGGTAACTCTCCAGATTTGCCCCGGAGACTCCGGTTTTGAGAGTGAATTACAAGGTCTCCGGGGCAGAGGCTGATTTTCCGGATGTGGGGAGTTTTCTTTAAAACTCTGCCTACTTCTGCTCTTTCCCACCCAGTTCCTCCCACTTTTCCTCCTTCCCCACCCAGTTCTTCTCACTTATGTGATGCCCCAGAAGCTCCGCCTCCACTTGCATGAAACCCACCCCTTTTAGCTGAGTTTTGCGGCAATTATGCTACCTAGCGGCATTGGACACCACAAATGTACAGTCTGAGCCTGTATTTGTGGGAGGGGCGGTAGGGTATTTAGCATTGCTCTACTCCCCTTCCAGGAGACGTCACGCTATTGTACCCGCCTCTTCCCACCCAGAACTTAACTTTTCTTCTCATTCAGGCCAGCCCTCTTATCAGGCCGGCCTTTGTCTATAGTCCTAGGTCCACAGGGACCTGGGATAGGCCACACCGATCCTTATATCAATAACTGTTACCCCTTTCCACAAATAAAAATTCTCAGGTGTGCTAATATCAATTGCAAAATTTGGTCAGACTGTGAGTATTTACCATCTCAGTAGGCTAGAGCAGATTTTTGGAATACTTAGATGCTGTGGCAGGTGGGTTTGCTCAGATTAACCTTAGACACGTTGTTGACATTACATTATATATTTTCCTGTTTCTTTCAATGCTAATTTCTATCATTACTGTCTTGACTGTAGAAGTATTAAATAGGAGAGGATTGCTGCTGCGTTGTGTTTATAAACAAACATGTATTTTTTATTTTTTATTTTTTTTTTTCCAAATCTAGTTGCAAAATGCACCAAAGAATTTCTGTTGCAAAATAAGAATGGGAGGTTAGAAACAACACAGTGGGACTGCAGAGCTGACTACAAATACAAAATAATTATTAATAACTGATACCACTGATAAGACAGGTTATATGAAAATATAGTGTTATTTATTCATACAACTCCTGTATTTCATAAACTGCAGGTCAGATTACATTTGTTTCCCATCTGGCATACACTATAGTTGGAACTCAGATTGTATGTATACAAAACAAATTGATGGAAAACAGAAAATAATCTTGTTTTGCAGACACAATTTGCAGTGGTTCTTTTCTATGTTAACCCTTTGAATGCCAGAGGGGTACGCAACACATTGTTTAAGTGTACATAATGTGATATAGTGAATATGTCGATAAAGGTGTTTCCATTTGGAACTAGGGTCTTAAAATCATCTGCGCAGTAGGTAAAGAGCAGTACTGCAAATACTCATCTGTTCCTTTAGTGGTGGAGAAAAGGAACAGATTGGGAGTCTACCATGCAGGGCCGGCCCAAGAGACTGTGCTGCCTTGGTCCAAGGATGAAATGCTGCCTCCCCCCCAAAACCACGCCCACCAAAACCACACCCAATAAAACATGCAGACCTCACACCCACATGATCCCGGGAGGAAGAGATGCTCCACGAAGAGTGCGTTCGGGCAGCTATGCAAGGTGGGGGAATGCCATCCGCAGATGGCAGCTAAGCTAATGAGACCCACACACACCACCCAAAGTACACTGCCACATACACACAAACCAGCCAAAATACACTGCAACGTACACATCGCCCAAAATAGACTGCCACACATGGAGCCTGCTGAAAGGGTTGTCACAAACCATACATACTGACAGAATGGGGCAATATTATAGCCTGGCAGTGGATGATGAAGAATAATGGTATATACACAATAATTTAATAGGGTAAAACAAAGCTAGTACAGGTGTACTCATACATGTATAAAGCTGAAGCAGGCAAGTATTAAATCAAGAGATTGCTGAAATCACACAAGTGCAGCATGTAGTTAATATCAGCAGGTGAAAGTGCTGTTAAAAATGTACCCTTACTTTCAAGTGAGAAAATGAGCCTCTTAACCCTCTGAGTACCAGAGGGGTACGCAAAGCATTGCAAAGCAATGCATTGTGTACCCATCTGGCATTCAAACAGTTAATGTACAGAAGGATCTGCCCACTCTGTTATGATCTGCAGCGATTCGCGATGTATCTCTCTGCTGGTCATTTTGAGTAGACTGCTTCAAGATAGCATCCATTCACAATGCTGGATACAACAACACCATTTTAGCAGCCTGCACAGCTACTTTAGGCCAGCATAGCGTGTGGATGCGTAGCCTGCGTTTCAAAAATATGCACTGTGGGAGTCTCTGCTACACCTCTTTGTGGTGCAAATTGTCACCCCTGTCAAATTGCCGCCTGGGTCCCTTGGTCCCACCGGGACCCATTTAACCCCTTAACGACCGGGGAATCCGGAAGCGGAAGTGACTTAACGACCATGGAGCAATTTTTTTTTATTGCTCCGTTGCGTTCCGGACTCCCGAACGGCGTGCAGCCGCGGGGGGGGGCCCGGAACTCGATGACGGTCATAGTACGTCATCGGTTGTTAAGTCAAATCGACCCTTGACGTACTATGACCGTCAAGGGACGTTAAGGGGTTAAGGGCCAGCACTGCTACCATGTACAGAAAATATTCCTATCCTTTTTGTTGGTAACCATAGTCACTTGACATTGTCAGTAAGCATTTAGAGGTCCCTGATATGTGGCCACTTTGCCTAGTTGGAACCTTAGCCCTTATATACACATGTTCTTGGCTGTCACTTCCTCTATAGTTTATCTGTATTGGTCACTGTCTACACAAGAGATTCTGTTTTATCATCAACATTAAGGTTACCAAAAGAGGATCATATTAACTGCTGCAGCTTCCAGTGACCCCTACATGTCACCACAGACAGGTGTCATCTTGTGAACTGTTTTTCAACTCAAGTCCACATTATTCCCAAGAGTGCATGTTTTAATAGTCCTGCCAGTGCACTCGTGTTAATTGGTGGTTCTGTCATTACAGGGGGAGTTCTATTTAGTCTTTCAGCTGTTGAGAACTATAATTTCCATCATCTCCAGCCAGCCACAAGGAATCATGAAACCAAGGAGTGCCTGACAAAGAGGGCACCCCCCCAATGCAAAATGATCTCTGCAAATAAATATGCTATTCTTATATCTTAAAGGGATAGTAATATGTCACAATAAAAACAGCTCTAATTAATCTTCATAGTATTTGGGCCATGGAGAGTGTTATTTCAATACTGTCAGAGTTGGCTTTCAAGAGTAATTGAATGATAAAGTACCCCTCTCCCGTCCCTTTTACTGATGTAACACTGCTCACCTCAGAGCAGCAAGACTGTCTGGTTGGATCGTAGAGAGGGACAATCTTCAGTGAGTATAAGGAAAAACCTGGAAAACTTGTCAAGGGGGCAGGGTTTTCCTTATGCTCACAGTAAGAAGATTGTCCCTTGCTGCGAGCTGTTCAGTCAAGAGACCAGATTCAACATAAGAAAAAGTTCCCAGGTATGTCTATAAAAACCAGAGAGCTATCTGCAAACTGATATCTAGCTAGCTCACTGACAGTGATATATAAGTGTCAAAAAAATAGGTGACGATAAATGATAATAATAAAAAAGTATTTGCAGTTTGACTGTACAGATTATGCCCTTATATTAGTGAAGTCCAAATAAGAGGTTACTATTCCTTTAAAAAGGTGGTCGGCAATCACCTTAAACAGTTTGGTTGTAAAGTTCCATAGAGAGTTTGTGTAAACCAAATGGTTCCTCTTCCACTGTAAAGACTGTGAGAACCACTGCTATAGATTTTATATTTTTCACTTGACCCCTGCTTAATTATATATAACTGACTTGTGTTAAATGGCTTTTATTATTGGTAACGGCATGACGTATAGCTGTATTGGTCTGGCATGCCATGATGTTAAAACAGACAGGCTTCTTATGTCCTGATTTTACATGAAGGACATAGAGTGTAAGCTATTCCATTCATTCAAGATATTATATAATACTGTATAAATATGTATCTTTTATGTTTATATAATATATCATTATTTTTATTATACTTTCATAATTATTATAATGTATCCCTTTCAGTTCTAGAGCGGTATCCAGCTCATTTGTTGCAATGTGTTGGATATCTCTCTGAAACTCAAAGGATTAATTATTTAAAACCAACATATTCTCAAGCTGTGTAAAAAAATTGTGAGTGAAGACCGTACTATGACATACAGAAACAGATAGAGAGAAAAGGTGGAGAGGGCCCTGCTCACGGAGCAATTTTGCATGTTTAAAAATGTTGTTCTGTATGTATCTTTATTTATATAGCGCCATATATGTACACCTTGCTTTACGGAAGTTGTAGCAGCACCATACAAAAATACAGAACTAGGTTAAGAACATTAGGCTATAGTGCGTATTATTTGCGGGGGGGAAAGTGTAACAAAGGGAATCATACACTGGAAAAGGGATCCTGCCCAATCTAATTAGAATCTAATTAGAAATCATGATGACATACAGAAAATGTGGTGCCTAGAGAGATCAGCTGATGAGGCCCAACAAGGCTGAAATTTAAGTCTAGGGATGGCGGTTTCTCTCAAAGAGATATTGCTTGGCTCTTCATGGCTTACTGCCAACGGGTAGGACACCATTACTATAGAGCCTGCTTAATTCTATGGCAGGGTTTTTCCTAGTTGAGCATTTCTAAGCGGTACTTTTGCATATGCAGATTAACCTTGGGGTTGGTCACCCTAAGGGTAACAGAGGAATCCAGCCATGGATCCCTAGCTCACAGTGCCTAGAGAGGTCACCTGCACCTCACTGACGAGAACTGACAGCAAACCTGCTCTCCTCCAGTCTAATTGTGACTAGTGTACCCTATCTATATATATAAAAGAAGACTTTGTGCCTGCCAAAACACACCCAGGGGTGGTATTAAGGAGGAGTTACTGTTCCCATTGGGTGATTCAATCATGCAGGGAGTTGGCCCGCCCCCACTATGCAGCCCGCCCACCACCATCAAAGTCAGAAAAAAACAATATGGCCGCCACTTGCTCCTACACCACAGACAAACACACATGCCCCGCTCACACAGCACCACACAAACACACACATGTCCCACTCACACACACAGACCACCACACACACATGCCCCACTCACACAGCACCACACACACACATGCCCCACTCACACAGCACCAAGCAGACATGCCCCCACTCACACACACAACACCACATTCACACACAAAGCCAGAAATACATATGGCTGACACACACACAGTCACTCACCCTGACTCCCAGAGGCCTCAGCAGGACCTGTAGTGCAGCACCAGAGGAACAAAATTGCACTCAAAGGGTTAAGGTAGGTCCTCATTGCTCAATTATTTCTTCACTGTCATCATTTGCCATGCAAGACTCAGGACAGACAGCCATCAGATTCACACTTAACCCACTGACTGCCACAGGGTTGTGTATCAAGTTTTACCCCTCAGGGAGTGTGTTCAAACTCCTCACACTGTAAACTTGCATTTCCCTCCCACTTCTCCTCCTTCCCCAGCCTATTACTAACCCTTTTCCATATTTATGTTAAGCCCCGCCCCTACTCGCGATTAAGCCCCGCCCCCTTTTAACCCAGATTGCCCCATTGCTCTCTCCACATCAGCACCACATGAGGGACTCCACAAGTAAAAATTCCCAGGTATAACACATACATGCCTCACTCACACACCACCAAACACCCATACACACACACAAAGCCAGAAAGAAAGATGGCTGACACACAGTCACTCACCTTGACTCCCAGTGGCCTCAGCAGGACCTGTAGTAAAGCCACTGAACGGTGCTGCATCAGCAGGGGAACAAAATGGCACTCAAAGGGTTAAGGTAGGCCCTCATTGCTGAATTACTTCTTCACTGTCACCATTTGCCATGCAAGACACAGGACAGACAGCCATCAGATTCACACTTAACCCACTGACTGCCACAGGGTTCTGTATCAAGTTTTACCCCTCATGGAGTGTGTTCAAACCCCTCACACTGTAAACTTGCATTCCCCTCCCACTTCTCCTCCTTCCCCAGCCTTTTACTAACACTTTTTCCACATTTATGTTAAGCCCCGCCCCCTACTCGCGATTAAGCCCCACCCACTTTTAACCCAGATTGCCCCATTTGTCTCTCCACATCAGCACCACATCAGTCCCCTCTAGGGACTTCACAAGTCAGTGTTCCCAGGTATGAACACACTTCCCACTGCTATTTAACTCTGACATGCCTCTCTATACCTTAACCCTTTGAGTGCCAGAGGGGTACACAACTCATGAGCACATGTGTTTCTGCTCATATATGTTGCGTGTCTGTGTGTGTACATCTCTGTTACATATGTGTGTCCATATGTGCATCTCCAGTGTGTCTGTGTGTATGTCTTTTGCATGTTTCTGCTGCTCACTGTGTGTATGTGCATACCTCCCAACATTTCACAGGGCCAAAGAGGGACACGTTAGTTTTAGGTAATATTATTGGGGGTGTGGCTGGTGGGCGGGGCATTAGTAAGAATTTTTAGGTTATTTCATGACCTATTACTGGCTATTTATGTAACTGAATAAATGATTTAGTTCAAGACCAAAGTATTTTATTTGCACAGACTAATGTATAAACACATATACTGAAGTTTATTGCTTTATTGCTGTAGAGCAAAGTAATACACACCACACAGTCAGGGCTGGTGCAAGGATTTTTGCCACCCTAGGCAAAACCTAATTTTGCCACCCATTTCGCTCCGCCCCTTGTGTCCCACCCCTTTATACCCTGCCTACTTATACCCAACCTCTTTTCATGATTGTCCTCTCTCTGCCCCCTGAGCCACTCTGCCCCTGTTCTGGAGATACCTGTAAGAGATGCCCCCCACCAGCTCCAACTTGCCCCTTATCAGCTTCACTTTGGCCCACCAGCTCCACTTTGCCCCTATCAACTCCAACTTGCCCCCATCAGCTCCAACGTGCCCCCACCAGCTCCATTTTGCCCCCTCAGCTTCACTTTACCCCCTCAGCTCCAACTTACCCCCATCAGCTCCACTTTGCCCCCCATCCTCTCCAACTTACCCCCATCAGCTCCACTTTGCCCCCCATCCGCTCCAACTTTCCCCCATCCGCTCCAACTTGCCCCCACCAGCTCCACTATGCCCTCTCAGCTCCAACTTTCCACTATCAGCTCCACTATGCCCCCAGCAGCTCCAACTTGCCCCCATCCGCTCCAACTTGCCCCACCAGCTCCACTTTGCCCCCCCTCAGCTCCACTTGCCCCCCCTCAGCTCCAACTTGCCCCCCCTCAGCTCCACTTTGACCCTCATCAGCTCCACTTTGACCCTCTTCAGCTCAAACTTGCCCCCATCATCTCCAACTTGCCCCCACCAGCTCCACTATGCCCCCTCAGCTCCAGCTTTCCCCTAACAGCTCCAACTTGCCCCCATCATCTCCACTTTGCCCCACATCTGCTCCAACTTGCCCCCTCAGCTCCACTATGCCCCCTCAGCTCCAACTTACCCCCCATCACATACCTGTATCTCCCGCGCAGTCTTCTCTTCAGTAATGCAGAGCGCGGCGGGAGATCATGACTCCCAGCGCGCTCTGCATTACTAAAGATCCGACCAGATGAGGGAGCGCTGTAGCAACACAGACCTGACTGTGTTGTGGTTCCTGGCGTGGTGTGTGGGTGCAGCTCTTCTCCGCTGCATGCCCGCGCCCCCAGTACGTGTGCGCCCTAGGCCGGCGCCTACCTCGCCTATAGGTGGAGCCGGCCCTGCACACAGTCTGACCTCCTAAAAAGAGGGACAACAGGGTGGGAAAGAGGGACAGAGGGATTTGGCCCTCAAAGAGGGACTGTCCCTCCTAAAGAGGGACACTTGGGATGTATGGTATGTGTCTGCCTGTATGCTGCATATGTCTGTGTTCATCAGTGTGTCTGCATTTCAAACACGTGCGCCCAATGGTCATAACATGACGGGCAACGCCGTCCCATGTTGCTAGTATATAATAATACTATGAATAAATTTGAGGCATTAGTGCCTACATTTTGGCCAAAAAAGAGGTTTAATCTTACCAACTGTGCCAAGGTTCCTCAAGTGTGGTAAGTCCTACTCTAAACACTTGAAGTCCCTATCTAAGAAAAACAAAATATACATATAAATAAATAGAACTTTGTCAGCCCCTATATACAGCTTGTAACCACTCCCACAGGCCACATTATGCCTCAGATTTATTCACAGTATTATTATAAAAGGCCTAATATAGGATACACTATTCACAATTCGACTGGAGGAGCGCAGGTTTGCTGTCTGTTCTTTGTTTGCACTTTAGGCTCTGGCCTAATGTTTGGGGGACTGGAGAACACTCTTATTCCTTGCTGCACCACTTCAGTAACCCCAATTCTTTCAATGGACACATCATGAAAAATAAAGAAAATTAAAATGTAATATACAGATATATATATATATATTCTTATGCACTAAAGTGAGTTAGCGCTGTAAGCTGTTGTTTTTCTTTTGTCTTTTGCCTCACTGATGAGGCCCAGCAAGGCCAAAGTGTACATCTGGTCTTGGCTGTTTCTCTTGTTTGGAGAGAGATTCCTTGCACTTTGTGGTGGTTGGACTGCCATTCTGACAGGATTATTATGATGTGCTTTAGTATATTTCCTCTCTGTATGAGGCATTAGTGAGCTAAAAGAGACAGCAACCTGGGTAGGACACCATTCCTATAGAGCCTGTTCAATTCGATGGCAGGCTCATTCCTAGCTGAGCATCTCTGAACTTTTTTGGGGGATTTTTCTATTTCCCTGAGCATGCTATGGGGTTGGTGGATAATTCCCACCACTACGCACTACCACGATCATACCTTGTAATGCAGTGTGTGGGGGGTACATCCCATTTTGTATCTGCCTGCTAAAGGATATTGAGTAAACCAGTTATGTTTAAAATTTTGAGAAAAAAATAGGCATTTAAAAAGCGATTAATGGATAAACTGCCTCACGCACCAGACAAGTAGGTCCTAATAAAACAAGGATTTTGATTCCATTTATGATTGAGTGATAAGGCAGGTGTGTGCTAGGTCGAAGGATTACTTGCAGCCAACTGCCAAGTTTAATACATTATGGTTTGGGACCAGAGATGTGCAAAAAAGCCATGTCTTGTTTTCTGGATCAGTTCTGCATGTGTCTGAATTGCCAAACAAATTGCATGTGAACAGTAGGAGGAGCGGTGAGGATTTCATAGAGTATGCGAAGCACAAAAGAGAGTAGGTGCACTGGAAGCTGCTGGAGAGGGAGTGTGTGGAAGTGGGAGCACTGAAGAAAGAGGGACAGGAGCAAGAGAGAGAGAGAGAGGAAGCATGGGGGGAAGGACAACAGTAAATTTAAAAAATAGCAGAGCTGCATTGAAGAGGGAAAGAGAGGCAGCACAGGAGAAGGGATTGAAAGAGAGCAAGAATGTGAAAGACAGAGGGACAGAGAAGAGGAAATACCAAGCAGAGGCTAGAGGGAGAGGAGATGAGAAGTGCCCAGCAGCCCCTCCTGCCTACTAACCCACAAAGGAAGCTCTCCTACTTTGTTAAGATGAATGCCATATCTGATTGACATCTGAAGATAAGCGAACAGCCGTAACTTGATTGCTTTTTGAATGGTTAAAACATTAAACAAAACACCTGTTGTCATTTATAGGGAAATAGCATGTTTCATATGAATTCTGAACTTGCAGAATCATTTTGCTCATCATTATGTGGGAGCATATTATCTAGAAATGGTGGGCCACTTGGACCATAGCCTCACCAAAGTTTTGGATATCTCAGCCATTGTCCAGCTAAACTGTTTTGTAGTTATGAATAAAATAGATACCTGTTTATGAATAAGTGTAAAACAAAAACTATTATTTTGTAAAGTAAGAAATTAGAAATGTGAGCAGGGGTTGTTTGGTGTGTGTTGCCCCACCAGCCCCCCTCCAATGAGAAAGGCAAGAAATAGTCTGTGTTTGGTAATTGATCCCAAAGATAGAGTTCAGTTTGCTAAAAGCTTGGAAGCAGTTTCTGCCACATAATTCACCCCACAGGAGCATATTAGAAACATAGAAACATCGATTTTGATGGCAGAAAAGAAACACCTGGCCCTTCTAGTCTGCCCATTTCCCTAACTAATAAAATACATCAACTTACATATCAGAATAGACTATCCCAGGCATTTCTGAATTCCCAAACAGTATTTGATCCTACAACCTCTGCTGAGAGAACAGTACGTTCCACGAGTCCATCACCCTTTCCATAAAGCAGTACTTACGCACATTACATTTCCCACCCTTTAATTGTAGGTCATGACCTCTTGTTTTAGTATTTCACTATTTCTGAAAAGTGCTTCTCTCTTCAACTATATTAAATCCCTTAATATGTTTAAATATATCAATATATTTAAAGGGATAGTAATACTTAAAATGTAAAAAAATATGTTGTAGGGTTTATCCCCCTGAGTAAAACAAGGGTACTCCCACTGCTGAAAGGTGTTTCATTCAAAAGTTATTAATTTTCAAAGTTGAATTTTTTAGGTGCAATATCACAGTGCCCTGAAATTGTACAGTGGCGCTGTTGCTACACAATCCTATGGACAGCTCTGGTCCCGGGACCATAAATCTCCATAGGATGGTGTAGCAACAGCGCCACTGTACAATTTCAGGCCACTGTGATATTGCACCTAACAAATTCAACTTTGAAAATTAATAACTTTTGAATGAAACACCTTTCAGCAGTGGGAGTACTCTGGCTTTACTCAGGGGGATAAACCCTACAACATATTTTTTTTTACATTTTAAGTATTACTATCCCTTTAAAGGTTTGCATCATATCACCCTCTTCCTCCTTTCTTCCAAGCTATGCATACTGAGTTCTTCGAGTCTGTTGTTGTACCTTATAGGCACAGAGTTAGGAGGTAATAGGGGTGATGCACTAAGGCATGATAAAGAGGTGGTAATGTGGAGATGACCTCTCCAGTGTTCTAAACTCTCCGAGAGCTATGTTAGTGTATGGATCCAGTGCACTAGGATCGCTAAAGTAGTATTCAGACATTGATTCGGCTTGGAGATATATTGACACTAAGCAAAAAGAGTCACACCTAAATGTACAGATAAATGTATCACTCTCCACGGGCTGGTCTGTAATGATAATTAACAGATTGGATGCAGTTTCCAAAACAAAAAGTAATCTTTAAATACACTTTTGATGTTAGAATGTTGTTTTTTCTTTAAAGCGGAACTACCACCGCATAAAAAGTTTATATTAAAAAACTCTCCATCTGGCGACTAGCTGATTAGTAGCGCTGGTCACCAGAATTATTACCTTATTAAATAGATTTCTCCTTTCTTCCCCGGCTGACAGGCAGGACGGAGCGCGGACATCTTGCCATAATGACGTCCGCATGCCTGCTCTGTCAGTCCCAGCCGGCTGTAGTAGGCATTGCTAGGAGCCGTCTGGCTCCGGAAAGGACTGACAGAGCAGGCGCGCGGACATCACTATCGCTCCGTACTGCCTGTCAGCGGGGGAAGAAAGGAAAAATCTATTTAATAAGGTAATAATTCTGGCAACTAGCACTACTAAGCAGCTAGTCACCAGATGGGGAGTTATTTAAGATAAACTCGTTATGCAGTGGTCGTTCCGCTTTAAAGGGATAGTAATACTTAAAAATTACTATCCTGCATCTTGTAGCTGGTAGCCAGTAAAAAACTGAGTTAAATGAGCCCAGCGGCATCTCTCAAACTTTTATGGTTTGAGAGATATCCGCTTTCGAAGTTTGCTCTCCCCTGACGTCAGCATTCTAGCTGACAGCAGGGGAATCAGGACAACGGACCAGCGGGGGCTATTCAGCAGAGCCAAGATTGTGTTATGGAAGAAGAAATCCTTCACTGAAATGGTCTTCTATGTGTGCTTAAAAACCAAGCACATATAGAAGACCATTTTAGTGAAGGATTTCTTCTTCAATAAGCATTCCCAGCTCTGCTGAAGAGCCTCTGCTTGCTCAGACACCAGATTCCCCTGCTGTCAGCTAGAACAATGATGTCAGGGGAAAAGACAAGCAAAACTTTGAAAGTGGATATCTCTCAAACCATAAAGGTTAGAAAGATGCCGCTGGGCTAATTTAACTCAGTTTTTTACTGGCTACGAGATGCAGGATAGTAATTTTTAGGTATTACTATCCCTTTAAATATTAAACAACAGATTTTCAAAGAAATATAGTCAGACTTTTTACAAGTTAAAACCATGAATGACAATTTTAGTGAAATGGTCTTAAGACTGGGTGTGTTCAAACTTAACATTAGAACAAATCATATGTTCAAAAACTGAAGGTATTACTCCATATCCAAGGGCTTGAAGCACCATTTAAATAATTGGGGATTCTTATTTGTTCCCAATGGTACTGTTATTTTGCTCCCAGAATGATTCCACTTATGTGCACTTAAAGGAGCAGTGAACTTTTTAAATGAAAACATATATATTGTAGGGATTTTTCTGCTGAGTAAAATAAAGGTACTCCCACTGCCAAGAGATTCATATTTCCAGTTATTACAGTTTAAACACGTTTTTTACATTAGCAGTGCCCTCTAGTGGTCAAATTCTAATTAGTTTTTCCTGTTACATTCTAATGGAGAAGAAAGTCAGGAAAATCAGTGATATACAGTTCTCCATAGAATGTGATAGAAACTGCCTGTCACTTCCTGTCAGTTAGAACTATCAGGAAGTAAACACAGTAAATTCACTTCCTGATTATTTGAACTGTTATACATTTTTAATAAAACATCTGACAGCAGTGGGAGTGACCTTGTTTTATTCAGCAGGAAAAGATTTATAAAATACTAGTTGAACAGCCCGTTACACGGGCCACAGTGCCTCAGGCAGCCGGTCGCGGGGCAGTCACACAGTGGAGACTGCCCGCGCCTCGGCTGATACAGAGCCTCTGGCAGCCGGTCGCGGGGCAGTCACACGCGGTGGAGACTGCCCGCTCCTCGGCTGATACAGAGCTGGACGCTCCTTCAGAGCGCCCAGCTCTGTATCAGCCGCGGCGCGAGCAGTCTCCACTGCGTGTGACTGCGGCACGCGCAGCAGTATCTACTGCACATGTCGGGCGTTACACACAACTTGGCGAATTATTATATAGGATGTGTTTTCATAAAAAACGTTTACTGCTCCTTTAAGGCCAAACAGGTCTTTATTGAGAACGGCTCTTTACTCCATGTTCTGATAAAATGTTGCTATTATTGTTGTTTTCAGTGACTTTATCATTTTGGACCTTGGACTTAAATTGACTTAAAAAGGTGTTGTTAAAATTGACTTAAATTTAGATCAGAATTTCTAACCAGTCAGGTTTTGAACATAGGACCCTTAGATTATTTAATTGTTTACATTTTTTACATAATTAATCACAAGTTTATCCAACACACCAAGATAATCCTCACTTGCTGATATATATAATCTGCTGGTATAATTTTAATGTTGTATATTGTACTATTTTATGTGTGTTGACATGTTTTAATAATATTCTAATATTAATAACTAGTTTAAAAGCCCGTGTACATGGGACATAGTGCCACCCAGCAGCCTCGGCTGGTGCCCGGAGCCACTCTGCTCACTGTCCATGCTGCCCGAACATGCCTCAGCTGATACGGAGTGGGGCACTCCGAATTCAGACCGTAGTCCTCTCTGCGCTCCTTCCTGGGACCAAGTGCCAGGAAGGTGCGCAGAGAGGACTCTGGTGCGAATTCGGAGTGGCCGCTCCGTATCAGCCACGGCGTGTTTGAGCAGTCTGCACTGCACATGACTGCAGCGCACACAGTCTCTACTGCTCAAGACTGCAGCGCGTGCAGTCTCTACTCTGCATGACAGCTTCTGACAAACATCCTAGTGAATTATTATATAGGATAATGCTGTGGCTATACTTTCAATCCATCCGAATAAAGAAGGGTGTCCTAGCATATTCTTTCTATAACCCCTTAACAGTCACCCAATCCGGAGGTGGACAGCGGTTAAGGACCACAGCACTGACTTCTGGGATGGCAGAGAGGCATGCAGCCATCCCAGAATTGCATGACATGCCAGGACCATCACTGGTCCTTAACTTCTGGACTGGTGTGATAGTCCTGGCATGTCATACGTTGTTAAGTGGTTAACTGCATGTGTAAAGCTGGAGGGCCTTTGGGGGATGGGGTCTCACCAAAGTGACTGAGTTGACATCCCCCTATCATGTTTATTTTCTCCATTTTCTGTGCAAATACCATCATATTTTCAAAGGTGATTTTATTCTTTTGAACCTTCCAGTATTAAAAAAAAGTGTTTCAAAAATTTACTCAAAGGGATAGTAATACTTCGTTTTATCTTTATTTTATTTTGTAGGCATTAAAAAAACATGAATAATGATATAAGTCTTATCTCTCAAACCTTTATGGTTACAGTAGTGTTACATTGGTAAAAGGGACGGGAGGGGGACACTTTGTCATTGAATTACTCTTGAACTACAACTCTGACAGAATTGAAATAACACTCTCCAAAGTCCAAACACTATGATGATTAATTAGAGCTGCTTTTATTATGAAACATTACTATCCCTTTAAACTTAGATCAGAATTTCCAAACAACCAGTTCTTTAACCTAGGATCCATAGATTTTTAAATGTCTTTGTAATTATTTATAAGTGTATCCACCAAAAAATGTCCACCTTAGGTAAAGACCAATATTTTGAGACTATATCTCGTTTCTACATGTTGAGCATTAAGCAGAGTGATAATTCTTACTTTATCATCCCTGTCCTCATCGGTTATGGTCTTATTTCCATAGAGAAAATCTGATTGTTTACTACAATATATATTACTCACAGGTATGTTGTGGGGTGTTTTTCTTTATTTGAGATTTAGACTTGTAACTAGGGGTGGGCAAAAGTTGTCGCCGTCTTCCCGCGATAAATTTAGCGAAAACCACTTTGTTATCCGCTTTTTTGCGGGAAAATCCGCTTTAAAACTAGCGATTAAAATTTTCACATTTTTCACCCATTGGCCAAAATTTTTCAACATTTTTTCAATGGTTAGAAAGTTTCATCCCATTGATTTACGTTGTTTTCGCACTTCCGCTATAAAAACGTGATGTTTTCACTGAAGGCAGATACAATAGAAGCAGTTACAGAGCGAGATAGACATGCTGTGCTGTTCTCTTGTGATATTTTGCAAAAAGTGAGGCAGGAGAGGCTCATAGTGAATCCTATCATTATGAGCAGGGTAAAAAAATAATCAGTGGAGGAGCTGGAAGGACCATTATGTGTCCACTGAGTCTGAGGAGGAGGAGGAAGGGACCACTACTGTACCAATGCTGTCCAGTCCCCCTAAATCACCCCAAGGGATCTTGGGTAATTGAATGGGAAGGGAGGGAGAAAAGGGTAGTACTAGTGAGAGCAAGACAGGTCAGCTACCTGTGTCTGCTGCTAGACGTGCTGCCCCTGCTGCCAGTGTCACCATTGCTGTACCTGCAGCCACTAGTGTTGTACCTGCTGCCAGATGTGCTGCCACTACTGTTGTACCTGCTATAAGTGCTGAACCTGCTGCTAGTGCTAAACCTGCTGCCATCAATACTTTGCCTTCTGCTAGTGTTTCTTGTAGTACTCATGGGGGGGGAGAAAATTATGCCATGTGTGACAGCAGGGGACCCTCTGTCACATTGCTTGTCACCTCCTCCAAGCAGCAGTGAGATGCCTGTAATAGAGCAGCAGCACATAGGGACTAATGGTGGTGATAGTGTTGGAGAAGCTGGGGTGGAAGAGACTATTAAACTGTCAGCAAGTTGTCATGTGTCCTTAGCGGGGTCTGGACAAGAGGTACAGTGACAGTGGCAGTACTTGGTTTTGGGTGTCATGGTGTTTGGATACAGTTGTGCCCCCAAATGTTATTTACCACACACACACACACACTGTGCACATTGCGGTTGCCGATGAGAGCCACAGTTATTGCTCTCAAGGGAAAAAATGTATATTCTAATAACAACACACCCATGATTTTGGAGGAGGGGCAGGTGGAGAAGAATTATTGGCCAACTTCTTCTTTTCTCCACATAGACTTGGGCTACTTATTGTGTTTTTACTGCCTCAGGCGCATCACTGGGGCTAGTCGTGGCAAGTGGAACTTTCATCATCCATCATCACAATATTACTCCTATTGTTGATCCCATTCCCTTTCAACTGCCTAATCATCCTGCGTCATAAACAACTCAGCAGCAGCAGTACGAACAACAGTTGCAACTCAGGACTCAGGAGGACATTTGACAGTGGCAACTGGCCAACATGACCTGCTGGCATTAGGCCAGCAGGGCATTTTTATTTTTTTCTCAGGGCTTGTGTTTTGAAAAAAAAAATACATAAAAAAGTAAAAAAAAAAAACTAGTCTTACAAAAAAAATAAACATTTTTTTGGGGGGTTTGTTTCTAACAAGCCTAAGTCCTACAAATCAATGTTTCCTTAGGGCTTGTGCCAAACTAGCTTAAGTCCTACAAATCAATGTTCCTTCAGGGCTTGGGCCTCTAATAAGTCTAAGTCCTACAAAGGCCTCTAACAACAAATCAAACAAATCATCCTCTACAAAATACTCTATCAAATCAAGTATCAGTCCACCCCAGTGGCAGCTTATGTCAGGGGGTTCCTGTCTCTATCACTTTAAATACAAATTTCTTATTTTATTTATTTTTTATCAACTGTCCCCCCAATAGCAGTCAAGAAAGCCCCCCAAAACAAATTCCCTGTTCAAATGATTCATTCATTCAGCAACATAGGCAACCTCCTCAGACCCCTTTATACCATGTCTTATGGTTTTTATTTTATTTTATTTAGGATTTGTTTTTTATTAACTGCCCCCCAATCCCAGTAAACAACCCCCCCAAAAATCATCCCCTGTTCAACTGATTTTTTCCCCACACCCACCAACACAGGGACCCTCATGCCCCTTTTATACAATGCCTTTGGGAAATAAAATATTATTTGTAAATGTGTTGTGTGTAACTTCTATGTTCCTATTGATTTCAATGGGTGAAAAAAGAGGAAAATCTGCTCTTTTCGCAAGAAATTTTTCGCCAAGCAGAAAGTGCCATTTTTCGGCGATTTCAGTTTGAGGCGGAAACTTTCGCCCATCCCTACTTGTAACTTTAAAATGCCGTTAAAAAAAAAAAAAAAGAGCTGAATAGAATGCTCTATTATAAAGTTTAGATTTACTGTGTGCAGCTTAAAGGGATAGTAATACTTCGTTTTAACTTTATTTTATTTTGTAGGCATTAAAAAAACATGAAGAATGAGATAAGTCTTATCTCTCAAACCTTTATGGTTTATGAGATATTCACAATCAAAGTTTCCCCTCCCCGCCCCTTTTACCTAGTGTAAGCCATCTCTTCTCAGATGTGAATCTGGTTGTATGACCAGACAGATAACAGAAGGGGACAATTTTCTTTGTATGAAAACAATGAAGGCCCTTCCCCCCTTGACAAGTTTTTCAGCTTTTTCCCTTATCTTAATTGAAGATTGTCCCTCTCTGCAGTCTACCTGGGCACCTCCCTTCTGATCTGGTTGAACGGGGGGGGATACTTTGTTTGTGAATATCTCTTAAACCATAAAGGTGTGAGAGATAAGACTTATATCATTCTTCATGTTTTTTTAATGCCTACAAAATAAAATAAAGTTAAAACGAAGTATTACTATCCCTTTAAAGGGATAGTAATGTTTCACCAAAAATCAGCTCCAATTAAATTTCATAGTATTTGGGCCGTGGAGAGTGTTATTTCAATACTGTCTGAGTTGTGGTTCAAGAGCAATTGAATGATAAAGTATCCCCCTCCTGCCCCTTTTACTGATGTAACACTGCTCACCTCAGAGCAGCAAGACTGTCCGGATGGATCGCAGAGAAGGACAGGGTTTTCCGTATGATCACAGTAAGACGATTGTCCCTTGATGAGACCTGTCCAGTCAAGTGACCAGATTCCACATCTGAGGGGAGGCAGGAGGTAAAAAGGGCAGATGGGGGTACTTTATTATTCAATTACTCTTAAACTGCAACTCTGACAATTTTGAAATAACACTCTCCATGGCCCAAATATGAAGATTAATCAGAGCTGCTTTTTTGTCAAACATTACTATCACTTTAAGAGGAGATATGTGTTTCAAGAAAAGCTGCCTTAAAATTTTAACCAACAGACTATTGCATCAAGATTTGCCAATTATTTGCGATTCATGCATTGCCAGATCAGCATTTTTATTGCAGTTTTCAGAGATATAAAATAGGGATAGCTTGCCAGCTCAGACTAAATCTTATCATAACGACATTCTGGATAGAGTCACAATGCCCAGCAAGTAATCTCATCAATTTTAACTTTGGACTTAGCGTTTTAGATTTCTTTTAGTCCTCTGAAATGTTCTAATACTTCTTTCCTGATGAATGCCAAAGGATAAGCGTGGAGTGAAGAAGGATATAAGCTTCCAAATATGGTCTTCTGCTGCTTAAAGATGACAGAAAGAATGTTTCTTTCGCCTTTAAGCCTGATAGCCAAGGTAAGCCCAGCCAACCAAATGAGGTAATTTCACTTGAGCTTTTAAAGATGTTAGTTCAGTAATGCTAGTTTAATTCTCTATAGCATCCCAACGTGATCTGCTCAGAGCCTGACTTATTTGTACGCTGTTGTGATTTCGGCAGGTATGTGGGTTACATTCCGTTTCTGCTTTTAACCCTTTATGGAACAGAGTGGCATGCAATGCAATGCCAAGCATTAAAGGTTTAGTGATGTCTAAAAAATATTATTCTTCATTTTGAAGAGGTTAAAAAGTTGGCTTGAATGCAAAAAAACGTATCTCTCAAACCGCTATGGATTGAGAGATACATGTATTTAAAGTTTGTGATTTCCTGCTGTTAGCTGTAAAGCTGTCAGCAGGAGATCTGTGTCGGCCGACACAGAGGCTCTGCAGCTGAGCCGCAATCGCATTATTGACAAGGAAGAAGTGACCATTGACGGGGACACCGAGGCTGGGTGTCCGCTGGTACCGTCACAGGGCTCATGGGCTGGAATGGGTGTGTCTTAGTGATGTGAATTGTGCCATAAAGTGGGTGGGGCTTAATTGGGTATTGACAGAAGGGGTTTCACATTAGAATGAGTGGGAAATGGACAGAATAGGACAGGAAGTATGCAGAATGGACGGAAAGTGGGCGTAGTTATGGGAAACTCACCAGAGCAAGAGAATCGGCCTCTGTCCCAGCAGACCCAGTAATTATATCTAAAAAACAAAGTATCTGGGGATGATCCAGAGAGTTCCCAGGTATGAACATCTCCAGTGAGATAAATTCTCCAATTCCTATTATTCTGTGGTGCCCATGCACTGAGATCTCTCCAACTAAAGGGATTTCACTGCATAAGCTCCACAGAGTAACATAGGAAGCAGAGTATATCACTGTGGAGTGATCACTGTGGGCTCCCCAAATAGCGTGCAGCCAAGCGGGGGGCCCTGAAATCCATGATGGTCCTGGCACGTCATGGGTCCTTATCACACGTCAGACCTATGATGTACCAGGACTGGCATGGGCCCTTAAGGGGTTAATATATCTCCCTCCCATATCTACACACACAAAGTCCTAGTCGGATCTGAAACACTGAATTTTAGAAATGACATTATGAAAAAGGACATTATGGAACTAGAGAAAGTGCAGAGGAGGGCTACAAAACTAGTAAGGGGAATGGAAAGTTTTAGTTATGAAGAAAGGCTAGAAAAGTTAAACTTGTACACACTAGAGAAACTGCGTCTTAGAGGAGATATGATAACACTATATAAATATGTTCAGGGCCCATACAAAGGGCTCTCCAAAGACCTGTTCATTAACAGAACAGTACACAGGACAAGAGGCCACCCGCTTAGACTTGAGGAAAGGAGATTTAATCTACAACAGCGGAAGGGATTCTTTACTGTAAGGACAATAAAGGTATGGAATTCACTGCCTGAGGAGGTGGCGCTATCGAAAACATTAGATGCCTTTAAAAGGGGCCTGGATACTTATTTAAAAGAGCATAACATAGAGGGTTATGTACGTTAGTATTGGGATGAATATTTAGTTGGGGCTTGTTGATCCAGGGAGGAATCTGATTGCCATTTGGAATCAGGAAGGAATTTTTTTTCCCCCATTCAAGGCAGAATTTTAAATTGCTAATTGAGGGGGTTTTTTTTGCCTTCTTTTGGATCAACGATGGTAAACAGAAATAGGAAAAGGTTGAACTAGATGGACGCAAGTCTTTTTTCAACCTAAATTACTATGTTACATTAAAAGTTATTGTATGTTCATGCAGTGTGCTTGATGGTTTAAAACTTTGCTTTGGATGCTATTTGTGATTTATATGAATTGCACCTTTCTATTTTATACACAAGGGCTGCTGTATCTTTCTATGACTGTACACACAAAGGACATTATGGTGCAAACCAGCTTTGCCACAATAACATATTTAATTACAATGCTTTGAAACGTCCCTAATATTCAAGGAGGTTTTATATTCAAGGAGGTGAAACCGCCATTTAAATCAATTCACATTTCTATTTGTTTCTTGTGGTGAGTCTGGTTTGCATCAGAATTGCTCCACTCAGACCTTTGTGATTATAGCTCAATGTCTGAGAAACATATTAGGTATTGTGGAAAAGTACTTTGGACCATAATTCAGAAAAATACAGAAGTTCTTAAACAGCAACTATTTTTCTTCAAATGTAAAGTGGAACTGTGAGGGTAGTGATTTTTATTCTGGATGGATGGAAAGATCATCAGATTTTCTGCTGAAACGCTGAGGCTGATGTACTACGAAGAATTGGGGGACATGCATTAAAGGGGAACTACCACCCTGCAATAACTTAACCTTCATTCATTCTTCATCTGGTGACTAGCTGCTTAGTAGCGCTAGTCGTCAGAAATATTACCTGGTTCCGAAGATCTCTCCGTTTTACCAATGCTCACAGGAGCAGGAAGCAATGACATCTCGCCACTTGGCTCCAAAAGGGACTGACAGCGCAGGCGCACGGACGTCACTATGATGAGATGTCCGTGCTTCCTGCTCCTGTGATCATTGGTAAAAAGGAGAAATCTTCGGAACCAGGTAATATTTCTGGCAACTAGCCCTACTAAGCAGCTAGTCGCCAGATGAAGAATGAATGAAGGTTAAGTTATTGCGGGGTGGTAGTTCCCCTTTAAGGTATCATAAACATAGCTGAGAACTCTCTGGATTTGCCCTGGAGACTCCGGATTTGACTCTGCATTATCAGGTCTCTGGGGCAGAGTCTGAGTCTCCCAGATGTGGGCAGTTTCTTAAGAAACTCTGCCCATTTGTGCTCTTTCCCTATCTGTTCCACCAACCCCCTCCCACATTCTCCTCCTTCCCCAACCTATTAATTCTTTTTTGTCATGTTATGAGCTCCGCCCCCCACTCATTTATATCCCCCACTGGGGGGGGTTCACCACAAAAGGTTCCCAGGTATGCTCAAAAACAGGTGATAACTTCTCCAGTGTCATAAACTCTCCAGTTGTTATGCTATTCTATGGACCATATGTATTAAGATATCTTTAAATTTAACCAACTTCAAAAGCTTTAGGGAATGTGAGACAGCTGGAGATGAGGAAATGCCAGGGTATCTACAATTTTTGGGATCATTTTAAGAAACATTAGTGCATGGGCTCCATACAATAACATGGAGATCAGACAGTTTCACACTAGAGAAGTTATCTGCTCTTTATCATATTTTAGTCTATAATCCCCAATTCCTTTTATTACATCAGTGTATCTGTTGTGGCACACTTGTAGTACCGTAAAATTTTGGCTATAATACGCACAGTTTTACCCCATTTCACCTTATGTGAAGTGGGGGGTGCATATTATACACGAGAGTTATTTAAAAAAAAAAATTGTGCTGACAGATACCCTCCCACGGCCCAGTTCACTCTGACAATAATGCTTGCTTCCCCCACTGACGTCCCCACTGAAGTCCGTGCTGACAATGAGGCTTAGGGTACTTCCTTCCACTGAAGTACCCATCTTCCCATTTGCCACCCGCTTCCTTCATGGGCTTTCAGGACCTTCAGCTTCTATTACCATTGGCTGGAGGCGAAAGGTCCTGAAAGCCCATGAAGGAAGCTGGGAAGATGGGTACTTCAGTGGAAGGAAGTACCCTAAGCCTCTTTGTCAGCGCGGACTTCAGTGAGGACGTCAGTGGGGGAAGTAAGCATTATTGTCAGAGCGAATTGGGCCGCAGGAGGGAGGGAAGGGTTCTGGCCTGCTTAATTTTTTTTTTCATAAGAGGGGAAAACAAGGGTGAGTATTATACATAGGCACTCTTGTTTTCCCCTAAAATCTTAGGTATAATATACACCTGCGTATTATACACAGGTGCGTATTATACCTGAGATTTTACAGTATATGTGAATAAAAAAAAAGCCACAAAAGCCCATCGGAGTAAAAGAGGATGAAACAGTGGCACCCTTTTTTAATTACTATTCTTATCCTGACATAAAATATATATTATGTTCTATTCTAAGTATATCAACTTATTGGTTAAGGGCAAGTAACATAAAAAAAAAAATAATACCACATAGGTAAAGCTAAGTCTTTTGCAAATTAATAACTGTTTCGCCCACAGTTAAAATTTATTACTTTCAGTGTATAGATTTCCTTAGAGCTTCTTGTCTCACCTCTTGGAAGAGCTGTTGCTGCCAGTGGCAGCATGATTACTATTGGCTGTGTGGGAGTCTGTGATATCAGTACACTAGCTCTGGGGTAGAGCCGGGAGAGGGGGAACCAGTACACTGCAAGCTGTACATTTATAATGCAGCTACTCCTGGAGATGAGAATAGCAATGATTAACTAGTAAAGGACCGAGTCGTAGGATATATATTTTTGTTTTTTTCTTGTTAGTTTACATAACGTATTCTCTTCTTAAAGCATGATTAAAAAAATAAAAAGCCTCAAAGGATATATAGTCCTGATCATTGCAATGCTTTTCTAGTGTTACAAAAATAAGTACTTACCACTTTGTTCACCCTCATCCCCCTGCTACTATACACTTCCTGCAACTAGGATATGGCCTGGTATAAGGACAACTTCCTTTCTTTCATTAGCCCATGTCACTGTTGAGCATGCACCACTATATAATCATGGTCATATATGCCCTTTAGTATTGATTCTTTTTTTCAGGGTTCTTTATCTTTAGAAATAAAAAAGGTTTAGCACTCTTGAAAAAAATGTTATGCTCTCCCTTTATTGTTACCTTTCTACAGTTATTTTTTCTATCTACAGCATGACATTTACTCACAGTTGTGAAAGTAGATGGAAGAACATGGAATGCAATTGCTGTAACTTGTGCAATTTATTTGCTATAACATTTAATATGCTTTATAGAAACTTTTTTATTTTATATTCTGTTTAATTCTTGTACATTTTATTATGAGCAAAATGATATAAACATGATGTTATACATGATGTTATACAGTAGATTAGTTTAAAATAATGTAGAATAACTGTCCTGCTGAATGAAAATCATTTCTTAATGTACGGTTATGGTTATGGTGTAATACATTGCAACCTCTCTAGAATTCAAGTGGATAAAAAGCCACATTTAAATCAGTGGGAATATTAAAGGGGAACTATCACCCCAAATAAAGTTTCCCCCCAAGAGTTACCCATCTGGAGAATAGCTGAACAATAGTACTATTTGCAAATATAGTTACCGCCTTGTAGAGAAATCCTACTGCTGCCGAGACTGACGGCCAGGCAACAGCTCTTTAGAAGAATCTGTGCACCTGAGTCATCAGTCCCTTGCGGTACCTTAAGGTACCAAGCGACATCTCCTAGAGGAGACCAGGACTGACAGTGCAGACACAAAGACGTCTCTAAGCAAAGATGTCTGAGCTGTTGCCTGGCCGTCAGTCTCGGAAGCAGTAGGATTTCTCTATAAGGCGGTAATTATTCTGGTGAATAGTACTGTTGTTCAGCTAGTCACCAGATAGGTAATTCTTGGGGGGTAAACTTTATGTGGGGTGATCATTCCCCTTTAATTTCTCTACATACAATATTATATAAACAAATAATGCGGATAGAAAAGAGAATGGAGTTAGAAAAGGCAAATCAGCTTTTTATTTGTCTATTGTGGATGTCTGCGCCCACATCGATAGAGACCAGGGGGAAGATTCATAAAGTGGTGATAAAGTGGAGATGACTTCTCCAGTTTATCAATTCTACAATTCCTATGTTATTCTATGGATCCTATGCACTTCAACTTTGAAGAGATCTTAGTGAATAGACTCCATGGAATAAAACAGGAATTGGAGAAGTGATGAACTGGAGAAGTCATGTCCACTTTATCACCACTTTATCACCAGTTTGTGAATCCCCCCCTAGTTCAGTACTTTATCAACTAGCAGAGTATAGTTTCTGTTCCAAATTAATTGTAAAAAAATAAGTTTCTACTGATTCACTATTAAAAAGTGTCTTATTCCCATTAAACACCAAGTTACTTATACTTTTAAACCCAACACAACAGTTCTGTATTGTTTTTTTTTTCTTTTTTTTTTTCAAAACTGAGTATTTAAAAACATGATACCAGGGCAATTAAAGTGTTAACAAACACTGGCTCTGCAGAGATGATTACCTTATGTTTCGATAGTTTGTGTCTTTGATTTCACCTATTGTTGCCAAATGTTTTAATGCTCCTTATGTGTTGACAGCAGAGAATGTATCTAATGCACCATTTGTATCCAATAATTCTGCTAGTATATTGCAAGTAATGGAATATGCCAGTTACTTAGTTCCAGTGAGATATACCATTTCATTTCACTGTGATCGCAGATTAATTTTATTCCTGCTAATATGTATCAGGATGTTAAAAGTTTACTAACTGTTTCAGTTGTACAGTTTTACAGGTGCCTGGCTGTTGTGTATTTTTTAAAGGGATAGTAATGTTTCACAAAAACAGCAGCTCCAATTAATCTTCATAGTATTTGAGCCATAGAAACATTATTTCAATACTGTCAGAGTTGTAGGTCAAGAGTAATTGATTGATAATGTTTCCCCCTCCCACCCCTTTTACCTGGTGTAAGCCGCCTCTCCTCAAGATGTGGAATCTGGTCTTGAGACCAGACAGTTCATAGCAAGGGTCAATGAGGGAGATTTATAAAAAACTTTCTTAAAGAACAGTCCTTATGGCATGGCAAGTGAATATAACTCCAGGTCTGATTTAAAATTATTAAAGACCTTTTTATAAATATGACATTATTATGCATATTTTAATGCCTGGAATGCTTAAGGACAGCATGTATATGGCGTTAAGATTCTGGCGATAATTCTGTCGCAAAATTGGCGCAACTCGCGACATTTCTTTATAAATTCGTTGTGCCACTTTTCTAACTTGCTCTAATGCCACTTAATATAAAACTCAAGTAGATGGCGTTAACACTTTATAATGGTCACAACTTATGTTATAAATCCCATTAACACATTTAAGCTAATTTTAAAGCCATTTTTTCTTTAACAACAGATTTATAAATCTCCCTCAATCTTCTTCCTGTGAGAACAATTAAAATCCTGCCCCCTTGACAGGTTTTTCCCTTATGCTAATTGAAAATTATTCCTCTCTGCGATCCACCTGGACACCACCTTGTTGCTCTGAGCTAAGCAGTGTTACATCAGTAAAAGGGGTGGGAGAGGGATACTTTTTCATTCAGTTACTCTTGAACTACTATTCTGACAGTATTGAAATAACACTCTCCATGGCCCAAATACTATGAAGATTAATTGGAGCTGCTTTTATTGTGCAGCATTACTATCCCTTTAAAGGGATGGTAATGGTTGTGTATAAAAAAGTTTAATATTGTAGGTATTAAAAATATTAATGCAATGACTTACGTCCCGTCTCTCAAACATGCATAGTTTGAGATATATAAGCTTATAAAGATCGCCCCTCCCGCCCCTTTCACAGACATCAGAGCTGTAACTGACAGAAGGAGATTCTGGTCATTTGACGGCCAGCGGCTCTTCAGCAAAGCCGAAATAGTGTTATCTAGAAAGAAATATTTCACTGGAATGGTCTACAAAGTGTGTCTTTAGAGTGCAGTGTTATTGCTGAATGGTGCTAGGGACCTGCAAAAAGATTTTGAGTTGAAAATATTCTATAAACTATATCGTTTACATCCAATGTGGAACACAGGAACCATGCAGTAAATTTCCCTCCTAAAAAGGGCAGGTCACTTCAAAAAAGGCAGAGTAGTTGAGATGGGGACTCCCTCTTCCTTCTATATTTACCCCCTGCCCCTCAGTTTCAAGTGACCTGCTTCAGGAAAAGGGTAAGCTGGCACTGTTCTCTTAGTTTTTAGCCTTTTTTTATTTGTATGCTTAAATATGATAATCCCCCATTAGGCAGACTCCCATTAGTTGGCTTCCCTAGAGTTGGACTGACCAGTTCACAGGTGTCTTTCTGGACCATTTTCCTATGGAGGATCACTTTATTGTAAGTCTGTGCCTCAGTACTGAACGTCTCTGAAGGTCTGTATTAAAAATAGGACTCTGGAGACTGATAAGTTAACCATTTGAGTGCTATGGTCCTTTCTATTATGTCCCTGCTATTCCTTGGCACCCACTAAAATGTGGCGTTTTTGTCTGTTCAGAACGCAATCCATCTAATAATTTCTGTATTAATTTTCTCGCTTTGGCTGAGGCCTGCTTTGGTTGGAAGGTCCATCTTAGACTGTTATGCCTGTTTAATGACCCTTTTCTTCTCTCTGTTTATAAAACCCTACTGAATCCTGTTTTTGTTCAGTTCCTTGGCGTACAAGATTGTTGTCTGTTGACACCTGAATTTTGTATGGTGCCAGTTAGTCCTGAGGGAATACTGGTCTACAGTTGAGGCTTTTTTTTCTTGTTTACCCTCTAAGGAATCTTGGTGGATGCTTTGGTATATATCCATGGTTCCTATGTTCCACATTGGACGTAAGAGAAAAGAGAATTTTAGTGTACTTACCATTAAATAATTTTCTCTTAGTGCATGTGGAACACAGGACTCCCACCTGGAGAGAAAAAAATGTAGTTTGTCACCATGCAGAGGAGTCCTCTTGGAGTCTGTGTTCAGGGGATTTCCTTCTTCTCTCTCACTTTTGTTTCTTTATGCTGGTTTGCTATACATTGAAACTGAGGGGTGGGGGGAGTTAAAGCTGGAAAGAAAAGGGGAGTCTCCACCTCAAAGGCCTTGCCTTTTTTGAAGAACAATCCTGGTATTTCTTAGCAGGGATATAATTAATCCGCTATCGCAGTGAAGTGAAATAGTATATTTCACTGGAACCCAATAACTGGTATAGTCCAATACCTGCGATATACTAGTGGAATTACAAATGGTATATTAGATATACCATCTGTTGTAAACACGTTATCAGAGCATTATTTATTTGTAACAGAAGCACAGTAAGGTCCCGAACTGATCTCTATCAATGTGGGAGCAGACATCCGCTGTAGACAAATAATAAACAGATGATTTGTCTTCTGTAAATCCCGCGGTATGTTTTATTTGTTACTGGTCCACACTATTATATTTTAATGTTTGTTTCATCCCTGTGGTTCAATTGATTTGCTCCTTAATTGCACCCCTTTAGCTTACACACTAACTGCAGCATAATGTGGTAAATAAAATCCCCCAAATTTCCATTGAATTGAATGTCAGAGAGGTCTTGACCTCTGCATCTTGTGTATCTTTATGGATTAACAAAGCACAGAGGAAATTGTCGTAAATAGTTTTCAAGGGGTTAAAAGCCTCACTTAAATTCATAGGAATTCCTTCCTCCCATGGGGCATTTGTTTTGCTCCAGAATTTCTCACCTTTTTCAGTGTATGACCCTAATTTACTTAACCCTTTAAAGACCAGAGAGTTGTGCAATGCATTGCTTCACAAAGCTTCCCCATCACCCTGATATTTAAAGGGTTAAAGGTGTGGAAAAGTTTTGGGGAGTTTTACATTTGGTGATACACAAGGGGAATGTACTATTATGATTTCACTCTAATAAAATAAAGCAAAAGAGATAGAGGGGAGCTCGTAGTGTAATACGTTCCAAAGATCCATCCAGGGTATTCACAATATAAAACACTGATAAAAGCGGTCAGAACAGCTAGGGGAGGAGTCAAACTGCCTCCACGCAGTTTCATCGGACTCTCTGCTGCTCCAAAGATATAGGAAATCATTAGACATTTATCAGTACGCCATCTGCTGTTTGTTTTTGTTTTCACTCCAAAATAAGCAGTTTTTTTTACTATGGCTGACTAACTCCAAGTACAGAAGATATCTTTAACAACCACTAATGAGTCTGTGGTGGGAAAGAAGCACATCCCTGGACCTTTCGGGAAGGGGGTGGGCATGACTGCAGGGGTTCAGACCCATCCTTTAGGCATTATTTTGCCTTGGATGGGTTTTTAATGGTTAGTTGAAGTTGGGGGGATGTACTGCAGCCAGAAGTTGGGGGGATGTACTGCAGCCGATGTTTATAAATATTCCTGGTGGGGTTACTTGCGCACTTTTATTTCTGCGACAGGACAGTCTCACCAGGAAGCTTCTAACTGTCTCCTTCTCTCCCTCCCTGTCAGTTGGGATATGTAGTTAAGTCACAGTGCTACCTGGGGGTGGGTCCTCACAAGGAATAGTTGAGCTGCTAGACACTCTTATTGGTTTGAGGACAGTGGCGTAACTATAGGGGTCGCAGGGGTCGCACCCGCGACTGGGCCCGTCGCTCCAGGGGGCCTGGCCGCCCCCTGCAACCCCTCTGCCTGGCGCCCTTGATCTCCGTCTGGCACTGTAGTAATGCAGAGCGCTGGGAGATGACATCATCTCCCAGCGCTCTGCATTACTGAAGAGAACCACGCAGGAGATCCATGCACCACTCCGGGCTCCTGCCACTCCAGGGAGGTAGGAGATGGGGGCATTTTGGAGAGGGCCAATGTAGTCGAGGGGGGCGAATGTGGTCCGGGGGGGGCCCATGGCGCTTCTTGCACCAGGGCTCGGAGGCTTCTAGTTACGCCTCTGTTTGAGGAGTTAGTCTTCCACTCACAGTCTAACGGCACGAGTGGGGGCGGAGACGCTTGGGTTTCTGGTGTTCATTAATCGTGCCACTCAGCTTTTGCCAGAGTGCAGACATAACATTATTGTTGTTATATTTTAATAAATGCTGTGGTCTTTTTCCTTCCCAAGTCATTGTCTGTGTACTTTATTTCTTGGGGGGGGGGATTTGGTCTGAATTCCTGTGGTGGTTATGGATGGGCCCCCTTTAGCAGCCATGTTAGAATTTGCAGCTGTGGCTCATTTTCTGCTCTAGGATTGTGGCTTACTACTCATGCTGCCACACTTCCATGTATGTACTAGTGTGTATGATCATTTTAGTACATACCAGTGCACATACTTGCCGTTGTTAAAGGGATAGTAATGTTTCAAAATAAAAGCAGCTCCAATTAATCTTCATAGGATTTGGGCCATGGAGAGTGTTATTTCAATACTGTCAGAGTTGTAGTTCAAGAGTAATTGACTGATAAAGTATCCCCTCCCCTCAGATGTGGAATCAGGTCTTAAGACCAGACAGCTCACAGCAAGGGACAATCTTCTTACTGTGAGTACATGAAAACCCTGCCCCCCTTGACAGGTTTTTCAGGTTTTTCCCTTATGCTAATTGAAGATTAGCCTTTTTGTTCTGTGGTGAGCAGTGTTACATCAGTAAAAGGGGCGGGAGGGGGATACGTGATCATTCAATTACTCTTGAACTACAACTGACAGTATTCAAGTAACACTCTACATGGCCCAAATACTATGAAGATTAATTGGAGCTGCTTTTATTTTGAAACATTACTATCCCTTAAGACTGCAATATAAGCATACCCCATAGCATGCAGAAAAATGGCATAAAGTTACATCACTTTTGTTTATACCTTTTACTACCTAGAGATAATGAAGGTGCAGAGAAAAGGAGCACTGTGAAACTCTTATACACTCCTCCACTTGACCCTTGGAATAAGCAGTGTACAGAGGACAGGAGTATATAGTAGGTTAGTAAAATTGATTTCCAAGGCACTGGAGAAGTCTTTAGAATCCAGTAGGATAAGAAAGAGTGAAATGTGCTTGTTGTGGAAATAAACAGCCTTATTTGCAGTCAGCCATGTCCAGAGTTTCCTCCTTTTTTGGTTATCCCCATATAAGGGTGTATATAGTGAAAGCGCCCCAAGGCCCAATTAGAACAGTTTCCTATTGTCGTCCTAAGGAAACTGTTCCTACATGTCCTTCAAAAATCCTTTGCCTGCCAGAGAGACATCCAGTGTATTGGCTCGCCATGCATTGGATACCTCTCTGGCACTCAGAGGGTTAACTTCTGGATCAGGTTTCCCTTAAACTGTTCTTTAATTCATTAGCCTTAAACAGATTTCCAAGAAAAGCAAGAGTGTTTTTACTATTTATTGTTTTGTTTATGTGTTGCTGCCAGTATACATAAATCTGTAGAGAAAGTAATGTAAAGATGCTTGAACTGACAGGGTATTAAGTTACTAGTAACAGATTAACACACAGCAGTACAAATAGTGTGTGTGAGTGTGTGTGTGTGGGGGGGGATGTACTAATGACTATTCTTTTTCAGTCTCTGATTCTTATTGTGACTTTCTTACTACTCCCATAGGGAGTCAACATTACTCATCTTCAAAGATTAAATTATAGCCCAGAAAAAGTTCAAAATATGAACATTCCCTGCAAGTTTGACAGACTTAACCCTCTGAGTGCCTGAGATGTGTGAAACGATTGTTTCACAAATAATTGTGAATTTATTCTTAGTGGAGTGTTCATGTTTGATCAATAAAGAAAACCTGAGGTAATTCTTGAGTAAGTCTGAGGCACCATAGAGGACAAATAAACCCCCCCCCCCCACAATTCCTTTTGATTAAATAAGGTTTAATACCCTTGAATGCCAGAGAGGTGGCCAACACATTGTGAAAATTATTTTTGGAGAACCAGTTCACACAAAATTGATGCATAATGGTCATTATCATTTCCTACCCAGATTAAGCTCTGGTTTTGTTAGTAGGAGGTATTAGTGTACTTTTAAATTATTTGTATTATTTAGCTTTTGTCCTTTTGGTTATTATGGGGGGGATTGAATCTGACTTCATCCATGCACAAAACATCAGAGTGTGGTGATGACTGTATAGCAGTGATGTGTAGTTACATATGGCGGGATGCAGGAAACACGCGCAAGCGCTAAGTTCTGGGGGGAAATTGTTAGCGAATGCATTTACTAATGATTTTACTGAATTTAAAATAACGAATTGGTGTGCACATTTTGTGTTTGTGGGTGTGATTGTGTGGGCGTGGCTAGGATTAGCAAATCTGTATGAGCGGAGTAGTGTATGCATCTAATGCAGGAATTGGTATTGCGAATGATGTTATACGTCTGTGTATTGGTGTCGCAAATGCTATATTTTGTGCTCAAATTAGGACATTTTGATGCGCAATTCAAGATTCTTTCGGTAAACGTCTCTCTGAATTACAACTTGCGCAATAGTTATTTGTGCAGGTTAAAATCACTATTTCACGTTTAGCGCTTGCGAACGTTTCTTGCATTCCACCAATAGTTACATAGTATTTAGTAGTTTAGGTTGAAAAAAGACTTGCATCCATTAAGTTCAACCGTTTTCCTATTCTTATTTACCGCTCTTGATCCAAAAGAAGGCAAAAAAAAAAAAGTTATTTGCCAATGGAGTTCTGGAGACACTCAGACAAAATACCAGTCTCATTTACACAATTTCTATGTAAATATCATAGAGAAACCACTATTTGCAGCATTTGGGTAATATAAAATCAAGAAAGATTTATTGAAAAAGGAAGAAAAGCAAATATTAGTAATCACATTAAACTTGTTAACATAATTACACAAATAGAAGAGTGAAAAATATATTTTTTGTGAAAAAACAGTAAAATGCACCACACTATTTAAGTATCATAATTAAAAAGCAAAAAGTATTAGTTAAATCAGAACTATCATGAACAACAACCCCCAAATTGCTGTGTTACGGTTACCCAGAGAAGTTCAGGAGTCAGTACGGTTTAGTTAATGCAGTTTATTAACAAATTACATAAAGAGGATAAATAAAATATATACAATAGGAATAAGCACAGGGTAATAGCCAGCAAGCCTGCTACCAGAAATAATAGGTTGCAATGCTATACCACTGTGCTGGAGACTAGGCCTTAGCCACTGGAAGTCTCAGCTGGAACCAGGAACAGGAACTGGAACAGGAACCCAGGATCTTGAGCCAATGAGGAATGAGATCTGACTCAGCCTGCAGTCAGAAGGAAATATCACTGACTCACCCCTGGAGCCAGTAAGGGTAAATACTGGCTCACGCCCGCAGTCAGTAGGAGCGAATACTGACTCACGCCTGCAGTCAGTAGAAGTAAGGTGAAAACTGACTCACGCCTGCAGTCAGCTATGCAAGTCTACCAGAGCCTCAGGCCCGCACTATATTGGGTGTCTGATCACCAGGGGAAAAGACAAAAGAATAGTCAGACAGAGCCACAAGTCAGCTCCAGAGGGGGTAGTCAGACAAGCCGGGTCATACACAGGTCAGGTAGTCAGCCAGAGCCACAATTCTGCACCAGATTGGATGTCCACTATTAGGGGTTAGGCAAAAGAATAGTCAGAGCCACAGGTCAGCACTAGAATGGATGGAACACTAGCCAGGTCATACACGGAGCCCAAGGTAACAGAACTGCTATGAACAACAACTCAAAGGCAACTGAGTCAGGAGGAGCAGCTTAGAGGGAGGAAGTAGAAGTTGGTAGGAAGAGACTACAGGAAGCAAACAGATAAAACAGAGGCCTGCGGCATGCTTGAAGCCTCGCACCTGCAGATGATGCTGAAGTCAAGGTAAGCTGTAACATGCTGTATCACTACGACATAATGTATTTTGTAATTAATACTTACTACAATGTCAACCAGTACCAAAATGGCCACCATGTTCATTGCTGGTAAGAAAAGAGAGAGAGATGCAGTGTTGATGATGTGATGTTTGATTGACATGCTCCCCATCCTAGCTGCGTCAGTCTTAGTTGGAAAGACCACCCCAGTCCTCTGTTTGACCTATGTGTGAATGTGTCCCCATATGTAAGGGAGGGATTGGAAGACCAGAGAGGAGGTAATTATAAGCTGAGCAATATAGATTGTATCATACGGAGGGACACTGTAGCTTTAGGAGGCTGTTTTTTTAATTACTATTAACTCGAAGATGGAAAGTTTAGGACAAAAAAAATGTATAGATTCATCAAATCGCTAATACAGAAATCAATTAGGATCAAATCTGCAGGAGTTGAGTGTGAAAGTTCTCACTCATGAAAACAAAAGCATGGGGATTCACAGTTAATACATTAACACTGTCCCACCAATACAGTTAGCATTCCCTGCTTTTGATCATGAGTGAGAATTTTAATATTGATTTAGCAAAGTTTTTTGTCTTTTAACTTCCACAATTGTTTTTAGTTCTTTTTACAAGAGTTCAAGCAAGCTTCACTCATTCAATTTTTTTTTTTTGAGGGGGGCTCTGGTTTTGTTGGATGGAGAACGCCTTGCACATTTGATCTAACAACCATAGCCATGTTGCTTATCCCAAAGTCATTCATTTTTTTTCTCAAACAAGAGTGCCATGTCCACACCTCCCAAGTGTCCCTCTTTCCCACCCTGATGTCCCTCTTTTTAGGAGATCAGATTACTTGGTGTGCATATAGGTGTATCACATAGCTCCACAGCAATAAAGATCACATTATTGTTTGTTTAAACATCAGTATATGTGTTTATAAATTAGTCTATGTAAATAAAATACTTTGGTCTTATTATAAGTCATTTATTATTTTGTCAGGAAAAAAATAGGAAATATAAAGAAAATTATATATTGGGACAAATATTACCAATATGGGTAAATATAAAAAAATCTATGAATATAGATAATAAGATATTTGTTTTTTAGCCATTGTCGATAATTGAAAGTAATGTGGAGAACATCAATTTAAAAGTCTGGAAGAGGAATGCTGTTCAAAGTATAGGGGATGTAATGGAAGGAGGACAAGTTAGAGCTTTCCAGAATTTGGTGGATATTTTTAATTTGCCCCTACGGGAAATATATAATTTTCTAAGGGTTAAAAATTTCTTGACAGTAAATGAGGTGATAGGGGTGGGAGTGGTTTATCAGGCTTTGAAAAATGTATTTAATTGTAATAGGAATAAGAAGGTATTAACAAAATGTAGGGCTACTAGAGATTTGTATAATGTTAGATGGAAGGTCCCTGCAATTAGGAAATGGGACGAAGACTTAGCCATAAAAATTGATAAGGATGATTGGTGTAATGCTTTAAAAAGAGTGAATAAAGTGGTACATTCCCTCTCTTTGGTTGAGACGCAGTTTAAGTTGGTTAATAGGTGGTATCTGGTTCCCTCTAAGTTGTCAAGGATTTATGCAGGGTGTTCGAAGATATGTTGGAGATGTAATTTATATGAAGGTACCTATGTGCATATGTGGTGGGGATGTAGAGGAGTCAAAGATATTTGGAGGATGGCTCTTGATTTTCTGAGAGATTTTGCTAAGGTAAACTTAAAGAGTAAGCCACAAGAAGTCCTGTTACATCTGAATAGACCAAAAATGACTAGAGAGCAATATATGTTAACAATACATAGTTTCATTGCCTGTAAAATTATTATAGCAAGAAGCTGGAAGCAGGCATTTAAATTTAGTTGGAAACAATTAAAGAGTCAGATTCTTTTCCAAATGGAAATGGAGAGGAATATATGCAATATAAATATGGATAATAGTAGAGATTTTCAGATGTGGCAGGACTGGCTAAAGAAAGTAGTAGATAGGTAGGAGTTGAAGTGTGGAGGTGATGGCACCAAGGATCAGTGTAGTAAGAGAAAATTAAGTAGTTACAGATAAGATGTATATGTGGATGTTTGGTTGAGTTGTGGATGTTTTTTATATGTGAAAAACAATAAATAAAAAAAATATATATAAGTCATTTATTAGGTTCCACAACGAGGTATCACAAAGTCATTAAATAGCCTAAAAATTCTCAGTAATGCCCCGCCCACCATCCACTCCCCCCAGCAACACCCCCTAAAACACAAGTGTCCTTCTTTGGCAATTTGAAATGTTGGGAGGTATGCATGTCTGATGATCACTGTGTAATTTAAACTATATTTATCTATTGAACTGTGAGCTGCAGAAGCCAAAGTCTGGTCTGCACATGCTCATGAACTGCATTGTCCATTTTTGTGTTCTTTTAAAAACACACTACTCACATACAAAACTCTTAATGTAAATATATCAGGAATGTTGGCATATTTTTTTAAGCTGTACACATAGACAAATAGTATCCCATATAAGTTGTTGTGATATTTGGCATTTATTAGATCAATGGAATTGGATGTAGTCCTGATATTTTCGTGACAGCGTGAAAACGTGTAATGGAAAAGTACTAATTTATTCCATACCTTCATCTTTTTATAACTAAACAGATTTGTACAATTTTTTCCAAGATTTGTGGGTAATAACCCAATGACTCTTGGATTTCCAAATTTTAGCTTAATTTGTCAAGCTGTTCAAAAGTTATAAGCATCTGATAGTTGGCTTTAGACACAGAATGTGATTTGAACTTTAACTATAGCTGTACTTTTATCATGCAGCCATATTATTATTAATGATAATTTTCGTTTACCAGTCCTTATCCCCTGCAGCTGTAGTTCAGAAAGTCAACTTATTCTTAAGACCCAGCTGCACGGACTGAAAACATTACCATCAAGGATAGAAAAAAGGAACAGATCCCTCTACATTATTTTAGTCATGTGCCAGACCAATCTGGTTTCCAAAACTTTGTTATTTATTTTGCCCCTTCTTCAAACAAAATGTTTATCTATTAACTGTGTATAATTAGTCATAGATACAACAGATTAGTACAGAGGATGAAAGCAGATGATGTGTTTACAACTACAGTTCAGTTGAAGTGAATTACTTCCATCAGTAAACAAGACTCGCACCTATGGCTGGGAAAATAACCTCTTCCACATTACAGCAGTTCAGAATATCTATGTGACCTACTAGGGTTGTGGACCAACAAAGGATGTTGCAGATTGATTAGACATCAGTGCATAAAAGGAGAGCAGTTCTCAAGCAACCAAATGGACTATAGGGAACAAATGAAGCTTCCCATTCATTTATATCTGGCATTTAACTCCTTTGCACTGTAAATCGTTTGATGGCTCTCTGGAACTCAAAGGATTAAGACCTCGATTCAGCTGTGTCTAACGGCTGTTTTTTCTGCCAACAGCATTTTTTTCAAGCATGGTAAGCTATTCAGTTACGAGTGCTGTGAAAAAATACCGGCAAAAAAAAACAGGCCAGGCGATAAAGTAGGAAGTGTTTTCACCCATAGCAAATACTGAAAACACTGCAATGTGCAACTCAGTTGACTGCGTTAGCCATTAAGACCCGATAAGGGGCTCACTTTATCACTGGAAATGTAAGACCCAGTTTTTTATGTCTAGAGTCCCTTATCTGATCTTTAAACAGCCGACACAGCAATTGAAATGACAAAAAAACATAAGTCCTCAGTGGATGTATTCAGTGGTGTAATAAAAGGGGTCGCACATGCGACTGGGCCCATCGCTCCAGAGGCCCAGCTGCCCCTTGCAACTCCCTGCCCGGCGACCTCAACAAGTAACAAGCTGAGGTCTGTGCCTTCTTTGGGACAGACCTCTAGCAGCTGAGCTCCCTCTCCGGCACTCTAGTAATGCAGAGCGCTGGGGGATGACATCATCTCCCAGTGCTCTGGATTACTGAAGAGAGGACTGTGCTGGAGCTCCAGCTGCTAATAGAGGTCTGTGCAGAAGGATGCACAGACCTCTCCTACCACTCCGCTGGACCACCAGAGAGGTAGGAGATGGACACGGGGGGAGTCAGTAAGGGCAATGTGGAGATTGGGGGCAGTGTGGAGGCAATGTGGAGACTAAGGGGCAATGTGGAGATTGGGGGGCAATGTGGAGATTGGGGCAATGGGGGGCAATGTGGAGATTGGGGGCAATGGGGAGGCAATGTGGTCAGGGGGGCCCATGGCAATTTCTGAACCAGGGCCCATGGCTTCTAGTTACACCTCTGGACATATTGATATGCCCCATAGCAATATATCCAAAGTATACCCAAAATGTGTCCAGTGTTAGTAGGATTAACCCAATAAGTGCCAGTGGGGTATAATTTCCCCAAGGGCACTCATAGGGTTAACTCAATTAAGGTACAAAGCAACAGCCCATAAACAGTAACACTTACCATTAATCGTGATGTGCAGTGGGGTCCTCAGCATCCTGGTCATCTACTGTCAGTCTTCTTTCTTCTCCTTTCTCCATCTTCTTTCTTCTTGTATCTTCTTTTCATTAAAGTGGAACTACCACTGCTAACAAACTTGCCCCAATAATTTCTCATCTGGTGACTAGCTGCTCAGTAGCGCTAGTCACCAGAAGTGTTGCCGTGTTAACGAGAATTATCCATTACTCCCGGGTTGACAGGCAGGAAGGAGAGCAGACATCTTTCCATAGTGACGTCTGCCTGCCTGTGCTCCAAAAGGGACTGACAGCGCAGGCACACAGACGTCACTATGGAAAGATGTCTGCGCTCCTTCCTGACAGTCATCCCGGGAGCAATGGATAATTCTCATTAACCCGGTATTAATTCTGGCGACTAGCGCTACTGAGCAGCTAGTAACCAGAGGGGGAATTATTGGGGGGCAGATTTGTTCTCACTGATATCTTTGTGATAGCCTTAAACGGATAGTAATGCTTAAGATGTAAAAAATATGTGTTGTACGGTTTATGTCCCTGAATAAAACAAGGGTATTCCCACTGCTGAGAGATAGTTTATTAAAAAATTATAACAGCTCAAACTTGACTATTTTAGGTGTAATATCACAGTGGCCTGAAAATCTACAACATCGTATCGAGATTTATGGTCTATGGACCAGAGCAGTCCATAGGACGGTGTAGCAACAGCGCCACTGTACATTTTCAGGCCACTGTGATATTGCACCTAAAAAATTCAAGTTTGAGCTGTTATAATTTTTTAATAACATATCTCTTAGCAGTGGGAGTACCCTTGTCTTACTCAGGGGGATAAACCCTACAACATATATTTTTTTACATTTTAAGATATTATTATCCCTTTAACCACTTAGATACTATAGAGGTTTCCAAAGCCTTAGACTTTCTAGGCTTGATTTGACTTTATATTGCTTGTTTATATTTATTTTCTTAATTTTGACACTGGTAGACAATAGTCCCTATGAAATTAATCGGTGTTGAAGGAAATTTTGTTGAATTTTGAATCCAAGATTTGAAGCCATATTCAGGAAACTAAAGAGAAGCAATTCTGAGTTAAACTCACTGATCCACAGGGGACAATTAAGAATTTCCATCAGTGGAGTAACAATAGGGGGTGCAGTTGTGCTTAGGCCTGGTGTTCCAGGGAGCCTCTTATACAATAAAATGTAAAATTCAAATGTGAGCTGAGCGGGTCTGATATGTGGATCAGTAGATTTCATTATTTACATCTAGATCCCGGCCGGATGACCGCTTAGAAAATCATACCAGCAGGTATATGTAACTGCTCTCTGTGACCATTTCGCTCAACAGCTAATGTTCTTACAAGTTATATGAGAGAGTCCCTGGAAGAGAGAGAATAGGAGGACTGAAGCCATCCCTGGTGGAAAGGAATGATACCTGGGGTTTATGCGTCAAGGTGTGATAAAGAGGAGGTGATAAAGTAAAGATGGGTTCTCCAGTGAGAGATCTTAGTGCATAGGCTCCATAGAATAACATTGGAACTGGAGAAGTGATATTACTTCCCCCTCCAGTTCTCCAGTTCATATATTATTCTATGGAGGTTACGCCTTAAGTTCTAAGTGCATTGGCTCCAAATAATAACAGAAACTAAAGAACTAATTTCACTGGGGATGTCCACATGCTTTATCACCTCTTTATAATAATAATATCAAAGCATTTTACCAGGAAGGATGCATTGAGATTATCTCTTGTTTTCAAGTATGTACTGAGGTTATAGATATTATTACCCAATTAATGTAGTCATTTTATCTACCTCGGAAGGATGAAAGTCTGAGTTGACCCTTCTGGGACTAGAACCTGTGACTTTGTGGAAAAGATTCTACAGCTGGTACCTTAACAAACTGAGACATCTCACCAGCTAGTGCACCTTCCTCCTGGGGGGGCTATGCATTAAGTCATGATAAAGTGGATATTACTTCCACACTTCCTATGTTATTCTATAGGACCTACAAACTATCATCTCCAAAGCTGGTGAAATAGTAGCGCATTTGCTCCATAGAATAACATAGGACTTGAAAAAGTGATATCACTGGAGAAGTCATCTGTGCTTTATCATGCCTTAGTGTATCTTCTCCCCTGTTGTTCTAAACCAATAATATGATTACTTAATTGGAACTTTGTTGAGAGAGCTAGAGTGGCTGTTGGTCCACTGTGAGGCACGTTGAAGCAAATGTTCTAATAAGAGCTGGAGCAAATCTGGAGCAAAACAACTGCCCCACGGGGGATTAATCAAAACTCCAATTGATTTAAATGGGGCCATTAACCCTTTTGAATGTTAGAGGCTTTCAAAGAATTGATTTACAAAGCAGTGGAAACTTATCTAGTATTCAAGGGATTGAAAGCCACATTTAAATCAATGGGAGTTTTTGACCTCTGTGGTTGGTTTACTCCAGAATTGTTCCACTTTTTCCTCAGTACATTAATTAAAAAAAAGAAATGAAAATCAGGAGATGTGATTGGCCAGAATCTGCACAGTATTATTTTGCTGAGACAGAGTTTGATATAAAGTTAGAGGGTATTTTATTTATTAAATATGGTCATACACTGGAACTTTCAAAATGAGCTGACCCTGAGATCACTGACATAGTAACAGATAAAAGTCCACAGAATCTAAATTCCAGGCACTACCCAGAATGTAAATTCCAGGCACTATCCAGAATGTAAAGTCCAGACACTATCCAGAATGTAAATTCCAGGCACTATCCAGAATGTAAAGTCCAGGCACTATCCAGAATGTAAAGTCCAGACACTATCCAGAATGTAAATTCCAGGCACTATCCAGAATGTAAAGTCCAGGCACTATCCAGAATGTAAATTCCAGGCGATATCCAGAATGTAAAGTCCAGGCACTATCCAGAATGTAAAGTCCAGACACTATCCAGAATGTAAAGTCCAGGCACTATCCAGAATGTAAATTTCAGACACTATCCAGAATGTAAAGTCCAGGCACTATCCAGAATGTAAATTCCAGGCAATATCCAGAATGTAAATTTCGGACACTATCCAGAATGTAAGTTCTAGGCGATATTTCCTAACGTCTTCTAAACAAGAGATACTCCATTCAGTCCTCAAGGATTTATTATTACCATACCTTGTAACTTTATCTTCTACAGCCCGCTCCCAGAAGGGGTTCATGTGGTACCACTGGGGGATATAATTTATGCTATTTGCATCACAAATGGGTGGGGTATAATTGCAGGTGGGGCTTATCGGACTGTGATTATAAAGGGGGGGAGTGAGTGGTAAATGGGCAGAAAGGGTAGGAAGGAGCATAATTGGGCGGGAAGTGGGAGGAACAGGGTGGGAAGGAGGAGAAGTTGGCAGAGTTTCATAAGAAACAGCCTCTGTCCCCTGAGACCCTGTAATTAACTGCAAAAAACAGAGTCTCTGGGGCAGATCTGGAGAATCCCAGTTATGGTTATTATTCAGCAAGATTTCACTGCTTGAACATCACACAAGACAAGCAGGACTTCTCCCTCTAACTTTCTGGTAGAAATGGCACCAAGTTAGACACTAAAGAAGCAGTGCATTGGTGCAGACTGCAGATCATATAGTGGGAAACACAGGACTCTCGTCACCCTGAAACTCCTATATAATGGTCAAAACCCTGAGCGTTCCCAGGTATAAATATGGTGTAATTGTTTGTCCTCAATTGTTCCACTTTTGTTTTCATACATATGTCCCTATCACTATCTATAAATGACTCTTACCAATTTCAAGCATTGCTGATGTTTCCCCTTATGATATCAACCCCTGATTTCCATTTATTTAAATTGGACTTTTAACCCTTTGATTGATAGAGAGAGCTCCAAGGCATTGCAGAGCAATGTGTTGGCAACCTCTCTAGCATTGAAGGGTTGAAAAGTTAAGTTTAAATCAACAGCAATTTCAGGAGTTTGTATGAGTTTCCTATGGTTACATTGGTTTATCCAATAGCTGCTGCAATGTTTCAGTTGGTTAATGCACCAGCTGTAGAATCTGTTCATAACTGCAAGGTCATAGGTTCTAGTCCTGGCAAGGTCAGCTCAGCTTTTCACTCTTTTGAGGTAGATAAAATTAGTCCAAGACATACTTGAAAACAAAAGACAATTTCAATGTATTGTTCCTGATAAAATAGTTAAAAAAAAAAAAATCTTCTGTTTATTTTTTTTATATAGTCTTTATTGCTATAGAACAATAATCTCCAAACTGGGGCGGGGAGGCTCTTTCAGGGGGATTACATCAAGCTTTCTTTCAGAACCAGAGTTCCCAAATGTTATGCAGCATAGTAACATCCATATTGTCAAAAAGTGATATTGGTTGGAGTTTTGGAAAAGGCTGGTTCAAAAAACAGTGTTCAAATACAGACGGCCATGTTTTTAATCATGATACACATGCATTTGGCAGGAGCCTATATGTATTTTTTTATAGAAATGTCAGCAGCAAAGAAAAAGATTTATAATATATGCTGGTTTCTTTTACAGATAGTACACAATAATTTAAATACAAATAAATAATATAAATATGTGTGCAAAGGGTTACATTTATTACAGTTAAAATGGGCCATCAAGGCTTAGTGAGAACCAAAGGGGGAGAGGTGTCATGTTAAAATATTTGGAAAGCACTGCTATAGACTATTGGAATATAATGCAATAAAACATAATCACTATAACAGATATTTGTATATTTAAAGGGATATTAATGTTTCATAATAAAAACAGCTCCAACTAATCATCATAGTATTTGGACTTTGGAGAGTGTTATTTCAATTCTGTCAGTGTTGTAGTTCAAGAGTAATTCATTGACAAAGTATACCCCTCCTGCCCCTTTTACTGATGTAACACTGCTCAGCCAGATCCAAAGGGAGGTGCCCAGGTAGATTGCAGAAAGGGACTATCTTCAATAAAGATAAGGGAAAAACCTGTCAAGGGGGGCAGGGCTTTCATTGTTCTCATAGGAAGAAGATTGTCCCCTGCTGTTATCTGTCTGGTCTATGGACTGCATTCCACATCTGAGAAGAGATGGCTTACACTAGGTAAAAGGGACGGGAGGGGAAACTTTGCTTATGAATATCTCTCAAACCATAAAGGTTTGAGCGATAAGACATATAATTCTTCATGTTTTCTTAATGCCTACAAAATAAAATAAAGATAAAATGAAGTATTACTATCCCTTTAATGGTGTAGAGTTTTTTTTAATCTGATGTTGTCATCTAATGGCAGTTCTTGTACTATTGTTTCTACTGTATTATGTTATCCTTTTATTGACTTTTCCTGTTGGTTCTGCATTTACAAACTTATATATTATATATTGCATCTCAAGAGGGGGAATGTTTCCTGCCAAGATAAGTCTACAATGTAAAGCACATGACATCTCCTCTGTGGTATTTCTCTTACGTGGTTCATTGTAAAACATTGTGACTTTTATTGGTCCAGTGTAAAAATGTTTCTCCTTTTTTGTTTTTAGGGTATCCGTTTTGATCCAGAAATTCCTCAAACGTTACGGCTGGAGTTTGCAAAAGCAAACACAAAGATGGCTAAGAGCAAGCTTGTCGGCACCCCAAATCCCAGCACACCTCAGCTGAATAGTGTACCTCAGTTTATCTCCAGGGATCAATGTGAGTATTTGTGGTATAGACTATGCAGAGTGCTAATAATTGTGGTGGAAGATAGTCAAGTAGAACCTAATGAAAACCAGTTTTATCAGAACCATCTATGCATATTAATCCCAGATGTGTGCCCTGTTTGCTTGCTGTGAATAACTGGGATCTAAAACAGAATGTTGGAGGAGCAGCAAATAAATCAGCCATTACTAGATATGGAAACCCGGACTACTAATCCTCCTATCTGGCTCCTAAAAGTTCAGTCTTCTTGCTAAATTCTAAGCCACATTCTATTTTATATAGAAAGGAGGAGAGCACGGCCTGAGTTAGTGAGAGCAGGTCTTCTCTGGACCCCCCTCATTTGACCATGCCCTAGGCAGGCACCTTGGGTGCCTTGCCTGTGATCCGGCACTGTTCAGGACATTGGTTGACATGATGTAAGTGAGCTATGATATAGAAAAACTGACAAGGCAGTACAAGACAGAACTGTAAACATATCTTTGTTCTGTGTTTTGCCACCAATCTATAAGCATAAGAGGTATGTCAGATGGACAGCCCATGTGAGCACCAGCCATATATTATTGTCTGGCACCCACATGGGTCGGCCATTCATTGGGGGTTGCAATGAGCATTGCATCCTCCAATAATGCTGGTGAGAAAGGTCTGCCAGATGCCCCATGGGCTACTGTACATACTTTCCATTGTGCATCTTTACTGTGCTCCAATGGGAATACAGAAAAAATGCAGTTTGCAGGATTTTGGTGTGTTCATATGAAGAGACAGTAAAAGGTGCCATAGAGCAGCTTTGTAACTTTCACAATGGACAGCATCTCCATAGCAGCATTAGTGTTATTGCGTTGCCCTTTTAAAAGTAGCTATAAAGTTAAGTACAAGTGAAGTAATAGAGAAAAAATTGAGAGAACAAAAAGAGAGCATGTGATGAGGACTGAAAAATTAGTTAAAAGTTTGCATAGATCAGTGAACCCTGCTATCTACAAATAGACTTTTGAGATGTGTAGCATTTGCATTAGTCTGCTGTGTAACTTATTTAATGCTGGGAGACATTTTTTATTTAGATGTTAATGACTATATTTCAGTTGTGAAATAAGGATTCGTAAGGCGCTTAAAGCGGAACTACCACCCCGCCTAAACTTGCCCCTAAAGAATTACCTATCTGGCGACTAGCTGCTCAATAGTGCTAGTCGCCAGAATTATGACCTCCTTATAGAGAATTCCTACTACTTCCGTGACTGACAGCCAGGAAACATCGCAGACATCTTGTATAGTGACGTCTGCGCGCCTGCACTGTCAGTCCCTTCCGGTACCGTGCGGCTCCTAGCAATGTCTCCTAGAGCAGACTGGGACTGACAGCGCAGGTGCACAGACGTCACTATACAATGATGTCTGCGCTGTTTCCTGGCTGTCAGTCCCGGGAGCAGTAGGAATTCTCTAAAAGGAGGTAATAATTCTGGTGACTAGCATAATTGAGCCACTAGTCTCCAGATGGGTAATTCTTTAGGGGCAAGTTTAGGCGGGGTGGTAGTTCTGCTTTAAATCGGGAAAGACTCTAAAGGAAATTTACAAGACACTTCACCAGGTTCTATACCTAGTCCGTCCTGCAGCCATTACTACACACAAAGTCCAACCACTCTCATAGATCACACAGATAAAGACAATCAGAAGAAGGCACTGACTTAAAAAACACCACTTGAGCCCTATAAAATTATATATTATTTCAATTATGAATCTGTCTTAATGGTAGTGACACACAAAGTCTACCTAACCCTATAATTAATATAAGTATTCTTAAAGCATCTCTGTAATTCTATATATAATTGTAATAACATATTGCCCACACTTACTAAGAGATTTCACTGTTATTATGCAGCAACTTTTTGATTTCACTGCTTGAACACACACAAGACAAGCAGGACTTCTCCCTCTACCTTTCTGCTATAAATTACACCAAGTTAGAGACTGTCATAGGTACATAAAATCAGTTCCACTTTATTAAGAATAATCACAAGCAAAGTAAATTTGGACACTTTCCCAACCTTCCCAGGGTCAGGCGTGGGGACAGTGTACAGTCCACTACCAGGAGCTGACACTGAACCTTAGCCAGACTGATGCACAAACTAGGAGCGAACCAGTAGTGAGAGCAGAACCACTGAGGTAGCGAAAGTGGTAAGCGTGCTCTAAAAGCGGGGCAGACAAGGAAGGCCCACCAGCTAGAATGCAAGGACACAACCGCAATACCCTAGACGCTAGGGTCACAGAACACCGTGTACCCTAGAACAATAGAGGCACAACAAGCCCAGGAGGACTTAGGCTCAGCTGCACTACTGATAGGACTTACCCGACCAAGGACTGAGAATGAGAACCTGCAAGGGGGTGCCAGGCCTCAGGGAGCAACAGAGACTAACCAACCAATGGTCAAACGATTCTGGTAGTCAAATAAGCCAAAGCACTTAGCACAGAGTGGGAAGTCAGACAAGCAACAGTACTTAGCACGGAGTGGGTAGTCAGCCAGGCCAAAGGTCATACACGGAGCAGGTAGTCAGACAAGGCCAAGATCGGTACGGAGCGGACAATCAGCTAGGCAAGAGGTTCAGGCACAAATCGGTAGCAAGACGGAGCCAGGGTCATACACAAATCAGATTCAGCAGCCAGGAATGGATCACAACGGAGGACTCAGAAAGCGCTCAGGTAAACCTAAAAGGGCACTGAGGCAATGATAGAATGCATCATATAAGGCCTATCTAGGAGGCGGAGTCACATAGGTCAATCAAGGTGGAAACTATAAAAAAGCAAGCACTCAGAATGAAGAGCGAGTGTCCAGGAAGTAGTCACCCACAATGCTTCTGCCAGGCAATCACAAGAATGCGAATAGGCCAGTAAGAGTGCCAGAATCACAGGGACCGTGCTAGAGACTAAAGAAGCAGTGAATTGGTACAGATCATATAGTGGGAAACACAGGACTCCCTCATCCTGAGAATTGGGCACTTCACCCTGAGATTTGCTTTCAAACCCTGTGTACAGAGCAGGAGTGAATTAATTTAGTAAAGAAATAGGAGCTAAACTTGCTTCAAAAGAGGAGAATATCACTTCTCATTGTGAGGGTTGAGACGTATCTTAAAAACCAGTCACCTTTGTACAGTGTTAGGGCTCTTTCACACGGGCATACCCAGTGTAATCTACCTGTGATGACTGTGTGATTTCTATAAGATTTCGTTGAAATCAATACTACAAATTTGTAGCTGAGTTAGCTCACTGTCATAGGAAAGTTGCAGCATGCTGTTTGTCTGCGACAGTCACAGTGCGTGTTGGATGTGTGAAATGCTCCACAGAACACAATTCACAGTGCAGACACTGTATTTTTTGTCACTGTGATAGTGTTTACTGTGTGGAAGGGCCCTTAGTCTTTGATTTCAGAGAGACATAGAGGAATATAGGGCTGTATGTCATCTGGCATTCATCCATCATCACAGTGACGGTGACATGACAGAAGGACTGCAAGAAGCATATGTTTAATGTGTGTCTGTAATCACACTCCCTAGCAGGACTCTACTAATACACTGTAAATTTAATTCTGTTTTGTTTCATTTCCTTCTTGTGCCCACGTCATTACATGTGCAAGATTATTTTAATAAACTTTGGGGCTTTTTCATACGGGTGGCCTTTGCAGCTTGACTGCTTTGTAGTATTAAGCTTGAAAATGTAGGTGCATTTTAGTGAGAGACTGTATCATGCTTTTCCCAATGTCACATTCACTCAGTATAATCAGATGTGGCCAAATCTCATGGAATATACAACTACCTGTGACTGTTACACAATTTCTGTGCAGTTCCATTGAATTCCTGTTGGAGGAAAGATGCTGTATACTGTGTCTCTCCTTAACATGCCCTGTGATTGTCACCCATGAGAAATGCCACATAGGACACACTGATGAATTCACGGTATTGCTGTTGCTGAGTCAGTTGCCTGTGTGAAAGGGGCACTGAGCGAAGATTCTGATTGTGAGGACTTGTAGGGAAGCTTTTTATTAATATTATTTATATACAATAAGTAATGTACGTTTCAACATTAATAAATCCAAATTGCCTCAGTATAGATTTCATCTTTGGGCCTTATGATCAGAGAAGTAGTGAAATACATTTTGTTCTTTTTAGCGACATTTCAAAGTTCGGTGTCGTAGTGCTCAGGGATATTTTCAGAAAGTGTCGGTTGTGAAAGGAAATATGTCGTTTTCTTGTTGAAGTACGATTCCTGACTGAAAATGTGGTGGGACTGCTAGTGTGAGAAGTTTCAAGAATTTTACTCAAATCAAATTTTAATATCTAATTTACATTTCACACAAAACCTGCGTATTTCAATATTCTCAACAGATACATCACTATTTCCTTAAAATAGATTTCTCACTTTCAGAGCTTCACATTTACTCCACTTTCTACTTAAGGTACAAATTCTGTCATTTGAATTTTTTTTTTGTTGTTGTTTCTTTTCCTGTATACAACACTGGCAAATAGTTTAGCCCCGCACCTTTGCCCGACAATTCTGGAGTTGTTTCATACACAACGGATTTTGCTATATATTCTAAAGAAAATATGTTGTTCATGCATACAGTTACTTTGGGTCATATGATTTTTTTTTGTCGTTATCCCTTTGAACATACTGCACTTAGTGTACTAACTTATGCTGCCTTAAAATTTGCATAACCCAGGTGTAGACAAAAATATAAAGAAATCTGGAGTTAGACAAAAACTTTAGGAGTCAGCTGGAAGTTTTAGGAGTCAGTGAAGGGGTACATATACACACATCCAGGGGTGTCCAATACATTGCTCCATATAAATGGTATTATGCATATACAATAGAAATTAAAACAGGACAGAAAGCATATAACCTTAACTTGGGCCGTACACTGAGACATTTTATAAACTAATCCTGGAAGATTATAATAAAATTGTAAGAGGCAGAAACTATAGAAAGATGAATCTAAGTAGAGTAGAGAGAGAGACTATGAAGTAGCCGCCCCAAAATAGTAATATTTTGCTGGGTTTGTTAAAAGGGTGCTTGATAAAATAAAATTTTGATGAGCGTTGGCCTTTATCAATATTATATATATATATATATATATATATATATATATATATATATATACATATATATTGGACACCTGATTATTGCAAAGATGAATCCATAGCCTCAAACCTCTCTGACGTCTTTGATACATTTTTACAAAATTATATGGTAGAACTGCCCAGTTTACACATGTTCATGAGCAAGTGGTAGCATAATGGCAAAAAGGATACATTTGGGCCACTTTAGATGAGGTCATCTTGATAAACATGCAGCAGTGGAGGGCGAGCCTGATATACTATGGCAGATTTCCTGATGAAGTTCTACTTATCTGAAAAGGTAATTCTGAGGCATTAAGTAGCCTAATTAAGGAGTTCACCTGTAATAGCAGGAATACATGGTTTACATCTATCATTTGTAAATGCAAGACATTTGAGAGCCTCACCATACAGAGGAATCACTAGTTCCATATGTGGAAAGGAGATCACCTCCAATCATTCTATAATGGCAGACAGTAGCCACTTTCACAGATGGTTACAGAATGTGCCATTTGGGCAGTTACATAGAATGCCAGGAACCCTTCGTAGATAAAGCATTCAAAGGGCATTAGAGTCGGATAGGAACAACCTTGTTTTGTTAAAAACATAATAAGGTAAATAGGGGGAAATTAAGTTGCTTGTATTAGTCAGTATAACTCTTTTGGTCCTAAAATAAAATCAATTGTTCAGCAGCATTGTCAGGTCCTTAAACAGGAACCAAAGCTGAGGGTAAAGATCATTGACTGAGCACTGGTTTCATTTAGGTACAATCTGAATGTAAGAGCACATATTGCACTGTTGTCCAAAGATGTTGCCCAAAGAGAGGGGTAGTAAGTCTTCTCTCAGCTGACTTGAGGCCCTTAGTGGCAATTTTGGATGCATCAGTCCATTCTGTGGTAACTGTCTGTACATGCTGCATAAGGGAAAATATAGATTACACCAAAACTTATGAAGTTCAACAGTGTATAAACTGCAGTACCCCATATGTGGTATATATGGTCCTATGTAGCTGAGATATTAAGTATGTGCACAAACACAAAACACTGAACTTTATTGCCCTAATTAAGGGCCAGATTTAATGGCAGCCGATGCCAAAAAGAACAGGTGGCGGAATTTTTTCAAGCACTGTAAGCAATTTAAAGATCAGTGCTACGAAAAATGCCGGCAAAAAAAAAACCTATTGGCCGCTAAATTAATGTGTTTTGGCCCATTGAAAAAAAAAAATTATACAAGTTGTCACTTAAAGGACTGTGTTACCTGTTAAGATCAGATAAGGGACTCACTTTAGCGTATAAAATTTAAAGGGATAGTAATGTTTATAAAACAATCGAGTATTCTGTATTATTTTTTATAACGATGTGTAGCAAGAAAACGTTATTAAACGCTACTATAATAATATATAATAATGTAATAAAGTTTCCCCGTTCCCGCCCCTTCCACTTACCTCAGCAGCCTCAGCAAGCCAGCCTGGACAGAATGCGACGAGTGACAATCTTCTTCCAGCATAAGGAAAAACCTGCCCTCCTTCATCAGTGGGGCAGGCTTTCCCTTATACTGAAAGCTGAAAGATTGTCCCTCAATGCAGCGCGTCTGGTCTGCGGACCAGATTCCAGATCTGAGTGGAGGCTGCGGAAGTAAGTGGAAGGTGCGGGAGTGGGAAACTTTATTACACTGTAAACAAAAAACGGCAGCGTGTAATAACGTTTTCTTGCTACACATCATTATAAAAAAGAATACAGAATACTCAATTTTACTGGAAAAATTAAACATTACTATCCCTTTAAGACTTTTTTTTTTTTTTTACTAAAGTCCCTAACTGGATCTTTAGTCAGCCAATACAGCTTTTAATAGCAAAAAAAACACCTAAGTCCACAGTGGATGTATTGATATGGTGACCTAAGCCCTACATCAGTACATCCAAAGTGCCTAAACTCAAAGTTAGTAAAATTAACCCTATGAGTGCCAGTGTGGAATAATTACCCCTCCGGCACTCATAGGGTTAACATGACTAAATAACAAATCAGCATCACATTACAAGTAACACTTACCATTAATCTTGATGTCCAGCGGAATCCTCAGCATCATGGTCATCTGCTGTCTTTCTTTCTTCTCTTCTTTCTTGTATCTTCTGTCTTCTTTCTTCTTTCTTGTATCTGTAAATAAAAAGAAAAATATAAATACAATACTGAAATACACTAATACATCCTTTAACCCAGTGGTTCTGAACCTGTGGGTCGGGACCCCTTTGGGGGTCGAATGACGATTTGCCACGGGTCTCCTAAAACCATCAGATATTTATATTTGGATTCATAACAGTACAAAATTACAGCGATGAAGGAGCAACAAAAATAATTTTACTGTTAGGGCTCGCCGCAACTTGGGAAATTTTATCAACGGGTCGTGGCACTAGAAAGGTTGAGAACCGCTGCTTTAACCCCTTGAGTGCCGGAGTGGTACACAAAGCATTGCAAAGCAATACGTTGCGTACCTCTCTGGGGCTCAGAAGGGTTAAAGCATGTATTACTGTTCGGTGCCATAAATAAGAATATGCTGCCAGTTAGACAACAATGTCCAAGTTGTTCCAAATAATAACTCCAGCAATGCCATAATAACATAAGTCTTTGCTTTAAAGTAATACTTAGCTTGATTTTTTGTTGCTGTCTCTTCCGCTGCAGAACAGTATTATGTGGCACTGCCCTCCCATCTTCTTCCTGTATACACTTTGGCCCTACCGGCTGTTTCAAGGACAACCTTTAAATCTGGCCCTATACATTAAAAAAAGTTGATGCAGAACACCATAATATACTGCAACACCTTACACGTTTCAGACCAATGATTAAGGACTCGTTGGTCCAAAATGTGTAAGGTGTTGCAGGATATTATGCTAATCCGTATCTACTTGCTTCTATCAAGCTTTTAATTCTGGCAATAAAGTTCAGTGTTTTTATGCTACAAGCTGAGTTGATGACATATCTGTTTGTGTTCCTGATTATATCGGAGAGAGAGTCTCCATGTATCTTGCACCGGCTTTTGGATGAATCAAACCGCTTGTTTGGAGGCATTCATCAGTGTGATTAATCACATTGTTTGGAGAAGTGAAGTTTTACTTTACTACTTTCCACTTGTCACAAACCTATGCATTGAAGGCACAATACTTGGAGCGGTGTATACATTTGTTTGATATTAAGTATGTGGTCTGTACCACCAGACTACTTAGAGAAAGAATATGCAAGCATGAGCATTTATGGGCATTGAACTAATCTCCCCTTTGGGTGATTGGGAGATTTAAGAAAAAGACAAAACACGGAACCAAGTTTTCTGAATAAGCATTTCCCTTATTACTTTGTCTAATTTGGCTGCTGCAGAATTTTTCTGGCAATTATAAGAAAAATAATGTCAAATCACCAACAAGTGAAGGTGAGGATGGAAGAGAATATTAATCTATTGCACAATATCTTCTTCTTTATTGATGTGTACTTATTTCAGTTGCAGTGTTTATATGTTTGAGGCATAAATATGAAAGATATCCAGGAGCCAAAGTCATAACAGCTGTTAGTGTGAAACATTCCAATATACTGCAGTGATAATGAGGAAATATGATCCTACTTTACAAACTAGAAGACATCTGTAGATGAACTAATTATGAATTACAAGCTCAGGGTTGAAGGATTGCAGCAAATGACCCTCAGAAATATTTTCTGTGCTGCTTCTTCTTAAACCTGGCAGTAATTCTTTGTACTGTTTATTGTACTGTTTATTACTGCTGTGCAGGAAAATTAGATATGTCACAAAGCACATTTCATTATAAATGTTTTGTAAATTAGCTCCTTGGATGCTAGAGAGTTCTACAACTCATTAGAGAGCTCTCTGCCTTCCATTGTGTTAACATCAGAGGGCTAGAGGGTTTGCAATAATTAATTGTACATCCCCCCTGGTAATTAAAGGAGCAGTAAATAAAAAAAAGACATATCTCATAGGGCTTTTCCTGCTGAATAGAACAGAGGAACTCCCACTAATGAATTTCCAGAGTTATTACAGTTTAAACTCTCGGTGAGTCACCAACAAACAGTTCACCACAGAATATGTAGAAACAGCTGAGTCTTGCTGTCAGTTTGAAGTTTTAGGAAGTAATCACACTGTTACTCACTTCCAAACAGTTTGAACAGTTAGAACATTTGAATACAATAACTGCCAGCAGTGAAAGTGCCTTTGTTTTACTTAGCAGGAAAATCCCTATAAGATATAGGTTTGCATTAAAATAATGTTCACGCCTCTTTTAAATGTTTAAAGAAACATTTATACTGACATATAAATTATTTTATTTGAATGAGCATTCTTTAACATTTATGGATATATTTGTAAGGGTTTTTTACCTTTAAAGAACTTGAGATTTATGATATTTCAGTTGCTGTTTTTCAGTAGGCTAGGGGAAACCATTTTCTTTTGCACTGTTCACTTCCTGGTAAGGAGTCTGTACTCGTGTATGACAAAGGAACAAATAGGTGGAGCACAGGGACTAAAGGAAAATAAGGCTCTCCGTTGAAGGAAATCTCTCCATTTCTGTTTTAATCTATAGCACCTCTTTTTTCTAAATTGATTTTATACACTTTAAGGAACAGTCACCAGAAGGCAAGCAGATGTACCAGAAGGCAAGCAGATGTATAGTTTAGGAGATATTTATACATATGTTTCTCATTGGTGTTCTTTCTTATCATGGCATTATATGCTAATTTATTTATGTGCTGCACTGAGTGAAATCACCATTCAGTATTCAGCATTACTGTCTCCCATATCTATATATCTGCTGGCCTTGTGGCTAGTTTGATGCATAGGAAGTTATGAACGAAATGTGTAAATTTAAAGTAATTTTCTTAATAAAAAATATATTCTGTATATTTTTTCACCACTCAGCAAATAAAGGCTACTCACACTGTTTGAATATTTTACATTCAAAAGTTATTACAGCTCGAACCTATTATTTTTAATCAAAAAAGTGGAAGTTCTAACTAATATCAAGCCTTTCTTTATAATGCACTCTGTGGGAGAGCTCAAGTCATAAACCATGGTTATAGGAACAGCACCACCTAGTGAACACCAACAGAATATAACAGTTTAATATAAAGAAAGCATGAGCTGTTTTACTCCCAGGAAAAGCCTACACTAGGGTTCTCTGCACCTTGTAGTCATACCTGGGAACTCTCTGGTTTTGCCCTGGAGACTCCAGGTTTGACAATGAATTACCGGGTCTCCAGGGCAGAGTCAGATTCTCAGGATGTGGGGAAACTCTGCCCACTTGTGCTCAATCCCACCCTATTCCTCCCACTCCGTGCCCGCTTCTACCCCTTCATCAGTGTATTCTATCTATTTTTTGAAGTCCCCCCACCTCATGATTAAGCCCCACCCCTTTTATTATTATTATTATTCTTTATTTATATAGCGCCAACTAATTCCGCAGTGCTGTACAATTGGGAATAGACATACAGAGGTATTAAATAGTACAATCAGATGTGGAAACAGGAGGATCAGAGGGCCCTGCTCGTGAGAGCTTTTATGACACAAATCGTGTCATTTCTCTACGCTCATTGGCACCAGAGGGCTCTCCTCAGAGCAGCCCCAATCAAGAAATTCCCAAGTATGCTTGTAGTACATACTGTTAAACAGGACACAGAGGAAAAGAACATCATGAAATGCCCACTCACTGCCCCAGGGCCCTCCCCTTGCCTCAAGCAGCTTACAGAGTACACATCTCAGTAAGTAGCATAGTAAACTGGCATTAAGCTGGCAAAGGCCTAACACATCAATTCCAGTTCCTAGTTTAGAGCTGGATCCTACTGATACATCCTCTTATGGGTTGTAAGCAATACATAGAGGATGATGTACTAAGACATGCAAAGTAATTCTGGGGTAAACCAACTGCACCACAGGGGACGAATAAAAATTCTCATTCATTTTAATGGGGCTTTTTAGAGGTCTCCAGAGCACTGCTTTTCATGTGTTTGTGACCTCTCTAGCATTCAGTGAATTTTGTCCCCTGTTTCTTTTACCCAAGAATTGTTCCAGTACATCTTAGTGCATTAGCCTCAGTATGTTTAGACATTTATTAGCTGAATCAACAAGAAAGACACAAAACAACTGTGTGAAAATATGCTTTGGAGAGCTGTAGTGTCTTCCAGAAGATGAGAGGTTTCACCCTAGAGTCTGGCGTAAGTGTTAAGGAATGAGCGCACTAAAGACATGACAATACTCATCAACTTTCTTCTGAACTCTCCCTGGGAGTTTTCTTTATGATGTCAGAATGTCATCCATCTCAAAAAGAGTTTGTCGCCAATATAAATTTGTATGTCTACTGTCGGTCAGAGCATTTTAGTTCTGTAAAGTTACAATCTATCTATCTATCTATCTATCTATCTATCTATCTATCTATCTATATCTATTTGTAAATATATATATATATGTGTGTGTGTGTGTGTGTATATACATATATATCCTATATTATAATTCACTAGGATGTTTGTCAGAAGCCGTCATGCGCAGCAGAGACTGCTGCGATCGCTGCTGTCATTCACAGTAGAGACAGCCCGCTCTGCAGTCATGCGCAGTTCTGACTGACCGAATGCTCCACAGCTGATACGGAGCGGGGAGCTCCAAATTCAGACCGGAGTCCTCTCTGCGCACCTTCCAGGAAGGTGCGCAGTGAGGAATATGGTCTGAATTCAGAGTGCCCCGCTATGTATCAGCCCCGGCGTGTTCGGGGAGTCGGTACTGCGCATGACTGCAGCGCAGCAAGTGAGAAGAGAGGCTCCGGCCACCAGCCGAGGTTTCTGGGTGGCTCTAAAACTATATATATATATAAAATGCATTTATTTAATTTATTTATTTAACCCCTTAAGGACCGGTTGCGCACACGAATGGCTTCCGGGACGTACATGTACGTCGTCTGTCCTCCTGGGACATCTGGCGAGGACGTACATGTACGTCCATTGTCGGCAACGGGTTAAGGACCAGGGAACTTTTTTTTTTTTATTATCCGATTCCGGACTCCCCGAATGGCGTTCAGCCTCTCAGGGAGCCCGGAATTCCATGACGGTCCTGGACCGTCATGGGTCCTTAAGGGGTTAAGGACTGCTAACTTGTTTTACTAAGTCTGTCCTTAGTCCTGAATTTGACAGTAGCCGAATTGCAAATCGGGGAAAATTTTTCATGAAAAAAGCATCCTTTGGGTGTATTTCCTGATTCGTACAATCCCATTGTGAAAGATTAGTGTATTCGGGAGTGCACTTAAGAGCTGATCGTCTTCCATTTTAAGACCTATATATAGAACATCATTAGAAATGGCTAAGTTAAGTGATTATATTGTGGCTAATATGGATTTTTGATATCATGTTGTCTGCCAAGCAGGCAATTTCTGCTTCAACAAATCCTAAGAAGTTTCATTTAACCAGTCAGGAGCCACATTTTAGCTGTTTCTAGCAATAAAAAGCATGCATCAAAAAACACTGACTTGTATGCAAGTCTTGATTACAACTGCAACCAAAACCTTGAATGAAACCAGAGTAAATTTGTATATCGCACAACCTCTTTGGTGGAATATTGGTAATATAATACAATACAGTAAAGTGGCAGTATACTGACCTTGAGGCTCTAAATATCCATTTACGCATTACAAGCACCTGCTATGCTTATCTGTAATAAACATCTACATATTAGAAGAATCATATGTAGAAGCATGTTTGACTTTCTTCCTTAATTTACAGGGGTAGGTCATTCGAGGATTCAATCAAGGGGTCATAAGGGAAGGTTTGTAGGCATATCCAGATGTTCCAATGACAATGTTTCAGCTGGAAAATTAAGCTTATTCTGCAGTGGAACTCCAAATGTACACAACGATGTAATAAATGAATGTTGTAACCTCAGTAGCATTGTAAATGGAGTTTGCTGTAACGCTACATCACAGAAATCCAGCTTCGAAGGGGAGCGTGAACACGCTTCCTGGGGCATCTGGGAAGTCCTGAGACAGTACAGGGTCCAGTAGAATGCGGAACACACACACACAGCACTAATGTCGGGTTAAAAATGAACCCCATTGCAACAATTGACTTACCAGTACGTCCCGCAAAAACTATCACTTAGTGACAGAGGATGTACCTGGTAAGTCCCGGAAGTCCGGGCCGTTCAGAGACTCCAGAATAATTTAAAAAAAAAATGTCACGGGCGTTAAGGTGACAGCCGCATACGTACGCGGCTGTCACTAAGGGGTTAAAACACATGCTAAAACTTTGGTTTTAGGTGATAGATCCACTGTAACATTCTACGGTGCTTACCTAAAACCTATCCTAGGAGGCATTTCCCCTTTTACCCTTTGGATGCTGGAGGAATACAAAATGAGGGTGATGTACCAAGAGGAACATAAACAAATCTGGGCTAAACCAACTATTCTATAGGGGACATTTAAAATCTCCATTGATTTAAACTGGACTTTCAGCCCATTGAAAGCTAGAGAGGGTGTCAACATATTTTGACTCATTCATGGCGTTAAAAGTCCCATATATCAGTGGAAATGTTATGTGTTCCCTATGGAGCAGTTGGTTTGCCCCAGAATCACTCAATTTATTCTTATTACATCAGCCTCACTCTGTTGCTTGCCCCACTTACACGTAGATGGCTAATTTCAGGAGGGCCCATCCATAACACTGTCTAGGAAATGAAGTTGGGATGTAATGATAGTGCAGGCTTTGGAGAAAAAGACATATGTTATTTATGGAGGAAAGTTATGACATTGAGGGAAGCTTATAAAGAGGTGGGATTAAATTTATAAAGGAAGGAAATGTATGCAGAAATCAGGATATAGAGATTCCATACAGAGAGTCACATACTGTGTAAAAACACATTACATCAGAACAATTTTTTTAATGAATCATCTGATGGGTTTTATGTTAGTAGGTGTACAACAGCATAATATTTTCTCACAAGAATTATTGGCCACAGGAATTAGTCTCACTGTGGGAGTCTCTAGAAATCCACGATTTCACCACCAGGAGAATCTTCATCTATATTTTTCTTTTTAAAATACTACCAGAAATGAGATCACTTTCAGTCAGGGGCTGTCTAGAGCTTTGCGTGTACTGCTGTTCATATCCACCGTATCTCTCACTAGGAAGAGAGAGAACAACCTGGCTGTAAAACATCTTGACCTCAAGCTATCAGAAAACTTTTGAAAGAAACATCCTATATAATGATTCGCAAGAATGTTTGTCAGAAGCCATCATGCACAGTAGAGACTACCCGAACACAAAGAATGCTGGGAGTTCTGTGCTGGGAGCATTCTGTGCTTTCAGGCAGTCTCTAAAGTGCATGACTGCGTCGGCAGCAGGACGCAGAGCAGGACCAGCCTCTTAACCCTTTGAGTGCCAGAGGGGTACGCAACGCATTGCAAAGCAATGCGTTGCGTACCCCTCTGGCACTCAAAGGGTTAACATCATCCGGACCTTGGCCCGTGTACACGGGCTTTTACACTAGTCTCTAATAAGCAGGAGTACTTTTGTTTTACTCTACAGAAAAAGCCCTACAACATACAAGTTTTTCATAAATATTGCATACTTTACAGCCCACTATGAACTATATAAGATCTGTGGGGTTATGCACTAAGGCATGATAAAGAGGTGATAATGCAGAGATAACTTCTCCAATGATATCGCTTCTCCACTTCCTATGTTATTCTATAGAGCCTATGCACTAAGATCTCCAAAACTGGAGAAAACTTAGGGCCATATGTTCAAAGAAGTAGCGAAATAGCTTTTGTTGTTTGTTATGACTTTTTGTAATGACTTTTCAAAGTACGGTGTCGTTTGTCCTGACTGAAAGTGTTGTATGTAAATACAAAAAATGTCTTAAAAAATTTCTTAATTAAAGACAAAAATTCTCACATTCAGAACTTCACATTCCCTCCACTTTTTTCTTAATGTACAAATGTTGTCTTTTGTAAGACTTTTTTTTGTCGTTAGTTATGACAAATTTTCTTTTCCTCTATACGACACTGGAGAATAATTAGCCACGCCCCTTTGGCCAGCAATTCTGGACAATTGTCGTACACAAAGGACATTACTAGTTTTTTGTCATATACTCTACAGAAAATATTTTGTTCATGCATATAATTACTTATTTTTGTCTTTCATACAACATTTGTTTGTCATTATCCCTTTGAACATACGGCCCTTAGTGTACTGGCTTCATAAAATAACATAGGAACTTTAGAAATTATATCACTGTAGAAGTTATGTGTTATCACCGCTTTATCACGCCTTAGTGCATCTCCCCCAAGGTCTTCCAGGTATACTGGTTAAAAAAAGGCCTACCTCACAGAAGAATTATAAAACATATAGCAGGTTATTAACACATTTATGAATACAAATGACACTGCTAACATTGTTAATGTCACTCCTCTCAAAAAACAGTCTAATAAAATAGGGGCTCTCAAACCTTTCCCCAGATACCACTAAGAAGCCTGGTTATACTTTCTCAGTATTAACCATTTGAGTGCCAGAGGTGTACCCAACATGGCACTATCCCTTTATATGGGTATTGTGAAGTTTATGTAGTTTTTGTTTTCTTTCAAATACCAATGTAACCACTTACATCTTTAGACCAACCTGAAAATGTTCAATTTACAGCAACTTTCAGACATCTGTCATTTAACCAGTTCTCTTTCCATGCACAGATATCACCTCCCAAACCTAAGCCTTTTAATTGATGCAATAAAAAAGTAATAGAATCTATTAGGATATTCTGGCCACAGCAATCTTAAAGGTGATGTATCACCCCTATACAAGTTAGCCTGAATAGTTATATTATATAGCGAATATGTATAAAAGTTTATACATTTCTTCTTTTTAAAGTAAGTAATAAACGCTGCCCTCCACCTACTTCCACATATACTGCAGTTACCTGCTCTGTACCGCAGTCTATCACTCTGCCTCTACTCCCCTCCCTCTATCCAGCCTCCTCTGATGACGGAGGCTTCTGTCTGTAAGCTAGAGCAGTCTCATTGGCAGAGATCGATATCTAGCCAATGAGAGCGCTCCAGCTTACAAGCAGAAAGCCTGTGTCATTGGAGGAGGGTGGATAGAGGGAGGGGAGCAGATGCAGAGTGACGGACTTCGGTTACAGAGCAGGTAACTGCAGTCTATGTGGAAGTAGGTGCAGGACAATGTTTATTTCTTCAATTTTGACCAACTAGAGCTTTAAAAAAAATAATGAATAAACTTTTATACATATTCGCTATATAATGTAACTATTGAGGCTAACTTGTATAGGAGTGATACATGCCCTTTAAGTGTGGGGATGTTATAGGAGCTGTCTTTTCTCCCTGAAACCATTTGTTTTCAATAAGCTTAAAGAGAGACGTTTATGTGTTTTGTAGAATAAGGGTATTTTCTGTGCCATCCAATAGATTATTAGACTAGGTTCCAGGTTATGCAAATAGTGGGGGTGAAGCCATGAGTGGTACTAACAGTACCTAAGGGAAGTTATTAATTATTATTATTATTAATGCTAGGTGTCTGACTAAGTCTATGAACCTCTTAGTAGCTATGTAGAGTTGTGAACAGACAATTGGCTGAAGTATAATCATTTTTATTGAAAATGTGGTAGCTAAGATATATGGGGCCTTATGCAACAATCTAAATAGGTGTGGCTCTGGAACAAACTATCTACACCACAGGATTGAAATCAAAATTCCACAAATTCCCATTGACTTCAATTGCGTACCTTTTGTGTGCCGGAGGGTTATGCAATATTGCAGCACTCAAAGGGTTAACCCCATAAATGCTAGTGAGGCATCCAGCCTTCAAAGGGTTAAAAGCCTCATTTAAGTCAATGTTGCAGCTGATTTGCTCTAGAACTGCAAATCTTTAGTTTGATAAATAAGGATATGGTTTATTATCTTGGGGTAGATTTTATGCCTCATGGCTTTAACCTGCATGGAAAATGTCACTGTTTCTAATCAGATAAGAAAACACACTACAACTCATCATAGTTACTATAAACATCTTCACTTGTTATCAAGCATGATAACATGATAATGATGACATAAGAACTGACATAAGCTGTTTTATTTAATCATGTGCCAGGAAAACAATGAACTTAGTTAACCTACAGCTACTCTCCCATTGCTACACTTCTTAGCCATGTTTTAACATTTTTGTTATTTTTTCCCCTGTAAAATGTCTGATCTGAGGATGAAATAAAACACTGAGTTTGCATATAGTTGATTTTACTACAAACTATAGTGCACCAGGTTTGTAAACAACCCGTATAGGCTACTAATCATAAGTGCTTCAACTCGGTTTAACATAAAATAATGTACAAGATCAGTGAGGCCTGCTGGCGCTTAAATGATCTTTTTACTGTAGAACAGAAGCTCTAATTCAGTCATATGAGGGTTTCTGCTGCTGTAGGGCTATACAGTACTATGGACCGAAAATGATGTTCATGTGTCCCTGGAAATGTTTTTGAAATGTTGGCAAGTATGCATTGTCAACTCTTTTCTAAAAAGCCTCAATTACCTTAAATTGAGAATAAAATCCTAGTGGCAATAAAAATAAATTCTGCATGAATTTCTTAACCCCTTAAGGACTGGTGCATGCACGCGTGGTCGGCACTTGAGGACCACGGGGCGCTTTTTTTTTTTTTAAGTTCCAGTTCAGGGCTTCCGCAGTGGCGTGCAGCCATGCCGGGAGCCCTGGACTCCATGCCGTGCCAGGACCGTCACTAGTCCTTAAGTGCCGGACTGCCTTGACAGTCCTGGCGCGTCAGTGGTCCTTAAGGGGTTAAATTAGTTCTGCATATCATGTCCATTGAGGGAGCTATAAGTATTTATTGCATGACCCAGACACATCTCTTTAAAGGCTTGATAAGAACACTTCAGTAGGAGGAGTTTTTGTCCAGGTGTCCAATAGAAGGAAGCATTATGTTGTTGAGATAGCTCAGTTGGTTAATGTCCCAGCTGTAGAATCTGTTCAAACTGCAGATTCAAGGGTTCTAGTCCTGGCAGCTCAGCTTTTCATCCTTCTGAGGTAGATAAAATAAGTACAATTAAATTGGAAATAATCATACCTGGGGACTTTCAAAATGATCTGATGTTGTAAATATTAATCCTGAAAGTTCTTATAATATAGATTCTCTGCAATGTGTTGTTGATGACTGTAATCAAGAGGTGCTCCAGTCAGTCCTCAAGGAACCATTAACATACAGAAGCTTAAAGATATCACTGCATGACAAGACAAGCAGGGGGGAGATGACTTCTCCATTGATATCACTTCTCCAATTCCTATGTAATTCTCAAGTGTAAGAGATCTTAGTGCATAGAGAACATATAAACTGGATAAGTGAAATCACTCGAAAAGTCATCTCCACTTTATCACCTATTAGTATATGTATCTGCTTTCCTGGACATGCTACCCAGGACTAATTATGTTAGTATATATATCTGCCTTCCTGGACATGCTACCCAGTACTAATTAAAGATTAATTTTGGAGAAACAATCACTGTAAAATGGATTTATAGTGGCCATTATGTAAGTGATGGTTTATATTTAGAGAGTATTAGTGTCATTCTAATACTTGCTGCTTCTGTTAGCACAAGAACAAGAGGTCATCCATTAAGACTAGAGGAAAGGTGATTTCGACTAAAACAAAGGCAGTGATTTTTTTACAGTAAGGACAGTAAAGTTATGGAATTCTTTGCCTCGGAATGTTGTGCATGCAGATCCTTTAACTGCTTTCAAAAAAGTAATGGATACCTATCTAGCACAGAATAATATTGAGAATGATGACAGTTGGCTTCAAAGAAGATAGTATGTTGATGCAGGGAAATATCTGACTGGCATTTGGAGTCAGGGAGGAATTTTTTACCTACTTGAGGCTTGATTGGAAATGGCTTCAATGTTTTGGGGTTTTTTTGCATTTCTCTGGATCAAAAGGGGTGATGTGACATGGGCTGGACTTGATGGACACATGTCTTTTTTCAGCCTCATCAACTATGTTACTATGCAATTTTTCCCTTGTTTGTTCAAGTAATAACATCTTCAATCATTTCTGGATGTCATATTCATGGAGGCAAACATGACAATGGCTGGCAACATATAACCCAAAGGATACAGCAAACAGCGCACATAGGCTACTGGCCTTCATACTGGTTGTAACAGATTAAGAACTTTCCATCTGACCACCTTTTCCTGTCTGAAATAGACAGGACCATCAAGAGGAGAGAAAGGGGAAAACAAGATAAAGGGTGGGAGATCTGCTACTCCAGAACTGGCTTCCCGCTAGGGAGACAATGGCTGACAGCCCACTTCCTTTTCCAGCCCCTTCTGCTCCTAAACCATATAGCCCATCTACACAGAGCACCTGGCTTAGACTCTCCCCTGTTCCCGTTACTCCATCCCTGTCTTGCTCTGGGGGATTTTTAAATACATGTGAGTTAAAGGAATACAAACACCTAAAAATGAACTGGAGTTATACACACTTAAAGTAGAATTAACACTTTATAATGAGTTGGGTGGTTTTAACCCTTTGAGTGCCAGAGGGGTACGCAGTGCATTGCAACTCAAAGGGTTAAAACAGCTTTCAAAATCACCTGTATTTATATTGGAGATTATTTATATAAACTATCGTTTATGAGATATTTAGGTTTACTTATTCATTTATCAGTTTATGCACACCCTGGTGCATCATAGTCTAACATTCCACTCTCCCTACATCCACTTCCTTCCTGGAAGTACTGGCTAATTTGCGTAAACTGACAAAGTTAACCCCTTAGTGACACGCGGCCGGCACTTAACAACCACCAAACTTTTTTCCCCATTACTTCCAATGACTTCCCGGAAGTACATGTACGTCCTCTGTCACTAAGTGACAATTTCTGCGGGACATACTTGTACGTCCATTGTTGGGATGGGGTTAAATATCTTGTAAATTTTTGTTTTAACGAAACAATGATATATATGTGTGTGTGTGTGATGTTGAAAGCTCTTTGTTGCTTTTTGCAGAGCTTCCTGGCTTACCTTAACCATTTCAGTGGCAGAGATGTGTCCAGTGTATTGCAATGCTTTAGATACCTCTCTGGTACCCAAAGGGTTAATACAGCAGTCCTGACAGGTCTCTGAGAAGTATGAGTTCTGTTAGTGTCTGTTAAAGCCCTGAGTTAAATTACCAACCTTTCTGAATATAGGAACAATGTGTGCTAATCTCATTACACCAGCTGTAAACATCACAAACAAAATTAACCAAATGCTGTCTGAATAGACAGTTTATAGATGCATTAAAAAGGACATTTAGGTTTATATGTTAGGGATCTAACATATTATAAATATTGCTTTACAGATGCTATCAGTAAGTACATTCTGTTTTACGCTTTGAGTGCCAGTGCGGTATCCAACGCATTGCATTGGATACCTCTCTGGTACTCCAAGGGTTAAAAGTATTGTATATCAACCAATTTCATTCTTAGGTGTTCCTTTCATTGAAGCAGAACTTTCACTCAAAATAAAGTTACCCCCAAATCATTATGCACATGGTGATACACAAATCCATACTAGTAGCATCCTGAATAAGTCCGGCATTATTGAGAAATCCAGTGCATTCCGAGATGAACAGGCAGGCATTAGCACAGACATCTTGACAAAGAGACATCAACGTGCCTGCGCTGTCCATCTCGGTCTCCTAGGAGGCGCTGCATTGTACCTTAAGGTACAGAAAGGGACTGACGACGCAGGCGCATAGATGCCAATACAGCAAGATGCCTGCCTGTGCGTCTCAGAACGAGTTGGATTTCTGAAAAACAGCAGACTTATTCAGGATAATATTAGTATGGATATGCATATCACTATGTGCATAATGATTTAGGGGGCACTTTAAATAGAGTGAAAGTTGTGCTTTAAAATGTTTGAGCCTCTAATTGAATCACCTATGCTCAATCTGGGAATCCTAATCAAATTCTCAGTGGTTTACTTCTTACATTTACACCTCTTGTGCCAAGGAGAGTGGATTGAAACAGGGAATGGACATTTCAGGGCATACCATTTCTCATTGCCTTGTTTATCTCCATATACTAACAAGGAAATCTATGTAACATTACTCTGTTTCCCTGTGCATGCTATAGGACTGGTGTTTGGAGATTGCTTGCAGTACAGTCTTAACGACTGCAGAGTGTGTACTCAACAGTGTATATGAAAGTGATCATCATGTGTGCTAGTACATACCCTGAAGTTTGGGCTCAGGATGTGTGCTGCACATGCAGATAGATTCATACATTCTCTCCATGGATTGCTAGTGATACCAGTGGACAAGTTTGGGAATCTTTTTTCAGACTAAGGTGGATAATGTAATTATCTAGGTCAGTGGTGTCCAAGTTCGATCCTCAAGGGCCACCAACAGGCCAGGATTTAAGGATTTCCCTGATTAAGCAAAATTTAATCATTTTGATTTAGCCCACCTGCACTCAAACAGGGAAATCCTTAAAATCTGCCCTGTTTGTAGCCCTTGAGGAATGAACTTGGACACCCTTGATCTAGATATCAGCAGGAACTACAATTTCTATAGGAAGGTAATTACAATGCTTCTAAGAAAACAGAGTGACAGACAAATGTAAATTTGTATAACATAAAACAGATGGATGAAGATAATGTATGTTTACATAACATGCATAGTCAGTCAGTACATAGTAATGTATCTTGATATAAAGCAGATGTAGCAATGAGCTGGAACACAATGACAAAGGTGAAATAAACATTTGTCATTCAGAAAAGATATATGAGGACCGTGTTCATCATATGTCTTGGGTGAAATTGGTATCTCCGGAAGACCTCATAGTGGAAAAGAGGTTTCCACCAATTTCCACTCCTCTTAGCAGGTAGCACACAGTCACTTTGCTTTTTCAAACCTGATATGTTGTCATCCTGAATTTATTAAAGGGGCTCTATCACCCCTAAACAAGTTAGTCTTAATATGTAGGCTAAATAGCGAATGTGTTATATTGACTTCATTTTTTTTTTTACATCGTTATTTGGCCGAAATCTAAAGAATAACTACAGCCTTGCACCTGCTTCTGGACAGACTGTGGTTATCAACTCTGCCCCACTGTCTGTCACTCTGCCTCTGCTCCCTCTATCCAGCCTCCTCTGATGATGGAGGCTGTCTGTCTGTAAGCTGGAGCACTCTCATTGGCCAGAGACCGCTCCAGCTTACAGACAGAATGCCTCCGTCATCAGTGGAGGCTGGATAGAGGGAGGGGAGCAGAGGCAAAATAACAGACTGCTGGTTAGAACTGGTAACCGTAATCTGTCCAGAAGTAGGTGCAGGGCTGTAATTATTCTTTAGATTTCAGCCAAATAACGATGTAAAAAAAACAAAACAAAAAACTGAAGACTCTATATAGCCTACATATTAAGAATAACTTGTTTAGGGGTGATATATCCCCTTTAATTACAAATTAGTTGAATAGTTAATCGTCACTAAAATATGCAGATTATTTTTAGTCATGATATTCTCCTTCACAGGAAAGACTGTATGGCAGAGATGGACAGAAATATCACAGACTTCAGGGACAGGCAACACCTTTAGGATGCAATGTTCCAGGAGCCAATTGAGGGATATATATATAGACATAGTTCAGGGGTAAAGAATAATATAAAACACACTGGAGCTATATAAATTTAGGAACCCTGGGATCTTTCCCCTCCTGACATAGATTTACAACACTGCCTAAAATGTAGGATCTATAACTTGTATGAGACTGTGGGCTCCCACACTTCTTAGGGAGATGAACTAAGGTGAGATAAAGGCATTATAAAGATAAAAATAAACACTCCAATTCCTATATTACTCTGTGGAGCCTCTTTTCCGTGATGCAGTGTGTGATTTGTCCTTCCCTGCTATATGGGAATATCAGCATATACTAGGGTTGCCACCTTTTCTTCAAAAAAATACCGGCCGTGGCAATCCCTCCATAGACTTAACATTGGACAGAAGCCAAAATACCGGCTGGGTGGCAACCCTAGCATATACACACAGTGATTTGTACTGCAGTTAGTAATGTTTCACAAAAATAGCAGCTCCATTTAATCTTCATAGTATTTTAGCCATATAGAGTGTTATTTCAATACTGTCAGAGTTGCAGTTCAAGAGTAATTGAATGATAAATTATCCCCCTCCCGCCCCTTTTACCTAGTGTAAGCCACCTCACCTCAGATGTGGAATATGGTCGACTGACTGGACAGGTCGCAGCAAAGGACAATCTTCTTACTGTGAACATAAGGAAAACCCTGCCCCCCTTGACAAAAGAGGTCAGGATTTTCTTTATGCTCACTGAAGATTGTCTCTCTCTGCGATCCATCTGGATGGACAGTCTTGCTGCTTTGATGTGAACAGTGTTACATCAGTAAAAGGGGTGGGAGGGGGATACTTTATCATTCAATTACTCCTGAACTACAACTCTGACAGTATTTAACTAACTCTCTCCATGGCCCAAATTCTATGAAGATTAATCGGAGCTGCTTTCTTTGTGAAACTTTGCTATTCCTGTAAAGGGGAACTATATCTTAGGAATAGGCTGCTCTTAATTTGTATTATTGATTACCTTACCTAGGGAGGGGGTCCTTCATACAGCAGTCAGGTAAATGTATAAAATTTTGTATTATAACTGCAGTTTCCTCCATATAGTTGAATTCTGTTGAACTTGAAGTCTACTTATCGGTCATGCCTCCTCACAACAAACAGTGGTTTCAACAAACCTGAAACGATTGTAAATGGTTAAAGGGATAGTAATACTTAATTACTACTAATCCCTATATTAAAGTCATATTAAAGCGGAACTAATACCCCTACATGATGTAGCCTCAATTAGAGTGTTATAATCCGTTAGAATTCGCTGTGTAATTATTATTTTTTTTTTTAAACGTGTTATTAAAGAATAAACCATAATTGCAAAAAGTACCTGGTGACATCTTCCCCCTAGAAAAGTGCATTACACATGTCAGCAACAGAGCCGATCGGCTCTCTTGTAACTCCCCCCGGCTACATGAAAACACCTATGTCATCAGGTTTAGATTCTCGTGCTGGTCAGGAGAATCTAAACTTGATGACGTAGGTGTTTTTTTAATTACACAGCGCGTTCTAATGGATTATAACACTCTAATTGAGGCTACATCTTGTATGGGTGTTAGTTCCGCTTTAAAAAAAAAACGTATTGCCCCCTGTGTCATCTCTCAAACCTTTATTGTTTGAGAGATAATCGCTCCTAAATTTGCCCCCTCCCTCCCCCTTCCCTGAAGTCAGCATTGTAGCTGACTGAAGGGAAATTCGGTCTTACGTTCATCAGGCAGCTCTGCAGCATTGCCGCAATCGCAGTAATAAAAAAAAATCTTTCACTAAAACGGTCTTCTATGTGTGCTTGCAAACCAAGCACACGTAGAAGACCATTTCAGTGAAAGATTTCTTTTTTATGACCGCGATATTGGCTGTGCTGTAGAGCCGCCTGATGGTTGTACGACAGGCTTCCCTGCAGTCATCTAGAAAGCTGACTACAGGGAAGGGGAAGGGAGAGGGCAAATTTAGGAGCAATTATCTCTCAAACCATAAAGGTCTGAGAGATGACACTGGGGGCAATACATTTATTTTTAATATGACTTTAATATAGGGATTAGTAATAATTAAGTATTACTATCTCTTGCAGTGCACTGCAAGAGAGATCAAAATCAACAAAAAAGTATATAGACATAACTGACTACTGCTTGACAAACACTTACATGGGTAAATCCTTTTTAACCCTTTGAGTGCCAGAGGGGTACGGAATGCATTGCAAAGGGTTAACAAATGAAGAGCCATGTAGCGCTCCTTTAACCATCTGAGTACACTGAAAGGGTTAATTAATAGCCGAGGGTTATGCACTAAGGCAAGATAATTGTGAGATAAAGGTGTGATAAACTCCCCAGTGAGATAAACATTCCAGTTTCTATGCTATTCTATGGATCCTTATTTTCAAGTTGGAAAGTCTGGAGAGATCGCTCACCTTTTTCTCAACTTAGTGCATTCCCACCCTTGGTATTGTGTCAGTTTTCACTATGGATGACAAATTAGTTCTGCTTTCACCTTTTAGTTGCAGGTATAGCACCTGTAGCAACTACTTGTGATGTATTGGCTTGGAATAACCTATGCTGCAGGGCTGACTCTACCATTTTCTATATAAGTATAGGGATCTTATATATATAGTAGTATGAAAGCCCGTATACACAAGCTGAAGTGCACCCAGCACCCCTGGCTGCTGCCCCGGAGCCAGAAGCAGAGACAGGTGGTGAGCCGTTTGGAGCTCCCCGCTTTGGATCAGCGCGTTCGGCCAGTCTCTACTGCAAATGACTGCATTGTTCCGGCAGTCTCTACTGCGCATGTGTGGTTACACACACAGGCAGCTTCGCAGGATAGCGTTTTTAAGATTGCCCGAGGTGCGTGTCACTGTTGATTCAATAAAGACAAAAGAAAATAGTTCCAATGATCATGTTTTTTTTTTCCAAACCATTATCCATTCTTATGTGAATTTCTGGACAAATACATTCTGTTCTTGTTTAGATTTATGAACATTCTGACTGTTCTCTACTTTGGCCAAAGCTTTGTAAAGACACTTCTGCAAGTATCCTCTTCCCAAAAACGATCCGTCATGGATACCTATTCACAGTAGAGATGTCTCATAATAAGTTAAAGGGATAGTATGCATCTCCAATTAACCTTCATAGTATTTGTGCCATGGAGAGTGTTATTTCAGTACTGTCAGAGTTGTAGTTCAAGAGTAACTGAATGATAAAGTGTCCTCCTCCCGCCCCTTTTACTGATGTAACACTGCTAACCCCAGAACAGCAAGACTGTCAGGATGGATCGCAGAGAGGGACAATCTTCCGTGAGCATAAAGAAAAGCCTGTCAAGGGGGGGAGGGTTTTCTTTATCTTCGCAGTAAGAAGATTGTCCCTTACTGAGATCTGTCTGGTCCAGGGACCAGATTCCACATCTGAGGGGAGGTGGCTTACACTAGGTAAAAGTGACAGGAGGGGGATAATTTATCATTCAGTTACTCTTGAACTACAACTCTGACAGTATTGAAATAACACTCTTCAAGCTCTAATACTATGAAGATTAATTGGAACTGCTTTTTTGTGAAACATTACTATCCCTTTAAAGTTCAATCATTCCTTATACTTAGGCAATGATGCAGAGCATTATTGCAGTGTTCTAATCAGCATAGTTTTTATGTAATTATATTATAAAGTTTACCCCTCCAACCCTTTTTTACAGATGTCAGTCTTCTTCTTCAGATCTGAAATCTGTCCACTTGACCAGACAGATCTCAACAAGGGGCAGTCTTCTGTCTATCAGTATAAGAAAATCCTGAGGGCAGGTTTTTCTTTATACTGATACAAGATTGTCCCTCGTCGCAATCCGTCCAGACCGGCTTTCTGAAGACAGGATAGTGATTATGTAAAAGAGGTGAGAGGAGGAAACTTTATAATATAATTACACATAAACAAGACCTATTAGAACATTGTAATAATGCTGTGCACCGTTGCCAAAGTATAAGGAATGATCGAACCTTAATTTATCATGAGACATTACTATCTCTTTAAGTTCTAAGCTGATTGCTCCTTATTCAGGAGTCTAAAGAAGAGCAGTTTTGGACCAAGCCTACTGCACCATAGTGGACATATAATTTGTAGTTCGGTGGAGGCTGGAGACCTCTATAGCATTCAATTAATTAAAAGTCCAATTTAAATCAGTTAGGAGTTTAGAAACAGTTATTTGTCTTCTATGGGGCAATTGGTTTCTTATGGAATAGTTCCTCTTCCTCCTTCAGTATAGGGGATAAGGATGAAAACAATCCATAGCTATGATCACACATAGGTTAAAAGAAAATTGGAGGAATTCTGGGGCAAACCAATTGCAATATAGGGGTAAATGAAAAGTTCCAAACATTTTCATTGACTTAAATGGGGATTTAACCCCTTGAATGCTGGAGAGGCCTCCAATGCATTGCTTTGCAATGCGTTGGAGACCTCTCTGACATTCAAATGGTTAAAATCCCTATTTAAATCAATGGTAATTTTTAGTTCTCCCCTATAGTGTAAATGGTTTGCCCCAGAAGTCCTCCACTTTATTTTTGAACATACGGCCTAAGAAAGCTCCACATATTACTAGTCTTGGGAGGTAAAAACAAAGTTTCAGCTATGTTAAAGGGTTAGTAATGTTTTGTATTAATAAAAAGTAATATTGTAGATAGTAAAAAAAATGATGCTAGTCCCATCTATCAGACCTTTATAGTTTGAGAGATATACAGTGTTAAAGTTCCCCCTTTCTTCCCTTTCACTGACGTCAGCCTCTAGCTGACAGAAGAAGATCCTGGTCCCGGCACCGGCCGGCGGCTCTTCAGCAGAGCTGAAATAGTGCTATCTAAAAAGACATACTTTATTGGAACGGTCTACAAAGTGTGGATGCAATCCAGGATCTTCTTCTTCAGCTAGAGGCTGACGTCAGTGAAAGGGGAGAGAGGGGGAAACTTTAACATTGTATATCTCTCAAACTATAAAGGTTTGAGAGATTGGACTGGCATTAATTGATTTATTTTTTGAATATCTACAATATTACTTTTTATTAATACAAGACATTACTAACCCTTTAATAATAAATATCACAAGCTGCTGAAAGCTGCTGCATGAATCCCCTCCACAACATAAAAGATATTAAAAATGTAGTGGCAAATTTACACTGTACTGGGTTAACTTGTATTCAAAGAAGTGTAAATCAAGGTTTCTTAAAGGGGCAATAAATAGTTACCAATATTCATTCAATGTTATATCATTTTATATCCTCTTTGAGAAACCTTTACTTAAACCTATTGCCAAAATGAAAATAAATTAGTACTATGAATAAAATTCCCCCCGTCCTCCGTTAAATTTTAAAAATTGTCAACAAATATATGAAATTCTGTTCTAGGTGTCTCATATGAATTTATGATGGCATGGTAGAGTTCCCAATAACAATACGTTTTTGGTTTGAAGATAAACTGTTCAAAAAATTAAAAACGTTTTATTCAATTTTTTGGATAAGGAACAATTTTCTGTTCATTCCAAAAAATGTATTATAGACAAATATAATACTGTGTCATGATACTTTTTTCATCATATAACAAATCTGTGTCCTGTATTTTATGGACAAAATCAAATTGTTGTAGGAAAACATCCACACATCAAGGATATCCTGATACCAGAGAACACGTCAAGGTACCTGAGTGGAGACGGGTGAATATCTCCACATGCCTGTTTATTCTGACCATCACATTTGTGAGTACCACTCTGTGAGCTTTACTAGCTTTGGTTTAAAGCGAAACTACCACCTCCACTAATGTCGTCCTGCACTACTTAGACAGGTGGTGACTAGCTTTGTAATCATTATTTTACCTCTCAAAAGTGCCCACAAATAAAGTTATCTTTAAGCTTCTGAGACTGACGGCCAGGTTACTGCAGCCTGTGCGCCTGCACTTTCAGTCTCTTCCGGAGCCGTCCGGGCCAGTGCAGTGCCTGTGAAGGGTGAAAAGGACTGACAGCGCAGGCGCACATTCAAGATGTCTCCGGTGATGCCTGGCTTCCGGTCTTGGAAGCTTAAGGATAACTTTATTTGTGGGCACTTTTGAGAGGTAAAATAATGATTATAAAGCTAGTCGCCACCTGCATAAGTATTGCAGGGCGACTTTAGTGGAGGTGATAGTTACACTTTAAACTGATTTACACTATTGGGCTCCCTCTATGTTTTCTGTTTTTTCCATGTTTTCGTGTCTTGTTTGTCCTTTTGGAGAGAATGAGTCTTTGAAGGTGCAGCCCTGTTTGGAGTATTCCAGTTTTGCCATTTGTGGGATTTAGCAGTCCCCTATTCAGCCTTTCATGCTGTGTACTACATAACTAGATCCACAGCAGCTTATCTTGTGAGTATATACATTTGGGTGCTCCTCTGTGGTGGTGGAACGTGTGTGTTAATATACTGCACTAGGAGGCGCCTTTCATTTGTCTCTCTTTTCTTGCTTACAATGTGTTTATACTGTTATGCATTACCGTACATGTACAGTATGTACAATCTACATGATTGATTTAAATGCAGATCTTAGGAACGGGTAACTACATTTTGCAAGATTAAATGTTTAATGTTTCTCTTTTCATTAATTTCCCAGTAGATTTTTATTATAAACTTTTTTTATCGTGCATTAGAAGAGTCTGAGTTTGTCTTCTCTTTGCTTTCACTGCAAATGTAACAAATGAGTCAGCTTGAAAACATCTGTTTAAACTAAACTATAAATGAACCTTAAATACACTTTGGTATGTGTAATGCTTTTAAAAGCCTTGAGAGCCATAAATTGTCAAGTTAAAGCAGCGGATCGCTGTTGACTTTGATATTCATTTATCTTGGTTTCCTTTATAAAATTAGTGCTAGAGTTTTACAATCTTGGCTTCTATATTTAACCCTTTTTTATGCTAGCAAGGCCCCAACGCATTTCTCAGCAACATGTCAATCCTGCTAGCACCCACATGGATAAAGGAATAGTAACGTTAAAATGCAAGTGGCTCTTATTTGAAAGAATATGTTTGTCGCAACAATGATAAAGTAGGAAATGTAGTCACAAACCTCTTCTTGGGGTACAGATGCATCAAGCATCAGTGCTCCTTTAGAGCTGCAGGCTGTGTCTTCTTTTGATGTGGTTCAGTTCCGGTATATCAGGGAGGATCTTCGGATATGGAGCCTGCTTGGCATTTTTCACTGATGCTCACCATCCACCACCTAGGGTTTTCCCTCTCACCAGATAGCATCACTAGTAATCTAGTAATATAGATGGTTCTCTTCCAGAGTTGGACAAAGCCTCATGGGGGGCAGAATGAACAAAGTGCAAAAACATTGCATGACACATATCACTGGGAATCTCCCATTTTTCTCTGGAGCTACTTACATGCTAGAGTGCAGCTGCCTTCCTGACCAGGAAGTGAGGCGTGCAGAGTCAAAATACTTCCCAGTCGGAAAAGAAACACACTAAATTTCCTAAATCTTTCTATCTTATATCTGATATCCAGTATATATGATTGTTACAACATGCTATTCCACACAAGAACAACTTGTATTTTAGCATTAGCTTACTTTTAACTGCAATATTTGAAGATGTACAGACTTATACTTACAACTTATTTGTGTTTTCTGTTTCTCAACATGTGGAGATGTCTCAGATATCCAAGTAGTTGATCAATACTTGGGAGTCTTGTCATCAAAATTGTTTTCAAATAATTTATATATTTCTAACCATATTTTTCTTTGAGACCAATCCTATGTAATTCATTAAACCCATATGTACTCAAAAATGTACACATGGATGCCGTAACACTTGGTTTCCCCATCTACAGGGAACCAATGAAAAGCTATTATATAGTAGTGGCTAATTTACCAAAGCTGCATTGTCTCAAGTTTGAAGAATTAGTAATGTGTATCAACTCATAGATCAATGGAAGACTCATCTGTTTTGCTGAACACCAGAAAATTAAAATAGATATATTTTTTTCACCAGGGTTGTTTTTCTGTAAAAATATAGGATAGAAAACGTATTGGAGATATCCCTAGTACTCAAGGCATGCAAAGTCCCATGTATATTAATTTGAAAAATGGAGTAGTATAGTGCAGAGGTTCTCAACCCGTGCCCTCAGTGGCCACTAACAGGCCAGGACTTAGGAATTTCCCTGCTAGAACACAATTCTGTTGATCAGAGGCTCAGTCATATTGATTAACTCACCTGTGCTCTTAAAAGGAAATTCTCAAATCCTGGCCTGTTAGTAGCCACTGAGGGCACGGGTTGAGAACCACTGGTATAGTGTATGTTCTTCTCTTTAGAAGATAGGTGCAGATACTAGGTACATTAGATTAGCATCACAAAAATAAACCCTTTCTTATTTCCTTTGGTTCTGTTTTTCTTACCTTTTACATTACCTACTCTTATATACAACTGTATATAACATTTTAGTATGTGTGTGTGTGTGTATATATAGTATGTCTGTATTTGTACAAATACTTGCTGTAAACACTCTAGGACATACTTGAAAACAAGAGAAATCTCAACGTATTCTTCCTGGTAAAACATTTTCTAAATAAATAAATAAATATATACTGTATGTTGTGTGTCACAAAATATATATCACTAATTGGATAGTAGATATCTAAGAAATACAATAGGAGGATGTAGATGTACTAATATGATCTGGTACTTAAACAGAAACTGGAATCAGTTCAGTAATACTAAGTCTGCCATTTAACTAACCTATTTACCCCCAAATTCTGCCATATTACCACTTGTGGGAAGGTAGTGTGGGAGTGTATGGGTGTTTCGAGGGGGTCTACTTCCACCTTTCTTTGTTTAATGTCACGTACTTGACAAGGTGTAGAAGAAACTAGCAAAATTTTAGTTTTCCTGTGCATGTTGTGACTTTTGGGGCCTCTTTGCATCACTGTTTCTACAACGGACGAGTGTGTGCACCAGAATTCACTAAAGTAATCACACGTTCTAGTGCATACCCTGGGGTGAACTGGAGACTAAGGTCTCAACTTATTTGTACATTCCTCCCAGTATTTACCTTATTGTGCGCTGTTTGTTTAAATGTCAGCTTCTTTTTTTAGAAATGTATACTATAGCTGTCTAGATCACAGTCACTTCAAACTGGGGCATACAAATATATTTTGTAATTGAAAGTGTCAGTTAACCCATTTGAGGCTCAGGCAGGCATGCAGCCATGACTGGGAACTTTTTCTCCTTTGAGCCCTCTGGAGAGGGCTCATGTGCTGCCGACCAAGGGATGTTAATAACGCAATTTATTTCATGAAGAAATGAGGCTTAATTGGGGGTATGGGGTTTACTTGCTTATATGTAAGAACAGAGTGGGAAGGAGAAGTGGGAGGGAAGTGGGAGGAACAAGGTGGGAAGAAGGAGAAACTCACCACCACCAGAGAATCAGCTTCTGTCCCCGGAGACCCGGTAAGTCAGTCGGAAAACCAGAGTCTCCGGGGCAATATGTTACACACCCCTCTGGTCCTCAAGAGGGTTAATTTATTTTTGTACTTTTGTCACAAATCACTTCCTGCTGTTAGCTTATGTACATGAATCTCCAATCTTTTGGTCCGCAAAGACATTCGGGTTGTGCACTAAGGCGTGATAAAGAGGTGATAAAGGGGAGATGACTTCTCCAGTGATATCACTTCTCCAGTTCCTATATTATTCTTTAGAGCCAATGCACTAATATCTCCAAAGGTGGATAAATATTAGTGCATTGGTTCCATTAAATAATATAGGCAGGCCTTAAAAGTTAAAGTCCTTTGCTACTAGCCAGACCTGAAAAGTTACTCGCCACTGCAAGCCATAACATACCCACTAGGACTGAATTTCTACTTGCCAGGGCTAAATTATCACTCGCCATTAGCTAGTGGCAAGTGGAAATTTTGAGCCCTGATATAGGAATTGGAGAAGGGATATCACTGGAGAAGTCTTTATTGATTGAGTGCGAGCATCCCAGTGCTCTTGCACCAGACAATGCTCCAGTTTTATGGCGAGTGATGTATATACTAATCTTCATATACACTATTAATGAGCCATTTATCCAATGATTTCAACAGTTTATATACTGGTGTACTGGACAGTTTCTTTACAGTTTTTTTGCATTTGTTAGGGCAAGTGTGTTTTTTCATTCCCTGGAAACAGTGGATGAGGGGTGTGGGAATGGGTCCCACTAAGGGGTGCAAACGGGTGAAAAATAAATCTGAGGTGGCAACCCTAATTATGACAGCCCTGGAATAAATGTAGTAACAGCATAAACAGGAGAAAAATTGCTAATCCAAAAAATGGCCGATACTTTGTTAGTCAAGTCGGAAACTGTATAGATAAGAAATTAGTTCAGCGCTGGTCAGGGATTTAACTTACTGTGTTATTTGTTAAAAAATAAACTAATAAAGTTTGTATCCTATAAATTTTTGATTCACAAATAACACAGTAAGTTAAATTCCTGACCAGCGCTGAACTGATGTTCTGACCGCATTTCCATTCTGCCTTTCAGGGACACTGCAAAGATGAGAGCAGCAGAGAACTTGTCCTCAGCTCTAGTGTAGTTATTCGAGAGGGAATAGTGGACATCAGTGCACAACCTGCTCTTTTACTAGAAAACCACAGAGTTCTAAATACTACAGGGAGAACTTCCCACTGACTTCTGTAACAGAAAGAGATGCCTGTGGTGGGCTACAAGGTAATTCACATCCCACCCAAAGCCTTAGACTAGCATTACGCTACACAATACTGCACTGCAGCACCTGTTTGAAGTCAGAAACAAGGTTCAGTTCTCTCTTCAGCGTTTAGAGCTCTGTCTGGAAACCATTTTCCTGTAGCCCAGCACAGGCATCACTTTCTGTCACAGTAGACAAAGGGAAGTGCTCTGGAGTAATTCCAGGACTTTGTATTGTCCCAGAAGTGAGTTGTCCAGGACATGGGGCACACAGTTAAAATCCAGGACTGTCCTGGGCAATCCATGACATGTGGTCACCCTAGTTCTGACCAATTTGCAAACTGTGAAGCATTTCTCAGATTATCAGTCTGGATAATCCATGAAGTACTCTTTTTGGATTGGGTAAAGGGTTAAGATTATCATGTGCAATGGAGCAGAGTTTGAGGTCCTGCATTTAACTTACATTTCCATTTCTATGGATATGATTTCCAGGACTGATTAACCCCTAAAGGACCAGCAGTTGAGCAAAGGATTGCTTTGCAATGTGTTTTGCACCCCTCTGGTCCTTAAGGGGTTTAAATCTGCTAGCTGCTGAACCAAGGAGCAAAGGTAAAATGCATAAGGGCCATTAAGAATTTCTGGTCATAATAAGGTGTAAGTGGGGTTGTTAATTGGAGGTTTTAGTGCTCTTTTAATGTCCATTAACCCATTGAGTGTCAGAGGGGTACCCATTGGAATGTGTTGTATATCCCCTGACACTCAAACAGTTAATGATGTTATTGGCAGGAAACCAGGTTTCCAGGGTATACTAGTTTTTCTCTCTCCTCCACCTAATATATTGACTTGGCACTGCAGATCTGATGAGATACTAAGATGCATGTTCAGCATTGAATGTTCCATAAAAAGAAATTCATGGGAACTCAAGAAATAGCCCGTGGGTGCACATATGTCCTTGTTTCTTTTATTTTCCTAGAACTTGTAAAGAATGCTGGGACACTTCCTTGCTGAGCACAGTTGAGCAATGTACTCATGAGAAGTAATTCCCTTGGCACTGGTACTGGCTTGATACTATTGCTATCTGCAGTTATATAAAAATGAATGAACAGGAAGTGGTATTGACGTGGGGCCCTGTGTTTAAACGATAAGTATAGAAATTCTGAGGCAAACTAACAGCACTAGAGGGAACAAATACAAATTCCCATTGATTTATATGAGGCTTTAACCCCATGAAAGCTAGAGAGGTCTCTTCACAATGCATTGGTGATCTGTCTAAAATTTAAGGGGTTAAAAGCCCAATTTAATCCATTGAGAATTTGAGGGCTGTGCACCTATGCACTAAGATATTTCAAGTAGAAGAGAGCTTAGTGCATAGGCTCTAAAGAATAACATAGGGATTGGAGAAGTGAAATCACTGGATAAGTTATCTCTGCTTTATCACATCCTTATCACACCTTAGTGCATAACCCCCCACATGAACTGTAGGAGAGCTTGCTGGACAACAGAGAACACTGTAAACTGTATGAGTGCCAGAGAGATATCCAACGCACTACACTGCAATACGTTAGACAGGGCTCAAAATTTCCACTCGCCACTAGCTATTGGTGAGTGAAAATTTAGCCCTGGCGAGTAGAAATTCAGCCCTGGTGGGTATGTTATGGCTTGTAGCGGCGAGTAACTTTTCAGGTCTGGCTAGTAGCGAAGGATTTCAAATTTTAAGCCCTGCGTTAGATACCAATCTTGCATTAAAAGGGTAATGTAAAAAAAAAAAAAATAACAGTTTAAAGTGATTGTAATTCTAAACACAAGTATATTGACGAGTCTTGTTTAGATTATAAGAAACACTTTGCACTGTATAAAAACTCTTACTTATGCGTAATTCTAGTCCTTTCTGCCTACGTCACTGCAGCAGCTCTATGAGGTCTGGGCAGGTGCGGCGAAGGACAAACTTAAGTAAGCAAAGGGGAAATCCTGCCCTCTTTCGTCAAGGGGGGCGGGATTCTCCTTATACTTACTGAAGTTTGTCCCTCGCTGCAGCCGTCAGGTTGCATGACACCACTAGCCATTCAGCGGGAGGTGTGCAGAAGGGGCATGGGCGGGGGATAGGGTTTCCACCCAGCGGGAATTTTACCGGCAGGCCGGTAAAAATTGGCTTCTGTCCAAACTTAAGGCTATGGAGGGAATGCCATGGTCGGTATTTTTTTGAAGAAAAGGTGGCAACCCTAACGGGGGATCCTTCTCCACTTCATAACTTTAGAACGACACAAAGGTAAGAGTTTTTAAACAGCGCAATATGTTTCTTATAATCCAAAGAAGACATGGCGATATACGTGTGTTTAGACATTACAATCCCTTTAAGTGCTTATAACTTTGGAACAAAACATCTCACAGTAGTACTCATGTTTTACTCAATAGGATAGGAGCTGCAGTATTCATATTTTCATTATAACGGTTTACTATTCCTTTAAACATTTATGGACCAGAGGGGTATGCAACAAATTGCTTCACAGTAATACAGTAATATTAGTTTCACATTTTTTTGTTATATATATATATATTTGATATATTTCATATTGGAGTAATGGAGTTTATTCTAGTTTGTTTGATTATATCCATCATTAATATTTCCTTCTTTTGGGGATATGACACAATTAAATCACTCAGGATGGTGGGTGTACCCTCTCTTCTCCGGTGGTCTTCAACATTAGGTACCAGTAAGCAGCTTCCTATTCTGCCTAATGTGAGATCTGATCCTGATATCATGTTATGTTGGAAGATCTGTTTACTTACTGATTGCTCCATAATTAAACTAATTTGGTAAAGAATTTCGATAAACAACTCCAGGCCCATCTGAAAATGGAACTAGCTGTGCTCCCTAACTTCCAATTATGTTTCACTGACAAACCACTGTCTACAGTATAATAAGGCTTTTAATCAACAGGATGCAAATGTTTTTTTCTTAGAATTGGCTCACATGCTGGGATCCTGCAATTTTCTGGGGTATTTCCACTGATAAACCTGAAGTACAAATTTAATGAGCTCCCAGCTAAAGAAGAAAATGCCAATGGTTTAAAGGTGCAGTTCCTCCTAGGACAAAATTGAGATAAACACAGCAGCATGTTTAGAGACGGAGATAAACCAGATCAGTGTTTTTATTTTTGTCCTCTTAGAAGGATAGTAATATTTCACAAAAACAGCATCTTCATAGTATTTGAGCCAAAGAAAGTGTCATTTCAATACTGTCAAGAGTTTTAGTTCAAGAGTAATTGAATAATTTTCCCCCTCCAGTCCCTTTTACCTAGTGTAAGCCACCTCCCCTCAGATGTGGAATCTGGTCTTGAGACCAGACAGCTCGCAGCAAGGGACAATCTTCTTATGTGAGAATAATGAAAACCCTGCCCCCCTTGACAGGTTTTTCAGGTTTTTCTCTTATGCGAATTGCAGATTGTCACTCTCTGCGATCCATCAGGACAGTCTTGTTGTTCTGAGTGAGCAGTGTTACATCAGTAAAAGGGGCGGGAGGGGAATACTTTATCATTTCCATAAAGAAAATCTGATTGGTTACTACACTATATATTACTCTGTCATAGATATGTCGTGGGGTGTTTTCCTTTATTTGAGATTTAGACTTGTAACTTCAAAATGCCTTAAAAAAAAAACAAAAAAACCATGAGCTGAATAGAATACTTTATTATAAAGTTTAGATTTACTGTGTGCAGCTTAAAGGGATAGAAATATTTCACAAAAAAATAACTCCAATTAATTTTCATATTATTTGGGCCTTGTAGAGTGTTATTTCTATACTGTCTGTTGTAATTCAAGAGTAATTGAATGATAAAGTATCCCCCTCCCGCCCCTTTTAATGATATAACACTGCTCATCTCAGATCAAGACTGTCCGGATGGATCACAGAGAGAGACAATCTTCAGTGAGCATAAGGAAAAACCTGTTAGGGGGGCAGGGTTTTCCTTATGCTCACAGTTAGATGATTCCCTTGCTGTGAGCTGTCTGGTCTCAAGACCAGATTCCACATCTGAGGTGAGCAGTGTTACACTAGGTAAAAGGGGCGGGAGGGGGATACTTTATCATTCAATTACTCTTGAACTACAACTCTGACAGTATTGAAATAACACTCTCCATGGCCCAAACACTATGAAGATTCATTGGCACTGCTTTTATTGTGAAAAAGCTATTCACATATTATTACTGAGAAGCAGTTTAACAGTCTTCTTGTGTTACTGTAGCAATGAGGATACACATTTTTTCTCAATTTCTCTTACTCTGATGTTGTCATGTACTCAAATCCCACCTAGCCCTCTGAGCTCATGCTTTCCCTTCAAATTTCCATAAGTGGGTTGGTATTTTATCATCAGTTGTAGGTTTAATGGGGCAGTATAGAGTCAATAAAGTACCCATTCAAACCCATAGTTGTGTACCCTTAGAGCAATTGCAGCTGAGTTCCTATAGCTCCTAACTCATCTTTTTGCTCCTTTTTTTGCCGTACAGCTCACTGTACAGTTAGGTGGTGTCAGTCCTCTATTTGGCATTCATGGGAACCTCTCCCCTCCTTAAAAACCCTGTTGAATGCAAATTCACCAATTAATGGGCTCTTTCATTCACACTATAGTGCCCTTTAAAGGGGATCTATCACCCTTATACAAGTTTGTCTTAAAAGTTAGGTTATATAGCGCTAGGTGGAATACTGTATTAATTTCCTTTTTACAATCATCATTTGGATGAAATTCAACATGTAAACATTATCCTGTGCCCTGTTTATGGACAGACTGCGGTTACCAGCTCTGCACCGCAGTCTGTCACTCTGCCTCTGCTCCCCTCCATCTATCCAGACTCCTCCAATGACGGAGCGTTTCTGCATATAAGCTGGAGTACACTCTGGCCAATGAGACCAGATAAAGATCCCCTGCCTGCCCCCTTCTGGCCGCCTCCCTCTGAATTTCAGATTGGGTCATGCAACTCAACGGCTGCAGCGAGGGACAAACTTCATTAAGAACGTATAAGGGAAATCCTGCTCCCCTTGATGAAGAAGGGTGGATTTCCCTTTGCTTAATGAAAATTGTCCCTCGCTGCAACCGTCCTGACTAGTCTACAGCTTCTGGTGACATGCCAGAAAGGGGCGGGTAGGGGATCTTTATCTCTTCATAACTACTGAAGTACACAAAAGTAAGGACTTACAAATAGCGGATTCTCTTAATTTTAATATTAAGAAGACTCAGAGAAATACTTTTATCTAGACATGATTGACCCTTTAAATGCATTATGCAAAAGCTGGTTGGGATGATGAAAGATGTAGTCCCTCGTTCGGCAAGTTGGCACACATGACTGATCATGTGTAACGGCTCGTTCAACGAGGGTCTAATACTGACCACTCCATTCTTGAAGGGGTCAGATTCATACTCCGGTAGTGCTAACAGCAGTCCTGCAGTAGCGCTGTCAGCATATAATATTTGACATGCCAGCACCGTCATAGGTCCTTGAGTCAAATTCACAGACGATGGTCCTAGGATGTCACCAGGAACTAAGGGGTTAACCCTCTGGTACTCAAACTGTTAATTAACATTTTCTGTATATGTAAATAAATTCACAAATAGTTTTCTAAATAAAAAATTGACTAATATGACACTGAGGTAATACTGAAAGCTCTTTCAACAAAATTGTTGTTAGGTAAAGTGAATAGTTTCACAAATATTTGTCCTTAGATTACCATCAATAGTACATCATACAATTCTGTGTTCTCACACCTAGTATCACAGAGTCTAAGCACTTAGTCCTACAGTATCTTTGCATAATATTGAATTATCACACCTGACTACACACCAAGCTTTCAAATCTATCTTCACACATTGGTCAAACTGTATCTTGTGTTCCAGATCATCTGGAAGAGGCAGGTCCAGAAGGCTCTAAACAGAGTTCAATGACAGTCAGTATTTTTCTTACTTGTCAGGGGGAACATTCCACCATTTGACGCAGCCTGCTGCCCACTCTGCCCGGTTATTAAAATGGTCCTGTTTATAAAGACAGAGATTTGAATTTAAAGGGATAGTAATACTTTGTTTTAACTTTATTTTATTTTGTAGGCATTAAAAAAACATGAAGAATGATATAAGTCTTATCTCTCAAACCTTTATGGTTTAAGAGATATTCACAAACAAAGTACCCCCCCCCCCTGTTCAACCAGATCAGAAGGGAGGTGCCCAGGTAGACTGCAGAGAGGGACAATCTTCAATTAAGATAAGGGAAAAAGCTGAAAAACTTGTCAAGGGGGAAGGGCTTTCATTGTTCTCATAGGAAGAAGATTGTCCCCTTCTGTTATCTGTCTGGTCATACAACCTGATCCACATCTGAGAAGAGATGGCTTATCCTAGGTAAAAGGGGCGGGAGGGGGATACTTTGCTTGTGAATATCTCATAAACCATAAAGGATTGAGAGATAAGACTTATATCATTCTTCATGTTTTTTTAATGCCTACAAAATAAAATAAAGTTAAAACGAAGTATTACTATACCTTTTAGCTGTAAATCTGAACTGTACTTTGTATTGTCAAGAAGTCTTACCACATTTTGTGAGCATAATACTTTTTTCTATTATTATCTTACAGTAATAGGACATTTTTCTGAATTGTAAAACCGTATCTTGGATATGTATGTCTGTAAAGTACATTATAATAATATTTAGGGTTTATGTGCTACTATATCATCACATGGTTCTGCCATCGAACTATCTTTACAAATGACAGTGTTTAAAAGACACTTTATATTTAGGAACTATAACTGCAAACCAAAATTGATTCATTTGATTCAACATTGATTCAAGTTCAACAAATTATTCTGGTTGATAAGGGAAGCTATTTCATGGACTTTCATTATAAATGAAGTAGGGATTATAATGCTTTGGGAATTCAGATTAGTAGGTTGCAATAGTCTAAGAGGATGATGATGAGTAAATGTATTGGGATTTTGGTCTTGGCTGAGAAACTGGCATACTTGAGGAACATATTAAGTGGTGTAGTCCAGGATTTGGGGGGAACATAACTTGAGAGATAAAAGAGAGAAAGCTGTGGCAAAGTTGACCCCTAGATAGCTAGTGTGTGGATAAGAATATTGTGGGTTTCAGTGAGGGCAACAAATCCTATTTCCTCCCAGTTTTCACTGTGATCCTACAGCAGTGTTATTACTAACCTTATGTCCTTATTCTTTTCTTACAGATGAGCTCACAGTGCCTGCACTTTATCCGGGTAGCCCTGAAGTTTGGGCGCCGTACCCCCTCTACCCAGCGGAATTAGCACCTGCTCTACCTCCTCCTGCTTTCACCTATCCCGCTTCACTGCATGCCCAGGTAATTTAGACCAATCAGCCACAACCTCACTCTGTATCCCACCAGCCCTTTCTAATCCTGGTACCACGGTGCACTCCACACACTAACTCCTATTCTAACCAGTTCACCACAAGAGGACTGATTATGCCTCCCTTGTTCTAATTCATCCTGTCAATCGTTTTATGTGGTGGGATCTCCTACATCTCTAATTTTTAATCATGAGCCTTAACTATCCATGTGGTATAGATTGTGCTCCTACCTTGCCATGAAGAGAGGCAGCAGGATGTGATAGGTATCTTTGCTTCCGTGAACCAGACTATGAGTAACTAAATAAGCTGTAGCTGACCTACAGGGACAGGAATACCTTGATATAAAAGACCTAATTGTTCAAGATGAAAGTCATAATGGTGTATCCTTTATCTGATTATGAGTGAACAGACCCAGGAAGAGTCACAGTAGGAGTATATATACAGGTGTTCTGAATCATTGTGGCATAAGGGTTGCTTTGATGCACTCCTAAAGGAGCAATAAACTTTTTAATTAAAACCTATGTTATAGAGATTTTTCTGCTGAGTAAAACAAGGGGACACCCACCACTGTCATTTGTTTTATACAAAACATATAACAGTTCAAATAACCAGGAAGTGAATTTACTGGGTGTGTTTACTTCCTGAAAGTTCTAACTGACAAGAAATGACTCATTTCTATCACATTCTATGGAGAACTGTATGTCACTGAATTTCCTCTCCATTAGAATGAAACAGAATAAATAATTGGAATTTGACCAATAGAGAGCACCGCTAATATAAAAAACTGATTTAAACTGTAAAAACTTTGGAAATATGCATCTCACAGCAGTGAGAGAACCCTTATTTTACTCATCAGGAAAAGTCCTACAATATATATTTTTTCATAAAAAAAGTTTACTGTTCCTTTAAACCCATAGGACCATATGCAGAAGGAAATGAGGAGCAAAACAAATGCACACATGGGAATAAATAAAAATTACAATTTATTCAAATAGGGTCTTTAACCCTTTGAATGCTAGCAAAGTCTCCAAAGCATTGCTTTCAAGGGGATAAAAAGAAACAAGAAACTTTTAAATCAACTAGAATTTTTATTTTTCTCCAAGGCGCACTTAGTTTATCCTAGAATTGGTCCGCTTTTGTTTTGTGCATATGGCACATCCTATATACAAATTCACTAAGAATGTTTGTCAGAAGCCGTTATGCGCATTAGAGACGGCTGCGCATGCTGCAGTCATGATCAGTAGAAACTGCCAGCACCACAGCTGATACGGAGTGGGGCACTCCGAATTCAGACCATAGTCCTCTATGCGCACCTCTGTGCACAGAGAGAACTATGGTCTGAATTCGGAACGCCCATCTCCGTATCAGCCATGGCTCAGGCAGTCTGTACTGCGCATGACTACAGCGCCAACAGTATTGGCCCATGTACAGGGGCTTTAAAACTAGTACTATTATATACTGGTAACCAGTACATTGAGTGGTGTTTCTTAAGGAGAAAATAAAAGGTCAATATAAAAGCCCTTTTAAACTATAGATTGTGCTTAGCTCTATGTGCGCTCAACTCCCATAGCTTAAAACTCATGTTAAAAACTGGTTAATATCAGCATCTTACTGTGGGCTTATGGGAGAAGAAGTAATATTGCTCTTATCTCCATAGAAACCCTGTGTCTGTGAGTCTGCCATCAATGGGCATCTATGGGAGAACTGACATCACCAGCCCTGCTGGTGTCTTCAATCTTCAGAGGAAACAATTGAGTTTTAAGCTATGTGAACTCAGTTCCCATAGCTATGAGCACAGTATATATAGTTTAAAAGGATTTTATATTGACCTTCTACTACCCCTTTAATTCTCCATATTAAAGTTGTACCATAACTACCATTCAATACAAAGGGATATATGTATCAAGAGAAAAAACATGAGAAACTCATCAGTAGAAGAGCATGTGTCAAAGGAAAACCTTGATGAAACTGATTAGATGTTTTTGTTGCTATATTTGGTGCTGCTGTCTTGTGCCAGGTTTGCGCTACATCTGCTTTTGGCCATCTATAGACTTTAAGAATGACAGCAATAACCAATGACATACACTAATTGTACTCCGTGCAAACACTGCTTGAAGGGGCAGACACTTCTCTAACAAGAACTGATTGACACCTTTTTGGAAAATGAATTGCAGTGAGATAATTTATTTCTATAAAAACTTGGCACAGAGTGCTCCAGAGCAAGCCAACTGCTCCATAGGGGACAAATAAACATTTCCGTTGATTTGAAGTGGAATTTAACCCCTTGAATACTAGATAGGTCTCAAACACATTGCTTTGCAATGCATTGGAGCAGGGCCGCATTAAAGGGGATCTATCATCCCTATACAAGTGTGTGTTAAATGTTAGGTTATATAGCAACTAGGTGGATTTCTTTATTAATTTTTTTTAAACCTATTTGGTCAAAATTTAATGTTTAAAGAGTGCACTTCCAGACAGACTGTGGGTACCTGCTCTGTACCGCAGTCTGTCACTCTTCCTATGCTCCCCTCCCTCAATGCAGCCTCCTCCGATTACAGAGGCTTTCTGTCTGTAAGCTGGAGCGTATCATTGGCAGAGATCAATATCTAGCCAATGACATCACTCCAGCTTACAAAAATCAGAGAGAGCAGGTTCCAGGAACAGGGAACCAAAATCAAAGCCCATCCCTGAAAACAGGAACAATTCGCAGGTATGGGATCAATTATGGGGCAACTGCCATAGAAGACAAATTATTTAAATGGAATTGATTTAAATGGGACTTTTAATGATAAAGCAGTGTTTCTCAACTTTGTCATTGACAACTGTAGCAAAAATAGGAAGGAAAGACAACCACAAGCGCCCCTATGCAGGATCAAAAGGACTTCAATGGCCACCACCAAACACCCACAGGTGTGTACTCACAAATAACAATGCTGGATAGTGGTATATACTAATTCCAGTAAAATGGAACTCCAAATGGAACTCCACAGGATAGTAGGCTGCTCCCAAAATGACACACTCCCCCAGAGCGGTATCGAAATCCCAAGCACCAGTGGTATAAAATAAAAAAAAGAAAAAGAAAAGAAGTGCCAAATAGTGTAATACAATTAATGTAAATGGGAATTACACATGTAGTTAGTTTAACTCACGTTTTATATTGGTCAGAGAGCTGTTATCTGACACACAGACTTTTGGAGAGATTTCATCCGTCTCCACTCGGGGGGAATGGTGATCTACAGACAAAAACTCAGACACACAACAGGACGGCTGCTTCCAAACAAATAGAAAACTTTAATCTGTTTATCCAGATGAATTAAAAACAATAAAATTGTTGGCTCAAACGCTTACGCATTTCGCATCGACAAAGCTGCTTTCTCAAAGCTTTTTTGTGCCTTCATAAGGATGTAAAGGGGGAAGATACTGTTATAAGAACAAATATGCATTCTCTCACACACACACACACAAAAAACACACGCGCTCTTGCATACATACTCAAAAGTCTCTCTTTCCTGCCCCTCTTGAACTCAAACCAGATCAGTCTCACTCCCCCAGCCAGGTGGGTCTCTTTCCCTCTTCCACTCCATTGACACACTCATCTTCTTTCTTCTGAACCCCAAGTCTTTTTCCTCCAACACACAGTCTCTCTCTCTCTCTCTCTCTCACTCTCCTTCACGCACAAGCCTCTCTATCCACCTCTCCTCTACCCAGACTTCCTTTCTCCCTGCTCTCACACATCAACAAAAATATGTTTCTCCTTCCCACTAGGTCTCTCATCCTCCCCAACCCCCAAACAGGTATAACCCCTCTGAAACAGGTTTCCATCCATCAATTACAGGTGCGCCCTTCCCTAGACTTCCCAGACTGTGTTCCCTTCATTTTTACTTACTGCTAGTGACTGGTGGTCTCTTTAGGCTACTGCTACTGGGACATATTCTGCACTGCCTAGGGCCCAGTGAACCTGAGAGGGCGGCCACTCCAAACCATGGCATTACTTTAAGACCTGGTCAGAACGTATTCTTTAGCAGTGCCATAGTTTGGCGTGTCCGGACCTCTCAGGTTCACCGGGCCCTAGGCATATACCTAGGGTATCTTGTGCATGATCTGAGTTGAAGACCGCTCTAGCATCCATAGTATGAGAATTTAGGAAATGTTTGTCACCTATCATGCAGTTGGTTTGCCGTAGAATTGCTCCAGTTTGTGTCAGGGCATCAGCCAGAATGATATATATTTACATCTGATAAGCAGGTGTATGGTATTGTTCCCTTTTTACCACAGGAGACTTTAGTAGATAATCTCATGTGATCCGAGTACGTGCGCCACAACAACATATTGCAAGATACCTAGAAGTTTGTTGGTAGGATGTCTGGGCCTTAGGTGTCAAGAAATAAGCATCACTACTATGGAGCAACGATTAAACCACATGTTTAACCCTTTGAGTGCCAGAGAGGTATCCAATGATTAGGAATGCAATGTGTTGGCACTCAAAGGGTTACATCTAGCCTCTTGGATGTTAGCGCTGCTTTGCAATACATTTGAAAAAACCAAGAGGTTTAAAAGCTGAATTTCTAATCTGATTATCTATTTTGAACATAAAGAGATTTTATTTTAGCCATTACATTTGAATAAATAAATACACTGATAACCCTATCGTAGAAATAAGATGTCTAAATTGTAATTCATAAAACTTCATCATTTAGTATTTACATTAGTTTCGTACATGGGAAATTTCCTGATCTGCCCTATAGACTTTAAAGTTAACAACAGTGTCTGTGTAGACAGTGGTTGATTCTCTGGCTTGGTGAGTTCCTGGCAACCCGTCTACTCAGCCCTCATTTCACCCACCCCATTCCTGCCTGTATTGTTAGCAAATAGCACATTTCCTCCTTACAGTTAAGCCCACCTAAATTAAGCCCTGCCCACATTATGATGCACACTGTGTCAATTGGACACTCCCACTCTCAGCTCATCTTGGTACTTCAGGGACTGGAGACAGGAATATTCTGTATGTATGAGAAACTGGTTTTCTGCAACTAGGAAATGGCAAATAATAGGAAAGAAAATAAAAAGGGTCCATTATTGCAAAGTCCTCCTATCCAAAACAGAATGAGAGCCACAGACCAGCATGTATGAAGGGCAAAAATTAATTTGTGATTTCACTGTATTTATTAAAGTGCAGCTATCACAGGGATTGTGCCCTCTCAGCAGGTTTGCTTGAGGAATCAGTGCAGGTCATTGAAAGAGCTGAACACGGGTCAGAAAAGTACCCCTCATGTTGTACTGATGATTCTGTAATAGTAGCTGAACTGCAATACTTTTTAATCTCACAGTTGTAGCCACATGGGGCCATGACCTCAGTCTCTACTAACTTCTAGAGATGTGTTTTCTAACCTGACGCTAGTAGACTATGGGGTTGTCTTTGCAATCAGTGAATCCTGTGTCTTTGAGCCACAGGCTGGCTGGTTATGTCAAGCCCACCTGACAGCTAAGGGTGTCAGTTTTCTAGCCTCTCCCCCAAAGACTGCTGTATGGAGGCAAACATATTATATTGTTTTGAATTATATGGGCAGTTTCCCATATACAATGATCTTTATTGAAGCCTGCCTCTTGGTCATGCAAACCATGGACTTCAATACACCTGAATGTCTCATAAGGGTCAGTAGTCTTTATCATATTGTAAACAGATATTATTAGCACTGATCTACAACAGATCAAATACTCAAAAATGTGTTAAATGGTACCTTTCTGCTGTGTGAAGAACACTCACCTTGGAAAACCATTATATTAATCAAAAAGAGCCACATATTCTTATAGCAGTCCCCCTTTAAAGGACCCCCCCACACACACACACACACACACACACACACACACACACACACACACACACACACACACACACACACACCATCTGCTAGTATGAAAGCACAAGTTTTGTGCTTTAATTTATGCCTGTCTGACAGCAATGTTTTCTTTTCAATAATGATTATGTGCTCTATCTGTCACCTTATTGGAGAAGAGGAACCTTAATTCCCCAGCACCAGACACCAAAGAGGGTTACTACTGTCTGTTAAGAAAATGGCCCCACCCCCATGTGAGTTCATCTGCGTGCTTTCATCAAGAAATGGTGTATTCTAATGTCTTTTGGAAGAACTGTTTGGCTGAGGCGACCATTACAATGTTTTCTTGTGCACGATCACTCTGTATGAGCGAAGTTCATGATATCATGTGGGGCTGGGCCTGACACTGAGCTCCCTGGTGCCTTCCCTCCATCTTTCAATCTTTCCCACAGTGCAGCAAGCAAGCTGCTTATACAACCCACCAACAAAAACACAGGTAATTTAAAATATATGACATTTTGAACATTAGGAAATACAAAATATTAAAGCACATTTTATGATTTAATACTATGTAGTAGTTCTAGGAAGGTGTTAGCGCCCCTTTAACCATACAAGATTGGATTGCCAGAGGGGTACGCAACGAGTTGCTTCTCAATACGTTGGGTACTCCTCTGGCATTCAGAGGGTTAACATATTTGCATGATGGAATCAAAACTAGCCCATGAACATTTCTGTAAATCTTCCATCAAAACTGGCATAAAAGGAAGAACATCAGAAGAAAAATATATTCGTGATGGAGGACTGGGCTAAAATACAACAAATACAAAAAGGATTTAGTTGACTCCACTAAACTGACATGTAATAAAATTAGAATATATACAGTATGTCATGTTGTCAAACCTTCTTAATGCTGATGGGCTATAGAACAAGGGTTACATATGGGGCTGATTTGTGCATTTACAACTTGTCTTCTGTGGGGTGTGTCATTTATCAGCATTTACAATGTTATTTGAAATAGAAAAACTCAAAATGGAAACAAGATGATTCCAGATCCCTGTTAGCTTAGCACTAGATTCGGAAGAGGATTTCATTATTTGACAAATGCTGAACAGTCTTATTTTTATGAGGCTTTCTTTGTGTAACTAGATATAAGCTACTATATTAGTAATACAATGTAACTATCTGGCAATTCAGTATAAAATTTTACAGTCACATATGGTTATTTCTGGGCTGTTTACCGAGAGTGGCAGTGCTACAATATAAGCAGAGTAAGTGACTGCCTAGGGCCCCCACTTGGTCAGGGGGGCATTCAGTACATGATAAAAACAAAATTAAATGGTAATGTCTTATTAAAAATACCAATTTGGGTTTGACCCAGAGGTTCAGGGTTTTAAACCAAATTTCAAGATGAAGGGCCAAGAGTTAAATAGTCCAGTGTTACCAATACCTACAATATGATGTGTTCCAGTTAAGTGGTTGTTTAGTCTCTAAATTGGTGCCATAAAGGAAGAAATGGAATAGAGTTTGAAGGCGGGATTCCACCAAGTAAGGCCAAGTAAGAGTTAGGAACCTCAAGACTGCTTCCCCCTTTGCCTGGGGAGGGCACCCCTTTCTCTGGGGCAGGAAGGGAATCCTCCCTGTTGAATAAGGGGGAGGGGGGTTAAAAGAAGCCCAAAATTGTAGCTTAGAAAGAGATGGTAAAAAGGTGCCATGGGGACACAGTACCAGTGAGGTATACCAGATGACTCTGGAAGCATAGCGGGCCGAGTCCTCGTCCTACAGTCAGGTTTCTCTATACCTGTGATGTGCTGCCATGGAGGGTGAGGGGTCATCTATCTGGTCATGGGGGACGGGCCAGGCTAAGACATCAAGACTCTTGGGACACCACATAAGAATCTTCCTGGTTAATAGATCAACTAAATTTGAACCACATTTTTCCACCTTATGATGCCTACATTTTTTAAAAAAAATTTTGTGGGAAGCAAAGGTTTAAGTGATTTTGAAGTTATGGGAAAAGTTGACAAAATAGGTTCCCTGCACCTGACTGTCTTGTTTATGTTCAAGCAGTGAGATCTCTAAGTTGCAGAATGATAAGGATTCCTTGCATACTGATTGGAGCATCTCTGGGATAGAGCAAGAAGAGTAATGTCACCTAGACTGTGTATTGTAAGAAAAGATAAAGGTTAATATTTCAAAGATCTCAGGTCATATCATTTTGAAAGTTCCCAGATATGGATAGTTCTCCTTTTTAGATCCCCAAATTTAGGGTGATGTCCCCAACTTTTGTATATAGTATCTAAAAATGGTCTGAATATACACTACTGTTCAGATGTTTGGGGTCACTTAGAAATGTCCTAGTTTTCCATGAAATGAGTTGCAAAATGAATAGGAAATACAGTCAAGACGTTGACAAGGTTAAAAATAATGATTTTTAATTTAAATAAAAATTGTGTCCTTCAAACTTTACTTTCGTCGAAGAATCCTCCATTCGCAGCAGTTACAGCCTTGCAGACCTTTGGCATTCTAGTTGTCAATTTGTTGAGGTAATGTGAAGAGATTCCACCCCATGCATCCTGAAGCACCTCCCATAATTTGGATTGGCTTGATGGGCACTTCTTACGTATCAGTTATATCAGTTATAGTTGTTTGGGCTCTGTGTATTACCTGGCTTGTCTGACTAACCAATCTGGTGCTGACCTGTGGCTCTGTCTGACTACCCTCTCTGTGTATGACCCTAGGCTTGTCCGACAACCAATCTGGTGTAGACCTGTGGCTCTGACTGACTAACCACTCCGTGTATGACAAGGTGTGTCTGACCATCCTATCTGGTGCTGTCCTGTGGCCCTGCCCGGTTTGTCCCTTGTGTTGCCTCTTTCCGCGGACATCCATCTGGCACAGACCTGGGGCTCTGGTAGACTATCATTTATACTGACTGCAGGCGTGAGTCAGTGAGCTGCTTCTAGCTTGTTGACTGCAGGCGTAAGTCAGCTCTCCTTCCAGGTAGACTGACTGCAGGCATGAGTCAGTATCTCCTTGTGTATTCCTGGTCGGAGTGTTCCAGTTTCAGTTCCAGCAGAAGACAATCAGTGGCCGATCCTGTTCCTGTTTCAGTCCTAGTTCCTGCGGAGACTTCTAGTGGCTTCGGCCTAGTCTCGAGCGGTGTGGTCTATACTAGGAAGCCTACTATTCCTGATAGTAGTGCTAGCTTATCTGCTGACCTACTGCCAGTTCCCGTTGTCTGTTGTCTTACCTTATTCTGTACCTTGAATAAAGGTGGTTTTACTTATACGTTCTGACTAAGTTATCTGGATAACCGTGACAATCATCTAGCAATCTAAATTACTCAAAAACAGTTATCTATATAAAACATGGCTAATACAACATATAGTTGATTATGAAAGCTAGTTGATTTTAGGGGAGAGGTCTCTTTAACCCCTTAAAGAGCAGAGGAGTGCACAAAGCATTGCTAATCAATACACTGGACACATACGCAGGTCCTTAAAGAGTATGAGCAGTCATAATGATATCTTGAAAAGCACAGCATTCTCATGCCTACTGTAGGCCACCTGAAATCCCTTGGGCAGTCATGTTTTGTGTTGTTAAAGGAATAGTAATGTTTGTTATAAAGTATTTCGCCAAGTCTTCTTTAGAGTAAATGTAACAGATTGTGGTATGTTTATCTACTTACTTTTCTGTAGTTCAAAAGCTATTAGCTGGAGAAAGTTCCCCCACCCCCCTTCTGGCCATGTTACACTAAATCTGCATACCTTGAAACTTTTTGGTCTTGGCTTCCCAGAGGGGAGCCCTGTGATGCTGATGAGGTAAGAGAAATGATGTGATTTGCTTCATAAAAGGGGTGGGCTTAATAGTGAGTGGGGGCTGGACTTAAAAAAAAAAAAAAAAGCTAGAATAGCCTTGGGAAGTAGGAAAAGAGGCCGAGGAGTGGGAGGAACTCAGTGGGAGGAGAGGATGTGGGCAGAGTTTCATCAGAAACTCCCCACATCCATAGATTCAGACTCTGCCCCGGAGACCCGGTAATTCAGAGTCAAAACCAGAGTCTCCGGGGCAAAACCAGAGAGTTCCCAGCTATGTGAATCTGCAGTCTGGTCCGGACGGATGCAGCGAGGGGCAAACTTCAGGATTTTCCTTATACTTACTGAAGTTTGTCCTTTGCTGCATCCATCTGGTCCCTGGACCAGATTTCAGATTCAGTGGGAAGTGGCCAGAAAGGGGGGCAGGGGAACTTTCTCCAGCTAATATCTTTGAACTACAGAAAAGTAATTAGATAAGCATATTACAATCTGTTACATTTACTCTAAAGAAGACTCCGCTAAATACTTTATAACAAACAGTACTATACCTTTAAAGAATGTAATAGCTTTAAGAGCTTTGACACAGTAAAACACGCAGGAGATATTGTTGTTTTCAATTGATATAAACTAAATTGGCTTAGAAGGAATAGCAAAACAATGAATACTCTGTTTCAAAGCCCAAGCCTTGTGATTACTGAACCATGAGGTTGGAACTCACCTACAGCATTTAACAGGAAATTGTAGTTAACAATTAATGGATTAAAACCCCCAAAACAAAGTCATGCATTAATAGTTTCCTTGGTATGCAATGGGTGGGTAGCTAGCACAGTCTGAGATACTAATGTTAACTGGTTATTATGCATTGATATGATGCAGACGTGTATTGTGATTATTTATTGCTGGTAAATGGATAACACACTTTTGGCCTTCTGCTCAAAAGAAAAGACAAGCGTTCTGGAGTAATGTATTTGTACATTAGGGAAGAAAGTAAAGAGAGCCCCAATTTTCCATTGTTTTATATTGAGGTCTTAACCCTTTGAGTGCAAGGGAGGTACCCAACACATTGCATTGTGTCCCTCTTTAGGAGGGACAGTCCCTCTTTGAGACATAAATTCCTCTGTCCCTCTTTCCCACCCTGGTGTCCCTGTAGGCACACTTTGTAGACTGTTCCAGTGAAGTATTTATTTCTATATAATGCTATTTTGTGTCTGCTGAAGAGACACCATATGGTCGCGGGACCAGATTTCTGAGCTGAGACCTGAAGCGGTGACGTATCAAAAAGGGTCGATTGGGGGGAAACTATAACTGGCAAAAGCTTAATAATTATAGAAGTGAGGGCAGAGTGACACGGATGGGATGATTTAGTTTTTTACACTTAACGATTTTATGCAAAGTGAAAATGATGTATTACTATCCCTTTAATGTTTGTATAAACACCAGTATATGTGTTTATACATTAGTCTGTGTAAATAAAATACTGTAGTTTTGCTCTACACATCATTTATTCAGTTACACAAAGAAGTGTCAGTATGTCATAAAATAACCTAAAAATCTTGGTAAAGCCCCATACTCTAGCCACACCCCTTAAAACAAAAGTGTCCCTTGAATGCTAGAGAGATCTCCAAAAGCACGGGGGCACTCATATGGTAATAGAGTTGGCATATATCTCTAAAACTAGAGGAACAGAGGTTTAGATGTAATGTAAGAAATTGTATTCACTGAGAGGTGGTAGATTACTTGCATTTTATGAAAGAGTGAGTAGTAATTTGGACAGGGGAATTGCTGTTGATGTAGTATACTTGGATTTTGCAAAAGCCTTTGATACAGTGCCTCACAACAGGTTACTGCATAAATTAAAAGGCTTCGGTTTGGGTGGTGGTATCTGTACATGGATTGAGAACTGGTTAAATGATAGATGGCAGAGAGTTGTTGTAAATGGAACTTTTTCAAATTGGTCTAGGGTTATAAGTGGGGTGCCGCAGGGTTCAGTCCTGGGCCCAATGCTTTTTAATTTGTTTATTAATGATCTAGAAGTGGGAATTGAAAGTAGCATCTCAATCTTTGCTGATGACACTAAGCTATGTAAGGAAATACATACAGAGCTCGATGTTTTTTCCCTACAGAAGGATTTAGATAAACTAAGTGAATGGGCAGAAAAGTGGCAGATGTCATTTAATGTAGATAAATGTAAGGTTATGCATTTGGGTTGTAGAAACAAACTTGCTACATATACTCTAAATGGGAAACAACTTGGGAAATCCTCATTAGAGAAAGATTTAGGTGTACTGATAGACAATAGTCTTCATAGCAGTGTGCAGAGTCACTCAGCTGCTGCAAGAGCAAATAGAGTACTAGCCTGCATAAAAAGAGGTGTAGAAGCAAGGGATGCTAATATTATCCTACCTCTGTATAAATCCTTGGTTAGGCCTCATCTAGAATATGGAGTACAATTTTGGGCGCCTGTTCTAAAAAAATACATTACTGAACTGGAAAAGGTGCAGAGACGTGCAACAAAACTGATAAAGGGATTGGAGGATCTGAGTTACAAAGAGAGACTAGCCAAACTGGGTTTGTTTACATTAGAAAAGAGACGTCTAAGGGGTGATATGATTACCATTTACAAATACATTCAAGGTCAATACAAAGAACTATCCAAATAATTATTTATGCAAAGAGCTGAGCTAAGAACAAGAGGTCATCCATTAAGACTTGAGGAAAGGCGCTTTCGACTAAAACACAGGCAGGGATTCTTTACAGTAAGGGCGGTAAGGCTATGGAATTCTTTGCCTTGGGATGTTGTGCTTGCAGATAATGTAACTGCATTCAAAAAAGCAATGGATGCCTATCTAGCACAGAACAATATTGACAGTTATGACAGATGGCTTCAAAGCAAATAGGATATTGAGCCGGGGAACTATTTGACACACACACACACACACACACACACACACACACACACACACACACACCTACACTGGAAATTGCTCCAGAGGGCTTTTTTGTTGCCCTCCTCTGGATCAACAGGAGTGTTATTGGCATGGGCTGGACTTGATGGACGCATGTCTTTTTTCAGCCTTATCTACTATGTTACTATGTTAGATAAGTGGAATAGCCTACCAGGAGAGGTAGAGGTTAATAGAATTATGTCATTTAAGCATGCATGGGATAGGCATAAAGCTGTCCTGACCGTAAGATAAGACCAAGGACCAAATAAGATTTGAGTTTTTTACAGTAGAAAAAATGGGCAGACTAGATGGGCTGAATGGTTCGTATCTGCCATCAAATTATATGTTTCTGTTTAGCAGAGCATAATTCAATCTCACAAATAATCGTGGCCACAAATAGGAAGTGAAGCACTGAGGCCATTGGAGGGTATTATGGTGCCTCCACGCAGACCCCATTCAGCAACTTTCCTCCACCTCAAAACAAAAATAAAGAAACAGGCAGCTAGAAAGCTGGGAGCTCTTCATCATCTATATACAATCTGCATTATAATATCCCAAACCAACAGGAATTGTAATTACTCTTTGTAGACCACTGGGAGATACTCTGTTATCCTCACCTCAGTAAACTCACAGGGGGAATATCTTGTTCCTGCTCAGGTCCTCCAGGTCTACAGCTTCAGAAATAATGTCCAAAATCTATTTTTAATAAAACGATAAAATCACATACATACAATGTGTAATAAAATTGGTTTAATAAAATGTGCCCCAAACATATAATTTAATAAATATTTTAATTTTTAATAAAATATGCCCCAACACTATAATAATTTATTGAGTTTCTGGACCATCCAGGGTCCATTTCTCAGGATAAGGGCCAAAAATAGACTACAATCTGTCAATGTCGTGGTTCGTACAAATGAGATCTGGACAGGTACTGTTAGGGAACACAATTTTATTGAAACAAGCAGTGAAATAGTAATATACAATATATACAGTATGAGCACACTCAACAGAGCAAGAAACACTGTGAGGATAGGAGACTGCTTCAGTGTGGTACTGTACATAGACCCTAGATAGAGAATGGTATGCCACCGCAGGTCTGCATCTGCATTAGACCAACGAAACACAGAGCGAAGATATCTGAGCCTCAGGTCCACACCTGAAGGAACACCAGACGCTCGGGAAGCATCCAGGAATGAGTCTGCCAGAGCCACAGGTCCGCACCAGAATGGATATCAGACTAACGGGAGGCCACACAGAGAATAGTCAGATAGAGCCATAGGTCAGCACCAGAATGGATAGTCAGACAGGCCAAGGGTGATCCAAGGAGCGGGTAGTCAGCCATAGCCACAGGTCTGCACCAGAATGGTTATCAGACTATGCCAGGGTCATACACGGAGTGGATAGTCAGACAAACCAGGTAATACACAGGCTAAACACCAAGAACTGCACTGGACACCAACGAAAGGGGGACTGAGCCCTGGGTCCAGGCAGTTTTTAAATGTCTGCCATCAAGTAGGGGAGGAGCCAGGAATGGGTGACTGCCCCTTTAAATGGAGCGCACGTCCGTCTCCCTGGACGTGTGTCCGTATGACGTTACACGGTATCGGCCGGCCCTCTACAATGAAACGGCTGGAGCTGCAGGACAGAATGCTGCGGAGACGCAAAGAGAAAGAATGCGGCCAGCAAGAAAGAGGTACACCCTGCAGTGCTCAAGCAAGCCGCTGCCAACTGTAACAGAGGTTGCCCAACGCATTGGGCACTGTGGTGCAGTTGGTTTGCACTGAATAGCTCCAGTTCCTCTTAGTTCATCATCGTTATTGTTATGTTATATGGGGTATATTTCAAGGCTCTAGTTGCTAGGCTGTAGTTTTAATTATATTCACTCCACCAAAGTCTTTTTTAGGGTATACCATGACATCACAACATGACATAGACTTGTTTTTCACCCTGATCTGCAATATTTATGAAGTGGGGTTCTACTTTTCTCTACTTGTTAGAACAAAAGAAGTATGCCGGGAATCAATGGGGCTGCTGCAAATTTTTTAAACACATTGAGTCATTCATGGGGCAATGTATGAAGTCAACTTTTCAAGGTGATTCATATGGAAAGGGAGAAATGCCAGATATATTTCGATCTTGGTTGAGTAGGCCTAGTTACAAGGCAGCACACTGGGAAGCTTATTTTTAAAAAAATGTGGGAATCCAAGGTTCTGGGCTTATAGCTGTGGGATAGATACCTTTTTCCCATTGAGGAGATTGACAGGGGCAGAGATTTTCACAGCAGTGGGCAGGGGAGCAAACCCTTTTCAAAACGTTTTAAAGTTGGTAAGCGGGGTCCCACAGGGTAAATTACTGGACCAATGGTTTTTAATTTGTATATTTAGAAGTGGGTAATGAAAGTAATGTCTCAATCACTGCTGATGACACTAAGCTGTGTAAGGAAATACATACAGAGAAGGATGTTTTTTCTCTGGAGAAGGATTTAGATAAACTGAGTGAATAGGCAGAAAAGTGGCAGATGAGATTTAATGTAGATAAATGTAAGGTTATACATTAGGGCTGTGGAAACAAACATGCTACATATACAGTAAATGCGAAACTACTTGGGAATCTTAATTCAAGAAAGATTTAAAAGTACTGTTAGATGATAGACTTCACATCAGTTTGCAGTTTCACTCAGTTGCTGCCTCTCTATGAACCCTTGGTAAGGCCTCATCTAGAATATGGAGTATAATTTTGGGCACCAGTTCTTAAAAAAGAACTGGAAAAAGTGCAGACGTACAACAAAACTGATAGTGGGACTGGAAGATCTGAATTATAAAGAAAGACTAGCCAAACTGGGTTTGTTTACATTCAAGAACAGACGTCTAAGGGTTGATAGTATCATTTACAAATAATTTGATGTCAATACAAAGAACTTTCCAATTAAATATATACTAAAAGAGCTGAGCTAAGTACAAGAGGTCATCCATTAAGACTAGAGGAAAGGTGTTTTCGACTAAAATAAAGGCAGGGATTTTTTACAGTATGGGCAGTAAATTTATGGAATTCTTTTCATCAGGATGCTGTGCTTGCAGGCACTGTAACTGCTTTAAAAAAAAGTAGCGGATATCTATCTAGCACAGAAAAATATTGAGAATTATGACATTTGGCTTCAAAGCAGATATGATGTTGTTACAGGGAAATAGCTGACTGCCATTTGGAGTTGAGAAGGAATTTTCTACCTACCTGGGACTTAATTGGCTTTAGTCTGTTTTTTTGTCTTCCTGTGGATCAGTAGGGGTGATATGGCATTGGGCTGAACTTGATGGATTCATATCTTTTTCAGCCTCATCAACTATGTCACTATGTTAGGGCTACAGATCCCACAGGGCATTTGCCCCTCATTCATTACTATGCACATTGCTAGCCCATGGGTGTAGCCAGCACATAGCCAGAAATGTTAGCATGTGACTTTTATATATATACTGTACATCAGGGTTCAAAATTTCTACTCGCCACTAGCCAATGGCGAGTGAAATTTAGCCCTGGTGAGTAGAAATTCAGCCCTGGTGGGTATGCTATGGCTTACAGTGGCAAGTAACTTTTCAGGTCTGGCTAGTAGCAAAGGACTTCAAATTTTAAGCCCTGCTATATATATATATATATATATATATCAGGCTACTCCCAGGGGAGGGGCATAACCTGCTAAAGTGAAGGTGTGACAAAGTGTGTATGGGGTGGGGTGTATGCATTTGGTTGTTCCATGGGTGGCAGAAAGCATAAATACATCACTGCATTTAGGGCATTCTGCACAAAAGAAAAGAGGAGCAATTATGGAGTAAACCAACTGCACCATACTAACATAGTTGATGAGGCTGAAAAGAGACATGCATCCATCAAGCTCAGCTCATATCTTATTACCCCTGTTCATCCAGAGGAAGGTAAAAAAAACTCTATTGAATCAATTTCCAGTGAAGTCCAAAGTGGGTAAAAATGTCTTCCTAACTCAAAAAGGCATCTGGATAATTCCCTGGATCAGCATCCTATCTGCTTTAAAACCAACTGTCCTAATTCTCAATATTTTTCTGAAATAGGTAGGCATGATGTTTTTTTAAGCAACTAGAGTTTCTGCAAATAACTTTCACTGTCGTCCAATACAGGTCACTGGTACCATGGGATGTGTAGTCCCCTTTAATAGGCAGGAACAATTATGCAAATAATTTGCAAGGGGCGGAGCCTCCCCTCTTACTTAAGCCACCTTCTGGCCAGAGCCACCCATATTGATTTGTTCCTGGTGTGCTTGCACACCAGGCAGAGAACAGCTATGCTTCTTAGAGTTTTATTATTTTTTTATTCAAATATGGAATACCACCATTAGGAGGGTGACCATGGCTGTGAATTGCCCTCTTCAAAGTGGCTGGTGCAGCTTCCAGGGATTTCTGTGGACCTATACCTGAAGAGGGGACAGCTTGTGTTAAGCAGCTCCCCTGTTGGGGAAATTACCTCTGGTTCTTTCCCTCCCTATCATGGTCACCTGAAGACAGAAGTCTGCGAGAAAGGTGAGTCACCCATTGAGTGCTGAAGGTCCACTTGTCCCCACAGTGTCCCTTTGATGGGCTTGTATTTGGGAGTTTTAATACACTCCAGCACTCATAGGGTGTTTTTATTGCATTATCACTATTTATGCAATTTCTGTGTTATTCTCTGAGTTTTGGAGCATTGGGTATTCATTTATTTATGTTTCTCATGTATTTCATGCTTGTTTGGGCACTTTTTAATGTTTTACTAAACTTTATTAAAAATGGTGTTCCGCGCCTTTAAGCGCGGCTTTTTCCCGCTCAGCAGCAGAGCTCCTTTACTCTCTATGGGAATTCACAGTTTGGGACATATCTCTGAAACCGCTTGTCACAGCAACTTCAGAGTGGGCTCATTTTAATGCTAGGCTCCTGCTCTATCATCCGGTTGGTGTTCTATTAATGTAGGGGGTTCAGGGGGGCTTCGGGCACTGTTTGGGGTACTTGTATAGGGAAAACTACATTTCCCATGAGCGCTTAGCTCGCGCTCGTTTCTGATTGGCTGTCATGACGGCCGCCATTTTGTGGTACTTTTCCAAGGCGAGTACACTACGCAGGGACCGAGCCTTCTCTCTCCTCACCAGATTAACCCTTCGCTGGCCAGATAAGTCCGTTTTTAGACCTTTTCTGGGGTGAAACTTTAATCTTTAACACTTTTCTGGGTGATAGTGTTTTTTGTGGGGTATATTGACGCTGTGAGCATGTCTACTTCACTGGAGCTAGGGGCTAGACCCAAGACTAAGGAGGCTGGGGGGTCTTCTACCCCCATGGCGTTTTGCTCCTCTTGCCACATTGGGCTGGATTGCGATAATGTGGGGGATCTATGCCCTAATTGTACTGATAAAGATAGCAACCCTGGGCTTCCCAGCCACGCTATTGAGCCATCTTGGGTGAGGGAGTTTAAAGCTGCCACTAGGGATCTCAGATCCACGCTTCAACTCTTTCCCTCTCAGGTACAGGGGGCTCTCCAGGTCTGGCAGACCCCCTCTACTATCAGGACCTCCCTGCCTAAGCCACAGGGAGCTCCTGATATCACTGATTCTTCTGAAGAAGAACTTTTACAGGATTCTGATGCTGAGGAACGTACTGTTATTGAATCTAACAGGTCCATTGGGGACCCCTATGAGTGTGACCTGAAGTTTCGGCTGAGGGTCTGATCAGAGCGGTTCTGAATACGCTCAACCTTCCTCTGACTCAGGAATCCACTTATGATCCTACTGATGTTTTTCAGAAAAAGCCATCTAAACCTGTTGTTTGTTTTCCAACTAACCCTACTCTTGCCCGTCTGGTTTCTGAGGCATGGAAGAATCCTGATAGATCTTCCTCTGTCTCCAAAAAGTTTGCCAAACTTTACCCTTTTCCCGAAGCGGAGCTGGCAAAATGGGTTCATCCTCCCAAGGTGGATGCTCCTGTGTCTAGACTATCCAAATCTACTGCTTTGGCTGTCTCAGATGCCTCTGCCTTGCAGGACTGGACGGATAAGAAATTAGAGCTCTCTCTTAAATCTATTTTTGCCTCTATTGGCACTGCCATGCGCCCCACCTTTGCTGTGGCATGGGTTAATAGGGCTATTGCAGCCTGGACTGAACGACTGACTGAAGCGGTTCGCCAGGATGCGCCTGTATCTGAACAGTTGCAGCTTCTTGCTAATATCACTGAAGCTCAGAACTATGTTGCTGATGCTGCTTTTGATGCTGTGCGCATGATGGCGAGGGCCTCCACTTCTTCTGTGGTGGCTAGACGCGCTCTTTGGCTGAAAATTTGGTCTGCTGATACAGCCTCTAAGAAAGCCTTGCTTTCCTTGCCCTTTCAGGGGAATTTGCTCTTTGGCTCTGAGCTCAAAGAAATGATCAGTGAGGCTACTGGCGGTAAAAGTACTCTTCTACCCTCAGTCTTTAAGAAAAAGTTTCCAGCCAAACGCAATCGGTCCTTTCGTTCCTTTCAGACTGAGACACGCTCCTCGGCCCAAACGGGTCCTCCCACTACGCGCTCCTCCTCCAAGCCCAAACAGTCCTGGAGGCCCAAAGTTGCCTCCAAGGCCAAGACCTCCAAGACTGCTTCGGCATGACTCGCCGAACCCGGGTCCGCATCCGGCTGTAGGTGGTCGTCTCCGCATCTTTCGCCGGACTTGGGAGGAGTCAGTGGCGGACCCATGGGTTCTTCAGGTGGTGTCAGAGGGATACAGGATCCCTTTCTCTTCCCTTCCTCCTTTTCGGTTCCATTTTACTCGTCCTTCTCAGGAACCCTCAAAAAGGCGTCTGTTCGACGACGCTATTCAGGATCTCTTGGACAAAGAGGTCCTGGAAGCGGTTCCGCAGGGGGACACAGGTTCAGGATTTTATTCCAACCTGTTTGTGGTAGCCAAAAAGGACGGAGGAGCCCGTCCCATCTTGGATCTCAAAGATCTCAATGCCTATGTGGTGACTTCCCACTTCCGCCAGGAGTCCCTGCGCTCTGTGATTGCAGCAATGTCTCCAGGGGAGTTTCTTGCCTCCCTGGACCTTCAGGATGCTTATCTTCACATCCCTATTCATCCAGAGAGCAGGAAGTATCTCAGGATTGCCTGCCACAGGGGACACTTTCAATTTACAGCGCTCCCCTTTGGACTGACTACAGCTCCTCAAGTCTTCCAGCGGGTGCTGGGCTCCTTGATAGCGGTGCTCCATCAGGATGGGATCAGAGTGACACCCTACATGGACGATCTCCTACTGAAGGCCTCCTCAGCGGAGCTTCTCCACCAGCAGTTGCAGAGGTGCATGCACACCCTGAACCGTCACGGATGGATCCTGAATCTGGACAAGTCGGACTTGATTCCTTCTCAGAGGCTTCTGTTCCTGGGTCTCCTGTTCGACACTCGCCAATGCATGGTGTTTCTTCCAGAGGACGTGGCTCACCAGATAGCCGTCAGAGTGGCTGGGATTCTGGACATGGACGAAATTCCAGTTCCGAAGTTGTCGTCCTTAGTGGGGAAGTTCATTTCCACGATCGAAGCAGTACCATTTGCCATGGCCCACTCCAGGGATCTTCAGAGATTTGTGATCCAGACGTGCAGGAATCATCCAGATCATCAACATCTGTCTGTTTCTCTTCCTCCTCATGTCGAGTCGAGTCTGCACTGGTGGTTAGATCTCTCTCATCTCTTGAAAGGGAAATCCTTTCTAGTTCCTCATTGGACCACAGTCACAACGGATGCCAGCCTTCGGGGCTGGGGTGCAGTCTGGGGTCGCTTCAGTGCTCAGGGGAAATGGGGTCTGGAGGAATCCATGCTCTCCATCAATGTTCTGGAACTTCGAGCTGTCCGGCTGGCCCTGAGGCACTGGGAGTCTCAATTGACCGGTCTTCCAGTCAGAGTAGAGTCCGACAACGCCACGGCGGTGGCCTACATCAACAGACAAGGCGGCACAAGAAGCGGTTCCGCCTGGTGGGAAGTCAAGGATATTTTGTCTTGGGCAGAAGATCACGTGCCTGTCATCTCTGCAGTTCATATTCCAGGCGTGGACAACGTCATGGCAGACTTCCTCAGTCGTCACTCCGTCGACAGCGGAGAATGGGCTCTTCACCCAGAGGTGTTTCACATGCTCACTCAACGGTGGGGGATGCCAGTGGTGGATCTGATGGCTACCAGACACAACAGGAAGGTTCCGGTGTTTTGCTCCCGTCTGAGGGACTCCCTTGCTCTAGCGGTGGATGCCTTGTCGATCCCTTGGGACTTCTCCCTGGCTTACATCTTCCCCCCTCTTCCTCTATTGATCAGAGTTATTCAGAAGTTGAAGAGAGAACGTTGTCCTGTCATCCTGATTGCTCCAAACTGGCCTCGCCAGTCCTGGTTTCCGGAATTGATGGCCATGTCAGTGAAGGATCCAATCCCACTTCCAGCCCGTCCGGACCTGCTTCTTCAGGGGTATCTGTGGAAAGAGGATGTTCACTCTCTCCGTTTGATGGCATGGCGGTTGAATCCTCGATTCTTGCTAAGAAAGGCTTTTCTCCTTCTGTGGTGTCGACGATGCTCAGTGCTCGTAAGCCTGTGTCTTCCAAGATCTATCATCGCATTTGGTCAACTTTCGTGACATGGTGCTCTGTCAAGCAGTTGTCTCTTGACTTCCATCTTCCCACTGTCCTGGCCTTCTTGCAGGACGGTGTGGACAAGGGGCTCAGTCTGAGTTCCCTCAAAGTTCAGACCTCTGCCTTGTCTGTGTTTTTCCAGGAACGGATTGCCATCCTTCCTGATGTGAAAGTCTTCTTCCAAGGTGTGACTCATGTTCGACCTGCCTTCAAGAGTCCTGCTCCCCAGTGGGATCTCAATTTGGTGCTGGGAGTTCTTCAGCGACCACCGTTTGAATCCTTGGCTTCCATTCCATTACGTCTTGTGACTTGGAAGATGGCCTTCCTTTTGGCTATTGTGTCAGTACGCCGGGTGGCAGAGTTACAGGCATTGTCTTGTAAACCTCCTTACCTGGTGTTCCACAAGGATAAGGCTGTGCTTCGCACTACCAAGGAATTCTTACCCAAGGTTGTGTCTGAGTTTCACATCAATCAGGAGATTGTGGTTCCCTCTTTCTGCCCTAATCCTTCATCTGACAAGGAAAGAGATCTCCATTTGTTGGATGTGGTGCGTTGCCTCAAGTTTTATGTTCACCGCACCGAATCTATCAGGAAGTCTGACGCTCTATTCGTCATTCCTGAGGGGCCTAGGGCAGGAAGACCGGCTTCCAAAGTTACCATTGCCTCTTGGATTAAGGCTACCATCCGTGAAGCCTATAAGTTGAGGAATAAGCATGTTCCCTTCAGGGTGACTGCCCATTCCACCAGATCTATTGGGGCCTCCTGGGCCTACAAGAATCAAGCTTCTGCTGATCAACTGTGCAGAGCGGCCACTTGGTCCTCTGTGCACACTTTTTCTAAGCACTACCGAGTTGATGTACTGGCATCGGCTGATGCCAGCTTTGGAAGGAAGGTCCTGGAGGCAGTCTTGCCTGTGTAGGTCTTCCGCTCTGTGATCCTTCGTGCTTCCTTACTGTTGAGCCCGGTTGGCTCGTGTTCCGTGTGCTGTGTTAAGTTCAGGGATTGTTCCCTTGATTGGTGTCCGTTGACACTTACAGTTTGGGCTATGTTATCAACTGGTTAACAGTTCTAGTGACTTGGGCCTTGCGCCTGGTCCTTGCCTTACTTCCCGCCTCTGGATCAGCTCAATGTTTGTACATCCCATGGTACCAGTGACCTGTATTGGACGACAGTGAAAATAGGATTTTAGTCTTACCTGTTAAATCCTTTTCACTTAGTCCATACAGGTCACTGGTCTCCCACCCTGTCAAGGGACCAGTCTTGGCTCTCCTGTGGCATTCAGTGGGAGACCGTTCGGGCATGCTCACAGGAGTCTTTCTTTTTGCTTACCTGGGGTCAGTTTAGGGTCTCAAATCAATATGGGTGGCTCTGGCCAGAAGGTGGCTTAAGTAAGAGGGGAGGCTCCGCCCCTTGCAAATTATTTGCATAATTGTTCCTGCCTATTAAAGGGGACTACACATCCCATGGTACCAGTGACCTGTATGGACTAAGTGAAAAGGATTTAACAGGTAAGACTAAAATCCTATTTTTCTGCCCTTACTGTAAAATATCCCTTCTTTTGTTTTAGTCAAAAGCACCTTTAATCTGGTCTTAATGGATGACCTCTTCTTCTTTTTTTCCTCAGCTCTATGAATAAATAGTTTCCAAGATCTTTGTATTGACCTTGAACATATTTGTACATGGTACTCTTATAACCCTTAAGAATTATCTAGTGTATGTAAACCCAGTCTGGCTAGTCTTTCTTTATAACTTAGATTCTCCTATATGGAAGGAACAAAAATACCCATTGATTTATACTTGCTGGAGGCATCTAGTATCTGATGGGTTAAAAGCCCCAATTTAAATCAGTGGTACAGTTGATTTGCCCCAGAATTGCTTTTCTATCTTTTCTGTATAAGGCTCTTAGCATCTACAATTTAAGAACTTTTGATAGATGCCCCTGTATGTAAATGTGTGCTTTTCTCTACTCCCATATGTCACAGTTTGTTGAAATTAGTCCTATTAACCTCTTGGATGCTAGAGAGGTCTCCAACTCACTGCAATGAGTTGGATACTTTTCTTGCATCAAAGAGGTTAAAGCATGCTGCAGATTAAAGTCTGTGGACCTTACCTCCAACTGCACCACTTGATTGAATATCAGATGGTGTTAACTGGTGCAGAATGATCCATAAGTATCTTACTTCATTACATACATGATGTTATAGTACCTACCCAATGCAAGTGAAATTGAATTCTGTACCAAATGAAATTCTATTGTCTCCAAAGAATACATTCACAGAAGCACAGAAAAACAGGAGCATTCTAAACCCTCATAGCACTGGCATTGTAATAAATGAGTCAACAATCTAAGGCATATACACATATAGACATGTATACACACACATGGGTTTAGTAGCACTAAGTCGCAAAGCTTAACCATCATATAGGAATGTAGATTTATCAGTTGGTGAGAGAACCCTCCAGTCAGAATAATAGTGTAGTAATTTTCCTAACTTCCCATTACTATATTATTCCATGGACCCTAATCATCAATCGGTATAAAAAAAAAAAAAAAAAAAAAAAAAAATATATATATATATATATATATATATATATATATATATCTTATATAATAATTCGCTAATGTATGTATGTCAGAAGCTGTCATGCGCAATACAGACAGCTGCATGCGCTGCAGTCGTGCACAGTAGAGACTGCCCTCTCCGCAGCTGATAATGGAGCGGGGCACTCCGAATTCAGACCGTAGTCCTGTCTACGCAACGTACGGTCGGAATTCAGAGCGTTATCAGCTGCGGAGAGGGCAGTCTCTACTGTGCACGACTGCACCACGGCCGTTGCTGCCTGGCACTGTGGCCCGTGTACACAGGCTGTTCAACTAGTATATATATATATATATATATATATATATATATATATATATATATATATTTTTTTTTTTTTTCGCACCTTCTGCATATTTTTATAATTTCTTTCCTGCTTCCCCTTTTGTCTCTTTTATTTCTTACTTCTCTTTTTGTCTTTTACTGCTCCTTCCTTTGTCACTTACTGCACCCCCTTTCATTTCTGCTCCCCTTTTGCCTCTTTCTGTTCCCCCTTTTGCCTCTTAATGTCCCCTTTATCTTTGAGTCTTGCCTCTACTTATTTATCCCTCTCCCATCTCTTTGTTTGCCTGTCTGTTTTTCCCTTGCTGAGTCACTCACTCTTGTCTCTTTCTCCCTCTCGCATGCCTCTTTTACCCCAGTTAATATGATGAGGGGGGCCCTGTCAATCACAGTTGTCCTGGGTCCCATAATTTCTGATGTTGGCCCTGATCCAATCACTCACTGGCTGGGAGTAAGGGGTTATGTAGGGTATCCTGAGCGCCCCAGAGTAACCTTATCCTCTCAGTCATTCAGTGACTTGGAGGAAGACGTCACGTATTACGCTTGCATGATGACCCCAGCTGTCTTGGTCTGTCTCACTCATAACTTTGGCTATCTTCTTCTGTTTCTGCCCTCTGCAGCTTATTTTCCCCTTGTCTCTAAACAACAGAAGCTGCTCAGGGCGACAACAGCTGTTTGCTTGTTAGTTTGTTTTACCTTCTAGACAATGAGATGCAGGGTATTTGTAGGCAATTTTTGCCCAATAAAAAGGGCTATTAGCCCCATTTTCCCCTGCCTGATATTGCCTAAGGAAGCTTATCTTGCAGCTTCAGAGGCCTCATTTAGAAATCATATGTGCAACAATGATTCCAAAGGGGTGGGCTACATCAATCAGGAGCCTGATTCTTGGCCTCTGTCCATGTATAGTGGTATTTATGGGCAGCAGAAAATATATACTAATGCAGCAAATAGCTTATTCGTAGATGTTTAACATGGGATGGAATCTAGGACAAAGTTATTTCCCGATTTTCATTGTTTAACACGGGGAGATACTGAGATGAGTCAAACCCTAAAATAATATACTGCATATTAAAATACCTTGTTAGTGAACCATTATTATGCCTTTAAACCGCTTGTTGTTTATTCATTGTGGATATCTGTCATTTGGCCCGCTAGCCTCTTTCTGTAGCATCTTCAGATCAGATGTAGCTACAAGGAAGGTGATGGGATAAAGAGCACTATGCTGGAGAGTAAGACAAGGGTCAGCACCAGCAGAAGGTGGTTACACATACATCACTGAGTGCTGCTGAGGTCTACACAACATAGTTTCTCTTCACGTCCCAAGGGAAGCCAGTGTTAAATGGATATTATATAAAAGGGATGTAAACCCCCCAAATAATAACCCCCCACTTACCTTACATTGACCAGAAACCCAGAATGCCCCCTCTTGATTCAAGAGATAACATATTCGGTCAGTCCTAGATGTCATCTCAATGCAGGAGGACATGAAAGATACTAGAAAATCTGCAGGACCAAACTCATTCCACTGCACATGGTAATGTTAACATTTTATGTACCAATGGAGGGATGTTGTTGTGTACCTCTATGGTCGTTAAGGGGTTAAATTAATAGTATACCCCCAACTTACAGTTTGGCCAAGTGACCCTAACTAGCAGTAACCTAGTCCGGTAGCTATGGGGTTAATACTAATTCGACTTCAATGCCAATCCAGAACAGTGAAATTAAAACTAGACAGAAGAAGGCTCCACTTCCTGCATCTTATTGATGACTTGCGCTATGGGAGCTGGGACTGACGTCTCAAATTCTCTCAGAGCTAGTACGTTTGCTCAGAGCCTAAATCCCCCCAGGATTTTTTGTTTGTTTGTTTCTTAAGATTTTAAATATATTTTATTTTTGCTGGAATTTATATGATTTTGTCTATGTTGGCAATCTAATCTTTTTTATTATTTATATTTATTCAACTATTTGAGAGTCATAGAGGTATGCACCAAAGCAGACATCTGGGCCAATTAATAATCCTAGCCAGCATTTAGATGGGATACTAGGACAGGCTTTGTAAAGCTGAACTGTCCCATGAAAACCTGCCTAGGTGGGAGCCTTACCTAGGCTGGGAGTTGGTGGGCTGGATCTCACAAGTGAAGTCCGAGCCTTATGACAAGGGTACTCCTTACTATTCCTTATATGTGGTCTGCATACACAGCCTCTGCAAATGTTCATATCCCTTCTTGAACACAGGGCAGTTGATTAAATGTTAGTTATTTTCATTCACTTACATGTGCTCAAACAGGGAAATCATAAAGTCCTGGCCTGGCCTGTTAGTGGTCCCTGAGTAAAGGGTTGGGAACATCTGTTTTGTGGGGTTGCAATTCTTAATTTTGAGATGAGCCTGGATTAAAACTGTTGAGCACATATGTACTGTAACAATCCATAGACTGATAATGTCATAGAACTGGAGATGTAACTTTTCCAGAAACTTTAAAGCCATGAAAAAAATGTAAAATATATAATACCTTCAGAAACCATTCTAGTGTGGGGTGTACAAATTGCAGTCTTCAACAGTTGTAGACCTGGGAATTGTAGTCATGAACAGAAGGAGGGCCTCAGGTTCTCACACGTAACATACACTCTCCTTACCAAGTACTTACATCACATCTCATTAGATCCACTCCCCTCTGAATTCACACTGCTCTGCACCCTTATTTCTAGACAAGAGTCTTTTTTCTCCCATTCCCCTGCTACACTGTTTTTACTGTGATTATTCTTGGATTCAGGGGCCCGAGTAGGCAATGCTTTTCTTCAATTTGCAGAATGAAAAAAAAACGGTAGGTAATTTTGTTAAACCTTACATGTTTTCTGTTATATTGATAGCAGATGAAAAAATTGTGACCCTTCCACTTAATATGAATCAGTCAAATGCACTATAGTCTGATGTACCAATAGGAACTGGAGTATTATTGGCGCAAACCAAATGCACCATAGGGGATCAATACAAATTCCTCAAAATTCTATTGATGTAAATGGGGAATTTAATCCAAATGAATGCTAGTGAGGTTTTCAGCACATTGCTTTGTAATGCATTTGGTGACTTCACTAGCATTGAAGGGGTTAAAACCCCCTTTTTAATTTTTTTTTTAATTATTATTATTTATTCCCATATGGTGTAGATGGTTTGTCCCAAAATGAATGTAGTTCCTCTTAGTACAACAGGATCAGTGTTGATATTGTTTACTACATTTACAGAGAAAGTAACACCAGTGGAGTCAGTCTTTGGATCTCAAGGTGTTGGAGACTACAATTCCATTAACCCTTTGAGTAACAGAGAGGTATGCAACGCAATGTGTTGGATACCTCTCTGGCACTCAAAGAGTTAACTTATTGGGAAAATTCCCAACAGCTTAAAGGGATAGTAATACTTAAAATGAAATAAAAAGAAATATGTTGTAGGGTTTATCCCCCTGAGTAAAATAAGAGTACTCCCACTGCTGAAAGGTGTTTCATTCAAAAGTTATTAATTTTCAAAGTTGAATTTTTTAGGTGCAATATCACAGTGGCCTGAAATTGTACAGTGGCGCTGTTGCTACACGATCCTATGGACAGCTCTGGTCCCGGGACCATAAATCTCCATAGGATGGTGTAGCAACAGCGCCACTCTACAATTTCAGGCCACTGTGATATTGCACCTAAAAATTCAACTTTGAAAATTAATAACTTTGGAATGAAACACCTTACAGCAGTGGGAATACTCTTGTTTTACTCAGGGGGATAAACCTTACAACATATTTTTTTTTACATTTTAAGTGTTACTATCCCTTTAAGCTCCAGAGACTGACTATCTCTGCATTGAAGGAAACTTCTCCTATTCCTATGTTATTCTGTGGAGCCTCATTTTCAATTTGGAGGGATCTTGATGCATCGGCCCAGCACAATAACATAGGAAACGGAAAGTTTCTGCCATTGGAGATTTTTTCACCTGAATCTCATATTAGTGGACCTCCTCCACTGCAACCAAGGGCAGAATGCAAGAAACGTGTGCAATCGCTATTTGCAATGTACTTTTGATGGCAAAATGATTAGCACCAATTAGCGAATGTTTGTTCATTTTTTAGCGAATGTGTTTCAAAAAGTGGGCATGGCTAAAATGCCCACCGTTTTGTGAGAGGATTAGCAATTGTGCCTAACTCAGCAAAGCAATTACCACACAATTTTATGTGTCTGTCTAACTTTGTTGTTAATTTAGGAGCATGTTCTATTCAGTATCAAGACATTAATAGGTTTCATGCAGCAAAACATGAGCAATTGCAAATAACACATAAATGTATGGCTTTTATCAAACAGCGAATACTCCACTTTCTTGCATTCCCTCCCAAGGACTTTACTCATCAAGCTAAAAAGGTGCATTTCTGGAGCAAATCAACTACCCCTTATATGTTAAATGAAAATTCCTCCTAATCCCATTGGTTAACCCCTTAAGTTCTAGAGACATCTCCAGTGCATTGCAAAGCAATACGTTTGCAACCTTTTTAGCATATATGGGGTTGGAAAAACCTATTTAAATCAATGGCAGTTTTCATTTCCCTCCTAGGCATACCTGGCAACTCTTGTGGTACTCTTGGATTGGTCATGAATTGTACCTTTTTAGCGTGATGAAAAAGGCCTCAAGTGTTTAAAAATGTTTGAGGTAAACCATCTGCCTCGCTAGCTTTCAAGTCCTATTTAAATCAGTGGGAGTTCTGAGAATTTTGATTTGTCCCATGTGTGGTGGATGGTTTGCCCCATAATTACTGCCGTATTCTTTAGAATATCAGCCTCTAAGAGCCATATTCAGAAAGCTAAGCAAGTGCAACTTCGAACTTACCCAACTTTACCATAAGGGACAAATAGAAATTCCCATTAATTTAAATGGGGCCTTCTTAACCCACTTAGACTTTAACACTGTTTTTATTTGCATACCTCACAACATTTCAAATGAACAAAGAGGGACACTATAGGTTTAGGGGGGGTGGCTCAGGGTATGGCTGGTGGGCAGGTCATTACCGATCATTTTTAGATTATTTCATGACCTACTGACACCTCCTTGTGTAGATGAATAAATAATTTAGAACAAGACCAAAGTATTGTATTTACACAGACTAATTTATAAACACATATACTGAAGTTTATACAAACATTAATGTGAATTTTATTGCTGTGGAACAATGTGGTACACTTGTATATACACCATACAATCTGATCTCCTAAAAAGAGGGACACCAGGGTGGGAAAGAGGGACAGAGGGATTTGGGTCTCAAAGAGGGATTGTCCCTCCTAAAGAGGGACACTTGGGAGGTATGTATTTGTATACATGTGGCGTGCAGTTGGTTTGCTCCAGAATGTTCCAGAATGCAGCCTTTAGTTTCTGGAATATGACACTAGAGGCCATATGCACAAACAATTCTGGGGCAAAACCAATTGTGCCAAATGGAACAAATAAATATGTTCGAAATTCCCATTATTTTAAATAGGACTTTTAATCCCTTAAATGCTAGAGACGTAGCGGAATGGAAGACTGCAAAACAAGTAGCTAGTACAATAAGGTATTTTATATAGGAGCCTTTTATATAGGGCAAGGACCAAACTAGCTTACTAAGTGGCTCACTGACAGTAATAGCATTTAACCCTTTAAGGACCAGATGGGTCTGCAACACATTGCTTCGTAATGCTTTGCAGTCCCCTTTGGTCCTTAAACAATTAAAAGAGAAACATGAGAATGAGCTTTACCCAAAACACATTTATTCCTGGAATTGTCATTCAGATCTTTAGGCTGCATGCTTTTCAAATGCCACATCCAATATGTCTCCCTTTGTGGTAAATAATTTTTTATTTAAAAAGCCGCCAGTTTTCCAGCACCAGCCACATAACCAGTGACACTTGTGGCCTTATGCAGAATGCAAAAGATGTAATTCTAAAGCAAACCAGCTGTTCCATAGCCTTAAAATGAAAATTCTAACAAATTCCATTGATTTAAATAGGACTTAAAATTTAAGGAGTTACAAACCTAGAAACAGATATTGTGACCGGCACCCATGGAGAACAAACAAGATAAAGTGTCTTGTTCTGAGGCATGACGGCCTCTCAGCGGTGCTGCAAGTCAAAAATTTCACTCCCATGTGCCATTGCAGAGAAAACATTTCCATATCTATATCTATATCAGACTGGTCCTGCCCACAGACAGCACAGCTCCAAAATGTCAATCAAATCCTCTCTGTGCAAGAGCATCAGCACAACCTCAGATGTACATTTTGGCCTACATGGGCCACCTTGGTGTGGAGCAGCTGATTCCTTCTAGGCACATGGACAGCAAGGGTTCATGCCTGGGATGCCCTTCTCACTTAGGGAGACCTAGAAACAAATATTGTTTTATATAAATATTGATTGTGCTGACTCTCTCTCATGCAGAGAGGAGTTGCCTGATATTTCGGACCTGGACTGTCTGTGGGCAAGACCAGTCTGATAGATATGGAAATTTCCTCACAGTAATGGCACATGGGAGTGAAAAACATGACTTGTAGCATCATTGAGAGGCCACCGTGCCTCAGAACAAGACACTTTATTTTATAAAATGAAACTTTCACCAGATTAACATAGCACTGCAAATGATAATTACATTAGCGATATGCACAGACTTTGTTATATTTTCAAGAATAATTGCTGCATTAAGGAAATATAGAACCTTTTATGCAAGCAGGCACCAGCAGGGATCCTGCAGTAGGTGCTCTCTGCTCCTGCGCTGTCAGTCCCTTCCAGGGCCTTAAGGCACAAAGGCATTCAACTCACCAATTGTGGAGTTAAAGGGGACAGACAGTGCAGATGCGAATATGCCGGCTCTACAAGATGTCTGCGCTGTTCCCCACTGTCTCTCTGCATAAAAGGTTCTATTTTTCTTTAAAGCGGAACTACCACCTCCACTAAAGTCACTCTGCAATACTTAGGCAGGTGGCGACTAGCTTACTAATCATCATTTTACCTCTCGAAAGTGCCCACGAATAAAGTTATCCTTAAGCTTCCGAGACAGGAAGCCAGGCATCACCGCGGACATCTTGAATGCGCGCCTGCACTGTCAGTCCTCTTCACCCTTCACAGGCATTGCACTGGCCCGGTCGGCTCTGGAAGAGACTGACAGTGCAGGCGCACAGGCTGCAGTAACCTGGCCGTCAGTCTTGGAACCTTAAGGATAACTTTATTCGTGGTCACGTTTGAGAGGTAAAATAATGATTAGTAATCTAGTCGCCACCTGCATAAGTATTGCCAGGTGACTTTAGTGGAGGTGGTAGTTCCTCTTTAATACAGCAATTATTCTTGAAAATAAAACTACGGCTGTGCATATTGCTAATGTAATTATCATTTGCGGCACTACGTTAATCTGGGGAAAGTTCAGCTTTAATACTTGATGGGTTTTCGTCACAACCCCATCACTGCGTTATAATGCATTAGACACCCCTCTGCTCCTTTAAAGCATAATGAATATGGTCCTTAGGGCCCTTATTCAGATAACAAAAAAAGTGATTCTGGAGCAAACCAACTGCTCCAAAGGACAGAAGTAAAAATTCCCATTGACTTAAATGGGGCTTTTAGCCTACTGAATGCTATCAAGGTCTCCAAAGCATTGCAAAGCATATTACTGAATCTACGTTTAGTGCTGCAAAGCCAGCCCCATCACACACATAAGGATAATGTTTATTTACCCAGTCCTGAACACCACTCTGCCATTCAAAGGGTTAACTAAAGCTTCTTTTTTTGTAAAAAAAAAATAAATAAAACATTTGCAGGTCCAAAGGCTACATATTGGAGTCACTTCTCAAACTATTTAACTGTAAAGCAGGTTTAGACTGATTGTTTTTACTTCTATAAACAAAATTAGCCTTTCCCACAAAGCGAATGGATATGTTAGTATGGAACTGCTGGAAAATGGCTGTTGGCTATGTTGGTAACATGGATTGTGACATGGCTATGGAAAATTTAGGACAGAGTTTATATCTAGCGTTTATCAGCAAACTTCAAATATTCAGTTCATTTTCAATAAGACTTTTTTTTTTAAATAACCTACAAACCATAATGCTTCTTTTAAATCATCTCCAGAATCGCATGGAAAACATTCATATGAAAATCCTGGCTGCACTAATTTGCAATACACCCAGGGCAATTTGTCTGAGGAAAAAGTGTTTTTCTCTCTCTCTCTCTCTCTATATATATATATATATATATATATATATATATATATATATATATATATACATACATATATATATATATATATACATACATATATATATATAAATAGAAGATCAAACCAGCACACTCAGGACTCCTTAATTGAAGATAATTATTTATTGTCAACGCTTCTGCCACATACTTTGGCCTTTCTCAAGACTTGAGAAAGGCGAAAGTATGTGGCCGAAACGTTGACAATAAATAATTAACTTCAATAAGGAAGTCCTGAGTATGCTGCTTTGATCTTCTATTTGTACAGAATTGGCAACATTGACTGCACCCAGGCATTTGACTCCTGATCTGTGAGTGCTTCCGAACCACTTTGATATATATATATATATATATATATATATATATATATATATATATATATATATATAATATATATATATATTTTGTACTTAAAGGGGGTATAGACACACTCATGGGAATTAAAGACGTGGTGAACCAAGTGCAGTGTTTATTCAGTCAATGTTTCAGCTGGATCTTAGGCTATTGTCAGTCAATTTTTTGGTCCCTGAAGGATCTCCTGCTTCTGGAGAGAGGGGAGTTCTTTCTTGACCACAGCCGTACTATAATATAGATGCAAATTGGCTAGCATATGCAAAGCTGCTGATAAATCTGCGCTTGCCCCTATCAAATTAAAGTTGCCCGCCAAAAGCACTGGAGGTCTTTTCATTAGAATACCTTCCATTTTATAGAAGAGCACATCGATCGACAGCTCTGCATATAGCTAGCTGATCATCACCACATTGCTAGGTGATATGTCAGAGTCTCAGTGACACCAAACAAAAGCTACTGCTTGTTCAACATACAGTCACTGCTCAGAAGCATCTCATTTTAGTTATTTAAGTCATTTTAGAAGAGAAAGTTCCAAAAACATGTCAGGCTAATTATGCCCAAAAGGGCAATCTAGTTCCAAAATCACAGGAAAGTCCCCTTTGACTTGGATGTACCAGCTTAACTCTAGATACATGTTTTGGTCATGTTTGGGCCTCATCAGTGAAGTTCCATAGGTACTGAGTGCAAGGGGTCCACATAAGGATTACCCATAACCTTTAGGGAGACAGTCTAAGGGTTTTCAAAGCAAAGCCAAAATATGGCTTGCTGAGAACGAATCAAAAGCAGATAATGCTTGTTCTATGGCTAGTCACTGCTCAGAAGCATCTAATTGCCATTTAAAAAAGTACATTTCCATGAACATACCAGACATATCCCACCAAAAGGGTGGTCAAGTTCCAAAATAATAGGCAAATTCCTTCCCTACTGGAACACCTTAAATGCCCAGACATATGTTTCAGGGTAGTTTAGGTGCATCAGTCAGGTGCAGCTGGTTTCCCTAGATACTGGGAGCAAGGGGTCCACATCTGAATTATCGTTCACCTTAAAGGAGACAACCTAAAGTTTTTCAAAACAAAGAGAAGATATGTGAGAGATTGAGAAAAAACAAAATCAGATATTGCATGTTCTATGGTTAGTTAACACTAAAAAGCATTGCATTTTAGATCACTAGTGGCATTAAAGAGAATAAATTCCCATGTACATATCAAAATAACCCTGCCCAAAAGGATGGTATGGTTACAAAATGAAAGGGTAATTCCCCCCTGCACAGATATACAAGTTAACCTCTGTCACTGCAGGCTAGTTTTGGCCTCATAAGTTAGGTTCAGCTGGTGTACCTAGACATCAAGAGGAAGGGGTTCACATCAGGACTGTCACGCTTAGGGAAACACCCAAAGGTTTTTCAAAATGATGTCAAAATATGTTAAAGGCTGCTTTTCCAATGCAGAGTGGATTTACCTGTAATTTCAGAACCAGATTGCCCTTTTGGGCAGGATTAGTCTGTGTTTAGCTAGTATTCCCATGCAGAGGGGACTTGACTGTCATTGTAGAAATGAAGTTTAATAGTATTAGTCTGAGGAGGTTGAAAATGATATGTGGGGTTAGTTAGTATTCCCTTGCATTGGGAATGGCCTTTTACTTTGGAACTGGACTGCCCTTTTGTGTTTTTGGTTGTTTGCTAAGTGCATGGAAATGTCTCAAGGAGCTAAAATATGATGCTTCTGAGCTGCAACTAGCTTTGGACTAGCAACCTGTGCTTTTGTTCATTCTCAGCGAGCCTCTCACATATGCTGGCTTTAAAATATAGTGTTACTATCACATAACAATGTGCCATTAGAACATTAAGTTTTGTGATACCAGCCCATTCTCCCTTGGTAGGGGCTAATCCAGAAGTATGATTGCTGGACTGGGATTTCTTATTGCAACCCTACAGGGCATTCTACTAAATGTAACACTTCAGATTTTCCAAGTGTTGCGAACTAGTCAAGAGCATTTACTACAATAAAGCAAGTGCTCATAACTGATTTACAATACGTAGAAACTCTGTAGTGTCTCATTTGGCAGACCGCCACGTAGGGTTGCCATTCACCTCTGTTAGTTGGGCAAGGATAAGTGGAGGGAGTGGGATAATGAACATTATATAACTTGTCAAATAAAGCTTTTTTTTAAGGAGTTATGGGGGGAACAGGTGTTTTCTCAAGGATTGGCAACACAGCCTGTGTCTATCTGAAAAAGAAATGGTAGTTAAGAGCCTCAACAAATAATAATTATAAGCAAACAATTATCAAATTTAGGGTTACCACAAGAACAGTTAAAGCCAATGTAGTTTGTTTATTGAAGAAGGTGACTAAAACAGAACCTGGGAATTATAGACCTTTGACCTCAATAGTGGGAATACTGCTTGAATGTATAATAAGGGACTATAATCAGGATTACGCTTAGAAGAACAAAATTAGTAACAGGAATCAGCATGATTTTATGATGAATAGAACTTGTCAAACAAATTTTTGGAGCTTCTATGAAGAAGTAACAACCTAGATAATGGCAAAGCAGTGGATATAGTATATCTAGATTTTGCAGAGGCATTTGATACAGTGATAAACTAAGGAAATGGGTCTAGGGGATAAATGGATGGAAAAATTGGTTGAAGGATAGGGAAACAGTATATTGTAAATGGAAAATCCTGCAACACATTCACAGTAGAAAGCAGAGTTCCCCAGGGTTCAATACTTGGTCTACTGCTTTTTAACATGTTTATAAATGACCTGGAAATAATTACAGAAAGCTATTTGCAGATTACATTAAAATATGCAATATAATAAATTCAGAGCAGGATGTTTGTTCTCTGCAGAGAGATTTATATAAAGCTGCAGATTGGTCAAACAAATAAAATGTGAAATTTAATGTAGGAAAATGTAAAGTTATGCATCTGGGATGAGCAAATCGTAATGCTATTTATGAATTTAATTGAATCATTCTAGGAGACTCATCGCTAAAGAAAGATCTGTACACTGTAAATTTGTAAATAGTGATCAGTGTCAAACAGCAGTAGCAAAGGCAAACAAAGTAATATCTTGCATAAAAAGGAAATTGAAGCAAGAGTTGATAAGTTACATCATTCTGCCACTGTACAAATTGTTGGTAAGACCTCACCTTGAATAGGCAGTGCAGTTTTGGGCACCAGTTCTGAAAAAAGTAGAGAGAGTACAGAGAAGAGCAAAAAATTAAGGGAATGGAGGAGTTGAAGTATGAAGAATATCTAGCCAAACTTGGTTTATTTACCTAGAGAAAAAAGGCATAAGAGTGGATCTTGTTATATTGCATAAGTATATGCAAGGGGAATATAAGTTCTCTCTAGTGAGCTTTTCATTTGGAGGCCGGCTCAAATAATTACATGCCACCCCTTATGAATAGAGATAAGGAGGTTTCATCTTCAGAAGAGGAAGGTTTTTTTTTTTTACAGTGAGGTCTGTTAAATTGTGAATTTCTTTGCCCAAGGATGTGGTAACGGCAGATAAAATGGGTACATTTAAGAGAAGATTACATGCATTTCTTTCAAGAGGGAACAGGGTTAGATGGTGTTTTAGTAGGAAGAGCATGAAGTTAAATAGACTAATACTCATTTTGGAAGCAGAAAGTTTTATATAATTGTCATTTTTCTGGGTTATGACTGAGGCAAGGGTTGAACTTGATGGACTTGGACTTTTTTCAACATAGTATACTGTGTTACTGTGAGAGTACCAGTGAATAGACTTGTGCACGGCAAAAACTTTTGGTAAAATTCGATTTCGGACAAATTTTTCTGTTTCATTCGGAGGATCCGCATTTCGGACCGGACCTGTTTGGCTTGGACGAAACTTGGCAATAGTCCGAATTATTCGGCTGAATTTTAAAAAAACTTTAAAATATTCAATAAAAAGTTAAAATTAAACAAATATAAATAAAAAAATACATTAAACTAAATAAATAATAATATTAAATGTCTAATGAGACAGGAAGGGGTATTATATAAACCCATATACACTTATTAACCCTTAATAGGGCAATTATGGGGTGATTGGCAGCTATGTAACACGGCTGTGTGATACAAATGAATATACAACAAACACACAAAATAAAGCCCTGTGCTCAAACTCCCAGTACTCCTGGGCAGCATCAATGGCTATAGTATACATCAGCCCAAAATACATAGTACAAAAAACAAAAAGCGCTCTGTACCAAATCCCTATGCACATTTAAATAATTGGAGGCTTTTAGTTTCACTCCAGTGGCCATTTGAATGTAAGCTCACCTGCAGCGCCAAGGCAAGCCTCATAGGTGAGTCCATCAGGACAAATACATTATTTTGAATGACTTTTCTTAAGCTGCACCCATTATGTAACATATTATTACTGCCAAAACAGTAATTTTTTTAATAATAAATGAGAATTTATATATGTCACATCAAATTAAAGCCCTTTCTGCCCTTTAAAAATGGTATATAATATGTGTTTGTGCAACAAATGAGAAAGATGGGAATTATGGTTGAACAGACACATAGCAAAAATGCCAAAATTGCTTGTGTCCTTATGTGGTTAATATCTGCACTTTGCATGAACTGTAAAGCGCCTGTTTTACCAGATCTATTTTTTGCAGCATGTAGCAAAACTGTAATAGTTTCAGGCGTGAAAGCACTGTGCCGCCTATTTTTAGTAACATGTAGCAACATTGTAATAGTTTCAGGTGGGAAAGCGCCGTCCGGATTTCGGATTCTGAATTTTTTTTTTGTGGGTGGACCTTTGCTTTTGGAAAGGTCCGAATTATGCCAAATATGCCTTATTCATCCGAATCCTGAAATTGGCAAACCAAATCGCACAAGTCTACCAGTGAGGTCAGAAAAGATGCCACCAATAGATATGCAGTAGAAGCAGGGGAGTATAGGACCCAAATAAGGACAGACTTTACTATACAGAGCAGTGATTCTCAACCAGGGTGCCGTGGCACTTTGGTGTGCTACGGATATCCACTTAGGGTGCCCCATCAATTCTAAAAACTCTGACAAAATGTGAATACTGAGTTTCAAAGTGTATATTTCTGGGAATGCTTCTGCCCAATATGTTTGTTTTTGTTATTCAGATTGTGAGACATAAAAAGAAATATATATTTATGCATTTGTATTCTCCATTATGTGCTTGATTAATGACCTATAAAATGTTAGGTGTGCCCTGAAATTTCCAGACTGCATGTTAGGGGTGCCTTTGACAAAAAAAAGGTTGACAACCACTGATATAGAGTGTTGAAGTCTCTTAATGTTGTGAGTAAGGATGACTGGAGGGAAGGAGATCTCTATGCTCCTTCATTCCTGTCTCTTCAGCAAGTAGGATAGTGATTCCCTAGCAGAATAACTAAAGTCAGAACTGAATGGTTACTACCACTTTAAGTTGGACCATTAGAATAGCACGTTTGATATTAGAATTAGCATTTTGAAAATAACCAATTATTTTCCATAGGTACAGAAAGATCTAATACAAAAGTGTTTTCTGTCCTTCAGGAGGTTAAATATATCATATAGCATGTTTATCTATGCAAACTAATCCCTATTGACCATTCAGGCGCTCGAGACATGTCTCGCATCCAAGGGGTAAGAACAGGAATGGGCAACATGAAGCCTCCAGATGTTCTTGGACTATGTATGGGCCCAGTGTTAGGTTAGAAACATTTGTAAAATGAGCTTTTTTAGCTTACAAGGAAGATATTGGGCAACATAGCACTGTATTTACTTACTGTGGCTGTGGGAAAACCATGACTTCAGTTTGATCACACCTATTTTTTGTTTGCTTGCCGTGGCCAAATACCCTAGGAGTTCTGTCTGCAGTAATAATGATATAGATCATAATGCATTCAGTACACTTCAAAGACTGGCCAAGAAACTGTTTCATTTGACCTTTACAGACCATTGAACCATAAAGCATTTTAACAAGTTGTTTTTCCTCTGGGTACCCTGGAGACGCAATTGTAATTATAGTTGAAATAAATTGTAAATTCACATTTTCAGTATATACAAATTTAGTTATCGTTCCTGTACAAGAACCAGTACCTCACTCAATGGATTTGTAGAGCTGTGCTGGTTAATTTCCTCTGGCCATTAACTTGCTTAGTCTTGTACAGACATACAGGGATAGGAGCAAACAATCAGGATCTATGTGACATAGGCATAAAGTCAAAAGCAGAGTAAATATGGGCCAAAATAATTGCACAATGATTATAAAATTAACCCTGTATTATAGAGGACTCTTCAGCGCATTGCTTCATAATGCTTTGAAGACCTATGTAGCATCTAAAGAGATAAAACCCATTGATGGGAATGTTTAATGGTCATGCATGGTTCAGTTGTTTTTCCCCCCAAATGAATCCACTTTGTTTCTGTACATGTGCCTTTGAGTTTCCATTTTGTTGGATACTGTTGACCATATTTATTGGATTGCCCTGGATGCTCCCATATTTTAAATGTATGTCCTTTGTCCAGGACAAACCCCTTCCTGGGAAAATACACAGTGAAGGAACGAAGGAGACCCAGGAGAACAGCAGTCTATATTCTAGAGGTTAGAACTAGCCTGTGACTGCTTTGACAAAGTGATGCCTGTGCTGGGTTAGAGGAAAATGGCTGCCAAGAGCCCAACCTTAGCGTATCCTTATGCTAAAATAAAATAGCATTGCCTCTCCTGTTTGGCATCAGGAAGATGCTTAGTTCTCCCACTACTGTTTAACTCTATGTGGAGGCCAGCACAGGCATCACTTTCTATCACAGCAGTCCGTGAGCAGTTTTCATTCTAATGTTTACAACTCTGATGCTCTGGAGAAGGCGCGGGCTGTGCATTGATGTACTGCAGTGTCAAAGAGGGGGATATTTCATGTCACATGAACTTGCCCACTCTGCCACATTAAAGGGATAGTAATACTTAAAATGTAAAAAAATATATGTTGTAGGGTTTATCCCAACAAGGGTACTCCCACTGCTGAGAGATATTTTATTAAAAAATTATAACAGCTGAAACTTGAATTTTTTAGGTGCAATATCACAGTGGCCTGAAAATTTACAGTGGCGCTGTTGCTACACCATCCTATGGACTGCTCTGGCCCATACACCATAAATCTCCATAGGATGGTGTAGCAACAGCGCCACTGTAAATTTTCAGGCCACTGTGATATCTAGTATCTATAATCCAGAACTCTAAACCGTCTTTTATATAAATACACCCAAGTCCCATGGGTGCAGAACTGGAGAGGAATGATCTATATAATCTTGTCTTCTGTTTATATGAATATTACAGCAGCTAACTAAAGTGACAAATTTGTATATATATTGTGTACTCTGTTTCGTTAGTTATTATCAGTCTTTATTGAATTGTCATATACTAATTATGTAACATTTGAAATAGCCACCATGTACCAAAATCTTACAACAAAGTCAGTTGGACAGGCTAAATATGATCCAAACACTGGTTGCAAGGAAGTTTGTGGGATAAAATAATATATCCTGTGGTTTGAATAAGTAAACTAAATTTGTATAGATTACATAATTTGTGGCAAATTTTTAGAATATCTGAGTAACAAGTTGGATGTTAGGTATAACCTCAAATGCACTGCAGTGCACCCAAGGGGTTTAAATGAACCTGTTTACATATTGTGGTCATGTATCTAGTACAAGAGAACACATCTATAAATTATGCTTCCGAGTACTTCCAAGTATATGCATTGCACTTTATTTCAAGAAAAATAAATATTTTATTATGATGAACATGTGTATAAATTTTAGTTGCTATCCATATGTGTAAAACAGTAATACTTCCACTGCCCAGAAATGCTTCATACAAAAGATATTCTATTCCAGGCCTACATTTACATTGACGTTAAGTGTTACTGTCGTTGGTTTTAGCTAACAGATTCCCACTGAAGACTATGGAGAAGTGTGTCGATCAGAGGTTCTCAACCCGTGCCCTCAGTGGCCACTAACAGGCCAGGCCTTAGGAATTTCCCTGCTAGAACACAAGTGTGTTGATCAGAGGCTCAGTTATATTGATTAACTCACCTGTGCTCTTAAAAGGAAATTCTCAAATCCTGGCCTGTTAGTAACCACTGAGGGCACGGGTTGAGAACCACTGGTGTAGATAAAATTCAACTGCAATAGAACCCAGGACTCAGTGTAATGTCATCAGCTGAAATTCTCCTTAGGCTAAAAGTAGGAACATCACCACCTAGTGGTAACTTTTTTGTATAAAGGTTTATATTATTTAAGAAAAATATCAAACAAGTTTAGGCTTTAATAACTTTTGTATGGAATATCTTCAAGTTAAGGGAGTTCCCTTGTTTTCAAAGAAATGCTCTACAATATACCTTCATAAGATAATTTTATACCTTTGAAAATAAATTGCACCTAAAGTGGCAATTCACACCTTTAAGTGTTTCCTTACTCTTTTATATGCAACTGTTTTTATTAGGATGTCATTGTTATAGAACATTTATATAACAATAGTTGTAACAGTTATAAGTAAACATTGAGAACAATGTCAAAACAAATGTAATACCTGGAGTTAATTAAAGTGTTTTCTATGAGGATGTTATACAGCTAGGCAATGATACTGGATTACACACATATGCTTTCCCATTTTCACACTCCCTCTTTCTCTCTCTCACACACACACACACACACACACACACACACACACACACACACTCTCTCTTTCTACCTCTCCCTGTTACACACACACTCTCTCTCTCTCTCCCTCTTACACACACACACTCTCCCTCTTATACACACACACACACTCTCCCACACACACACACTCTCTCTCTCTCTCTCCCTTTCCCTCTTACACACATACACACACACTCTCCCTCTTATACACATACACACACACACACACTCTCCCTCTTATGTACACACACACACACACACACACTCTCTCTCTCTCTCTCCCTCTTACACACACACACTCTCCCACACACACACACACACACACTCTCTCTCTCCCTTTCCCTCTTACACACACACACTCTCCCTCTTATACACACACACACTCCCTCCCACACACACACACTCTCTCTTTCTAACTCTCCATGTTACACACACACACACACACACACACACTCTCTCTCCCTCTCCTTACACACACACACACACACACACACACTTTCTCTCTCTCCCCTCTTACACACACACACACACACACACACACACTGTCTCTCTACCTCTCCCTGACACACACACACTCTCTACCTCTCTGTCTAACACACACACACACACACACACACACTATCTCTCCCTCTCCCTCTTACACACATACACACACACACACTATCTCTCTTACACACACACTATCTCTGTATCTCCCTCTTACACACATACACACACACACACACTATCCATCTTACACACATACACTATCTCTCTCTCCCTCTTACACAGACATTCTCCCTCTTACACACATACACTATCTCTCCCTCTCCCTCTTACACACACATACACACACACTGTCCCTCTTACACACACACTATCTCTCTCTCTCCCTCTTACACACACACACACACACACAAACTCTCCCTCTTACACGCACACACTCTCCCTCTTACATGCACATGCACACACACACACACACACACACACACACTCTCTCTGTCCCTCTTACATACACACACACTCTCACATATGCAGTCTCTTTCACACAAACATACACACACACACACACTCTCACACATGCAGTCTCTTTCACACAAACATACACACGCACTCTCAACAAAGATCTTCAGAATCATACATTATTTTTAAGCCCCTAAATTACACTATGTAACTGCTTAATGACTAATTGTCAGTGGTTTATGCGACGCATTGCAAAGCGATATGTTGTGAACCCCTCTGGTACTCAAAGGGTAAATCTTTTGAGAGCCAGAGGGGAGAGCGATGCATTTCTAAGCATGCAAAAGATTCATTAACCCTTTGAATGCCAGAGGTGGGGTTTGCAGTGCATTGGAAAGCGATGTGTTGCAAACCCCCTCTGGCACTCATAGGGTTAAAGGTGGTTGCTGTTGTATCATTTCCTTACATGTCCCTGTCTGACCACTTTATACATACTGTATGTGAATGTCTATCAGATAAACTTGTAGTCTCTGTTTGTTTGAGAACTAGAGGGCTGTGCAAAGCATTACAGAGCAATGTCTTGCTCATCTTCCTAGCACTCAAAGGATTCATTGTTGGTGACTTGTGCTGTATCATTTCCTTACACTTTCCATGATGTATGTGTATGTCTATCAGATAAACTTGTAGTCTCAGTTTCCAGTAGCCCTGCCTTGTGCTGTATTGTTCTAGGTGCGCTGGTTCCCTCCCTCCGAGGCAACTTCTCAGGGCTGGAAGTCCCGCCAGTTCTGCTGAGTAATGTGTAAGTATGGTTTCACTTATGTCTTTTTATTCTGTCATACTTCTTACAAATAGAAAGAAACTGGTAACAATTAATAAAACATGCATGTTAGAGCATCCATAATTATTTCCTGGACAGACATGCTTAACCCCTTGGATGCAAGGGAGCTTGAAAAAAGAAGTAGAGTGTGTCTGGTGCAAATCAGTTGCTCCATAGGGAGCAAATAAAACTTCCTCAAATTCCCATTATTTCAAAGGGGCCTTTTTAACCCCTTGAAAGATAAAGAGAACTCCAAGACATTGCTTTACAAATGTTTATTATTCCCTGTAGTGAAACAGGTTTTCCCCAAAATTACTTCAGTTTACCCACTGAGACACTAAGAAGGATTGAAATAATTATGAGACAAACCAAGTCCTTAAAGGGGACACATTCAAATTTGCAAAATTCCTGTTGATATTAAAGATACTTTTAACCTCTTGAGTACTAGATAGGTGCATACCTGGGAACTCTCCAAATCTGCCCCGGAGACTCCAGATTTTGCAATTAATTACCGGGTCTCCAGGGACAGAGACTAATTTCCAGTGATGGTGAGTTTCCTCTGAAACTCTGCCCACTTCTTCTTCCCTCCCCACTTCTCCTCCTTCCCATCCTGTTCCTCCCACTTTCCACCCACTTCTCCTCCTTCCCACCCTTTTCCTCCCACTTCCCACCCACATCTACTCTCTCTGTTCCTCCAATTTCCTGCCTATGTCTCCTCCTTCTCACCCAGTTCTTCCCACTTCCCACCCACGACTCCTCCTTCCCACAATGTTTCTCCTACTTCCCACCCACTTCTCCTCCTTCCCACCCTGATCCTTCCACTTCTTCTTCACACCATGATATGCCCATGTCCCACCCACTTTATGACACAAGGACAATAAACCATGGCCACGTGATTAAGTCCTGCCCCCTTTATGACACAAAATGCATCATTTATATCCCCCTGCCAGCAGCACATGAGGCCTCTCCGGGAGCTAAAGAGGATGACGTTCCCAAGTATGATAATATGGTGGGGACATCTCTACCTTTCAGGGGATTTAAACACCCCATTTAAATCAGCATTATTGTGTTTTTTTGTATCCTGTAGTGCAATTGTTTTCTCCAGAACTGTAGTATAGTATAGTACTTCAGCCTTGATATCTGTGAGAAAAGTTCAACTCTCAGGACAGCTTGGCCTCCTTTTCTTCTCATTTGGGGTCTTTTCATCATTCACTGGTAATAGCAGTGTATCAGATGCGCATAGCTAGGAACTTTTTATTCTAGAGTCCCTGGAGGGAACTCGTGATGCCGGTGGGAGGATATAAATGACGCAGTTTGTGTCATAAATGAGTGAGGCTTAATCATGGGTGGGGCATAACAGGCAGCTTAGTAAAGTGGGTGGGAAATGAGCAGAACAGGGTGGGGAAGGAGCTGAAGTGGGCAGAGTTTCATAAGAAACTCTCCACCACCGGAGAATCGGCTTCTGCACCCGGATACCTGGTAATTCACTTCAAAATCTGGAGTCTCCTGGGCAAATCTGGAGATTTCCCAGCTATGCAGATTCCTACTCTTTTCCACAGTCACTGACAGATACTTTGGGGTATTTATCAGTGACTGATTGTATTCCACCACCTTGCATATTTTCTTAGTTAAAGTGGACCAGTCACCCTAATTCGTTTCACAGGGAATACAAATCTGCCCATATGTTACACTATCCATTTTTCTGTAATATAAATCATTTTTAAGAAATTAACCTTTACATTTTAATGGCACGGTATAGCACTTACGCTAATTCCCTATATAGTCAGGGGAGGGCGGGGCAATTGCCCCCTGGGCTGGTCACATGTCTGGGCTGGCGGGCTGGTACCTCAGTCTCCCACTTGCTGCTGTAAATAGAGCTACATAAATGATACCACAGAGCTACAATCCAAACGAAGCTACAATGTAGCATAACCCATTTCCATTGTAAGCTCTATAGTATCACTAATGTTTCTTTCCTTAACCGTTTGAGTGCCAGAGAGGAATCAAATACATTGCAGCACAATGCACTGGATACCTCCATGGCACTCAAAGGGTTACATTATATGCATTGTAGTATCAGTAGTGTATCCCCATTTTATCTGTAAGATCTGTTGTATCACTCGCCTTTCTTTGCAACATTAATGGCAATTTTAAAATTAAGAAAGGGGGGGGGGCTGGGACAGTGGACTCGAACAATAGTAGAAATGGGCCAATTGGTTGTGTTTGTTTCCCCTGGGCCATAAGTTGCCAGCCCTCCCCTGTATATAGTATGCTAATTACTTCTGTGTTAGGCCAGATGTATCTCTCATTGCAATTAGAAACACCCCAATGTGTGTACTCCTCCTCGATTTATTCCTAGCCCAGTGTGTTAATACTGGCCCAGTATATAAAGTAATTAGCAAAGAGTACCAGATGGTACCACTAACAAATAAAGGTTTATTTCTCAAAAACAATGTATATTACATACAAATGACTAGTACAACATATAGGCAGTTTTTTAAATTATCCTTAAAATGAACTAAATTTGTCTTACGGTGAAATGGCCAAAATGTATTGCAACCCCCCCACCCCCGGTAATTAAGGAGTTAAGACCGATACAAAGATCCTTGTGAAGCCATTTATAATACTGCCTCTAGTAGCAAAAATAGTCATCTGATACTACCTGTGTGTTAACCCTTTGAGTGCTAGAGGGGTATCCAATGCACTGTAGAGCGATACCCCTCTGGTGCTCAAAGGGTTAATGGACTGGATGTATAATCCTCTTTCCTAAAACACATCATAAACAGTGACATATTCAACATATTCCAGAAATCATAATGTTTGTGGCTCCAATCTCACACTGCCATCTGTATTTCCCCTTTCTTACCCTTTGATCGTCCTACCTTCCATTGTTGTTATGTACACTCAGTTGGGATTGCAAAATCCACTTTACTGTGGAGAAGCACATTTGTTATTCATTTATCTATCTGAGTCACAGGAAGGTATTTGTTATTATTAATATTATTATTAATAGCAAAAGAAGCACCGTGTTGCCCGTTGAAAAAAGGCAGGAGTAAAAGAAAAAGAGGCCATTATCTACAGGTATTCACAAAATCATACATGTGCTGTCTATCAGCCCAACTTTGTTCTGCTGGTAACCAGCCTTGCTCCACTGGTAGCCACAGAACCACTCTACACTGTATGCTAGCCCATCCCTGTTCTATTGGTAGCCACAGAAATATGCCACAAGGTCTGCTGGTCCACCTTGTTCCATTGATAGCCATGGAACAACACTAGACTGTCTGCCAGACCAGGCTTGCACTACATGTGTGTGTTGTTCCACTGGTAATAGCAGACCCATACATATACTATCTGCCATCCCAGCTTAAGTCAGCTGGTATAGACAGAACCATGCTACATTGTCTGCCAGCCCGGCCTTTTCCATTGTTACTCACAGAACTACACTACACTGTTTACCAGACAAGTATTGTTCAATTGGTAGCCACAGGACTGTATTACACTGTCTTTGAGCCCAGCCTTGTTCTTCTGTTTGTCGCAAAACCACACTAGACTGTCTGACAGCCGAGCTTTGTTCCACTAGTCGCCACTGTACTTCACTGCCTGGCATCCCAGCCTAGTTGCAGTGGCAGCCACAGGACCATAGATACATTATCTGCCAGCATAGCCTTGTTTTATGGGTAGCCACAGACCCACACTGCACTGTCTGCCAGCCCATTCTGGTTCTGCTGGTAGCCACAGAACCAAAATATACTACCTGGTGACTGTAACTTGTTCCATTTACTGCCTGTTAGGCAAGCCTTGTGATTTAGAATGCAATAGAGATCTCTTTAGCATTCACTGGGTAAAAGTCCCATTTAAATTAGTGCAAATTCTGTGAATGTTTATTTTTCATCCTGTGGTACAGTTAGTTTTCTCCTAAATTGCTGCATTTGGTACAATTGATTTTTAATGCCATTTCAGAAATCTCTGGGGCATATTTTATTCCAAGCTCTTTATACATAACAAAAATGTAGAATTAAAGGAGAGCTAACGGCTCTAATAATAATTCCCACTACCTTACTATAGCAAGATAAAATCCTAATGGCCGCTATGAATTTTGCTACTTCTCCTTCGATCAATAGGTAACATCTTTAATCTGTCCTGGATGTCATGCCTTGAAGGCGGACATGACAGTTGCTAGAAGGACTGCTGGAACTCAAATTCTGCTCATTGCACAGTGTAATCTTGATTCAAACAGTCTGAAATGGTATCTCTTTAACAAAGTCAAGGACAGTATTCATCAGGGCTATTAGGAATTTTTTCTGACCATAGTACAGTAGGTGGGCAGGGATTGTTATTAGGGTGTGTTAGTTCTCCTTTAAGTCTAGCTTGTTATTATGCGTAAAGCGCTGAAATAAAATACCGCAGAGGTTTCTTTAATGACAATGAAATTATATCCATTTTGCTGGCACCTCTTTTCCAATGTAATCCAGATGGTTCACTTTTGAAAGGTTGCACGCAAAAGAGCACGTGACCATTTCAGTCGTTAACCATGTCGCCTGGATTAAAATAGCGACATGACAATCTCGCAGTGCATGAAAGAGAGAGATTGCCATGTCTCATTGTCAGTGGTCGCACACATTACTTATACAGGCAGCCGGTGATTCACTTCCATTTGAGCCTTAAAAAATATACTGATAGCACTTGGTCAGTGAAAATCCCGTTGTTGTGAGATTATTATAATAGCCTGTTCCTAACGCTGTGGAAGGAGGCTGCCCCGGCAGAAAGGTAAGAAAAAAAAGTTAAGGCTCAAACGGAAGCGAATCACCTTCTGTTTGAGCCTTGACATTTTGTTTTTTCTTACCTTTCTGCCGACGGCAGCCTCTTTCCGCACTGTTAGGAACAGGCAATTATAATAATTATCTCACAACAATGGGATTTTCACTGAACAAGTGCTATCAGTATATTTTTTTAAGGCTCAAATGGAAGCGAATAACCGGCTGCCTGTATAAGTAATGTGCACGACCATTGACTATGCAACATGACAGTCTTGCTCTTTCGTGCACTGAGAGATTGTCATGTCGCTATTTTAATCCAGGCGACGTGGTTAAAGACTGAAATGGTTGCACGCTTTTTTGCATGCAACCTTTCAAAAGAATACCATCCAGATGAGGCCGGTCTGACCCCAGGGTGTGGACTGCCTGAGAGTTTTAAAAAATATGTTTTAACTAATAAACTAGCACACATGAACTCATAGTCCAGTAAAACCTAATCCCCCTACCTGCCAGTACCATACAGTTCAAAATAGATGTCTTTTAAATATCAGAATTGTGATTGACTTGATCAGTAAATAAATGCATATTTTTGCACCGCTGACAGGCTAGAGATCACCATTGTTATCAATAACAAAATAATAATGAGTCCTTCACATGTTTGGCTTCCTAATCAAGGCCCATGACTAAGAATACTAGGGATACCCCTGATCTGGTCTTTCCTAATAACTAAAGTGTTACATTCATTCATGTTGATGCCTGTGCCATATTTTGTCTGTGAACTAATGCCCACACTGCACTGTATTTCAAAGTAAGGGCATAAAATTATTTATAAAGTGCTAAAATGACACTATCTATACCCTCATTGAAGTCCCTGACAAATATTGAACATAGCTTAGAAGTTGTTTGTCAACAAGTATTCCCAAATCAAAGAGGGGCACTTTTGTTTTAGGTGGTGTTGCTGGGGTTGTGGCCAGTGGGTGGTTTGTGTAAGTGAATACATTATTTCAAGTAAGGTCAAAGTGCTTTATTTACACATACTGATTTATAAACACATTTTACACAAACATTACTGTGAGTTTTATTGCTGTGGAGTGATGTAATACACCTATATACACAACACACAGTGTGATCTCCTAAAAAGAGGGGCAACAGGGTGGGAAAGAGGGACAGAGGGATTTGGGTCTCAAAGAGGGACTGTTCCTCCTAAAGAAGGGACACTTGTGAGATATGTAATTTACCTTTCAATAAAGATGTTCCTACAGATGATATCTCAGAGTACATGATTTTGAAACTGATATAGGCACATCTAATTTGAAGGTGTTAATGTTCCTTTAACCCCTTAAGGACTGGGCGCACATGTTCACGGCCAGCACTTAAGGACCACGGGGCATTTTACATTTTTTCCTATCCAAATCAGGGCACCCTGAATGGCGTGCAGCCACGCGGGGAGCCGTGAAATCCTTAATGTTCCTGGCATGTCATGGGTCCTTATTGCACGTCCAACACATGACGTGTCAGGACCGTTATGGGTCCTTAAAGGGATTAAGCATTTTAGTTGAGTACATTGTTTTTCAAAGTCTAATTCAGACAAGAGCATGGTATATTTTTTGTTTCAAAAGTGTTCATTATTTCTTAGATCTGCATTATTTTATATCATTGTGTCTAAGTAGAGCATTTTATTTTCTAGTATGATTCATAGACTAAATGCACAGAGTAAATGTATACTTTTCACAAACCAGAGAAGATAAATAGATTTATATTCATTGAAAGTGTTTGAGAGTCTGAGTTATATTAATAGCCCCAAACTAAAAGAAGAATGTTGCCTTTTGAAGGAAATTGTATAGACATATCCTTTGAGATATGAATCAGTTTGCAATATGTAGATTACTAATGGAAGAAATTACATCCTTCTCATCTAACCAATGACATCATTTTGTCCCCCACTTATCAGCATAAAAACATACCTCTCTTATGTAATGTTGCTTTATGCTCTAAAGGGAAAGCAATGTTAAAAAACATGTTGTATTATTTTACAGAAGTTCCTTTAACCTTGTGATCTAATATCTTTATATTTCATAAAATAATTGTGTCATTTAAAGGGTAAGTAACACTGATGAAATGTATGTATGTATTTTAACACTGACCATGCATTCAAAATTGGTTTACTGGACTACACCACCATATGAATTACAACAATAAATCTACAGCTGTGTGCTTGTATATATATATATATATATATATATATATGTATGTATATATATACAACTGTTTGTGGTTTGCGGTCCACTCTTCCTTGGGCATCTCCATGGGGCAGTGATCTTGCCAGACCACTCCTGGCCAAATCTCTGCAACGAGATTCACAGCTATAGTGATCTTGCCAGGAGTGCCCAAGGGGTGGTGAAGCCACCCTGGCCACTCCTGTTAAAACTGCTACAGCGAGACTCACTGCTATCTATGTCCAGCACTGCAGCAAGGCTCACCACCATCAACGTCCAGCTAAGTCTGCTCCAGTAGGAGCAGAGGTAGTAGAAAAAAGCCTGAGGTTGCTCAGTGAAGCCGCAAAATATCTCCTCTCAGCATTTCAGGAGGACTGAAAACTGAACCCCTCGGCTGGGACAAGAACTAGACATTTGTCCCTCTCATCCACAAATGCATGGTTTGTGTACGTATTCCGCATAAAAATACTATCTGTCACCCGCATCCCTGACCTCTCTTCCGGAGCCTGCCATCACACGCCATCTCGGTGCTTGGCGTTTTCCGTTCCGCCCCCACCGTGTCTGCAGTCCCTGGCGCCTCCTCTCCGATCCTCTTCCTGCCTGATGCCACTGTGCACTGGCACGAGGCGCTGGCGGCTCGGTCTTTTCACCTGAAGTGTTGGGCGTCGTGTGCGGGTGACGCAACGCGCAACGCCTTTATCTTTCGCCCAGTCCGTGGCTGCAGCGCACTATTACAGTGTTCTGTACCCAGGTGGATCCTACTTCCTGAGCTCCTATTTAGAGCAGCTTCTTGCCCAGTGTTAACCTCGCTTATTCTAGTCCAGAGTACTCTATTCCAGTCCTGCTATCCGTGTATGACCCTGCCTGACCTTTGACCAATCTCTTGCCTAGTGATTCCAGTCCTGCTATCCGTGTATGACCCTGCCTGACCTTTGACCAATCTCTTGCCTAGTGATTCCAGTCCTGCTATCCGTGCATGACCCTGCCTGACCTTTGACCAATCTCTTGCCTAGTGATTCCAGCCCTGATATCTGTGTATGACCCTGCCTGACCACTGACCCTTCTCTTGTCTAGTGAACCCAGTCCAGCTCCTAATTGTCTATGACCCTGCCTGGCATTAGGTTATTCTCCTGCCGTGTGTCTCCTGTGTTTGGAGGTCCAGTGTGGGTCACAGCTATTCCTCTGACCTGTTCTTTGAGTCAACTCCTGTAACCTTGCTCCAACTACCCCGTGGAGAGTTTCAGCTACTATTGTGGCCTACGCTCTCCATCCACACACGCCACTCCTCGCTCTCTAGCCTGCAGGAGAGTTCGTGCTATTTATTGTCAGGCCATCCTGGACTGACTTCCAGCTTCTCTGGAGTTAGTCATCCAGCCTTGCGGTTGGCACCTCTAACCGACCGTAGCCGCAGCAAGGTCTGACAATAGGCAGCCAACGCACGACCAGCTTCGCGCCCCAGCGACGCACCCCAGCACTCCCTCTCTTGCAGGTTTCCTGCAATTGGGTGACACTATCAGGCTTTCAAGCCCAATACAATGCATCATGCTAGACTGTCCTACTCAAAATATAATAGATGCACTTGTGGATCACTGAGGGTCTCTTTTTAGTCCCCTGATATTGGGGTACCTTGACATGGAGGGCGAGTTTAAACATACTTTGGCCTAACAATGCAACAAAGACTTCAAATTTATTAAAGTGGTATAATATATGCTTTACACAGGGTTTACATTTGGATAATCTGTATGGAGGAGCACAGAATTGTTTTGTTTTGGATTTTGTTTAGGCTTTGGCCTGAATTCAGGGAGCTTGGAGAACTCCCTCATTTCTTGCTGCTATCTACAATTATTTTCATGGGTTATCAATATCTGGAAATTATATGTTTATGTTAATTTGAGTTAGCGCTGTGTTTTGTTTCTTCATAAAAAGGTATTTGTATCTTTAAAGAGGCAGTGCCTACTCTCTTAATAAATATAGCATTTGGGAGCTTATCCCTGTCACTCGAAAGCAGGTTTCAATATTTTCTTCCTTCTTGTACTTTCTTCTGATTCATCTGGCCTACACCTCCTGCCTCACTTTCCTATAATTTCCCACTGAAGAAAAAGTAATGGCATAAAATGAGCTGAGAGGGGCACATGGAATTTCCGTAGGTGACATCAGCAGAGAAATATGGAGGGCAGAGACTCTTACTCTGTTAAACAGCAACTACCAGTGTTGATATATGATCTATCAACAGAAGATTTCCAGTTAAGCCAAGGCTGCTTTGTGAGCCCAGATTCCTGTCAGGGGAGCAAAATGGAGTCTGAAAGGAGACCCAAATGCTCCCTCAGTTTATCTCTGCTGCATTGTGTAGGGCACTTTCCTGTCCTGTATGACACTGTTCCCCATAGACCTGCTGTATCAGGCTTGACATCCCAGCAGAGAAGATCTATAAGGAATGTGTACACAAGACTAGAGTGTGTCGTAAGAGCCCCCAATTTTCATTTTGTGTTCTATCTAATAGTAACCATGTTGGGCCTATACACAGGAGCCCCAGGCTTATTTACCAAGTTTGCTCTAACTGGAGCAGACTTATTAAAACATGTTGAGTGAGCTTTAACATAGCAATGTAAGAAGCAAAGCAACACACAAATCAATGGGACACCCCAATGGCAAAGAATGTGTTAAAGCTTTTTATTCATGTCTGTCATAAAGCCTGGACAGTTTTTACTTCATCACCTGCCATACTTTATACTAGTAATATATAAAAGATGTGCTCTTATGCTGTTATTCATGCTATATTATTATTAATAATACCACATCAGAACAATTACTGTCAGTGTTTATCCACAACAGCAAGAGCAATGAATTCCAAACATAGGCGTTAAAAGGAAATTCAATAGAATTATTACCTAGTGCAACCTTTGCCCTGTGATCCTATTAAAAAAAAGAAACAAAGTATAAACAGAGAAATCCAGGACCTTTTTTTCACCCAAACAAATCTGACAGGTGGTTAGTTGCAAGTCACTTGCACATTAAACACCTCCCTCTCCCAGTGATGGACGTTTAAATATTTACTTTAAACTGTGCTTGTTACTATCTACAAGGCTTTTTCTTGTCATTAGCCTCCCCTACATTCCTTACGTACCATTCATCCATGACAGTCAGTGTGTTTCTGGAACAAAAACATGCTGGATTTGAGATTAAACATTTCTTGTGCATGTTCCCCTTGAATCACCTTTATCTATAGTGTAAAATAAATATACACAAGATTCTTGTTGTGTGTTACATGAAAATCCCCATTTGGTCATATCACCCTTATCTCCTATACCGTACTTTGAAGGGATAGTTAACCCTTCTTGCAATGGCGAGGAGTAAATTAATAGGGTGGTACCTCTTAGGACAAAACTGGTTTGTATACAGGTGAAGTTCCTCCTAGTCCAATCTAATAATTCGCTAGGATGTTTGTCACGATGCAGTCATGTGCAATAGAGACTGCTCGCATTCGGGAAGTCTACCCAGGCCTTGGTCCGTGTACACGGGCTTTTACACTAGTAACAAATAAATAAATAGTATATCAATATATATATATATATATATATATATATATATATATATATAATATATATATATATATATACTGTAAGCTCTCACGAGCAGGGCCCTCTGATCCTTCTGTTCTCCACATTTGATTTGTACTACTTAATACCTCTGTATGTCTATTCTCAATTGTACAGCGCTGCGGAATTAGTTGGCGCTATATAAATAAAGAATAATAATAATAGTAATATAATGATTTTAGACGGCCAGCACACACAGGACTTTCATAAAATCAAATTTATTGAATGAAATCAACATTTGTGTTCAGTAAGAACCTTTATCAAGACATAAAACAATAATGTGGAGTGTAAAACAATTATGTGGATAATATATCCTATGCGTTTCATGTCATTTAGCCACTTTTTCAGGGAATCCCTATATCACCTAATTTTTGTATGGGAGAGGACTAGTGTTGAGCGAGCACCCGGATGCTCGGGTGCTCGGGTGCTCTGACCGAGCACCCCCTGAGGCTCGAGTGCTCGGCCGAGCACCCGAGCCCCATTGGAATGAATGGGGCGACACCAGGCACCCCCTGCTCTGATGAGGGGAGGGTGCCTGGTCAATGCCCCCTTCATCTCCGCTATGCCCCCTTCATCTCCGAATGCCCCCTTCAGCTCCGCAATGTCCCCCTTCAGCTCCGCTATGCCCGTCTTCCACAATGTGCCCCTTCATCTCCGCTATGCCCCTCTTCCACAATGTGCCCCTTCATCTCCGCTATGCCCCTCTTCCACAATGTCCCCCTTCATCTCCTCTATGCCATAGAGGAGATGAAGGGGGACATTGTGGAAGAGGGGCATAGCGGAGATGAAGGGGCACATTGTGGAAGAGGGGCATAGCGGAGATGAAGGGGCACATTGTGGAAGACGGGCATAGCGGAGATGAAGGGGGACATTGTGGAAGAGGGGCATAGAGTCTATGCCCCTCTTCCACAATGTCCCCCTTCATCTCCGCAATGCCCCCTTCATCTCCGCAATGCCCCCGTACCTCAAGTCCCTGGTGGTCCAGCGGAGCGTCTTGTGATCTGTGCCTCTTCCAGCACAGATCCCCGCCACCCGAGCATGGCGGGAGAGCACATGGCGGTACTCGACGAGTACCGCCATGTGCCGAGCAGAGCGATGCTCAAGCCGATCCGAGCATCGGCCGAGCACGCTCGCTCATCACTAGAGAGGACATCTACATGCCTTTGTAGAGCAATACACCATTTTTTTTTTTTGTTAACATTTAGGTATATTTCTTTATCCCTATTTTCAGATTTGTATTTTTATCCTTGGACTATTATATTATCCTATGTTATAAGTTGTTATTTTTATTTATGTAGATTTGTATGCAAAAAAACGAATAATGAAAAAATGTTTAATTATTCGGTTTTTTTTGCCTATGAGATTTGATAAAGGGGGCGTACCCCGAAACGCGTCATCTGGCTTGAATGCTTAAATATACGTACTGACGTTCAGTTTCACTCTATGGTAATGTGTATATATATTTTTTTAATAAAACATTTTTTATGAAGTTCTAAGGATCCATCTTGTGATTGGAGAGAGTAACTGTAACGGGGCAGTTTATATTTCCCCGTTTGCTTTTGCTGGTTATACTTACTACCAGCTACTTTACCCAGGAATTGTGAGTATCTGTATACTATCGATTTTATTCTGATACCAGACAGTTTTAGGATACATCTGTTGGTGGTTTGCGCTTTTCCTGTTCATGTATCTCATAATTTCCTCCCACTCTCTACAGGCAATCTCAGACCCTTAACCCTTTGAGTGCCAGAGAGGTACGCAACGCATTGCAGAGCAATGCGTTGCGTACCACTCTGGCACTCAAAGGCTTAATTAGCATGCATATCGGGCAGTACTTTTCTGGAAGACTGAACCAACAGCAACATTTTAACTCCTTGAATCTGTGAGACATATCCAATGCATTCCTTTGCATTTTCATTTGTCCCAAATGGGATAATTGGTTTCCTCCAGAATTGCTCCTCTTTTCATTGTGCATACAGCCCTTGGGGCCATATTCAGTATGAAAATAAAAGCAATTCTGGAGCAAACCAACTGCACCATAGAGGACAAATACACTTTCCTGAAATTCTCATTGAATTAAATATGGGTTTTAATCCATTGAGTGCTATAGAGGTTTCAACAGTATGCATGGGGATAAAAGTCCCTATGAAATGAAATTATTGGGATTTTTCATTGCTCTCTCCCGATGGCACAACTGGGTTGCGCTAGAATTTCTCATTTTTTCTTATCGAATATGGCTTGTAGAGTCAAAGGCTTCTTGCAATCCAAATGAATATATGGTTAAAGATGATGGGAATTGAAGTCCTGTAGAAATTGGAGAGCTGTAGGTTGTTGCTCTGCTATAGACACTGTACTTTACTGAACTGATTTAGTTAAAGCCTTTTTCTGTGCCTTTAGACACAGCTTAATCCTTTAATATGTTCCAGAATGGCACAGCTAGATTACACATACATGTGATGTCATTACACCAAAATGAGTGGGGGTCGCATACCATACACAGTTAGGTCATTCACATTACTGTGTTAGTGTCTATCAGTTGCTTTCATTTAAAGATATAGTACCTCATAGTAAAAGAAAACCAAAAAAAACAAGGTAAGTGCAGTATTGTGTTAAGGGAAGAGCATTGTTTGTTTTTAAATCTCATGTATTTTGTTCATATTAAATATAGAACAAAACAGTTTAGCAAGCTTTTGTTGCTATGGAAATGGGGGAGACTCTTTCCTCTCAATTTCTTCCTACTATGATGATGTCAGCTACTGAAATCCCACCCAACAACTCTTACCTCATTTGTCTCTTTCAAATTTTCTTTCAGTCAGCTTAGTTTTGAGCATTAGTGGAAGATTTAGAGGAAGGAAGGGGCAAGAGGAGGAGACTAACTGAATTAACCAGGGCCAGAGAAAATATAAAAAACTAAAGTTACACTTAAGATTTGTTGGGTGATTTGGGAAGTACTGTCCCCAATCCTGTATTTTGCAAAAGGCATAGTAGCACTTATTATGTAAAGAAATATATATTGTTGGATTTATCTTAAAATAAAATAAGCGTAATCCCACTGCTAAAAGTTGCTTTATTCAAAAGGTGATGCAGCTCAAACTTTAAATATTTAGGTGTAATATCTCAATGTCCTGAACGTGTAAAGTGGTGCTGCTGCTACATTATCTTATGGACAGCTCTAGTCAATTGACCATAAACCTCAGGAGGATACATCCTACAATATACATTGTACTAAAACATATATATTTATAGTATAATGGACACTCCAAAACTGAAAGGTAGGAAAAATATTTCCTTGGTGTAACATCAAAGAATAAATAAAGAAATGGTGTATAAAAGAACCCACAGAAGGACTTATTATGAATTTAATGCCAATGGTTCAGTCCCCAGCTTTGCACACCCCTCTGGAACACAAAATGTTAAAATATATAGAAATGTAACTCTGAATAAGCATTAAAATCACTGAGGGTGATGTACTAAGTCAGGGCTGTCCAAAATTCAGTCCTCAAGGGCCACCAACAATCATGGGGAGAGATTCACTAAGCAATGATAAAGAGGTGATAACGTGGAGATGACTTCTCCAGTGATATCACTTTTCCAGTTCCTATGTTATTCTATAGAGCCTATGCACTAAGATTTCTTCAACTTTGATATCTTAGTGAATAGGCTCCATAGAATAACATAGGAACTGGAGAAGTTATCTCCACTTTATCACCTCTTTATCACTGATTAGTGAATCCCCCCAGGATTTTCCTGATTTAAGCATAGGTGAGTTAATCAGCGGATCATTCATTTTTACTGACTCACATGTGCTTAATCAGGGAAATCCCTACATCCAGGACTGTTGGTGGACCTTGAGGACTGAACTTGGACAGCTCTGTACTAAGTACTGGAGTAATTTTTGAGCAAACCAGATGCACCACGGGGATCTAACAAAAGTATCCATTGATATAAATTGAGGTTTAACCCTCTGAGTGCTAGAGATGTCTCCATCACTGGACATGTCTAAAGTTCAACAAGTTAAAAGCCCCATTCAATCAACAAGAATTGGGGGAATTTGTATTTACCACCTATAATCCATTTGGATTGCTGGAGAATTGCTCCAGTTCATTGTATAGCAGCCAAACATAATTCCTATTAATACTTAAATGAAAATCTGTGTCTTAATATTGACCTTCAATGCCCTCAGTTATTCAACTTCTCCTTTCATCTCCAAATATATCCCTACACCATAATATATAACCATACCTGGGGACTCTCAGCACTTTGACTCATATCTCAGGGTTTCATGGTTAAAGGTGAGATTTGCAGGGTGAGAGATTACAATGTGACCTACTGCACGATCTGCGCCAATTAACTTCTTCTGTAATATCTAAACTGATGCTGATTTTACCTCAGAACCTTATGTGTGTTCAAGCAGTGAATTCACTAAATTGCTGCATGTTGTGGGTTCCTTTAAGGTAAACTGGAGCATCACTAGGTTATAGCAAACAGGAACATATTTCCTAGAATCTACATTATGGGGAATTTAAGAATGAATTAATTTTCTCAGGGTATGCCTATGCCTTTCATAATCACCTCCCACTCTCCCCTGTTTGACTTATCATGTACTCCTTTCTGTGTATAGAGTTTCTTGCCTTGCTTAATCTGGCTGTCCCCCAATTATTGTTTTTAGAGGAACAGTAACACCTCCTTATAATAGCCTCCCACTTTACTATGTTCACAAACTCCTAATGGGCAATATGTATTTTGCTCTTGTACCTTATATAAAGAGCCAGCAAGGCTGCTTTGATGTCACACTAACTTGCACAGCCAATAGGAATGAGGCTGTCGCTGGCAGATTCAGTACCTTTTTGGAGGTGGGACAAGAACATTGGCAAGACCTGTGCACCAAGTGCTTTAAATACTTTAAATTTATAATGCTGGAATTCCCAGAGGTAAGAGTAACAGCAATTCATTAATTAAATCCTGAACTTTTTACCATAATGTTTTTATGTTTTCATCTTAATTTACACTTTAGGCTCAGTTCTCAGTAGTTTATACAAAATTAAATTATGCTGCCCATGTCATTTTTTTTACTTATAGCCACTAAAAACATTGAGCTATCCCTCTTCCAAGCCATTTTTGTATAAATTTGATAGCCTTTATTCATAGCTTGTGTAGGCAAGGCTCAACATTATTTCCCCCTTAAGCTGCAGACATGTAATGTATTTCGCATATTTCTTTTGTACCTGACACATTTGGATGGTGAGGTAAAAATGAGTCTTCACAGAAGCTGAACATTAACATTTTCTAGTTACCTCAATGTCAAAGAAACAGGATATACTACATATATTTATTAAATACAACATATACACAGTTTGTAATTCTCTTTACAACTAGCTAAAAGTATTGTAGGGTGGTAGATCCCCTATAATTGTGACTTACCTCCAATGTTGGGAAGAGAAATTGCACAGTTGTAGTAAAATAAACAACTGTCAATAATCTGACAAATTTTCACAAGTTATGAATCATTTTGACTTTTTCCACTGCGCTACTTGATCTACCTGCAGATATTATGATTACAAGCTGGAACAAGGATGGAAATTATAGGAACTCTCAAGCAGTAAATAGAGTTGGTAAAAGAAAACAGCATGTGAAATAAAAACAAACATGAATTCTACTACTATTGTCTACTGGATAACTGCTGATGACAGACAATCAATCTCAAGGAATGTGAACATGTTTCTCCCCCTGTGTAAATGTCACTACATTTGTAACACATTGAAGGGATAGTAATTCTTAGTTTTATCTTTGTTTTATTTTGTAGGCATTAAAAAAACATGAAGAACGATATAAGTCTTATCTCTCAAACCTTTATGGTTTGAGAGATATTCACAAGTAAAGTTTCCCCTCCTGCCCCTTTTACCTAGTGTAAGACATCTCTTCTCAGATGTGGAATACAGTCCATAGACCAGGCAGATAACAGAAGGGGACAATCTTCGTCCTATGAGAACAATGAAAGCCCTGCCCCCCTTGAGAAGTTTTTCAGGTTTTTCCCTTATCTTAATTGAAGATTGTCCCGCTCTGCAATCTACCTGGGCACCTCCCTTCTGCTCTGGCTGAGCAGTGTTACATCAGTAAAAGGGGTGGGAGGGGGATACTTTGTCATTGAATTACTCTTGAACTACAACTCTGATAGAATTGAAATAACACTCTCCAAAGTTCAAATACTATGATCATTAATTAGAGCTGATTTTATTATGAAACATTACTATCCCTTTAACACCTAGCTATATCAGTGATGGAGAAAGCTAGTCAGAGAACAAGCCCCTTTATGATGGCCCTATGCACATAAGAAACCTGGTTGTTATGCACCACGGTGTAAAGAGGTAATAAAGTGAAGATGACTTCTCTAGTGTCATACCCTTGCCATTTCCAATGTTATTCTATAGAGCCTATGCAGTGAGATCTCTCAAGTTGGAGAAATCTTAGTGCATATGTTCCAAATACATTGGAGAAGTGATCTCTACTTTATCACTTCTTTATCACATTTTAGTGTATCTCCCCCTGGACTCATTCTATGGTAATCCATATGAGATAAATATAAATTCCCATTGATTTAAATCAGGTTTGTAAACATGTTTCTAGAAATTCTAGTGCATTGCTTTGCAGTATAGTCAAGATCAGTTTACGTATTATGGGCTTGCAGAATATAAAGTAAAAAACTATTTTATCACTTTAATCTCATAGATCAAGAAACATATAACTAGGTCAGCACAACCAAAGAGGATCTCCAACACAATCCTCTCCCTATAATTCCAAAAAAACATGCACTATCACAGTAAAAAGAAAAACACAGCAACTGCTAGAATGACAGATTTTTATCAATATACATCCCTTGTATGTAGTGTATATTGGGATGACTTGGATATAAGGAAAAAAGCAATGTGGAGAAAATCATCTTTAACAGTGAATAGGGAAATAATAAATAATATCAGATAGTATCCAGATATTTCAAAGGGCATGCAAACATACAGTGGCATACACAGCCTGCAAGTGCAATAGCCCTGTGAGAAGACAAAGCATTTCTTGCTAAACAGGACTACAGCATGCAGAGCTTGAAACTTTATTTACAAAATCTATAAAATGCATTATCTCTTTTATAAGGTAGAACATGTTGTTGGTGTAAATCGTAGTTGTAATTCATAACTGTAATTATATACGCCTGAAGTGTGCAATGTATTTTCAACTATTTCATAGAAGTGAATTTCAGTCTACTTAATAGCAGCATATTTAAACTTATTCCATATCAAAGTATTCCTGATTACTTTATAGCTGTCTTATGTGAAACTGCACATTATAATGAAAAGGTAAAGTTTCAATTAGACGGCTATGGAGTATGAAATTCGCCACTGAGGAGTAATGTGACATAAACTGCTATGTAGTAATGTGAAATACACAATTATTGAGTAATGTGAAATACACTGCTATGGAGTTATGTGAAATACACAGCTATGGAGATTTGTGAAACACACAGCTGTGGAGTAATTTGAAAATACACTGCTATGGAGTAATATGAAAAGCACTTCTGTGGAGTAACATGAAATACACTGCTATGGAGTAATATGAAATGCACTTCTGTGGAGTAACATGAAATACACTGCTATGGAGTAGTATGAAATGCACTTCAGTGGAGTAATGTGAAATATACTGCTGTGGTGTAACATGAAATACACTGCTATGGAGTAATGTGATTGTGAAATACACAGCTGTGGATTAACATGAAATACACTGCAAAGGAGTAATATGTAATACACGGCTGTGGAGTAATGTAAAATGCACGACTGTGGAGTAATGTGAAATATACTACTGTGGAATAATGTGTTATACAGGGCTGTGGAGTAATGTGAAATACACTGCTGTAGAGTAATATGAAATACACTGCTATGAAGTAATGTGAAATACACAGCTGTGGAGTAACTCAAAATGCAGAGAGCCTGAGTAACGTGGAATACACTACTGAGTTTAAAAGCCCCATTCATCATCATTCTAAATGGGTATTTTTCATCTGTGGTGCAGATGGATTGTTCTAGAATTTGTCAACTTTCCTTTAGTACATCAACATCATTGTCTGCCATCCAGTATTGTTCCATTTACTGCCATTAAAAAATGTGTTCTGTGGAACCACTTGTCTTTCTTCAGGGAACCCTGGAGTTCCACGCAACACAGTTTGAGAAACACTGTCTTACTGCATAAGGTGATGTGAGACCTGTTCTGCTGAGGAACATTTCTCACAGCGCATCACCAGATAGATTTCACATCAGATTCAAACTTTAGCACATCTCCATGCCAGCAGCCAGCTGAGCATAATGGTACAAGTAGGCCAACAACAGATATAGGCACAGGCATCTACGATGGCTTTTGGATAAAGTGGTATACAACATAAGTTCTAGGTACTGTTATTCCACACTTATAAGGCCTTATGTTCAAATCCACTTCTGTTGAGGTTTTCAAGCTTTGTTTACAATTACACTTCCTCAATAAGGCTTCACCAAGATACAAGGCACTGACTTCATACATCCAAGGCTCTTATAATATACTTATTTATGTTCCACTATCCTAACAGAAATTGTGTACTGTATTCCACACTTAACCCTTATGTTACTGTATGCCTCACTTTACCACTTTAGATTGTAAGCTTTTGGGAAGGGACCCCATTTCCAGTTTATTTCATTTTCCTATGCACTTGTCACCCTGTATTGTCCAAACCCTTAACCCCTTAATGACCCATGACGTACATGTACGTCACTGGGTGTAGGTCCCTAAAGGACCAAGTATGTACATGTACGTCATGGAATTCAGGGATCCCCGCGGCTGCACGCCGTTCAGGGAGACCTGAATCGGACCGCACAAAAAAAATGGTCTGTGGTCCTTAAGTGCCAGCCGCGTGCACGTGCGGCCAGTCCTTAAGGGGTTAAATTGTAAAGCAATGCATAAACTCGTGTTGCAATATATATATAATCATATTCATTCATTCAACAGAAAACTGGAGTAGTTCTGAGACAAACCAAATGCACCACAGACGACAAATAAAATTTCCCACAATTTCCATTGTTGTAAATGGTGTTTAACCCCTTGAATGCTAGATATAGCTTCAACGCAGTGCAAATGTGCAAAGTTGCAGTTGGTTTGCCCCAGAATGACTTTGGTTTTCTTTTGAACTTCGTGCTCTTATTTTACATTTTTTTGGAATTCCCTGTCTGGAAACAATGGTTTGCCCCTGGACATAGTGCGTTACTGATACTTATATTAAGATCTTCCATATTTTGTGCCCCCCAGACTCTGTCCCTAATTTTAAGATATTGGAAGACCATATGATTGTTGTAAAGCTAAATGAAAAATGTGACATGATTATAATGAATTGATATTTTACAGGTACCAGGTGTGTGATGGTGGCTGCAGTCTGTCTTGTGGGTATTAACATGTTCTTCCTTGTTAGCCACTGGAGTCTCAGGCTATTCATCACAACAACAGTGTGCTGGTGAGTCACAGGCATTACAGACCACTTGGGGCCACGCTGAAAAATACTCTATGTACACTATCATTTAAGTAATTAATTCCATACCTCATTGTAATGTATTGCATGTGTTGTTTTTGACCTCAGAATATAGACTTCAAATAATTTGTCACACACACACACGTATCTATATATTAATATAAATGTGCATGTGTGCGCTCAATATCTAAGAGACATAACTAATTCTAATGTATTGTATGTGCTGTATGTGATCTCATGTAGACCTCATTCTTTTAAGCTCTGAACACGCAGGCATAATAAAGAGGTGATGAAGTGGAGATGACTTCTCCAGTGATATCACTTCTCCAGTTCTTATGTTAATCTATGGAATCTATACACTAACATTTCTCAAGTGGGATAGATCTTAGTGCATAGCTAGCCAGTCTGTGCATGAATAAGAGGTCAAAAAAGACCTCACTGGTATAGAGTTTAAATAGGGGAACCTCTTAGATGTTACCAATGACCCCTTTGGGGTCATGCTCACAGGAGTCTTCTTTCCCTTCCACTATCTAGTCAATAGTTAGTGTCTCAAATCTTTCTGGAGCTGGTTGGCTAGCTGCAGCCAAGGAGGGATGGTAGACTCCATCCCCTGCATACAATTCTAGAATTGTTCCTGTCTACAATTAAAGGGGTGGATCGCCTACCCAAAATTACCAGTAACCTGTATGTACTAAAAGAAAAGGATTTAACAGGAAAGACTAAAATCCTCTTATTTATCTGGATATCAGGGGTCCAGCAGTTTCCATGGCAACCTGGTCCTCCACATCAATCGTCTAGTAATAAACAAATAGAAGCAAAAAGCTCTAAAATCACTGCAGCCACAATGCCAGGCCACTATGAAAAAAAGTCCAGGGACTGGCTTCTATGTAGATTATCCCTTTTTACATTTTTTCTCAAAGTCTTATTGGATGGAAGAGAGTGTTATGTAGGGCAAAGAACATTCTCTGGTGTAACCTAACCTCCCAACCAATTAGGAATGAGGAGGAGGGGTCAATTATTCATAATACTTGACTCCTTATTCTTCTGTGATTGGATTAAGGAAGGGTTCACTTACTGCCAACCTTTTTTAAATATATTATTTTTCCTTATGCTTTCCAACATTGAAAGTATATGCTTGTTCAGCTAATTGTAGCATCCATGGTAATGGAGGGGTTAATCTTGTTTGTGGATGGGGGGGTTGGGGTGGTGTTTTTCTTTTCAACCCTTCTGTTTCCAGAGCAGTGGACTCGCGATGATCCAGCAAAGAAGGGGGTTCACTATTTGTCTGCATGGAGTTGCTGGGGAGGTGGTATGTGGTGGCAGCGGTTTTATTTATTTTTTTGTTATAAATAGGGGTTAACCCCCTCTGTTACTGGAGCAGCATAATCACTGCACTCTGGCAACTGGGTGTTAGCCATAGATGACATGGAAGTGAGGAGGGGTCTTGGGCAAATGGGGGGTAAGGTAGGGGACTGGGGGTGACTGTTGTCCTGCCTGACCCAGCAGAAGGAAAATGATTGGTGTTTGGGTACTCTCCTTGAATTTCCACAGACCTAGTTTGGAGTAGATTTGATGTGTTTTTTCAGCACTCCAAAAAAGATTCCAAAGAGCATTTTTTGGTTAACAAAAGGCACAGTTTGTAAGTCCATTTCTCACCCTTGGTCAGAATGTGATTTCGGTACTGACCAGCTGGAAATATCTGCCCGAATCGAAAAATGCCATCCAGGATTTATTTCTTGTTGGAATTGAATCTTAGCCTTTTACTCTTCCCCTTTCAAAAATAAAAATGACTGTGGGCAACAGGTTGACTTAAAATGGAAGTGTTTATGACTTATCTTTCTTAAGATTTCAACACCACTACACATTGTATTTCAGCTGTGTAATTTACTTCCATGCCTTGTATCTTTGAACTCTTCTATTGTGTTATTCCTCCTGTTGCATTCTATATACTGCAAGCTGGAAAAAAATGCAAAGTTAGGGTTAAGTTTTATGGATTTCATACAGAATGATTTTTACAGTAAACTTTTTGTAATGACAACACATATTTTATAGAGCATTTCCTGCTGAACAAAACAAGGGTACTCTCATCGCTATCAGATGTTTTATTCAAAATTTATAGCAGTTCAAATAACCAGGAAGTTAATTTACTATGGTTTACTTCCTGATAGCTATAACTGACAGGAAGTGACAGGCAGTTTCTATCGCATTCTATGGAGAACTGCATGTCTCTGACTTTTCTGACTTTCCTCTCCATTAGAATCTAACAGGAAACCTAATTAGAATTTGACCACTAGAGGGCACTGCTAATGTAAAAAAAAACATGGCTTTAAACTGTAATAACTCTGTAAATGTAAATCTCTCAGCAGTGGGAGTAACCTTATTTTACTCAATAGGAAAATCCCTACAGTATATATTTTTTCATAAAAAAAGTTTACTGCTCCTTTAAAATGATATAACCCAATTACATTTTTAAGTGTTCCTGTTCCTGTTAGCATTTCAGAAACCAGGTTTACAACGTAGAGCTAGACTAGACTGTTCAATTTCCTAGCAGGACACTGAAAAATGACCATCTTTGGATGAGTTCAATCAACAGAACACTTATCAGGGCAGGCTCCAATACAGCATGACAGATTTATGTTTTGTTACACTATAAAAAGCTTGACAAAGTAAAGAAAGATATTCTTAAACAAACAGAACATTGACTTCAGATTCCGATAGCTGCAGATGTTAGGAAACCCCCAAATTACACAATATTTACTTATAAAATGAATGTATTATCTAACATATGCCACTTTTCTCTCCTGTAGGCTCGCAAACCATCATTTATTCCATTTGGATTCCTTCAAGACTTTGACCCAGCCTCTATCACACATCTGATTTCTACCAAATAGAAGACAAAAGCAAGTGAAAATATCCTACTTTTTGTACACTGTAAAGAACTGCAGAGTGCCTTATGTGAAAGCTTGGCTTGCCGTGCCTTGCTATCTAGTTTATGCTCTCAATTCTAAGCAAATCAAATGAAGGCATAACTGTTCATAGCAAGCAGTGAACCACATCCCAAGCGATTTTACACTGTGTTCAGACACTAGTTTGTGCTATGACTTTTTATTGCTTGTAATTGAAAAAAAAATATCTATTTTTGTTTGGATTTTAAGCTGCATATAAGCATGTTTTGACATCTTGTGTAAAAGAAAAACCCTAAAGAACTGTATTTTAAGATATAGATATTTTGGCCATGCTATTTTTGTTAAAGCAAGCTGTATATATTGAATACACGTCTATGTGCTTTTCCAGTGTTATCTAGTTTTATGCCAATTCATATCTGTAGTGATCAGGGTAATCCTGTTTAGGAACATATTTTGTCATGTATCAATTTTTTAATTCTAAAAAAATTAAGGAAATGTATGATAAAGGCTATTACTTTTTTGCACAGCAGTATTCAGAAATGTTAGTCCAGCTTAGACTACAGCTCCAGTCATTCTCAGCCAGCCAATGGATAGCCGTTTATGATGGGAATTGTAGAATTGTAGCGTTCTGGAGTGCCAGAGGTTACTTACCTCTGTGTTAGTCTCTTTAATTCTAGTGGTGTTTCTGATGCATTGATTATAAAGTATTTTCAGACTAACAGCAGGGGCTGACGTGCTTTGCAGGAACAGTTCTGGAGCAAACCAAATACACAAATCATGTTTTCCTATGATTACAGTAGAGCTTTTAACCTTCTGAGTCTGACAAGGTCTACAGCACATTTAGGGTTGCCAGCTGTCTGTTTTTGACCAGCATAGTCCAGTTCTGGGCTTCTCTGTCCAATTTGGGCAACTGCCAGGATTTCAAAAGTTCTGAAATCTGAACAGATTGAATTTCAATGTTGTGTGCCCCGATTGGTTAAAGCTCATATCTAGCACAAGGGCACTAATTCTGTTTGGCTGGTTCTGCAGCTGCCTGGTGATTTAAAATATTAACCCTTTGAATTCTAGAGAGGACCCCAATGCACTTGCTTAAAACCAGCCTGTATGGCATAAATTAAGCTTCCTATTGGAAAGAATCATAAAGTTAGAAATTTAACAAAAAAAATGTGGAGTATAATGCCACTTTTAGTATAAGCCTTGCGCCTCTGTTTGGTTTGGCAAGACTAAAAGATGGCTGCCTTAAGCACATTGGAGACCCATCTAGCATTCAAGGATTTACCATCCCCATTTATATCAATGTCCTCTGTGGTACAGTTGGTTTCTTCCAGACTTGCTCCTGTTCTGCTTAGCACATGGTCTCAGAGACACTGAATAACAGTGCAGAATACTCTACATATAAAGGTCATTTTGTTAAAAATTCCCTTTAACTTCTTGGATGCCTCCAACACATTGTGACGCATCCAAACGGTTGCCTGAATAGAGAAAGACTTGTGTCACAAATGAGAACAGACCGTTTATTACACTTGAGATCATAAGGGGATGTACTGTAACATGCTCTGGCACCGATGTCTTAGTGCTACATATGACTAATGTCAGTTTATTAAATACATATCCTGAAAATTCTCCCTTTAAACAAGACCTATATCCTAGGAATAAGTGGCTTTACATTAAATTACACACAAAGGTGTTCTTTATAGTGCAGCATGGTGTATGTATCTATATATTATTTGCATTATAGTAGCAGATTCATGTATATAGTGATCTATGTTCAAGTCTACGCCTAGGTAACATGTCCTTACAGTGAACAGTGGGTGCGTTTGGCTAGTCAGAATTTCGTAAATTTGTTCATTGGAATTCTAACTAATCACCCCCCAGTAATAACAATTACCTTGATGTCAGAGGTCTAGCAGTGTCCTCGCTACCGGGGCCCTCCAGCATCTGTAACAAAATGTTAAATAAAAAAGTTACTAGCCTGCCTCCTCTTTCCCCTCTGCTGCCACCTATAATATATGAAAATACACAACATCCTGCTTGGTCCATTGACGGAGTCAGAATGAGAGAAATGTGAACAGGGAATGGCTTTTATATGGCCATCCCTGTTCAAGATAAGTTCCCGTGCTGCCATTGGCTGGAACTGTGGAGTTATCAGGACCCTGCAGTAACTTCGCCTCCCAGTCAATCAACATCTAGCTGGAAGGGTATGTGTAACTTAACCCCTCCAACTAGATGCTGACTGGCTGTGAGGTGAGGTTACTGTAGGGCACATTTCTTATCGTGTGTAAACCCCACAGTCTTAGCCAGTGGTAGCATGGGAACTTATTTGAAGAAAGATGACAATATAAAAATCCATTCCCTGTTCATATTTCCCTCAGAGCTAGCTCAGATAGATGAGAGGGAAAGTGGCAGCTGGCTAGTAGGTTCTTTTTTATTATTATTTAACTTTTTTGTAATAGATGCTGGAGGACTAGGGTGTCGAGGACACCACTGGACCTTCAACATCAAGGTAAGTTTATAACTTGTTGTGAATGTGTATAAGAGTGCGAGTATGCATGAATGAATGAACAAATTAAATCAATGAATCTGCAAAAAAGTGTTGAATGTGTTTGTGTTTCTAATATTGTGTGTGGCACAAAACATGCAATATTCATTACATTTTGTATTTGTTCCAAACAAAAGAAAAAGTGTACCTAGCAATGCAAAACAAGAGAGATCAAATGCATAAAAATAATGTATTGTAAAGATCACCTACCTACTTAAATAATTCTGTTAAGCAAAATAAGAGCCACTTATTACTAGGGCAGAGTTCCCCTTTCAAATGCCACTTCCCCCAAAAGGAAGGCAGTGAGGAAGTGCATGTGCGTTTCTGGGAGTAACTTTCATCTGCACGTTGTTTTACGTTATGTACTAAAAAGCACAGAGGAAAATGGCGCAACTTTACTCCATTTTCCAGCACATGCTATAGGGAAAGCAGTCAGGGTTTGAATGTATTAAAGTCTTAACAATGAGGGTGTGCACTGGTGTGCAAAAAGGGGATCATATTCTCTCATATATACCCTGAAACGAGGCCACTGGAGTTGGAAATTAGTTACAATAACTGATTTAAAGCAGCTCAAGGTGTCCAGATCCCAATGCACATCCACTAGTCAATGCCAAAAAAAACGGAAGAACTTATGACTGTGCTACATGGACTACAGGCCCTCCCGCGACTGATTCAAAACTCAAAGACAAGAAAGTCCATAGCACTAATCATAGCACAAGTCCGTAAGAGTAAAACATACAAAATATTTATTGATAATGTATAAAATAAAACAGTACTTAACATACACATGCTCGTATATTCAGATACCCTCAGAGACCCGGAGGAAGAATGGCAACATCAACGTGTTTCACATATGACCGCTTACTCATGATGACCATCATCTTGAGTAAGTGGTTATATGTGAAACGCGTTGATGTTGCCATTCTTCCTCCGGGTCTTTGAGGGTATCTGAATATACGAGCATGTGTATGTTAAGTACTGTTTTATTTTATACATTATGAATAAATATTTTGTATGTTTTACTCTTACGAACTTGTGCTATGATTAGTGCTATGGACTTTCTTCTCTTTGAGTTGGAAATTAGTTAGCAGAGCTGCAGTGGCGGATTTGTACTTTCTCCTCAGTACGGCTATGTGTACATCTAAAATTCTGCTTTAGCTGAACAAAAAAATGGCTTTTGCCCTCTGTTATTATAGAACACTTATATTTTAAAAAAACATGGATCTTAAACACAAAAGAAAATATGAGCAATATTGGAGAATATAACTGTGCCAAGATTAGAAATAAAAATTCCCCAAATTTTCATTGATCTAAATGGGACTTTTAATTTCCTGTATGCTAGGATTCAAGTGTCTAAAAGCCCTATTTAAATGTATGGGAATTTTCGTTTCTCCCTTATGTGCTGGTACATTTGGTTTTCTCCAAATTTGCTCATCTTCCTACATAATGTCCTATGTTTCAAGCTCTGAAGTCATACAACAAATATAGTCAAGACTTTTTCGTTAATGCTAATTAACCCTTTAGTAATTTTTTTGGGATAGTGTTGTTCATCTTAGTCCTGTCATAAAGCTGTGTTATGGAAACTGAACGGCTTTGCCTCAGTTATCACTTTGCGTCTGTTTTCTAATGCAATAATATATGTGGTTTTATTGTGCTTGCAGCAGTAAGAATGTGTGCAACATTATAGTAATAAGAGTGTGCTGTATATACATAATAAGTTGCAGTTCTAACTGGTGCAAGTGTTTGTGTCAGGCATACCTGGCCCTTTTAAATAAACGTAAATCTAAAACACAATGCACAAGATAATACTGCTTCAACCAGACTATGCAAATATCCCTAGGATTTGTCAAGCTGCGGTGGTAAAATTTTTGAATCCTAAAGGAATACTATATTTATGCATAAAAAACATATATTTTAATAGTTTTCCTGCTGAGCAAACCAAGTGAACTCCCACTGCTGGGACATGCTTTGTATGAAACTTACCACATTTCAAACGTATTTGATTTTTTCTTAAGAAAATGCATCTTATGAGGAAACACCAATTAGAACCACTGATGCCGCTACTTTCAATGGGTACAGAAGTTCTCCATAGACAGGAAAATTAGAAAAGTTTTTGTTGGCTGGTTTGAACTTTAATATATTTTGAATGAAGTACATCCCAGAAGTTGATGTACATATATGCTTACCCAAATTGATAAGAAAAAAAATTAAATGGAAAAAAAATCAGACTGCATGCTGGGGCATCAGGGTGCCTCCAGATTCCCCAAGCCACTCATCTCCCAGACAATTTATTCTAGTGTGTTAAGATCGTGTTTTTTCAACACAAAACACACTGGACTAAATAAGGACTTGGGTTTCCTTGCACATTACCAAAACTTTACGTAATATTTCCCTCTATTTATTTTGTTTTGGTACATGTTTATTCATCTGTCTCAGATTATTTTTCTATCTATTTCTATATACTATGGTTCTGTCTGTCTCTCCCTATCTTATGCTCCCCCCTCCACCCACATTCCTCTGTTAGGTGATGTATTACTTATCAGTTTTAAAGGGATAGTAATACTTTGTTTTAACTTTATTTTATTTTGTAGGTATTAAAAAAATATGAAGAATGATATGTCTTATCTCTCAAACCTTTATGGTTTAAGAGATATTCACAAGCAAAGTTTCCCCCTCCTGCCCCTTTTACCTAGTGTAAGCCATCTCTTCTCAGGTGGGGATCTGGTTGTATGACCAGACAGATAACAGAAGGGGACAGTCTTCTTACAATGAAAACAATGAAAGCCCTGCCCCCCTTGACAAGCTTTTCAGGTTTTTCCCTGATCTTAATTGAAGATTGTCCCTCTCTGCAATCTACCTGGGCACCTCCCTTCTGCTCTGGCTGAAAAGTGTTACATCAGTAAAAGGGGAGGGAGGGGGACACTTTGTCATTGAATTACTCTGGAACTAAAACTCTGACAGAATTGAAATAACACTCTCCAAAGTCCAAATACTATGATGATTAATTAGAGCTGCTTTTATTATGAAACATTACTATCCCTTTAAGCTTTCCCCCACAATGGCTTTTATATATGTGTTGCATTTTTTAAAATCATATAATTGAATGTTAGTCCAATACAAAAGGTATTATATACTGCAATACTCACTCATTTGGCCTCTACACCACTGGACTAACACAGCTACCCTAAATTGTATATCAGATACGTATTTAGGATCCAAGGGGTCAAAACTACAAGGACATCTGATCTCTAGTTCCCAGGGTTCCATTCACTTTGAGCTCCATTCTGAACCAATGGGTCACAGGTGCAGCCATACTGGATGAGTACGCACTATTCATAGCATGGCTATGAGTTTGCATTGAGGTTTTGTCTAATGGGCTCTCTGTAATTCTGTTTATACTGATCTGGGTAATATGGGGATGGCAAAAAACAAACAAAAAACACTGTAAACTAAGCTAAAAAAAGGCAAAGCGACACTCCATAATAATACCCTTTGTTTACCTTACTATGGCAAGAAAATACTAATGGTCCCTCTGAATTGTTTTCTTGCTCCTTGTTTCAAGAGATAACATCATCAGTCAGCCAGTCTCTGATGTCATGTTCATGGAGACGGACATGACAGTTGCTAGCAAGACATGAACTCACTGCACATGGTAAACTTAGCCCTTTAAGATCCATAGGGGTGGGAATATCCTTGTCTTACTCAGCAGGAAACCCCAGATACAATATTAGTATCCATACAAAAAAGTTTGTGCTCTTTCAATGTTCAATTCTGGGAGCTACAGAGAAGCAGTTGTAGAGAAAACTAACTGCACCATAGGGGACAACTGAAAAATCCTAGGCAGGGTTTTCATTGTTCTCACAGTAAGAAGATTGACCCTAGATGTGAGCTGTCTGGTCTATGGACTGGATTCCACATTTGAGGAGTGGGGGCTTACACTAGGTAAAAGGGGCGGGAGGGGGAAACATTATCCTTCAATTACTCTGACAGTATTGAAATAACACTCTCTATGGCTCAAATACTATGAAGATTAATTGGAGCTGCTGTTTTTGTGAAACATTACTGCCACTTTAAATGCTAGAGACATCGTTATGTAATGCATTGTAGAACACGCAAGCATTCAGTGGGTTAAAAATCCATTTAGAAATCAATGGAGATTTTAGGAATGTTTATGGCCCTATGCTGCAGTTAGATTGCATCTCATTAGTTTCCAGAATTCCACCTTTACGCTTAGATTCCATTGCAGTAGAACAGCCATATCTCTCTTCTGCTCGCATCACTGATGCAGTACAAGTGAGCACTTCCTTCTATTATGTATTCTCCTGGTCTATAATATCACAAGTAAAGGGTAATCAGGCCAAAACAATAGGAAGTGGGGAAGAGCTTTTGGTAATATATATTTGTACATGCTTAGTACTCACTGCATCAGCGATGGAAAAATGGACTCTTCCTCCTGTCTAGCTTCTAGTGTATTGTGCCCAGTTCATTACAAATGTGTTTTGTAACATTTATGTCTCAAGGAGTTTCTGTCTTACTAGTCGCTACCAGTAATTCACGTGGGATTTCAGCTTGGTGGTTAAGTTTATTAATGACCTTAAAGTTACATAATGTAAATTATTTTGGAATTTAAATCATAGCAGTTTTACTAAACTTTGGCTTGGATTCTATTGCATTTGATAAATGTTATCACTGGGTTTCTCTCCCAGGTTTCTATTGAAGTCTTCACGTGGGTGACAAAGCTGTGGCACCCCATCATGGGGGGATTGGCTGACCCATGTGAGCACTAGCCAGATATTATGGGCTGCACCCACTTGGGTCAGCCATTCATTGGTGGTTGAGATAAGCACCAGTCATGTGAAAGATGTGCTGATTGTCCTTTAGACCAGTGTTTCTCAACTCCTTTCCTCGGGACCCACTAACAGGCCAAGATTTGATGATTTCCTTGTTAGAGCACAGGTGAGTTAATCAATGTGAATGAGCCTCTGATCACCACACCTGTGCTCTAGCAGAGAAATCCCTAAGTCCTGGCCTGTTAGTGGGTCCTGAGGACAGGAGTTGAGAAACACTGCCTTAGACTGATATGCCCTGCAGCATAATTTCGTACTCAGTGAAGATGCAGCTTGCTGTGCTTTGGTTCAAGTCATGTGGAGATAGTCACATGAGTGAAAGGTACCATAGCCAGAACCTTACTTTTTCCACACAGCCAACATAAACAATGCTTGGTGATTGTATTCATGTAACCTGTGTGAAAGGAACTTAAGGAGAAATTTGGAGATAAGACCTGAGATAAAATGTTTATCTGCAATGGAATTCAGGCATCCATGATGTGTATGGGGAACTGCTGCACAATATTGTCTACACCTTAATCATTAAACGGACATTATCATCAAAAATAATTTAGAAAAAATCCATATCCATTTATATTTCATGTTTTCCCAGCCTGCACTTTTTCTTTTCCTTTGGCAAAAATGTGTCAAATGAATGTAGAAAGAGGCTACAATTTGCTATATTTGTTTCAAGTTTAATAAAAGTAAACTGATTAAACCATAAACAGTAAAAACAGATTTGAGATTAGAACCATTTCTTTTCAGTTCATAGAAACTCTTAGAGCCCCGTGTTCACAATTGTAATTCAGGTACAAGCCAGCTGCACTGTAGTGAACATATACAAATTCCCAACTTCCTAATCATTTTAAATGGGGTTTTTAATGTCTTGAATGCTATAGTTTATGGGGTTCAATGTCCCATTTTAATAATTGGGGTTTTTTAATTTCCCCCCTATGGTGGAATTGGTTTGCTCCAGAATTTTTCTAGTTTTCTCTTCAACATAAGGCCTATAATCTCCTCTTTATTTGTATATATTGAATATTCCATGCATTACTTGTATCACCAATTAAAGGGATAATAATACTTCGTTTTAACTTTATTTTATTTTGTAGGCATTAAAAAAACATGAAGAATGATATAAGTCTTATCTCTCAAACCTTTATGGTTTAAGAGATATTCACAAACAAAGTATCCCCCCCCCTGTTCAACCAGATCAGAAGGGAGGTGTCCAGGTAGACTGCAGAGAGGGACAATCTTCAATTAAGATAAGGGAAAAAGCTGAAAAACTTGTCAAGGGGGGAAGGGCTTTCATTGTTTTCATACAAAGAAAATTGTCCCCTTCTGTTATCTGTCTGGTCTTACAACCTGATCCACATCTGAGAAGAGATGGCTTACACTAGGAAAAAGGGGCGGGGAGGGGAACTTTGCTTGTGAATATCTCATAAACCATAAAGGACAGGTCAAAACTCACACATTGCTGTCTCCAGATAAATAGGAAAAGCATAGTTATCACATATGTTGCAGCTTATGCACATAAGAAATAAGGTTTACAAATGCGGGCCTAAGATACATGATATTGTTAAGGGTATGAACCCTACTTATTTTAGGTGATAATGTATCATTAACTTCTACAGTGTACATATGAAAAGGGATTCAACCACTATAGCAGTGACCTGTTCCATTTGATACAGATAATGTTGATATGAATATATATTATATATACATACAACTGTCAAAAAACACAGAATTTGGTGTGCTAAATTACAAGCTGGCATTCTAAAAATGGTACATCTAGGAAATGTATATTTAAAAACAATGATAAACCTATGAGAAATTAAAATATGAATATTTTATGTATACAGATTTTTAGGTCAAAATATTTTAAGCTCTGAAGGAATTTATAGTAGGTAGTACTTTAAAAAGAAAACAAAAAAAAAATTTGCTGACGCGTTTTGCTTCTTTCCAGTTTTTCAAAATATGTTTTATATTGTATTTAAATATGTTTATATGGTACAACTTTATATAAACTCAAAATGTATGTTAATAAAAATGTAGGAATTATTTTCATTCATGTTCCCTTCTTTAGTATTTTTTTTTTAATGAAGACCAGCATCACAGAGTACATAGTAAGGGCTTTTAGTGTAGCTAATGAAAAGTATCTATTATTTGTAACAAACTCAAAGTACAATTAGAAGTTTTCTGTACATGTTTTTTCTGTGTTAGCAATGTTGAAATTCAGGATGCCTCGCTTTCCCCCTACTCATTATTAATCTATATATTTGGGAGCTCTTGGGTACCCACAGGGAAAATATTTAATGAGTCTGCTGTCTAATAAGATATTTCTGAAAATATTTTTATTGTATTTTTTTATTTTTCTATAGATTATATACTAATTAAGGCATGAGGTGCAGACATTTCCAGTCTTAACCCCCCAATGGGCAATGCATTTCCGAGCAGTGTCATTAAGTGGGGGAGGTAATATAGAGCTAGAACAGGAAGTACCTATGCTGCATGCCTTAATTAGCATAACCTACAAATCTAAATAACTTAAAAGTTTTCTAAATCTAAAATGGCAAATAAAATATACCTGGTTTTGAAAGCTCTTTTTCAATTACAAAAGATTTTAGGTGACAGGGTCCCTTTAAGTTACTAGTACATTGACCATACAGTTATTAGACAATGACATGAGGTTAACCCCTTGAATGTTAGAGAGACAAAGCTTTAGCAACCACTCTAGCATCAAAGTGGTTAAAAAGTTTCAATGTCCAAATTCAGAGAATGTTCAAAAAACTAAAGGATTCTACCATAGCAAAAAGCGTGAGAACCACTGTAATACATAATGAAAGAAAAATAACCTGATTCCTTTCTTTTTAGAAAATCACCCCTCTGAGCATCAATATCTCTACTGGGAAATATCACACAGTCTTATGCCATATCAGGAATTTCTTTTTTAAATACTATATGCTTCAAGCTAGAATTAGTGCAATCACCTCAATGGTCAAGTCTCTAGCCTAGGTGTTAATCCAAGAGGTAACTGAATAGCAAAATCCAAAGAAAAAAACTCACTCACAGGTCTTCTGATTGGTGAGTCATGTGCTGGTTTATTCCATCAACGTTTCGGCCCTGACCTGATAAAGGGGCCAGGTCAGAGCAGAAACATCGATGGAATAAATCAGCACACGATTCACCAATAATAAGACCTGTGAGTGCAATTCTTTCTTAAATAAATATATAAATATTAATCTTCTCCTAAAAGTCCTTTATAATTGCTTGAGGACCAGAGCAGTGCGCAATGCATTGGAAAGCAAGGTACTGCACCTCTTGTCTTTAACTCCTTAACCACCCTTGACGGCTGCACGCCGTTCGGGGAGTCCTGAATCCAAATAAAGAAAAAATAAAAAATGCTCTGTGGTCCTTTAGTGATCGCAACGCACCGCGCGGCCGGTCGTTAAGGGGTTAAAGTTTTAATGCATATGTGTAGTAAGCAGTGGTACAGAACAGGAAAACTGCTTGCTTCTGTCAGAATGGCAGTTACCATATCTCTGCCAATCTAGACTGTTACTCTAATGTGGTCCTAGGTTGGCTGATGTACTAAGAATACTGAAAGTCTTTCTGGGGCAAATCATCAGAGAGCAAATCAACTGCACTATAGGGAACAAATAAAAATTCCCAAAATTTAAATAGGAAGTTTAACCCTTTGAATGCTATACAGGTCTCAAACGCATTGTCAGACATTCAAGGGGTTAAAGCCTGCATTTAAATCAATGAGAATATTGGGAATTTAGTCAACTTTGGTGCAGGTGATTTGTTCCAGATTTACTCCAGGGGGAGATGCACTAAGGTGTGATAAAGAGGTGATAATGTGGAGATGACTTCTCCAGTGATATCACTTCTCTGTTTCCTATGTTATTCTATGGAACCTATACATTAAGATCTCCAAAGTTCTAGAAATCTTTGTGCATTGGCTCCATAGAATAACATAGGAACTGGAGAAGTGATATCACTGGAGAAGTCATCTCTACTTTATCACTTCTTTATCACTACCCATAACCCCCAGTTCTTCTTAGTACATCAGTCTTACGGTTTTGCAGAAAACATGAATATGTTCCTCTATGGGGCATGTTTAAAATGGAACTTTCATATGATTAACATTGCACAGCAAATCATAGTTGCATTAGCGATATGCACAGACTTATACTTGAAAATAATACTAATTGCTGCATTAACGAAAAAAGAGCCTTTTAACCAGGTAAGCACCGGGGAACAGCACAGAAATCTTGCAGAGCCGGCATCTCTGTGTCTGCACTGTCCGTCCCCTTAAACTCCACAATTGGTGAGTTGACTGCCACTGTGCCATATGGCACCAGAAAGGACTGGCAGCGCAGGCACTGAAAGCACCTCCTCCGAGATCCCAGCCAGTGCCTGACTGCATAAAAGGTTCTTTTTTCATTAATGCAGCAATTTGTTTTATTTTCAAGTATAAGTCTGTGAATATCACTAATGTAACTATCATTTGCGGTGCTATGTTAATCATGTGAAAGTTCTGCTTTAACCAATGAGGACCAGAGAGACATGCAGCACAATGCTTCACAATGTGTTGCACACCCCGTGTGGATCTCAAGTGGTAAAGATGTACCATAGATAGAAGATATACTTTCTGGGCATAGTGGATGTATAAAACCCAGTTTTATTTTTTGGAAAACTAGAAATCCTTCAACAAAATGAAAATGGCTTATACCCTTGGAAACATCATATGATCATACGAGGCAGCATTTGCACACATGCTTCCTTTTGTACTGTGATAAACGTGCCCTTTTTAAGGCTCGGTAGAAGATAAATATAGCAATTTTATTCAGACTGCTTATGCAATCTTCTAGTGCAGAGAAATTATCTAGGCCTTGGGTCACATCAAATGTATTCAGACAGCCAAACAGACATTGGATGCAGCTGTGTGTGGTTCTAATCACGCAGCTACACAGATGATGTGTCTCTCTCTCTGTATTGGTAGAATGAAACCTTAGGGGAGATACACTAAAGTGTGATAAAGAGGTGATAAAGCAGAGAAGACTTCTACGGTGGTATTACTTATCCAATTCCTATGTTATTCTACTGAGCCTATGCACTAGGATCTCCAAAGTTGGGGAAATCTTAGTGCATAGAATCTGTAGAATAACATAGGGATTGGAGAAGTGATATCACTGGAGAAGTTGTCTCTGCTTTCTCACCTCTTTGTCACACTTAGTGCATAACCCCCATTGTATCAGTGTTGTGCTTTGTGGTAAATGTATCGTTCTTCCTCTGCAGAGAATGCCAGAAGTGAAAGTTTCTCAGTAAAGCACTTCTCTGGTCTAATGAGTGATAAGAACAACGTATTCAACAATTGACTTAAACTGACGAATGGAGGATAAGTCTTGAATTAGACTACAAATGAAGGAGTTTGATCTGAGGTCAATTATATTAATTAGGTTTTATTAACTACCATTAATTGTTTCCATGTTGGCAGATCTTCTCCCTGGTATTGCATTGTGAGCTTTAGTGCACCAACATCTCCTGATGTTCCCTCAACTTATCTCTGCTTCATGTCACAGGACAGTTTCCTGGTGCACAATGCAGGTGCCCATATATCCACAGTAACAAGCCTGACAGAGAGCAAATCTATGGTGAATGCGCACACAAATATTGAATTTGTGGCTAACAGCTCCAGACTCTAGTGTTGCTGATGGATGGTACATGATTGGCTGATGCCTCTGTAGGCCTCCGTTGAGTGGAAAAGTGCAATGGGCACCTTAAAGGGATAGTAATATTAAAAAATAAATGCAGCTCCAATTATTATTTAGTTTTTGGTCCATGTAGAGCAGTATTATCATTCTGTACGTTGTGTAGTTCCAGAGTAATTGAATTATAAAGTGCCCCCCCTCCCCAGCCCTTTTACCTATTGTAAGACGCCTCCCCTGAGATGTGGAATCTGGTCGCTTGACTGGACAGCTCACAGTGAGGGACAGTCTTCTGGTTGTCAGCATAAGGAAAACCATGCCCCCTTGAAGGAGGAGGGCAGGTTTTTGGTTATGCTATCAGAAGATTGTCCCTTGCTGTGATCCATCCGGATGGTCTTGCTGTGCAGCTTTACACAGATGAAGGGGTTGGGAGGGGGACATTTTATGATTCAATTACTCTGAAAATACACGTTGTAGAAAATGATAATAAATATCTACATGGCCTAAAAACTATAAAGAATAATCTGAGCTGCATGTAGTTTGAAACATTATTATCCCTTTAACAATTCACTTATCTGTGTAACCTTTTTGCACTACAGACCCTTAGTCCACCATGCAGATCAGCTCTGCTGCAAATGAATTGTGGTCTGCCAGGAATGCAGTATTGCGGCTCCAACATGCAAAGCAACGGTCACCCATGTGAATAGCCCCATAGGATATTCTATTTTTTGCAGCTTAGCACATTTACTAATGTCGCTTGTATATAAACATTACTGCTAGTTGACAGCTTTCCTTTCCCATATCTCTACATTTCACTTATTTTTGGGTTACTATATCATTCAACTAACATGTCCATACACTCAAAAAATGATCTTAATTTGGCAGCTAACCACACAAAAGGTTTGTTAGTCTTCATCAAGTTCTCAATGGTGTGCATATACCCACAGTTGCAGATGTTACAGGGGCAGGGATGGCGCAGCTAAAGTCATACATAGATGTTCAGTGCTAGAGGTGTTATATATGTATATATACTTATCGGTTCTATTACATTTGTATAAGTGCATAGATGCAGACACTTATAATGTGTGCTGTGTCCACTTTTTCTACATGTATTCCTGTGTGTTTATATGTAGTCAGTTTAATCAGTGAAGAGCCACACAAGAGTGGACAGCAATAAAATGACAACATGCTGTTACCCACACCGCAAAATATATAAATGGAGTAGATACATTTTCAATGGTTAAGGAGAAGTGAGGCTGTTCTGGGTGCAGAACACATCAACATGGCTGCTTCTCCCACAAAGGAAGGCAAAACAGAAAATTTACAAAGAAATTTAAGAGGATCCTAAATATGCCCAGATATTTGGGGCCCTCCATTACCTATTCCAACAGGGGCCTCACTGGTTCTTAAAACCTGTTCTCGTAATCAATAAGCTAACGAGGTGCAATTCTGGGGAAAGATAACTGCACCTATGGAAGAAAATATAATTCTCTTTATTACATTCTAAAACTTCCTCATCCAATCAGAAAAATCTTTGTTTCTTTTGACTTCACGATTGGCTAATAAGAGTGCACATGATTCTGCTAAGGCAGACAAGTAACATCACCTAAGCTGACCAGTCCTCCCCTTTCAATGGGGGCACACCCCACACATGCGTTGGAGATCTCTGCAAAAATGAAGGGGACAGCTGCTATGTTCTGGAATTGTTCCACATTTCATTGTAAATTTGGTTATTTGCTTCTGTGTATTCATATTTTTACATAGGTAAAATTAATTAGAATTAAATGAGTGGTCTATTTTCTCTACATGAATATTTGTAAAAATGAGCAATAATTTGAAAAAATATATATTTTTTGCCTCTTTTTCTTTTCTTTTTTTAAGTACATTGCCTATAAATAAGCTTAGTGTACCATAACAGTTACTAATAATACATTTTTTCAATCCCATATGCAAGTAATATGCTGGCTTCAGGTACCAAAAAAATTGGAACAACAGCATAGACAGCACTTTTTGTCCATCATTCGGTACAAAATAACAGACATTGGCAAAAGTAGGGGAATTGATGCTATCTATAACCACATTTTTTGCATTTGCTAATTTTCCTTTGTGTTCATTGATGTATGTAAAAACAAGAAATGGTTGCTAAAGCTTTTTAAAGATGTTTAAAGGTACTTTTCTATTGTAATTTTTAAATAAAAATATTAATGTTATTGTATTGCTTGTTGTACTTATTTTGATATACTCTTGTTTCTGAAAGGTTTATCATCATAAGGCCTAATTCATGAGGGGGATTTGAACAGTGTTGCAATGCAGCTCTGTTCTAATAATTGTCAATTTATATACCTGCAGTGTCTCTACCTTCCTATTGGTGATTCTGTCACAATGGGAGCATAGTGGAGGAGTGTGCTGATGGACAGTCTAAATGGGTTTCAGACATACAATATTGACTGACACATGGGTCAACCATTCACTGTCCTCCACTGGTCTGCATGGCAAGCGTACACAATCTGTTCCGTATTCCATAGGCTGCTGTGTAGATAAGCATTGCTACTGCTCATGGAGGCAGGAAAACTGCAGTAAGATAGGTTGCCCTGTGACATGCGCTGTGATTTTCTCAAGTGTGAACCATACTACATAATGATAACCTTTTCATATATTTTCTACATTTGTTTGAATTGATATGATTCATTCACCAACGTAAACAAGGCCTAAGAATAATAAATATCATTTGTAAATTTGGAGATGCAACTCACTATTGCAAATATGGGTAGTTTTCCAAAAACCCCATCATCTTCCAGTTTCGAGGCTTACGTACAAAGAGATAGTGGTACAATTATGGTTCAAACCAACTGCACCTTAGGGAACAAATAAACAGTCCCATTAAATTAAATTGGCTATTCTAATTCTTTGGCTGATAGAGAGATCTCCCAAAGCAGTGCTTCAAACTTCTCTTTGAGACCTCTCTAGCATTCATAGGGTTAAAAACACCATTTAATTCAGTGGGGATTTTTATTGATTTTTTTGGCTCATCTACTATGAAGACCTGAAACAGTCCTGGGGTTAAACCAAGTGCTCACTATAGGGGACATAAAACTCACCTGATTTACATAGAGAGTTTAAAAGCTTAACCCTTTGAGTGTCAAAGGCATGTCCAGTGCATTGCATTACTCCTCTGGCACTCAAAGGGAGAGGTCTCTCTAACATGGAATATTTTTATTTACCTTTTATGGCTCAGTTGTTTTGTGCCAGTTCTTCGTAAATCAGCTTCTGGTTATCCACTAACAGGAAATGTATGGACAATCTGCACCATGGGGATTATCCATCATTTCCCCAGTAAGGGGGGGGGGGGTTGGGAGAGGGGTAGGCAGCCAGTGGTTGTTCAGCTACTACAAATCCCATCTCCTCAACCAAACAAAGATGGGAGTTGCAGTCCCAGCAAAGCACAGGTTGTCCAACCCTGTTTTACGCATTTAATTATCTCTTACTAGTTGAAGAGCCCGTTACACGGGCCACAGTGCCACTGCCAGCCGGTCGCAGGGCAGTCATGCTCAGTAGGGACTGCCCATGCTGCAACTGATACAGAGCTCTCTGAGCCTGCCGCTGTGCGGGCAGTCTCTACTGCGCATGACTCCAGCACGCGCAGCAGTCTCTACTGCGTGTGACTGCGGCGTTACACACATTTTAGCGAATTATTATATAGGATATTGTTTTGCTTATTTTGTCCACACAAATTCATACAGACCCATACTTTCCCCCATAAAATTATGCATATGAGTAAATGGACAAAAAAAGCAAATAAAATGCTAATTCATTGTTTCCAGAGCTTGTTAACAGGGACTGTAAAAGTGAAGATAGTGATGCAATGTAATACTAGAGGCATATCTATGGGAGAACAGTTGCACTGGGGTGCAGCATAGAAGGAGGCCCCATCTTCCACAGCTTCCAACAGGTTCTAGTTATGAATCTGTGAAAAGAATTTTGTGATGGGGGGGCAGGAAATGTTTGTACCAGGGACCTGCAATGACTAGTTTCACCAGTGTGTCTGTGCAGCAGAAGATACAGCATACAAAGCATTCTGCAGGGACATCAATCCAACAGCACCAGAGGGGGAAAATCATAATTTATACAAATTCCCATTGATTTAAATGAGAATTTTGTTTTCAAAACTTTTTATTTATTTATTAGTACAAAAAGGAGACACGTGGTAAGTAGGTGATTTGTGTGAGTCGTCTCACTTATAAGCATATCTATGAATTCTCCGGATCTGCCCTGGAGACTCCAGTTTTTGCATGTAATTACCAGGTCTCTGGGGACAGAGGCTTATTCCCTGGTGTTGGTGATTTTCTTATGAATCTTCTCCTCCTTCTCACCCTGTTCCTCCTACTTCCTGCCCACTTCTTCTCCTTCCCACCCTGTTCCTCCCACTTCCTGCCCACTTCTTCTCCTTCCCACCCTGTTCCTCCCACTTCCTGTCCACTTCTCCTTCTTCCCACCCTGTTCCTCCCACTTCCTGTCCACTTCTCCTTCTTCCCACCCATTCTACCCATTTCCCATTCACTTTATGACAAAGTCTGTTAAACCCTCCCATCCATGATTAAGCCCCACCACTTTGTGATGCAAATAGTGTCATTTATATCCCACTAGGTAAACCTCATGAGCTCTCTCTGGGGACTAAAGTTATGCATATAAGGGTTAAGTGAAGTCGTGAAATAAAGTACTGGGTTCAGGTATGGCAAATCCAGTAACCTCTTCCATGCTAGAGAAATCTTGAATGCCTTAAAATGTGTCATTTGTTTTTATTTCGAAAAACTATTTTTTTTTTATGCTAACCACTTGCCTTTTCCCCCAGTGCACAGATTTATTCACAGCTGCTGTATAAATTATCCAGTAGTGCAGAAAGGTCTAAGACCGAGAAGATTCACATAGAAGTGTGAACTGATCCGGTGACCCCAAGGTGCAGGATCCCAGGCTGCCTATGTCTCTCCAAATAGCATAGTTTCCTTCTCACAGTTGCAGTGAGGCTGATGTACTAAGGGGAATCAGAGCAAAGCAGATGTGCCTTAGTGGACAAACAACAATTCCATTTGGGGCATTTAACCCTATGAGTGACAGAGTGGTGTTGCAATGCATTGAATTAGCCCTTTGGAATGCTACAGGTCTCCAACACATTGCAAAACAGTTGTCATTCGCATTGTTTCACAACGTGTTAGAGACCTCGGTCGCATTGAAGGGGTTAAAGTGAAAGTCGGCCTCCTTTTTGTGTTTCCATATTCTGAAAGTACATTTATTACCTTCACCTATTTTTTTTTACATTTTTTGTCCCTGGTAGTGATCTCACTGAATGTTTCCAGAGAGTTTCTGTCAGGGATCGGGAAAGCAGGTGCTGCAAGGACATTGTTACATTGTATCACTTTTCCTGCATTCACAGTCCCTAAGAGAAAGCTCCCTGGAAACAGACATTCAGCGAGCTCACCATCAGGAACATAAAATGTATTAAAATGGGTGGTGTAAAAATATATGAATAAAATTGATAAGCAACTTCTTGCAGAATATGTCAAGACAATTGGAGGGTGACTGTCATTTTAAAACCACATTAAATCAGTGAGAATTTTCACACTGATTGTGTAGGCCATCCTGGAGAAAGGCCAAAACTACAGGGAGGTGAAATGGATATGGACTTGAACAATGTTCTTCACATCCCTCGTAGAACAAGGACCAAGCCCTATAGTAAATCTTCGTTGAAAAAGACTTGTGGCCTTAAGCGTAGTCACAAAGAGAAGCCCTTCTCAGGATATCAGCCAAGAGCTACACCATCAAGACTCACCTTGTCAGGTCTGGACAGCAAAGTGGACACTGAAAGAGGAAATTTCTAAGAAGAGGGAGATGCCATGGCTAATCAATTACCAGACTGATTAGACAAAGCTGTAGCAGTTGTGGTGGTCCTAGGTTTCCCCTTTGGCTCTGACATGACTACATCCCCCCCAGAGAGACTTGAAGGTTAGAAGTAAAATAAAGGACTTATCTGCAACAAAGATATTAGTAGCCCGGAAGGAACAGTCTGGCCACCTATGGAGAGAGACCTGTAGCAAGAGTGAGTCTCTCTCCAGTGTGAAACTATTGTAGAGGTGGGGGACCGTAAACACAGAGTTCCCCCTTCATAATAAGCCAACTTTCCCCATGCTCTAAATCCCACCCGGAGGCAGGTGAACTGAAAAGAAAACAGCCACTGCTGCTAGAATACAGCCGCCTCACGCATCAAGCCATCTAATGGAACTGTGGACCTAAACTTCTTAAAGGGTCCCTGACCATAATAAAAGTAGAGTAGGATGAATAAAGTAATAAATTGAATATAATGTTCAATCAAGTGATAATAAAGAAAGGAATATGAGGGGCAGTGCAATCTAAGTAACTTCCCACAGGACAGATCTCAGATAGTGTCCAAACAGGCAAACAAACAAACAAACACACCGGGAAAGAGAGCCATACTCATGATCCCTGGACTCAGGGCTCCATTGCTGTACAACCAGAGAGAGGTAACTTTCCACAGACCTGAAGCCAGCAGATGATAAGCCTCCTGTGTCCTCTTCAGCTCTGCTGGGTGGGGGTTAAGTGGGGCTAGGAGGAAGTCTCCTCCAGAGAGCTTTGTCTGCAAGTACCCTGCCTCCTAATGGTATCAAAGTAACCCCATGTGTCCCACACTGGATGAAAGAGAAATCACCTATAAAACAGCCATTTTTTCATTTAAAACAATAGTTTATGAAATTTTAGCTTTATTTGTTAGTTTATGCATATTAGACAGCACTGACTGACAGACACAGCTGTGTGCCAGATTGCTTAAGCAGTGTGGAATGTTAATGTGTGACACATGGCTGAACCAGCCAATACTGTCTAATTTGCATAAGCTGAAAATTAAAATAAATTGAAATCTCATAAATTATTGTTTTATAGCTGATTTTGAAAGTTGTTATAAAGTGTTAGTTCCACTTTAAGGCATGCAAAAAGTTAAAATGTATAAGCCAGTAATTGTTGATAAAAGATGATAGTCAGTCACGGTGGCTCAGTGGTTAGCACTGTTGCCTTGCAGCACTGGGGTCCTGGGCTCAAATCCCACCAAGGACAACATCTGCAATGAGTTTGTATGTTCTCACCGTGTTTGCGTGGGTTTCCTCCCACACTCCAAAAAACATACTGATAGGTGAATTTAGATTGTGAGTCCCAATGCGCTATATAAACATAAATAATTATTATTATTACATTACCGTGTTAGCCATAGAAATGCACTGATACAGAAAAGTTACCCACATTCCAAGAAAAAATCTGTTGAGGTACAAACAACATCATAAGGAAAACGAAGTGCCACTTGATGTCACTTACCCACCCCCAAGCTGAAGTTCTATGCATGATATCAAGAGAAATTCAAACATAACATCTGGATGAAAGACTTAGGAATATATTTCCCCTGCCTCCCTTACTCTCCTTCAGACAACCCCAAAATTAAATCAACTGTTGGTAAGGAGTGCCCTAAACAAAAATACAAGAAAAGGCACATCTCCCTGCCTACAAAAGAGGTTTGAACCATGTGCACACATTTACATGATAGACAAGGTAACCATACCAAACTCCCAGTTACACCTTAAGATTAGTGTTACCTTCACCTGCACATCATTCACCTCACCATGTGTACAAAACACCCATCAGTTCTCTATGTGGGTGAAACATGCCAACCATTACATAAAAGGTTTAATTCTCATAAATTCAGTGTTAAAAACAAAAAGACAGAGACACCAGTGGGAGAACATTTTTGCCAAAATGGACACATCGTCAGGGACATTAAACTGACTGTATTAGTGGGACTGTCCTGCAGATTAAATTAATGCTCCAGTTTAATACTTTAAATAATGGCCTGAACTGGGATAGGGAATTTCTGTCAATTTTCACATCGTGGATTAGCCTGTACAATAGGGAGCCTGAGTACCACTTGAAGTGTAAATACCTTTGACACCTCCAGAGGATGACTACAATTTACATCCCATTCCTTTCCCATTGACTGATCAAATAATCTGGGTCTGGACTGCGCTGATCTTATCTGCTTTCCATTCTAAACAATGCAATTTGTACTTGTATTTAAGAGAGATGTTTTCATATTTATCTGTATAACATGCCTGAAGAAGAGACCTAAGAGGTCTTGAAAGCTTGCATCCTAAATCTGCTTAGCCAATAAATGTATCATCTTGACTATACTTGCCTCCAGTAATTCTTAGCTTTATTTCTCAGGACTCACCAAAAGGTCACATTTTCAATCCATCCCTGCTTGTTCACAGGTAGGTAATCAGTAGATCAGTCATTTTGATTGCACTATCTGTGCTTAATTAGGGATATCATTACCTGATCTGTTGGTGTGTCTTGAGAAGTAGAGCTGAGAATCACTGGTATAAGCACTTATGGCAAATTAGGACAACAGTGATTCACAATGTCTTAAAAATGTTTTGTGGAGTAAAAAAGAAACCTGAATTGAGATGTGTACACTACTTGATGGCCACTAGAAACAACAGAGATATTGAACAGACAACTCAGTGAGAAAAACTATAAGTAGGTAAAATTGAGCCAATGAACTCCTCACATTCAAAGTCAGACTGATCCACCAGGATACCAGGGGACTTCCCTTTAGGCCAAGAGAACTGGTGGGCCTCATGTATGAGAAGGCAGACACATAATATTGGGGCCTACAGTAAATTACATGAGTTGCAATAGGCCATACCTCATATTATATTTCCTAATTTCCCCATGTGCCCTTGACATTTAATTGGGCTTTTGGGGAAGAGGGTGTTTAAGGAGAAAATCCACTTAGATGGGGCATCAAGATTGAAGTTCCTGCCATGCCACCTTCTCTATTTCAGATCCCCTGAATGCAGCGTGCAAGACTTATGGCTTTAATTGGGTGTAATGTATCCTTCCGATCCGGTGGTTGTAGCTATAGGTCTCTGAAACAGAGAAGGAAGTAGGCAGAGTGGGAACTTCAAACTTGATGCCCCATTGGAGTAGATTTTCTACTTAAACACTATGGATGTAGGAAGCCAGGGGAGAAGGGGATGGGACATGGTGCCTATCTTCATTTCTATTTGGCTCTGACTATTCCATGGGCATCATTCTCTCCCCACCGCTCAGGCTCTCTTCTCCACCATGGCTCCCTTCTGCCACCCCCAGCTTTTCTTCCTGTGGATCTCCTATTTTATATCTCTCCTGACCCTATGCTGCTGTTTGGTTTACTCCAGAATCCAGCCCCAGTCCTACACTACTCACATTCTCATTACATCTGTATGTGATTCTTTGCCAATGTTATTAGCTTGTTTCTAGACAACAGCACACACAGCAATTAGTACATTACCACTGAGGTGGAAATGACAAGAACTCATGAAGGCTGATGTACTAAGAACTGGGCCAATACCATGGAAAAACACATGCACCATAGTGGACAGATAAAAGTCTAAATTTATTTAATTGGAGATTTAAACCCCTAGAATGTTAGAGAGGTTTCCAATGCATTGCTTTTTATTAAGGGAATCTAAAAGGTGAGGGGATTACTAGTTAAAGGGATAAGGCATAATTATAAATGCACTGCCCTTAATGCACAGGTTTCCCCTGGGTTGGTCCTGTGAGTGCTATCATGATGGCTAATGATTCCTTTTGGCTGCTGTGATGTCACACCAACCTGCCCAGCCAATAAAAATTAGGCTTTTATTGGCAGTTTAAGCACTTTCAGAAGGTGGGATGGTAGGCTTGGGAACGGAGCTATACATTTAGGACTATCTATTTATTACGCTGCTACTCCCAGAGGTGGGAGTAGCAGGAATTAAATAGTAAAAGACTGAGCAATAGTATAGGATTGTTTTTTTTCATGTTAGTTCCCTAATAAAGGAGCAGTAAACTTTTTTTTATGAAAATATATATATTGTAGGGTTTTTACTACTGAGTAAAATAAGGGTACTCCCACTGCCAAGAGATTCATATTTCCAGGGTTATTACAGTTTAAATCCATGTATTTTTTTACATTAGCCGTGCCCTCTAGTGGTCAAATTCTAATTAGATTTCCTGTTAGATTCTAATGGAGAGGAAAGTCAGAAACATACAGTTCTCCATAGAATGTTATACAAACTGCCTGTCACTTCCTGTCAGTTAGAACTAGCAGGAAGTAAACACAGTAAATTCACTTCCTGATTATTTAAACTGCTATAAATTTTGAATAGAACATCTGACAGCAGTGGGAGTGACCTTGTTTTATTCAGCAGGAAAAGATCTATAAAATATGTGTTTTCATAAAAAAAAGTTTACTGCTCCTTTAAGGAATAAAAAGGTAGGAGGGCCAATATTGCCAGATTTTCCATCAAAGTCAAAATTGGGTTGGACAAGTCATCTATACTTGATGAATGCCATTTGTGAAGGGACCAGGAGGAGACTCTGTTTAAAATGTTTATTTAAGAGAAAAGACTTTAACACTTACGCTTTGTATTTTACACATTTTTATATAGGCTTGTGAAGTTCGATAAAGTGGTGCCTTAACCGTGAAATGCGTAAGCGATATAGCCTTTTCTTTTAAATAAACTTTTTAAATTCGTACTTTATTGAAGATTTCACAATTACAGCAAAGATAAGAAACAAAACAGTGAACATACGTTCATCAAATATCGACAGCTGAAAACAAAAATCAACCATAACGAAAGCGCACCCTGACTGTCCCAGAGTGCACCCGGCCACAATATAGAGTCCACTTAGGCTAACAAGATGTCACCCTGTATAATAGGCCGAACTCACAAGTAAGCAATTTGAAGAGATTTGAGGAAAAGAAAAGCGAGAAAGAGAAAAGCAAAAAGAGTAGAGAAGACGCACAGTGAGGAAGAAGAAAAAAAAAAAAAAAAGAAGGGGGATGAAGCGACTCCAACTAGCCGATTCTCTCCGACCCACAATGGGAAGGGTCAACGTAGGAGGAGATCCCGACAGAAGTCAGGGGGGAGAACATTATCTACCCAGGGTGCCCAAACGCGCAAATAGGAAGATGAGGAATTACGCGAGTAAGCAGTCAATTTCTCCATCTTCAACAGGTGCCAGAACCTGCCTTCCAACCTTGTTAGATCCGGAGGAATTGACTTCCAGTGATAAGCCACATGGCAGCGTACCACCGCGCAAATCCTGAAAACCAGTTGATAGTCAGGGACTGACAGTACACGAGCTCTGTAGGGTCTATTCAAAAGACAAGTCCAAGGGTTAGGTACTAGAGTGGTACCCAGGGCTAAACTCAGACATCTAAACGCGTAGGACCACAAGGGTTTCACAGATGGACATTCCCACCACATATGTAAATACGTGCCTCAAGAGCCACAACTCCTAAAGCATAGGTCAGATGTTGCTGGGAGAATGCATGCAAGCCGGGTAGGGCAAAGATACCAGCGACACAACACTTTAAAGCTATTTTCCCTGATTTGAGTACACGGAGTCAATTTAGAGGTGTTGTCCGTAATTACCAACCATTCTTCCTCACTTAAATGTTTTTAAATAAACTTTTTAAACAGAGTCCCCGCCTGGTCCCTTCATTGAAAGTATTGAAGAATTCATCCATTTATCACAGTTACGAGAGGTTTCCCTGAACGGAGATGGGGCTAGTCTCTCTGTGTGCCTACTTTGTCAGTGGATATTGGTATCAAAAACCCTCACTATTGATTAATGTGAGTAGATTAGTGTTGATTTGATACTTTTGTTGTATAGTGAACATATCACACAATTTGGCGCTCTCTTTTTTCCTTTGTGTCTTTTCGATAACTTACCATTGAGGGTGAGCGTGTAACTCCTGAAGAGAGCTGCCTAACCTAGATGGATTGTGTTGCAGTGTCTGGAGACAGCTGAAATTCTCCAGTAGCCTGTAACGTCAGATCCGGTATAATCTGTTTTCTGACATTCATCTCTTGTGAGTGCACATCCATCAGGTGAATGGTGGTGGTCCAAGTCTGGTTGATTGATATACACAGGGGGACGCCCCTGTTTTTTCTTTCTCCCTATTTCCTGTTGTTCTGCAGCGCCATTTGTGAAGACCTC